>OY754903.1:3497326-4142326 GCA_963576445.1 Lithosia quadra
AATTCAATTCCAAAAAACATTTTTATGTTTGAGTAAAAAACAAATAAGTACTCGAAAAAACTGCTTTTCGTATTAAATTATCATCGTATCCGCTTCACTCTATCAGTGGCACAAAATCCTAATATCGTGTGACGTAAGTTTTTACCGCTGGTTGTAAAACAGTTCAGTGACTGTATTATTATCAAGTTCTTTGAAATGATGAAGGAATTATACAGTAGCTACGAGCTTTACAATGAGTCCAACTGGAATATTCAGTAGAAGTATTTTTAATAAAACCATTTTTTCGCGAATTATTTTGTAAAAAAAGGTTTAACATCTATTTGTTGATAAGTCTATCATCCATCACATAGAACTACATGTCCCTACGCCTGTAGACAGACACACCATGTCTCACCGAGGACTCACCTTGAACACCTAGGACTCATCTGAACTACCAAGGACTCACCTCGATCACCCAGTACTCTCCTCAACTAACTCACTCTAGACTCACCTCTACCAAGCAGGACTCACCTCGATCACATAAAACTTACTTCAATCATCTAGGACTCCCCGAATCTGATTCATGGGACCTTTACCGCAATATCGCACTCAAACCTGCATCTTCAACGCTTCATTATAACTTGGGACTCTCCCCAGATACTTATAAGGAAAGTCTTGTAATTTAAAATAGTTCGTATTATATTATTTGAATGTTTTAATCAAAATAGGCAATGGGTTCAAGAGTTTTCCCTTTCAAAATCATACTAAAATAATATTTCACTTTTATTATTATGATTCTAAAGCACTCAACTTTTGGATATTTCAGACATTGGGTATTCTAAAATTTAGATAAACATTTTCTAGAAGCCAAAATGATTGTTTTGTTTATATATTCACGTTTGTAAATCGCTGGGAGGGTAGGCAGACTTGAATTTTACACACATTCAATCTACTTAGTAGTAAACTTGTAAGCAAAATGTCCCATGGCAGGTTTTAGTCCATCAATCCTTATAAACTTTCGTATTTAGGGCTCGTGGCTAAGTTGTAAGCGAATTGGTACACACATTGTAAGGTTAAGTAATACTAGTTAGGTCAATCTTATGCTAGGTGACCATTATCAACATATTGGGACCCCTTCGTGTCACGAAGAGCATTTCAACCCTATAAAAACCTTCTAACGCCCTTCTTGAAGAACCCCATATTGTAGTCGCTAGGGAAAACCACTGCAGGGAGATCATTCTACAGCCTAAGCGTGCGCGAAATGAAATTCCTCTCATATCTCACAGTGCGTACCGTTGACGGATGCAATATGTGAGGATGTCTTCCCTGCCTGTGGCGAGCGGCGTGATGGTAAAACATGGCCATGAGCATCATGTCAAATAATTCATCTGAACATATACCGTTATATAGGCGTTAGAATACTCACAGCGAGGCGAAATCTCTTCTAAGTCTGAGCGGTTCCACACCGCCTGTGACTCTCATAAAGACGCTGTGTGCACACATAACATAACATAACATAACATAAACTCACGCCTATATCCCCGAAGGGGTAGGCAGAGGTGCTAGCACCCACATTTCGCCAATTTATTTTTAGGTCCCAATGTAATAGGTGGCGAGCCCATTGCCATTAACCGAGCACTTATAAACCTTCGATAAATACACACATAACTTCGAAAAGCATCGAAAAGTCCATGGTGCGTGCCATGGTAACCTGGGATCGAACCCGAGACCTCGTCTTAGCAGTCCATTACCCATACCACTAGGCTACCTCAGCACACAAAGAACAAAATATTCTCTTCAAAGTTATAAAACCGCCAACTTATATCCTCGCCTACCTTATTTCACGACCCTTCCCCCAAATACCTTGAAAACAAGCCATCAGTATTAGGTATTATATGTTACAGCTTCAATTACCCGAGTTTTTACCCAAGAGACGTAAACTTGGTTGAAAATGTGACGTGCATACAAGAGCTGAGAAATTTTGGTCGAATCGAGAATATCAGTCGTGCGAAATAATTGAGGAGTTTGGAAACAAACTGAATTTAGGCTTTTAAGCATTCAGGGTAATATAAAAAAAAACTTATTAAAAAACTCTGTTTAAAATATAGGTGAATAAAAAATATTGAAATGGTCGTTTTCTTTGTTTTTTATTTTGAATTTAAATGTTGTTATATAAAATTGTTATTATAAAAATACATGGGTTGTGTTATATTATATTAAACTAGCGTACCCGCGCGCGGCTCTACCCGCGTGAATGTTGGCTATCGCCACCAAGTGTTTTTTAAGCTGAGGGACTGCCCGTACTAACTTTCAATGTATATTCCTTCGCAAAGAGTGGTTGCAGCTAAACGTATTCACCTATCAAACTCTTCAAAGTGCAGTGCCATGCATCGCGGCAAAAGCCAGTCTATTTGCCATCATTGTCCTTTTTCATTGTCTTCTAGATTTTATGAGGATTAGATAGCTGCTCTGGCCAAAGTATGTGTGACTCGTATTGTATTAAATTGCATGAACGATTCTGAAAACAAAAATATATTTTTATCAATTCTTGTCTGTTTGTATGTTTGTTCGAGATGGACACAAAAACTACTAAACGGATTTCAATGTGGTTTTTTTTATCAGAAAGGTCTTGGTCAGACTTAAAATCTTACGTATGTTTGATCACAATCGGTTGAGTAGAACCGGTGAAATAGTCAAAAAACGAAAAAACCGACGTCCACTCGGGCGGAACGCGGGTTTCTAATACGGTGTCTGTCCACTGGGTAACCAACCGGTAAAAATTTCTTTTTTTTTCTCTGAACCCTAAAGCTGTCAGGTACAGTCCATGTCAAAGGTCTATGATCATTTTCAGATTTTGAACAGTAGTTTTGAGCAAAGTAAGTTATGGTTCTTATTGAAAAGGATGCTTAATTACTTTTTTTTTTTTTTTTATGTCGGTCACTTCGTTTTTTTATGACTTCACCTCGCCTGATGGTAAGCTGAGGCAAAGTCTCTAGAATGGGAGTCACCATTGCAAACACCGATAGTGCCAAAATGGTGGCTCTCAGCTTGACGGCCTCATCAAATGCTTTTTCACGCCCCGCTTAAAGGACCCGGGACTGTATGAGGAAGGACTTAGTTGTCTCTATTAAACGAATCTCGAATCTTTATTTTTAAATCTGTGCAATCATCATAGACTTTTGCCGCTGAATGTACAAGTGACTCAACGCGTAAATTTCTCACGGAGGGACTATTTGACCCAAAACTTTACTGCGACCTCGCTCTTTTGTAACAAACAACCTTTTTTACAAGATCATAAAGTTTTATTTCTTTTCTTAATAATCCTACTTAATATTATAAACGCGAAAGTTTGTGTGTATGGATGTTTTTACTCTTTAATGCAAAAATGGCTGAACGGATTAGGTTAGGTTAGGTTAGGTTTTTTTTTTTTTTTTTATCAAAATACTAGCATCTTTGACGTACCTAGTCAAAGGCCTACTCACTTTCTATTTTGAGTACTTTTTAGTCTACGCTAGTCTTTGAATATTGGAGTAACCCACTCAGGGTTTTTAGACTAACTATACTATCTAAATATTACTGTCTATTAATTTCTCGCATTCATTCCGTCCTCTAGTACCATAGGTTAGGTTAGGTTAGGTTAGGTTAGGTTGGGTTAGGTTAGGTTAGGTTAGGTTAGGTTTTTTTTTTTTTTTTTTTTTATTATAACCTACCACCACTGGAAAGTGGTGCCTGTTTTTCTCTACGGTATTAAAAAGCTCCCTACTTAGACCTATTTCTTTCCTCTTTCATTCCAGTTCTCTTTATCACTCCAGTTCTATCATTTTATGCCTCTCGTACTTTCACGCTAGTCCTTTCATTCTCTGTGGGGATGGGGGGCATCTGGGACAATGTGTACCTACCTACTTTAAACTATTCTAATTTCTTTTTATTTTTATTTTACTTTATTTTTATTCATTTATACAAAAACCTTAATACTACTTACAATTTTTCTATAGCTAAATACACTTTTCAATTCTTGTTTTATATACAGTCTTATAACTATTTTATATTTATTCTAGGGTTACAATAATTTTGTTTCTTATCCAGAAGGTTTTTAATGCTAGGCAACATTATGCCTACGATAATTTGCTAGCATTATTTATTTTTAAGCTTTGTTCCTCTCGTTAACCATCTTTACTATTTTACTAGCGTAACCTATGAATAACTTAGTGTGTGTACTAATGAGTTGTGTAAGGCCGCTCGCGTCCACTTTTACGCCCGTGGCGATCTCCAAGTCCAGCCGGTCCCTGGCGTGGATTGGGCAGTCCATCAGGAGGTGAGCCACCGATTCGGAGAGCCCCGGCCACGGAGCACAATAACCAGTGGAGAGAGTATGGGCATGTTTTTGTTCTAAATCAAAGTCACCAATTCGCGGCGGGGAGAGAATGCGTTTCGCCCTCTGTGATTGGGTGACGAATTGTCAAAAAAATGACAACTCAATAGCTAGGGATTCCAAACAAGTAATTAAAAAAGTATCGATATCGATAAAATTGTTGACTCATTCGTAATCTATAATATTATTTATAAGGATTTGTTTGCGATACAGAATTGTTTAAAACAGGAGAAAAAGCGGCAGCTTAGTGGTTAAGAAGTCCGCCTTACGATCGAGAGGCCCCGGGTTCGAATCCAGGTCATTACACTACCGACGTGGACCCACTCCTAACACAAGCCCTTGAGCTTAGCTGGAGGGTTTAGAGGGAATATTAGTAATAATTTCAGTTGCTAATATTCTTTATAAAATAAAAGAAAAGGTTATTAAATTAGGAAGACTTTATTTACAAAATAATTTTTTCTGGTACTTTTACGTGAAATGGCTCAACATACGACACTGCACTGTGATGGTAAAAAATTGTCTCTATGTGTAGCTTTGATCATAATTTCTTTCTTCTCGATGTCATCATTAGGAAATCTGCAAAATTTAATACAAAATACACGTTTTTCCAATATAATGAAACCCCTTTTTTTATCGTGCGGAAATCCCCATGGATACCACCCCCTTCGGCCATCGGGGGTGGTTATGTCGGGATCGAACAGACTAAAACCGCACGCCGTCTCGGGCCTTAGTTACCGGGGTGTAAGGTTACCCAATGGGCATATCCCTCGCACCCAGCTGACCCCGGGGCCATCTACGGTTTTAAGACCCCCCGACGAAGGTGGGGTGTAGGGTGACAGGCGGCCGTCCTGTCACCCAACCGTCGGCGCGCAGACAATCAGCTCACCTCTCGCTCGCTCCCCACTGTGCCATCTGCTAGTCAGAGGGACACGTGGAGAGCCTCGGAGCAGCCCTCTAGAGGGCCACTCCCACCCCGGCCGGATTGGCCGCAGGCAGTAGCGTCTCCTGTGGCGAGTGGGAGGCACTGCTCGCCTCCGTTTCCCAGGTGCACGTGGAGGTTCCGGCCCGCACCCAATATAATGAACCCCTAACCTTTAAACTGTCGCGTTCCATGAAATTCAATAGGTAATGATAACGGGAAAGATTAGAATTGCTTCGTCATTTAGTGGCAGGACGTCGCCTGGAGGGTGCGGGCCGGACCATCCACGTGGTGCACCCGGGCAACGGAGGCGAGCAAATCTATTTTTTTTTTAAGTCAGGTAGAGATTTCATTTATTTTGCCACGCATTTTGCCACAAACAAGTATAGTGTACAGCATCTAACTTGGCACGGTTTTGTAGTAGTGGGACCCACTGACACTACTCCAAAATCAGGCCACGTTAGATGCCGCGCACTATACATTTTTTACTGTTATGTACAAGTTTTTACCAGTATTCCTACACTTTTGCAAGGAAGACCTGCATAAGTAAGTCTTAAAATAAAGCAATAATGATACAAAAAAAAATAAGGAAACTATAGGAAGAACATTGAATAAATAAACCTATTTTAAATTCTATCGATATAAAATGTCGCGATGCTGCGAACAGAACTATCGAGAAAAAAAGGGACAACTGCTATATGCAATTCAATGTGCTAGAAAGAGAGCAAATATTTGATTTTATTTTTCGTTGTTGAAATTGTTGTTTTATTAAATGGAGTAAAAAACACTTACCTGTGAAATGTTATCACATCTTTCATGTAACTTGACGTTGTAGTAGACTTTCCACACCATTTAATTACACAACTAGGCATTGCTTTTATTTTTATTTCCTTTTAAAACGGGAGCGCGTGACGTTCGTACGTCAACCTACAATTTCTGCGACTGATCAAAATTTCGCAGCATACGCTTCATTTAGCGTATGTTTAGCGACTGCGGCAGCCCCGCACGCTCTCTCCACTGGTTATTGTGCTCCGTGGCCCCGGCTCACAGGCGCACGACGGGTCCGCCTTGCACTTGAAACGAGCCAAGTACTCGGAGAACCCGCCGTGTCCCGTGAGGAACTGGGTTGTTGTCCCTTCGATGGTGATCCTCCTGATGGTCCTGTGCGCCGTTCTCGCGCAGGGAAAAACATTTTCGTCGTCGAGGCGGTAGAACCTTCCTGATAGCGCCTGTTCCATTCGTCAAGGGAGCCCTGTCGAATGACCCCCTTAACGAATGAAACAGGGTTAGGTTAGGTTAGGTTAGGTTAGTTAGGTTAATTTGGTGTCACGGTAAAGCCACTGAATTCGTTTCGTGATACGATCTCGTATGACATAACGATACGAATCGTCCCATGAGTATTAATCGTATCGTACTAATGTGTGAATACCCTAAGGATGTTTACTGAGAAAGCGTTTAGCTAAATTACTGCCGCTTATCGTAAATAGTTCTTATACTTAGTCATGAAACTATAAAACCCTACCTACCTACGGATGGAACTATAAACTCCATTCGGTTACGTACTTAACTGAACGTAAACAATATTGATGTGTCTATTAAATCTGTTTTATTTAAAACCTTAGTTTAATAACAATTTTGAGTTTAGAAACTCATTTTGAAGACAAAAAACCGAATTGAACCACTAGTTAGTCCCTTAAGGTGAGTATAGACTATAACATTTACTTGTAACAGAACAACGAACCGCTCTAATAATAATGTTTAGTGTATCATCCTTTTACGAACTAAACGTCGAGCACGCTCGCCTCTTTGTTACAAACCAACGAGCATATTGGTGTAACATTTCGTCGAGCCACGAGTGCGGGCGATACGCGGTTGCGGGGTGACGCGGAGGTTTTTTATTCTAATATAATTCATTTCAAAAAAGAATGAACGTAAGGTACAACGAAATGTTGGTAAATGCACACTCGCTGTGAGCATTTACCCGTAACATAACGCCGAGCATTCGCAGGAACGTTACATTACATAGAAATGCTTTAGAAACTGAGCGTTTGCCTGTATTGTACCATTCGTAAGAACGTTACATTACACAGAAATGCTCTAGAAAATGTTGTAGTCTACCTTTAGTTAGCCTAGTTTATTTCTTTATATATATAAATCTCGTGTCACAAAGGTTTGTCCTCAATGGACTCCTAAACCACTTAACCGATTATAATAAAATTCGCACACCATGTGCAGTTCGATCCAACTTGAGAGATAGGATAGTTTTTGAAACGGATTTCGACATCCACGCGGGCTACAAGATTGTTCACCTTTAGTTAAGTAAGTACCAAATGGAGTATAGTTGAATAAATGGCTATGTCACAAAAATATCGGCGGCGGCTAACTAACCGACTAATATAATTTTGGCTTGCTTATGTTACCCAAAATTTGTCTGTAATGCAATTTCTTCCTTACACTACCTACGGTTTTTACACAATTTCACTACACAAGAAGTACTGTGCTTGTATTTATGTTCGCTACTTAAACAGACTGAATCTAACGTTTGCTGCATAGTGGCCGACTTGTGTATGAGTGTATACGTGCCGACTTTTATGTATACAAATCGGCCGACTCAAGTGTCATCTGTTGTATTGTTCAATACATTCCGTCTATAAGTTTTATAGGTCCATCTACTTAGCATTGCATGTTAAATACGTTGTTAGTGCAACCACCATTCATTTATCTTTTAACAATAAAATACACTTAACTGCTACAAGAAACAATTTACTAAAGGATAAAGCTTGCATCAGACATATTGAATGCAATTAATTTAAATTTTAAGCGCAGCGTGAAAAAGTATCTGATATGGCCGTTAAACTAAGAGCCACTATTGTGGACTATACCTTTACCTTACCATGTGATGAGACTAATATAAAAAAGTTTGAGAAGTAAACTTTTAGAGAATTTTTTTATACCACTTAGGTGACAGACAAGCACACGGCCCACCTGATGGGAAGCGGTCACCGTCGCCTGTAGACGTGTGCAACAACAGGGCCTTCTAATGCCCTTCTTTAGAAATAGCCATTTTGAGAGTTAAGCCTTCTGTTTCTAAAAGATTAACTGTTATCTCATGCAAAATATATTACATGTTATTTGTGGTTGTGAAGGTTGTCTGCGAATAATTTTATTGACAATAAAAGTTTTAGATGGGATGGGACACAAAAAATATACGTTTTATTTCAGAGGATTAATAAAAGCTCCATGTTGGTTGTTTATTGGTTCGTTTTTAAATCCCCTTTTATTACACGTTCAACGCATTAGGTATTATGACCCTATAACTTTTTAATAAGTAATTGTTTTAAAGTTTAAAACATGTATGATAGTAATGGACTGCCAGCACTATTTAAGTTTCACTATCACTTAATGTGAAAGTTTATGAAGAGGTTTGATCGTTTGTTACTCCATGATCTAACGACTGAACTAATCTAGCTGAAAGGAGATGTTTCATTTTGGGCCCCCTACTTATACACAATACAGAAAAAAAGAGAAATAATACCGGTTATTAGCAAAAATACAATTATATTTATTCGCCTCCAAATTATGAGTACATTTTTATGGTTTTAGTCCGCCATGTTTGTTGTGTGAAAGTGTTTATTTAGTTAGATTCCGCCCATAATATGAGGCAATATTATAAGAATTGAATCGTGAAAAATGAAAATTACATTGCCTAGCTATTTTAGGCCCGAGGTCCATACATTTGTGAAACATCTCCTTTGATATTGATAGCCCACAGTCTGAAATAACACCATAGACTTCTATTTATCTCGGGAAAAGGTTCCCATGGGTAAGTAATAGAAACGAGAGTTGAATTTCGCGATGGCGAAGCTGCGGGCAACAGCTAGTACAACCTGCTAGTATATATACATATAAAGCAAAAAAATGTGTTGAAAAAATATATATATAAGAGAAAGTCTTGTTAGTTACACTATTCATAACTCAGGAACGGCTGAACCGATTTGGGTGAAAATTGGTAGGGAGGTAGCTTAGAACCAAATTTTTATCGTTTTTTAGTGGAGGGGAGAGCGGGATCGAGAGAAAAGGAGAGTGAAGTGGAGTGGAGAGTGGAGTAGTCAAAGGTTGAGTGAAGAGTCGTTTATTGGTGGCGATACCGACTTCCACGCAGGTGAAGCCACGGGCGAAAGCTAGTTACATTATAGGTATGTTTCACATTAACGAAGCATACATTTTATTTGTTTTGTGGTAGTAAGAAAAATGAGACTAACGTATGTCTGGCACCAGTTTTATGTTAAAATTTTCTTTGAAGCTGTTTGAAGCAGTGAAGTATATTAAGCTCTCGAACTGTTAAGATAAATTAACTGTCTCTTGAACCGGTTATAATTAAAAGAGCTCTTGAAAAACTTACTACTTAGATAGTATTCTGAACTTGGTTGCTTTAATATTTAGACCTTACGAATTTCAGAGGAGGTAGTATATGACGGTATCTCCTGTCCGAAGTGAGCTGTCCGACTGGGGTAGTACCTCCGCCCTACAGAACACCGCTCCATAATAACCATCGTGTTGTGTTCCCCAAGGTAAGTAGGGTAGTCAGAGCTCACTGGAGGGATTCTGAGCTGTCAGCGAGGAGACGAAAGTCTCCTGCGTTGACAGCACAGAAACTTGAATTACCGGTGGTACTACTAGTAGTAAGATTGGTAGTAACACCGAAAATAATGCAAAAAATTTAGATTATTTTTTTAAAGTCGGTAGGCTCGCGTTTGACCACTATCTTACCTGATGGTAAGTGACAATGTGGTCGATGATGGAGCACGCTTGCCTAGAAGCAGCCTGTTCACTCTAGACTTAAAGACTCCCAGGTTATAGCTTTCCGGAAACATAGACTCAGGCAGGGCATTCCACTCCTTAGCTGTACGCATAATGAACGTATTGCTGAAGCGATTCGTGCGTATTAGCGGAATGTCCACCATATAACGTAGGTATAAAATATATATTCAATCTATTTTTTCGAACAAAATTATGTCCATTAATTCATATTACGTTCCCTATAATCTCCTTTAATGTAATATTGCCTTTTATACGCCTAATTGATTCAATTGTGAGGCCCCATGTTGTGCGCCAATAAGGCTGTGTTCACATTAAAGAGAGTAAGCGATTTTATTTATTACCAGAAACCTACCCTCACTTTTTTTCGGTTTATATGTGATTTTTTGAACTCAATGTTGTATTATTCAAAGAGTTAAATATTTTTTTCTAATAAGTACAGTGATTCCGTACATAATTATATATCGTCGGGATGGCCGTAGTTACTTTTATCCCGGGTTCAATTCCCAGTAGGACTACATTTTGTTAGATATTCCTGTGAACTTTCATGTTTCGGTACAATTTAGATATTAAAAAATTTAAAAACAAATTATGTTGTGTTCCCGCTGGTAAGTAGGGTAGCCAGAGCTCACTGTACCCCTCCTCCCCTACCCCTTCCTAGCCTCCCCGCCCCTTCCTAGCCCTACCCCTTCCCTTCAGGGTAGGCAGCGCGTGTGTGACACCCTTAGTGTTGTACACGTCCATAGGCCACGGTGACCGCTTCCCATCAGGTGGGCCGTGTGCTTGTCTGCTACCTACGCAGTTTAAAAAAAACAAGAATAATATGGAATGAGAACGCCGCAACCTACAGGTATTCATAATTATAATTATCTGAATACCAATCTGAATTGATTTCCATAATATATTACAGAAATATGCCAATAACTTGGTACTTAATTGAATAACGAAAATCATGAATACTCGTACAATTAAACAGATTGTCGTACATAAATTCTCCCTTCACCCACTAGTGGGTGAAATCGATAGATTAATAGGTCATCTACCAATATTTGCGGAAGTTTTTGCAAATATTACAAAATAACAATTAAGAAAAAGTTAAGTATGTAGGTTTAAATGTTCTCTTAGGGTTCGTAGAATAAAAGGTCCGGTGCACGATCAAACAATTATAATAGGTACGTGGTAAAAAGATATAGTACAAGCGGGATTGATTGCGTAACTTTTTATACTACTGAGGTGGCAGACAAGCACACGACTCACCTGATGGAAAGCGGTTACCGTGGCCTATAGGCGAATAGACGTGTGCAGCCTTGGACACAAAGAACACGGGTTCTGACATACTTTTGCCAGTTTAGCCTACATATTTTTTTATATCGGTCACGTCAACATGACTTCACCTCACCTGATGGTAAGCTAAAGCTCTCAAGATGATGTTGAAAAAATAACGAATATTACTGAATGTTTAGTTGTCTTTAATCAATTTTTCTTGAAATACCCTTTTAAATAAAATCAACGAAGAATATTCAGAAAAGTGTCGCATAATTTATAATGTAATCTGACGACCGTCTGTTAATTAAAGTGTACCTAAAAACAAAAACAAAAAGCGCAAAATATGACACACAGCAGACTTGTTTTGAACTAATTACATGTTTTACTTGGAGTTTATGAAACCGAAAAAATGGCGCCCAACAAGGGACCTGATACTAATCCTAACATTTTATGAAAATAGAATTAAACCAGAACTTTTCGTTCTGTTGTATATGATAATGTATTGTATTTTTATTTTATCTGTACTATTCTAAAATTTTGAACTAGCCGTGTCTGTACATTGGATTAAAAAATACTTGGTATGTTAAATGAACGAAAATTATTTATTTGTTCGCGTGTAATAAAAAGAACTACTGAACAAATTTTGATGTGTTTTCTTCTATCAGAAAGGTCTTGGTAAGACTTAAAGTCTACTATATGTATGATTGCAATTCATTAAGTAGAACCGAAGATATTATGACCGAATACCACATCAGACATCCACTGCTGCTGGACAGCGTATTATATCCGAGTAGTTTAGTACTTACATACGTATGTCCCAATATCAATATCCCAATAGGTAAATCACACCTTTTTCCTATTGGGATAGGCAGAGACAACGTCTTTCCACTTGTTTCGATCTTGGCATACTCCTTTCGCTTCTTCAACTTTCTTAATTGTTTTCACACACATACGCCGGTTGCGGGTACTCTTAACCTGACCTTTCTCCAGAACGTCCTGGATCTGATTAGAATAATATACGCCTAGATCTACCTTTACCGGGTTGCCCATTCACCCTCGCCTCATGTATCTGTTTCGTCAATCTTCCTTCATCCATTCTCTCTACATCTCCGAACCGTCTAAGCATCCCTTTCTGTATCTTGGTCACTACATTTTCAATCATACCACAATGTTCCCTTATCACACTGTTGCTCACTCGGTCCATCAACGTTACTCTACTTTGTACTCTATGGTAATAGTTTAGTACATAGCAAGGTTAGTTTGGACGTTATAATTTTGGATATTGTTTGCCCCTCATAAGGGTTCAGTCGTTTTAGCGTATTGAGTAATAAACATTTAACATAATTAGTGGACTGAAATGCAAGAATTCTGTTGTAAAAGTTAGCAAACTACTCTGTAACAAATTACTACTTCGGTAGCAGTTAAGTAGCGTGTGCAGCTGCTATGCATCATGACTTAGATTTAATTACTGGCTCGAGGAAAAAGCTGTTGGGTTTTGCCCGAAACAATTTTTGATAGACGAATAACATTATTGATTCTATCCGACTATAATATAAATCAAGTAAAAAATATTTGAAGGTAAACGTTTTTATACATAAAAAGCGGCCATATTGGATTTCTTGAATGTCATACTGAATTTCGAAGTTCAAAATAGCGATGAACTGTAGCCCTAAAGTACCGAAACGCGACTCATGGTAGTGCGAAACTGTGCCACATCGATACCCATAATTTCGAATGTTTTCCACCGCGAAGCACCTACGTAGTATAAGAAAAAGGAACCCTAAAATCTTTATAGTAAGAAAATACAGTTGACAGGCTTCCAAGAAGTTTACGAGTACTTACAAAGTCTCGTGAAACAAAATAATTCCCACATGTTTGATGTTAATCATAACGCTGAGTCTCATTTAATATTATACACAGCACATGAACCTAAAAAACTTATGGATGGCACGCGTTTCACTATACAACTAACGACATTAGAGCCGGCTCACTAGCGTATACGTACACGTCGGCACGCATATTTGCATTGGTCTGGGTGTTTCTATGTATAATAAGTATGTATTTACAAAAAAAAAGTATATAAGTATGTTTATCAGCATTCTAGAACCCATAACACAAGCTAGTTAAACTAAGCTTACTTTGGGTCTAGGGAGCGATGTGTAGAATGTTGTAGAATATTTATTATTATTATTATTTTATTATATACTAGTTTTTATTAAACGCTTTTATTTAACTTAACTTGTTTGTTTTGGTCAAATATAGTAATTGAAAATTGACCCCTTTCCTGCGGGCGGATTGTTCTGATATTTGGCACATATCTTTAGTTCTGGTGACAATACAAGTTAGCTTATTCTGTATCATTGTAAATCCAAAATGGCCACCACTACAAAATGGCGGCTTACGTTTTTTCCCACAACTACAGCAAAATGGATATCAAATGAAAGGGCTTGACTAGTAGAATAATTACAGTTCACTATTAAAAAAAAGAAAATCGAATAAGGCCGCTTTTAGTGCATAAAAGTGTTTAGCTTAAAACATTCTTTAAATAATTTAGTTTTAATTTATTTTCACAAAAATATGTTTTCTCGCCAAACTGTTACGTTTGATGGCGAGACGCGCTCTTATTTAATAGATACATTTAACCATTGCATACAACATAAAATCGTTTTTTTTTTTCCTTTATGTGTCTATCTGTCTGAATATCTGAATAAACCTCCCTTTTCAAAAGTCGGTAAAAGAATCAGTATTTTAATCGCCGAAGTACTCACTCTAATTCCACGAAACAACAACTCCATATTTATTTTGTCACAATACAAGGAAATAAAGACAAAAGGTTAATAAACCAGAATTAAATATAAGGATTGGGGTCACGCACGCCGCCATCTTGTGAAATATTAATGGCGGACGTGACGTTTTTGGGTGTTGTACGACAATTTAGAACAATCTAGAGCAATTTCGTTCATTATCATACGTAAATAACTTACCTGGGGCCTGAGCCATCCTCCAAGCCTTTTTGTTTTTTTTTATCGTGCGGAAATCCCCATGGATACCACCCCCGTCGGCAATCGGGGGTGGTAATGTCGGGATCGAACCGACTAAAACCGCACACCGTCTTGGGTCTAATTACCGGGGTGTGAGTTTACCCTATAGGCATATCCCTCGCACCCCAGCTGAGCCCGGGCCATCTACGGTTTTAGGGCGAGCATCGCGCCACTTCGCCAACGGTGGGATGTAGGGTAACAGCTGGCCGTCCTGTCACACAACCGTCGACGTGCGTGCAGACAATTAGCTCGCCCTCCGCTCGCTCCCCACTGTGTCCTCTGCTAGTCAGAGAGACACGTGGAGAGCCTCGGAGCAACCCTCTAGAGAACCACTCCTCCATCCTCCAAGCCAATTTCCCTCGTACTTCGGCTGAACCGGGCTATCTCCGGATTAGAGATGACCCCTTGGATTTAGGAACCACGGTGTCCCGTTATGCCCCCGGAAAAAGTGGAGGTGCCTTCGCGTGCCACCGCCTCAGCCTGCTTCTGCTAGGGTGACAGGAGGTTCCACCATTCACCCCCAGGCTCATGGAGGATGGAGGTCGTTACGTGAAGATATCTTGGGCTCCAAAAGTATTGTTTTTTTTTATGTCGGACACGTCTTCACCTCGCCTGTTGGTAAGCTAAAGGCAAAATCTCTGGAATAGTAGTCACCATTGCAAACACCGATAGTGCCACAATGGTGGCTCTCAGCTTGACGGCCTCATAAAATGCTTTTTCACTCCCCGCTTAAAGGACCCGGGACTGTATGAGGAAGGAAACACGTGAGCTGGTAAAGAATTCCAGGTTGTGATGGTGCGGCAAAGAAAAGAGGCACCGAACCGCTTGGTTCTTGATGGAATTGTTGGCACCATATGAGGGTGATATCTCAGCCTTGTACCTTGCATTGTTGGGTCCCGCACACCCAGACATGGCATGAATACTTCAAAAGCTGGCGTTTGTGACGTCAAAAGCGCTTGTTTCAGCGCGTATTTATAATTCATGTTGTAAAACGATGTAAAAATAAACATCGGCGGGTGACATCATTAAATATTCAATGACAGTGCACTAGTTAATGACTGACCCAGTTTTTAAAATCCTTTGTATACCTCTGATATTTTTACGTGTAGGTACGTGTTTTATAATATTCACAATGAAATATCATAATAATATATTCTATTTGACAATCACATGGCCCATCTGATGAGAAGCGACAGGGTCGGACTGGGCTGGAAGGGCCTTGGTGGCTGACCTGGAGCCCGGGGCTCCTAGGCTGTGCCCGAGCTTGTGGTCAGCCACCCGGATTAAAGCATCGAAATTGGGTGCAATTTTGAATACTTACCTGGGTTATTGGGTTTAAACTAAACCCTTTCTTATAATCTAAACCAGGTCAACCAAGGTTTTTAAGCTTTGTTATAACGGTCACGTCAATATGATTTCACCTCGCCTGATGGTAAGCTAAAGGCAAAATTTGTTAAGTAGTTTTTGATTCTATCATGAATAAGCACACAAAGTTCCAAAAAAATATATATATTAGTCTAGTCTATAGCCACAGTGACCGCTTCCCACCAGGAAGGCTGTGCTTGTCTGCCACCTAAGTAATATTAAAAAAACATTAAACCTACCTCTTTCATTATGATATTCTCCGCAGAAAATATTATAACGACTTGTGTAGGCCGCTAACAAGCCTTTCATTAAAACATGTTTTTAATATAAATCGAGGTCGAAGTTATCAAAATAATTATGTTTTTCAGAATATAATAGACTAATATTTTCTTTTTTATACTACGTAGGTGGCAGACAAGCACACAGCCCACCAGGGGTGACACACACGCGATGCCTACCCTGAAATTAGGTGGAGGGCTAGTTGAGACATTTACGTCCATTTTTTTTTATATAGGACACGTCAAAATTACTTTACCTCGCCTGATGGTAAGCTAAAGGCAAAGTCTCAGGACTGGGGTCACCATCACATACACCAGTAGTGCTACAGTGGCGGCCCTCAGCTTGACGGCCTCATCAAATGCTTTTTCACGCCCCGCTTAAAGGCCCCGGGACTGTAGGAGGAAGGAAACACATGCGCTGGTAAAGAATTCCAAGTCTTTATGGTGCGGTGAATAAAAGAGGCACCGAATCGCTTTATATTGATAATACAACGCAACAGCCTAGTCTATTTTCGTCTCCGAAGTGACGTAAGAGGGTAAAGAGTTATTCCCACTTAAATGAACAGCGACAGTCACCTACATAATATTAAACATCTCACATTTGCATATTCATAAAAGAGTTCATTATTTTTCAAGCAGATTACGCTATTTGTAATTCTAGATCTAAGACTTATTTTAACGGAAAATATTACGAATTTGTGTAGTTTTTATTCGGAGTAGTCCACAAAGAGCACCTGGCCGAAGAGCACCAAGTCTACGGTTTTAAGATGGGCCATCTTAAAACCGATTTGGCCCCCAAAAGAGAAATATTGCGATGGTAGCGAAATGGATAAGGACGCGGCCTCTTCTTATAGTTATCGAGTTCGAATCCAGCCAGACAGTACTGACAGTACTGCTGACGGAGAAGGAAAAACATCGTGAGGAACCCACATGTCCTAGAAGAATTTCTAAGGACATGTCCGATCCACCAACCCGCATTAGGCCAGTGTGTATGGATTATGGTCTAAACCCTCTCAGCTCTCTAGTTAGAGGAGAGGAGACCCGTGCCCAGCAGTGGGACATAAATGGGTTGCTATCAATACAAATATTTGCACTCCAAGAGGCCGTTGAAGAAGTATTCAGTATGATAAGTTGACATGGATTGTTAGACTCAAAACCTTTCTCTCTAAGCACTTCTATTTAATACACTTAATGGGAAATTAAATGTATTTTCCACTGAAGACATTACCCTTATTTTAATAACGCTGAGTATCAAAACTCTGGTCTACTTAATTTCAAGTGCTTTCGAAGCTCTGAGTAATTCTATTATTAATATTACTAATTTATTATATAAGTTTGTTGTTTTAGATAATACCGTCTGAAGTGTTAAAGGTTAAATCATACATTTTATTAATTATGATAAAAATACAATGACAATTAAATAATATTTACATTAAAATAAAAACTAAAAACTAAACTAAACAAAATAAATAAAATAAATATTTACATGGCGTCAAAAAATTCCTCCGCATCATCGCTGACTGGTAATGTGCCCAGAAGGCTGGCAGCATTGCCACGCTGAATGGCAATGCTGATTCTCTGTGCAAGATAGAGTCCAGCCTTCTGGTCACCTGTGGCGTCGATCAGCCGCTTCGCCAAGTCTTTGTAGACAAGGCGGGCACTTGGACCCCATGACCCCAGCGTCTCAACCCCAAACGGCTCAAAAATGTAATCACCAACTAAGTTGGAGTATTTACGCCGTTTGAGGTTTTCTGCAGATGCAGCAGCAGCGCCGGCACAGCTTGCTGTGCTTGGAAGATGTGAAGGCGCAAGGGTGTCGACGCACGTTGCGTCCCACACCAAGGGCCTACCCATCTTCCAAGGCAGCAACGACATACCATCCGGTCTCTTGCCATCGTCACGTACCAGTCCATTAGGTTCACGAACGGCTGGCACGCCGGCGGTGACAAGAGCACGGCGGATGATGTCATTGATGCAGGCATGGCGCGATATTCGGCCTGCGCTTCTGCTGCATGAAAGGCCATGGTGTCCAAGGCTGTCGACGGCTTCACCACAGTGGCAATGATGCGGAGAAACACATGGCGCACCTAGACGGAGGCAAGTGGCAAGGCGGAAAGTAGTATCGTCCAACATGGTACCTGTGTTGGACGATGGAAGTGCCTGGATCCAGAGCCCTGACTCCCAATCTCCCACAGCCAACAGGCGTGCACGCTCTGTAACATTTGAAGCTGTATTAAGTAAATGTTTTTTTAACAGCTTGCAGAGCGGCTCATCCCATTGTCTCTGGGAGGAAAGGTTACCAGGCAATTCAGTATTGGGACAGGCCACCCTCCAAGCATCTATGGCATCGGCCTTACACGACACCTCAGAGTTAACCTGTGTGTTTATTAAAATTTTCCTGGTTAACTCTTCGGTGCCATGGACCGATGACAGAAATGCTGGTAGGCTAACATCTGAAATTTTGCGAACACCGAGACCACCAAAGCGAACCGGTAGGGACGCTTGGAGCCAGGCTCGGTCGTTCAAGGCCACATTTAAAATTTTGCTTATGGTGTTTTTGATTATGTTGTCAATTTTTGCCAAAAGTGTCAAATGTTTCCAAAACTGAGATGATCTGAGTGCATGGGTCAATTTAGGGACAAAAAGACAGAACCGAAGGATAGTAAACGCCGAATGAACACTTATTTTTTGTAATTGATCTGTGATGTTATCAAAATTTTGAATTTTCTCATCTACAAATGCATGATAGCCATCTTCTAAAACCGGGGACCCAAGGAGGCGCAGAGAATCTTTTTGTAATACCGTAATATTGGGGGCCAAATAATTAAATTGTTCTATAGTCGAGAGTCTGTCTGTTCTGTCAGTGATAAAAATTTCGCATTTATCTGAGTTGAGTTCTAAACCAATGGATTTGAATTTATTTTTGATAAAATTTAAGTCTTGTAAAACTGTTTGTACGCTGCCTCCTAAGGTCCCGTCATCTAGATACCATATGTTAAATTTTGAATTTATTTGTTGAATGATTGGATGAATCGCTAGACTAAAGATGACAGGTCCCAAAGGGTCACCTTGCTGACATCCAACTGCCGATTCCAAAAGATGATCCTTGTAAACTAATTTTGTCGGGTATCTGTAACATTGCCAAAGGAACTTATAAATTTGAGGGGTTTCTAATTTTGCTTGGGTCAGTAAGGTATCCCTATTTACTGAATTGAAGGCATTCCTCAAATCAACCTTCAAAATGACCTCACCTTCAACACTGCCAAGGTACGTCGAGAGCGCGTGTATGGCAGCCTCACAGCCCCCTTTTGAACCGAAACCTAGTTGCAGGGGCTGGAATTTTGCTGCAAGTTCGGTACTATAGTACTTGCAGCAAATTTTGGCTGCCAAACGTCGTAGCGTGCTCCCTACGGCAATGGGACGAATGCCACCATCCCTCTTGCGCAGGGCACATAAGTTGGCCCCGTACAAGATGCTGATGATGCCCTCGTCCACACTGCCGGAGAGCATCAGATTAATTAAAGCCGTCAGCTCCTTCAGAAGGGCATCACCGGCCTCCCCAGCACTCGGACATAACAAATCTTTAAGATGCTGGGGAGTCAGGCCGTCGAGACCGCCAGCAGATCCACTTCGGAAGGAGCAAACGGCTGCAAAAACGTCCTTGGCAGAAGTGCTGAGATACTCAGTGTCTGTATCAGGTGGTTCTGGGAAGGCAAGGCCGCTTGATGGTGGTGGGTGCTTACTCTGCAGACCCGCGAACGTGTCTGGAGAGTAAGGTGCCACCACGTCACTACTAAAAAGTAACCTCGAAGCTCCTCTTATATCACCTTCCCTTATTTTATTTTCTATAAATTTGGATTTGTTGGTTTGAACGGAATATGATAATTTTGAATCAAAACGATATGAAGTGTTAGAACAATTTTCTTTAATTTGGGCTGTCAAAGATTTTTGAAAAAATAAATTATTATTTACTAACTGCGCCTTGCGGTGTCACCCCTGACCTACTACGATCCTTTCTTCGATACGATCCTACTTTCTTGACATTTATAGTTACTAGTTCGTCCTCCTGTGCAGTTATAGCGTGATGATATTATAAACTGTAAACTGCCTCAATAAATGGGCTATCAAACACCAAAATATTTTTCATTCAAGCCAATAGTTTCCGAGATTAGCGCGCTAAACAAACAACAAAAACAAACATCCATATCTCCCGTCTAAAATGAGCAGTCCGACCGGGGTAGTACCTTCGCCTTACAGAACTAAAGAACACCGCCCCATAATAAACATTATGTTGTGTTCCCGCCGGTAACTAGGGTAGTCAGAGCTTACAATCACCCACCCCCCATCTCCTTAATCCCCTCCAACCCCGCTCAAACTCCTCAACCCCTTCATGGTGGGCAGCGCGAGTGTGACACCTCTGATGTTGCACACGTCAATAGGCCACAGTGACCGCTTCACATCAGGTGGGCCGTGCGCTTGTCTGCCACCTAGCATAAAAAAACCATTAGTTCCAAATATTTAGTATACATATAACGCGTGCGCTATAAGTTGAGACCTGGGCTCTCCGCCTACTTCCTCCTGCACTGCCCCTCAGTCACCCGTGATGTACTGTTCGCAAAAAAATAGGTAGACAGGTAGGTAACGACTCGGGCAGACGCTTGTTTGCGATATTTTTTTGTGCGCTGTACAAACACGTGCCGGTGACGTCTAGCGGTCAGGTCTCAACTTATAGCGAACGTTTAGTAGAAGATTATTTCGTAGCTATAAATTTAATTCCCAACTCCGCCTGCATTATTTCATTCATTACCATAGGCATTATTCGTTCCGTCAGCATCGCTGAGCCAATCGGTTTAGCGTTTCTACCTTCAGCTAATAAATGTCTATAGATTTTATGTTTCTTAATTAAGACGGAGGCTTTACGCATTTACAGAAGGAATTAATGGTGCGTTGAATATTAAATTTAATTTCAGCGGATTTGTTTAAAAATGATTTATTAGGTACGCATAAACATATTAATAATCCTTCAACCTAGCGTTAATCCCAGTCGCATCCAAAGCTTTCACCTCGGAGTCTGGGGTCCGCTTTTCCAGTCTTAACTGCGGATTTGGCTGGACCTCGATATTTTCCGTGAAGCGACTGCCATCTGACCTTCACAACCCAAATGGTGACATTAGGCGATATCGAAGCATTGCAGCTAGACCGTTATTGGATTTTTTAGGGCTCCAACTACCCGTAACGACTGCCATAGATGTTTGTATGGAAACCGGGACTGACAGCATAACGTGCTCTCAGAGGCACTACAGCATACATATTAATAATAATCCTTCGTTTATCCATAAGGATATGGATCTCCCTGCTGGAGTTTTCCCTACCATCCACAATATGGGACTTCAAGAAGGGCATTAGATGGATCTTACAGGATCGGCAGCGCGAGTGTGAATCCCCTGGTGTTCACTGTCAGCAGATGGTAAATCATGTGATTAGCACATATAAATTCCACGCAGTGAAATTCACATTGGTACTGGCCGGCCGGATTCGAACTCGATACCTCTGAGAGAGGCCGCGTCCTTATCCATTCAGCTACCATCGTATAAACATACATACGTATACTTAGTAGGTATGTATCTAATTCCAAATGTAATAACGCTCTATTCGCCAAGCTATAGATACGAAATCGAAAAGCATACAAGCACACTGCGAGTTTATTACAACGCGGCAAACACTTCAGGCAATTTCGAGACACTCGCACATCTGCTGTAACTATCGTATAAACTTAGACGTCTGCGATTTATTACACGCCTTTTTATATAGGATACGTTAAAATGCCTTCACCTCGCCTGATGGTAAGCTAAAGGTAAAGTCTCACCGATAGTGCTACAGTGGCGGCCCTCAGCTTGACAGCCTCATCAAATGCTTTTTCACGACCCGCTTAAAGGACCTGGGACTGTAGGAGAAAGGAAACACGTGAGCTGGTAAAAAAAATATTTATTTATTTATTTATTTGTGTATAATTGTGGATCATAGCTACGAGTATAAAAGAAGATCTTAACATTAGAAAAAATATTAGTAGTATTAATTCCAAGTCTTTATAGTGCGGCAAAATTATATTTCTGTTTAACTTGCTCTGTTGTTTTTTTGTATGTTAATTTGTTATTATAGATCAAGTCTTGGAAGCCCAAATAGCAACTCTTGCTGATAATTCCTAGTACCGATAGTGCTACAGTAATGGACTCTTTTTGATAGACAAATCATCACAGGCATAATAACTCCCATCAGGTGGACCGTGAGCTTCTCTGCCACCTAAGTTACCTAAAAATAGATGAAAATCTATATATATAAAAATGAATCCCTATTTCCCTTGGTCACGGCATCACGCGTAAACGGTTAGACCGATTTTGCTGAAAATTGATGGGAAGATAGCTTAGAACTAGGAGACGGATATAGGATACTTTTTAAGTATGCTACGTGCCAAGCCGCGGGGCACAGCTAGTATTTGATAAAAAATATATCCCATCTGGTTATTAGTCGGGTGAAGATCGATCTTTATCGACTCTTAGCCCATAACTATACTCGTAAATCAATCAATCACTTAGCCTGTCGACGTCCACTAGACATATGCCTCTCCCAATGTGCACCATACCACCCGATTCTCCACCTTCCATCACCATCCCAGCTACATAGTTTCTTTGAAGGACAAAATTCGCAATGAGGTCATCCGACAAAGAGCTAAAGTTACCGACATAGCTCGCAGAATAAGCATGCTGAAGTGGCAATGGGCTGGCCACATCTGTCGAAGGACCGATGGCCGTTGGAGCAAACGAGTAGAGTGGAGACTACGAGTCGACAAGCAGAAGGTGGGACGCCTCCCAGTCAGATGGACTGACGACGACCTGAAAAAGGTAGCTGGGATAACTATAAAAATAATAAATAAACATTCTATGACATTTTACACAGCGCTCCCTAGACCCAAAGTAAGTATAGTTTTAACTAGCTTATGTTATGGGTTCTAGAGTGCTGATAAACATACTTAATAACTTTTTTTTGTAAATACATACTTATTATACATAGAAACACCCAGACCAATGCAAACATGCATACAAATATTTGCACTGAGCGGGAATCGAACCCGCCCCTGCGTAGCAGTCGCATGCACTACCGCTACGCCACAGAGGCCGTCAAAAAACTAAGTACAAAAATACGTGGAAAGCATCTGTCAAGGCCATCTGGGTAGAAGTCACCATTCTAAGGACATCCCTTGGGAATGATAACCACTCATTTTTGGACTCCACTGCAACTTACCATCAGGCGGGGTGCAGTCAATCCGGCGGACTGAATATATAAAAAAACGATATTACTCAAAATTCCACAACAAGGAGTGGAATTCCCTGCCCAAGTTTATTTCCGGAAAGCTATATAACCTGGGAATTTTCAAGTCACGAGTGAATAGGATCCTTCTAGGCAAGCGTGATTCATTGAAACCACATCGTGACTTACTATGAGATGAGATAGTGGTCAAACGTAAGCCTATCTTGAATTAAAAAAAACTCACTAAAGACACTCTGTCATCATGTACTTTGATATTAGCATAGCACATAATCCCCGGCATTATGAACCCGCACAAGCCCTAAACAAACAGACAATTAATTTTGCGACAAAAAATAAATGACCTTTACTATGACCTAAGTAAATACGTGTAATGGAACGCTATTATAAAATTTAAAGACGTTTTGTAGGTATTTTATTTGTATAGAACCTTTCAAAGGTCCTTTTTTTATACAATGTAGGTGGCATAAAAACATCTATGGCAGTCGTTACGGGTAGTTGGAGCCCTCAAAAGTCCAATCAGTCAAACTTGGAACTTCGATATCGCCATTGGTCATAATGACCATTGGTTGTGGAGGTCAGATGGCAGTCGCTCCACGGAAAATATCGAAGTTCAGCCGCATCACAGTTAGACTGGAAAGCCGACCCCAAGTGAGTTGGGAAAAAGGTTCAGAGAATGATGATGATGATGTAGGTGGCAGACAAGCACATGGCCCACCTGATGGGAAGCGGTCATCGTGGCGTATGGACGTGTGCAACACCAAGGGTGTCACACACACGCTGCCACTCTGAAGAGAATGGGAAGGGGGACTAGGAAGGGGTGGGGGAGGAGGGGTACAGTGAGCTCTGGCTACCCTACTTATCAGCGGGAACACAACACGATGGTTATTATGGCCGTAGTCTTCTGTAGGGCGGAGATACTACCCCAGTCGGAATGCTCATTTCGGACGGGAGATACTGTCGTGTCCTACCTCCATTCTCTCATCATTGGAATTCTACATTATCCTTGATTAGCAGATATTTTTAATTTTGATATTCTAACAAGATCAAAACTTATGCGGGAGAAACCGCGTGGCACATACTATCTGGCCTAGTCTGGCTAGTCCGGCCGGATTCGAACTCGATACCTCTGAGAAGAGGCCGCGTCCTTATCCATTCAGCTACCATCGCTGCCATCCGCCATTTATCCGTATTCTAGAACCCAATTTGCAAGTTACGTTCACTTTATGTCTAGATGACGCTGTGTCTCAGAACATTCATTTATTTATTTAAACTCTCAAACTCAAGTTAGAACATCAGCGCATAATATATACACGTACCTATAAAACTCACGGACGAAACGCCTTAAACTCGAAACTGTGTCACAAAAATGGCGGTGGCTAACCATGTGAGAGCGAATTTGATTATTAAAATATTTTTTCCAAAACAAGCAAACAAGCACACGGCCCACCTGATGGGAAGCAGTCACCGTGGCTTATGGACGTGTGCAACACCAAGGGCGTCACTCACGCGTTGCCCACCCTGAAGGGAAAGAGCGAGGGTAGGAAAGGATGGGTAGGTTAGGAGGGGTGGGGGAAAGAGGGGTACAGTGAGCTCTGTCTATCCTACTTACCTTAGGGAACACAACACGATGGTTATTATAGGGCGGTGTACTGTAGGGCGGAGGTACTACCCCAGTCGGACTGCTCATTTGGGACGGGAGATACCGTCGTGTCCTACCGCCATTAAAACTAGTTCCTCCATTAAAATTTCTTGCACTCACTACGGTTTTTACCCAATTTCACCACTGTAGCACTATCGGTGTATGTTGTGGTGACCCCCGATCCTGACACTGTCTTTAACTGTCCATCAGGCGAGGTGAAGTCATGTTGACGTGTCCATTATAGAAAAATCAGTACACAAGACAAGCTATATTTTTTTTTTCACTACTTCAACTGACTGAATCGAATGACGTTCGCCACGTAGTGACTGACTAGCGTGTGTGCGTACTTTTACGTAAAAACAAATTGGGTTACTCTAGTGTTGTCAGTTATATTCTTCAATGCGTTCCGTCCATGGGTTTATAGGTCCATGAATACATATTTAAACACTCGCATTAATTCCCACACTGCAAAGGGACTACGAAATTATACGCGCAGAAGTTTCAAGGAAATCTTACAACGAAAATATTTTACGTTTGACTCTCTTGGGGGTGTTTTAAAGCATTG
Source organism: Lithosia quadra (assembly GCA_963576445.1). Classification (NCBI taxonomy): domain Eukaryota; kingdom Metazoa; phylum Arthropoda; class Insecta; order Lepidoptera; family Erebidae; genus Lithosia; species Lithosia quadra. The sequence continues at coordinate 3,522,895 of OY754903.1, forward strand.
TGTTTTAGCCTTTATTGTTCTTTGTTTTGTTGAAGCCACGACAGAACAAAGCTTGACTTGAACAATGAAAGAACAAACAAAATATTAAATGCACATGAATTAATAGTTAAGTAGAGGTAGTTTCTTGACCTGTGTCCGGGGAAAGTCGAGAAAAGGTCATGATTTATACAAGTAAATAAATAATTTTGAATAATAAAAAAAAAAATATTATATAATTGAAGTGTCTGTTTAAAAATTAATTTTATTATATAATATAAAATTAAAAATTACAATGCACGCGTATGTATTTTTTTTAATTTATTGTAACGGACGTAACGTAAGCCTACGTATTAGCCAGCCATAGCCAAAGCCAAAGCCAAAGCCGCCATGTGACCTTCTTGATCCGCCAGCCAGCCAGTATGTCAGACAGCCATATATGTTTATGCCTTATGGAAAGAGATGTGTCACATGGAGCCAATGCCAGCCATTAGCCAGCCATTTTTGATATACCGGTATATATGATTGCAAATATAAAGCGAATAGTCAGCGTTCTGTTACTTTTATTTACCGCCCGTTTTATTATATAATTTTTGTCGGTCTGTCTATCGGTCTGTCTAGTTCAGTGTTTTGTAGTGTCAGTGACATGAAAATGGCTTGTTGTACCAGAATCGAGGCCAAGACATCATCACTTAGCAACAGGACTTACTTTAGGAGGTAGGACACGACGGTATCTCCCGTCTGAAATGAGCTGTCCGACTGGGGTACTACCTCCGCTCTACAGAACACCGCGGCCATAATAACCATCGTGTTGTGTTCCCGCCGGTAAGTAGGGTAACCAGAGTCCCCCCCACCCCTTCCTAGCCTCCCCACCCCTTCCAAGCCCATCCACCCTTCAGGGTAGGCAGCGCGTGTGTGATACCGTTAGTGTTGCACACGTCCATAGGCCACGGTGACCGCTTCCCATCAGGTGGGCCGTGAGATTGTCGTCAAACGCAAGCCTATTACCAATATAAAACAAAATATTGCCGTCTTATAAGATTTTCGTCACACACTCACATCATGTCGAATCCCTTTTACTCACAGAATACGCATTATCTTATTAACCCACACTTTGAAGGATAAACTCAATTTCGGGGCCAAAATATCAAATTGTGTGTGTAGAAGCGATAAGTATTTTTTCTGTCGCCATTAAAATCGATAGATGAAAGATGCGAAGTAGGTTATATGCAATGATTTGACTGTAGAATGAATACCTGATTATCCATATCATAGCTTCGTATCCAGTTTGAAAACCAGTCTCCTAATTCCATTTTTGGTTATCGTTTTTATTGTTAAACGCTTTTATTTAACTTGACCTGTTTGTTTGGGTCAAATCTAGTAATTGAAAATTGACCCCCTTCTTGTGGACGGATTGTTCTGATATTTGGCACATATCTTTAGTTCTGGTTTTTTTTTTATACCACTTAGGTGGCAGACAAGCACACGGTCCACACTGATGGAAAGCGGTTACCGTGGCCTATGGACGCGTGCAACACCAGGGGCGTCACACTCACGCTGCCGACCCTGCAAAAACCTTCTAATGCCCTTCTTGAAGAACCCCATATTGTAGCCGCCAGGTGGTGACAATACTAGTTAATCTATTCTATATCATTGTAAATTCAAGATGGCCGCCGCTACAAAATGGCGGTTTACGTATTATTCCACAACTACCGCAATATGAAAGGGCTTGACTAGTAGAATATAGTTTTCACTGTGAATAAACAACTGAAACTTACCAACAGGTGAGATCGTGGTCAAACGCGAGCCTATTACCTACCAATAAAAAAAAATAAATAAAAAAAGTCGCCTTAAGTAAATGTTACAGGACGGGTATGTTAGTTAGTACTTATTTTATTGTTCACCGCTCCAACGTCAGCAATACAATTGATTGAGCGCTGGTAATGGCGTTTTTATTATCCAACTCTTATTTCCAGAGAACCGGATTGGTTTATTTATTATTTGTGGTGATTGAACGTAACCTTATGGGTAATGGACCGTAAAGTTCAGGGATCCTGAAGTTTATATATACGAGTACTCTCTGCATCTTATTTTTTAGGGCTGTTTATTTCAAATGAAATCTATTTTCGGTGAACATTGGATATATTATTAATGGTGTATATGTAATTCATATTTTTGTTTTTTTTTTTGATATGTTTTGGTTACTTAATTAAAACTTCTGGATAAAAGGGCAGGTCAAAAGTACTCGAAACCGGCGGGCTTGCACGAAAGGTTTAATAACAGTAGAGGAAGCGCGTGAAGTATGTCAGGAGGCAGATGGCGGTCTGGTTGTCTCTGCCTATCCCGACGGAAAAAGGCGTGAGCATTTATGTATGTGTATGTAACTTCCCGATATTAATTTCTCAAAATCTAATTGAAAGTGAATCAAACTACTAGTGATTTTAAGGTTTGATAACCTCACGAAACCGTATCCAAATTTTATTCAGAGAGATCATTCCATTCCATTTTACTTTCTAATTGAATTGAAATCACGCGATTTTGAAACGTATTGTTACTGATTGGGGCAATGTGATATCCGGTTCCTATAGATCGCAGTAACAGAATCAGTATTTCACACGAACATAGCCACGGGTATCAACTAGTCAATAATACAGCCAACTGAATTGAATTTTCCATTGTGTCAAGACTAAGAGCGAAATCTAATCATTTCTGATTATTCTTGTAAAACTTGGGAAACTTTTGGTGCCAAACTTTTATTCTTATTAAACTTTGAAACAGTTCAAACCAACACAACTTTCTCTAAAGAAAATCTTGAGTTGTTTTCGATCAAGAGTTTCAAATTTCATGTTTAATGTCAAATTAAGAGGAAGAATAGAAGGTATTGCTTTGATTTCAGGTGCGATCCATCCTGAAATATACTAAAACATGAAATATTTTGTATTTTTGAAGACCTTTTAACCGGGGCGTGAAAAAGCATTTGTTAAGGCCGTCAAGCTAAGGACCACCATTATAATTCTATCGGTGTATGTTTGTAATGGTGACCTCCTTTAATTGCTGAGATTTTACCTTTAGCTTACCATCAGGCGAGGTGAAGTCTCTTTGATGTGCATTCTAAATAAAAAATCCAAGTTTTTTTTATACTAATAAAACAAATTGTTTCACATAAGTGTATGTGCGATACATATAACAAAACTTTATTTTTTCTGTCTGTTTAAAAGAATTAATCTCGTTTATAAGGCGTAAAAAAGAACAATAATTTTTAATTAGAATCTCACGTGAAAAAAAACCGATTAAATTCAAATCCACGTGGCTCAAACGCAGGCAGAGCTATAAAAATAGATCTCTATTCAATCGACACTACACCATATAAATTCACATAAATTTAATCATGGCCTTACAAAACAAACCCAATCTTCTATTAATAATTGAACGATTACATTATAATCTAACCGTAATAATACCACTTGCTACTGTTATATAACGCTACGAAATGCTACGAAGTGCTACGCCGCTACGAATCGAATCTTCGTAGACATCTTTTACATAGCAAACTTGTGTTCAATTAAGGACCAAATTGAGTTGGAGGTTTGTTAGAAGAAGCCCGTGGAGAATTTTAATACACCCCAGTCTTTGTAAAGATGTCAACTGAATGTTGATTGAGATTATATTTACTGGGTAGCATTGTGAATTTACACCTCGAAGAATTCAATTTACAAACGGAGCAACGTAAATTAATATATATTTTTAGCTTTTGAGTGATTGACCCATTTACGTCCTACTGCTGGGCACGGGCCTCTCCTCTAACGAGAGAGCTGAGATGGTTTAGACCTTAATCCACACACGCTGGCCTAATGCGAGTTAGTGGATCTTAGAATTTTGTTCTAGGACATGTGGGTTTCCTCACGATGTTTCTCCTTCACCGTCAGCAGTAAATCATGTGATTAGCACATATAAATTCTACAAAGTGAAATTCACATTGGTACTGTCCGGCCGGATTCGAACTCGATACTTCTAACAAGAGGTAACATCCTTATCCATTCAGCTACCATAACATAACATAAACTCACGCCTATATCCCCGAAGGGGTAGGCAGAGGTGCTAGCACCCACATTTCGCCAGTTTATGTTTAGGTCTCAATGTAATAGGTGGCGAGCCTATTGCCATTAACCGGGCACTTATAAACCTGCGATAACTACACATTCAGCTACCATTGCAAATATTACAAGTTATTAAATCTGAACTCGGTTTAATCCTGTTGTGAATGAGATCATGTAAGTTAAGGCTATTATAGGCTTAGGAATACTGCTAAGCTTCCTCAGGAGGCGCTCAGGGGAGCCTAAATCATCCCCAGAGAGAATTGTAAATAGAATTCTACCTGTATTTATACTTTAGCTAAGCAAAGACTTTCTGTGAGAGACTTTCTTTTTACCCGACTGGCCCAACAAGGGTAATTTGTTTCGCGTGTATGTATATAATGTATGCAGTTTTCTTTGTTCCCCTCTATAGGCCTAACGGCTGGACGGATTTCGATGAGTAAGGTCTCAAATGAAAGGTATGCATCTCTCGAGTGTCATAGGGACAGCCAGACAGATAGAGTGGTACCCCTTAATTTTCTTTTGATTTATAATTTCCGAATGGGTACCGCCTGCTATCAAACTCGTTTCAGGCTTTTTAACACAGCAGTCAGGTTTTTTTAATTTTTTAATCATTTATTTTTTTCTTCACTCGTGGTGGCCCTCAGCTTGACGGCCTCATCATACCAGAAGGTGAGGTTTCTTAGGTTCTTAAATCGTGGGGGGGGCATATACTTCTCTTCATATATTTCACATTTTCTATTATATCAACACCCTTTTTTATAGTCGATAGGCCCGCGTTTGACCACTGTCTCACCTAATAGTAAGTGACGATGTGTTCGACGATGCGACGCTGGCCTAGAAGCAACCTGTTCACTCTAGATTTAAAGATTCCCAGGTATAGCTTTCCGGAAACACAGACTCAGGCATTGCATTCCACTCCTTTCCACGCATAATGAACGTATTGCTGAATGTCCACCACATATCGGTGGCGCATCGCCGTACGTCTGGTCGTTTGGTGATGAAAAGGGCTTGGAGGAATGGAATAAGGTTATGCAACCCCAGAGCACATTTCCCGAAGTGCAACCCAGCCTCCATTTCTCAACTCGGTTGGGGTCGGTTTTTTTTAGTCTAACTATGAAGCGATATACTTCGATATATTCCGTGAAGCGACTCCCATCTGACCTTCACAACATATTGGCGATATCGAAGTTCTGTAGTTAGTTTGGTTTTCATAAAAGCGAAAATAAATTCCTTTATCCATCTAAAGTTTTTCAAATATTCTTTTACAAGCAACCTTTTAAAAGACTTTTAAAAGTAACCTTTGAAAGACTTTCTTGTTTCGTTAAACTTAATTGATGTCCTCATTAATCAGAAACGAAATTATTTGTAGAATACGACGATAATTTGAAAAATAATGTTGATGAATATAATTAGTATTTTTGCTTCAGTAAGATAATTATGGTTCTTTTGAATACATAATGATAATTTTATATTACCATATTATAATAATTAATGAGGTATTATTAATTGTCGGCCATTCTCTACATAATTTATTTTTATTTTTAAATTCAGCCAGCGGCAAAGGTCTATGATGATTGCACAGACTTCAAACTTCAAAATTCGGATGAAAATGGTTAATTATATTGTAATCAAAGTTTAAAGGTAGTTCAATAGAGCCAACTAATTAATTAAACATCATTTTCATTAAGAACCATAAGTTACTTTGCTCAAAACTACTGTCCAAAATCTGAAAATGATCATATGAAATGGTAAGTAGGGTAGCCAAAGCTCACTGTACCACTCCTCCCCCCACCCCTTCCTAAACCCCCCCCCCCCCCTTTCCTACCCCGTCCTTACCCTTCAGAGTCGGCAGCGCGTGGGTAACGCCCTTGGTGTTGCACACGTCCATAGGCCACGGTTACCGCTTCACATCAGGTGGACCGTGTGCTTGTCTGCCACCTACGTGGTATAAAAAATAGACCTTTGACGCTGACTTTACCTGTGTACTAATATTGTAACTGAAATGATCTTGACGGTGAAGATCATACCTCTCCAAGACTTTCATCATGTACCTGAAAAAAAAACTTTCATTACAAGAATTATTTTCTTAAGAGTAAGTACAGTAAGTACCGTCGCGGGTAGTGTCCATGGGGATTTCTGAAAGATAAAAAATAAGTGGTTGACTGTGGACTCGGGTAGTACCTCCACGCTACAGAAGACCCCGGCCATAATAACCATCGTGTTGTGTTCCCGTCGGTAACTGGGGAACCAGAGCTCAAAACTCCCCCCCCCCCATCTCCCCAACTTCCCCTCCAACCCCGTCCAAACTCCTCAATTCCCGTCCCCCTCAAAGGTCTGCACCTAATCAGCATAAAAAAATCAAAATTGGTTGAACCAAACGCAAGATAATTGCTGACAAACATACAGGTCTAATAGTGAACCTCCATATTTTAAGCTCGGTTAAAAAAAATATTCACATTATTTTACAATATAAGTGGGTAGTAGAATATACCTCTGTCTACTCTTAATAAGTGTCGTGAGTAGATATTATCTATACTTCTATACTAATATTATAAAGAGGAAAGATTTGTACCTATTTTTGTATGTTTGTATGTTTGTAATGAATAGGCTCAAAAAGTACTGGGCCGATTTAAAAATTTTTTTCGCCAATAGAATGCTACATTCTTCCAATTTGACATAGGCTACATTTCATTTTGAAAAAAATTAGGGATCCTTGGTAAAATTTGAACAATGTAACCGAAGGTGTAGAAAAATGAGTCTTAAAATGTCTTTCGTCGAATGCGCTGCCTGCGATAGAACAAAATAATGTACAACAATATTGAAGAACATCATAATGTCTACAAAAAACTCCGCGGTAGCATATGTCCAACTATTGTAGTTATGTCACTACAACAACTTTTTTCATTTTAAAACCCCGTGCGAAGCCGGGACGGGCTGCTAGTGTGTTTATATAAAGAGACCTCATATCTCAGTCAATTTCACCCCTATTGACATCAAATTCGACCTCTCCTTTGTGTTTAAACAGGATTTGACACACGGTCTTTTGATCATCAACCTCCCTTGTAATCTTTAACCTATTGTCATTGAAATTGGATGCCATGTTTCAATAAAACCGGCCAAGTGCGAGTTGAACTTGTGTAGAGAGGAATCTGTACGAGGAATATATTCTATACTAATATTATAAAACTGAAGAGTTTTTTTGTTTGGTTGGACCATATCTATACTATTATAAAATTACTGGCTGTTGTCCGCGGCTCCGCTCGCGTGAAATTCTATTCCCGCTACCCTCACCCACGGGAACCTGTTCTCAGGAAAAAAAGTAGCCTATTAGATATGTTATTCCAGACTATAATCTATCTCCGTACCAAATTTCAACCATATCCATTTAGCCGGTTTGGCGTGAAAGAGTAACAAACTTACATAATACATGCATTTTTACAAACCTTCACGTTTATAGTAGGAAGGATAGGATAAATTACGAGTAGTTGTGTGTATGTAACATTGGAGATTGGAGATATAAAAAAAATAACTTAGGTTAATGATCATAATAATATGTAAACGGGAATTAACGCGATCATGGTTACAGCCTGTGACCACGGCCGGTGTAACCTGGTCGAAACGTCAGGCATTCCAAAGGTATGTATATACCTATACCATGATCGCGTTAATTCCCGTTTACATATTTTTATAATCATGGAACGCGAAAGTTTAAAAGTTAATATAGGTTAATGATCGATTCTGAACACAAGATTGCCTTGTTAAGGTCGTTTTCAGTAAGTAGTATAACGCTATCTCGAATAGTGAAATCAAACATCGAGAAAACTCTAAACCGCCTCCTTCCTCCTCAGACAATACAGAATTAAATCCGGCAACAGTACCAACACAACATCCATTAAAGCCTGTTGACTTTATCATAATTGAGGGAGCAGTTATTAACCCGTCAAAACACAGCGTTGATTGTAGACTTGTATTCTTACTAAATTAGGTGCAGCTATTTTGAGATCCTTGCAAAATACAGTACATATAGGATCTATTTTCTTAGGTATAAAATTATAAATGAGCTGTGTCTATACATTGGAGATATTTTTTTTATACTACGTAGGTGGCAGACAAGCACACGGCAAGTGGGTGGCTAAAATATTTGAGATACGTCATACGAACGATTCCCGACACAATTATTTTTTGAATGAAATTTTTAAGCAATTGCATGCTAACTATTTCCAATGATTTTCTAATCGGAAACGGTGGAGCCATCTACCATAATTCGTTCGAACTACGGAAACAATTGAAATTATTTTTAAACATTATTTTTAGATTCTCCGCCCGATTAATTGAATGATTTTTTTTAATTCCACCGGCGCCCTATGCTGTAGAATATAATTATCGGAAAATTTCGAGCATCTAGAATGGGTCCAGGTAGCTCAGTTGGTCAGAGCATTCCCCCTGTAATCACGGGTTCAAGTCCCGTCCTGGATGATCATTTCTTCAGATCAGAAATTCATTGGAAACCATTTTTTTTTTGTTTTTTTATTTGTCTGTTTGTGCGCGAAGGATACAAAACTACGAATGGATTTGAACGTGGATTTTTAGAAGGTTCCGGTCAGATTGTGTCAAAGTGTATAATTAGACTCGGTCAGAGTGTATGTGTATATTAGTAGAATTACTATCAAAACATTAAAAAGTTACTAGCTAACACCACAGAAAAAATAATGAATCAAAGTTGCGCGCACTTTACCCTAAGTTTCTTGCAGAATAGCCTGCGGAAATAAATGTATAAAACATAACTGGACGGAACCAGTTGAAAAATACAACTGACAACACTTGAATCGAACCACTTGCTTATACGTGCACGCACACATACACAATAGTCAGCTACACTATGCAGCTAACGTCATTCGATTCAGTCAGTTTAAATAGCGAAAAAAATACAGCATATCTTGTGTAGTAAAATGGTGTAAAAACTGCAGTCACACCAAAAAAAAATATTCATGATTCATTTTTTTTATGTCGGCCACGTCAACATGACTTCACCTCGCCTGATGGTAAGCTGAAGGCAAAGTCTCTGGAATGGGGGTCACCATTGCAAACACCGATAGTGCCACAATGGTGGCTCTCAGCTTGACGGCCTCATCATACGCTTTTTCACGCCCCGCTTAAAGGACCCGGGACTGTATGAGGAAGGAAACAAAGGAGAATGCCAATTTTGGGCCCACCTTCAAATAGCTATGTGTTACATCGATGGATATAGGTATTTTTGAGCTGAATAAAAGTCTCTATACCGCCAAGTACGTAATCTTAGTCCGGGAACACGCTGTAACACAAAATTTACTCCCACGTGGTTAACCCGCAATTTTTGTGGCAGTCTAAGTCAAAGTCAAAAATCATTTATTCTGTATAAACCATTTTAAGCGCAACTTACAAAACGTCAAAATCAAAGTTATATAAAACTAGAAGCAAATGTAGCATCGGTTCGAAACGCGGCCCAGACCTGAGAAGACTCCGGCAAGAAACTCAGCGGGCTGTTTTTTTTTTCAACAATTGCCTTAGTCTAGTCTCATCTCCAGTACGTTCCGTCCATAAGTTTTATAGATCCATCCTGCAGATTCAATTTTAAGATAATTCCTATCGCGACACGATATCGGTAGAGAATAGCGTCCCATAGGATTGATGTCCTATTTGTGAGCAATTTCCTCCGGCCCTCCCTTCGCGGTGGGAGGGTGTAATAATATCCTGTGACGTCAGACCTTGTCTATGAACAAACTGATTAGTGAGAGACATCTTAATATATATAAATCTCGTGTCACAATGTTTGTCCTCAATGGACTCCTAAACCACTTAACCGATTATAATAAAATTCGCACACCATGTGCAGTTCGATCCAACTTGAGAGATAGGATAGTTTTTGAAACGGATTTCGACATCCACGCGGGCGGAGCCGCGGGCAACAGCTAGTTTATTATAGATTTGACGTAGCGGTAGTGCATTCGACTGCTGCGACAAGAGGTGCGGGTTCGATTCCCGCTCAGTGCATATATTTGTATGCATGAATATGTCTATTTGCATTGGTCTGGGTGTTGCTATGTATAATATGTATGTATTTAAAAAAAAAGTATTTAAATATATTTATCCGCTTTCTAGAGCCCATAACAAAAGCTAGTTAAACTATTCTCTTCAGGGTAGGCAGCGCGTGTGTGACACCTGAATTTTTGAATTTCGAATTTGGAACGATGAACTTATAAAATTACGGGCAAAGCTAGTCTTCTATAAATCTGGTAATATTGAAACCTTTTTGCATTTATTATGTTTTCAAACTCTACTAGATTACAAAGAGATTGCATCGCGATTGTGACGCTCTTGATGTTGCACACGTCGTTAGGCCACGGTGACCGCTTCCCATCAGGTAGGCCGTGTGCTTGTCTGCCACCTATGTAATATAAAAAAAAACTTCCTCCCACTCAAAATTTGTGTGGAAACTTTCTAGAAGAATTACGTAGGAGCGCCCATAAATATTCCGCAATCTGAGAAAACACGAGTATAAAATTTAATGCATCGTTTCAGAGGCATGCAAATTGAAGTATGTTCCTACAATGTACGGCGAACGTAAGATTCTTTGAAATATTCATAATTGAATCTGAATACAGAATAGTTTGAAAGCCTGGGAAGTACGGTGTAACTACGTATACTGCCTTCAATACATATTGTAAAGCACAGCCCTCCGCCGCGTCTATCTGTCAGTTTGTTCGCGAAAAACTTAAAAGCTAATGCAGCGATTTTCATATTGTTTTCACCAATAGATAAAGTGATTCTCAAGGAAGGTTTTAGTATATAATTTGTGAACTTCTTGTGTATATTGACTAAAATAAAATGATATTTGTTGTAGGTGTTGTATAAAAACAAGCTGTCTGGGAGGTTTCAATGAAAACGCTGCCTAAACCATTTGAGATAATAATATAACAAAATGATGTATGTTGGAATTTTGTATCTTAAATAGGTGTACAGAAAAGTCCGCCATGGCATATATCTATCTATTAATGATAACATATTATATCAATTTGAATATGTACTTGAAAAAAATTTCTTTGTCTGGGATCTTAAGATTTGCATTACATGTTTGGTTGTAATTTTTGGAACGGTGGTTTACATAATTTTAATGCATTTATAAGGAAACGTGAGCCCAAAGGTAACAAGGCGGTTTTCATCTGCGATGTAAGTACGGAAATAATATAAAATGGCTCTTATACGAGTATTGTACAGACAAAATATCGATAAAACAAACCAACCTAGGTATTGAAAGTTTACCCAATTAGATTGTGTACTACTACTGTACTGTTATTCACAAATAATTATACATACGACGTCGCACGCCTATGCTCACCCAACCGGGGTAATGAGCCCCGACACTCATGAGTTTCGCGCATCACTTACCTCTTTATCAAGGAAAATTAGTCCAGAGACCCAATTCTCGTAAAAAAATATGCTTTTATTGGTAACTAGCTGTCCCCCCGCGGCTTCGCCCGAGACATACTTCGTCCCCGTGGCATTTTTTTAACCCATACATGCCCGTAATTTCTTAGTTTTGTAATAATGTTTGGACATTTGCTCTTATTCCCGCTTCCCATAATGCGCATGAAAGGTTTGAACAGTTTAACTCTTGTTTGAATTTGTTTGACTACCCAATTACCATTTTATAATTGCCCATTTTATATTATTTCCGTACTATGTCATATACATATATATACATATGGTCTCGTACTCGTACAAGAGCCATGTTTCAAGATTTGTTGGTCTTTGTGCCTGTGACGATTTGCATAAATCGTGGTGATGCCCATTTTTAGGCAAAACACCTTCATTGGCATCTCACGTTTAAGGTAATTCGATCAAAAGGGCCTTATATAATCATTATTTACTAGCTAATGTCCTTGGTAACTTGCGAAATATTTGAAGTCTGACTAAGACCTTTCAAACACAAGAAACCGTATCAAAATCCATTCAGTAGCTTTTGCAGCCAATGCGAACAAACAGACAAGAATTCCATAAATATATATTTTGTTTTCAGAATCGTTCATAATAATATAACATAATAAAATTATCTAAAGTACAGATACCGGCACGTAAATTGGCCCGACGCGTCATATGCGCAAAGGTCGATTTTTAGGTCGCGGGAGACGCGGTTGCGCCGTCGCGGACATATGATTGGTCCGTCACTTGACGGACCAATCAAATGTCTCTGAGAGTCGTCTTGTAGCGAATCAACGTTCCGTTCGTTCGTACTTTGAATCATTTGATTGGCTCTCAAAGTGCTCGATGCGCGAATTACCCCAAACCTGGCCAAGTAACGTGCCTGTATCTGTACCTATTATTTTTTACATCTCTAATTTACAGACTTAGCTACTTTATAATAAAACAGTTTCATGGTACTGATATCTTCCAAAACTTTCATACAAACTTTCATCCCTATTTATACAATTATTTTTATACATATTTTGACCCTCCAAACCTATTTTTCGCAACATTAAGTAGCCAATATCCTTTCTCAGGTTATATTCCATCTCAGGCGGTGACGTGCGATGGAACTCCCCCTTTATTTCACCGAGATACCATGGTTCCCAAACTCGAGGGCATCAACTCGAAACCAGAGATGGTCCAGGTCAGCTGAGGTGATGAAGACCCGTGACAGCATGCGGTTTTAGTCCACCCGCGCTGCCCTGTAGGGGCAGTATCCATGGGGATTGAGGGACCGCAAGAAAAAAAGGGTCTATATAGCGATGTGTAGAATGTCCTACAACATTTATTTGTAGGTTATGTAACAATATCAAAAAGTGCATACAAGATTCCTTGACATACAAATTCTGCTCTGACTAGAGAATAAAGTGGCATTACTGCATCTAGGTCATCTGAATTGGATTACGTAAACAAGTAGACGCTATTTCATAGTAAGTTCATGTACTGACGCAGTTGGGGTGGTTATGTAGAGTTGGGACTGAATTTTAAGGAGTGGTCCCATTGGGAACGGTTAATATTTATACCAGAGGTCGGCGTCACTGTCTAAATTACGTAATTCTGTTCTGAAACATGTTTACTCCAAAATTCATTAGAAGAAGAAAATCTTCTGGTCGCATCCGCCGCAAATCGCAGTTTGCCGACTCATCCATACGTTCTAGTATTTAGGTCATAATATAATTTTTGTATATCAGTCTGTTTGTTCCGGCTAATCTCTGATACGACTGGACTGATTTTAAAGAGACTTTCACTAGCAGATAACTGATGTAAAAAGGAGTAACTTAGGCTACTTTTACTTTAAAAAAGAAGAAGGGTTCCGACTAAAAAATTAAAGCTTTAAAATCTAAAACATGTCATAATATCAGGAACCTCTCTCACAATTTCATCTACCCACTCACACTGAGACCCCACCCCATGCAAATGAGTTTGATAAACTCAAACTTGTCGGCAACCATCCCAGCTCAGCCATTCCCCTGACCCTTTTAGTTCACGAATTAGTTAACAATTAAAATCCATTCGCAAAAACGACCGTCGTGAGAACTGGTGAGGAGAATTTGATCGGTATTTTGACACAGATATTTTAATTAATTTTATCTGGGACGTAATTTTATATTGAATGAAATTTTAATTGTTAATTATTTGCTCGAAATTTCGAGCATCTAGAACGGGTCCAGGTAGCTCAGTTGGTCAGAGTATCCCCCCTGTAAGGGACTGGTCGCGGGTTCAAGTCCCGTCCTGGATGATCATTTTTCCGATCAGAAAATCATTGTAAATAGTTAGCATGCAATTGCTTAAAATTTCATTTAATTAATCGGGCGGAGAATCTAAAAATAATGTTTAAAAACAATTGCAATATTGTTCATTGTTACCGTAGTTCGAACGAATTACGGTAGATGGCTCTACCGGCGCCCTAAGCCGTAGAATATATCGGAAAATTTCGAGCATCTAGAACGGGTCCAGGTAGCTCAGTTGGTCAGAGTATTCCCCCTGTAAGGGACTGGTCGCGGGTTCAAGTCCCGTCCTGGATGATCATTTTTCCGATCAGAAAATCATCGTAATTTTATAGTTGATATTCGTGTGTATTGTGGAATATATCGTTATTTTTGTGCTCTATTTTATTGTTTGTGGGCTAGCCTAGTGGTCTGGGTAATAGACTGCTGAGACGAGGTCTCGATATTCTTATACTTCGATCCCAGGTTCACTATGGCACACACCAATGACTTTTCGATGCTTTTCGAAGTTATGTGTGTATTTATCGCAGGCTTATTAGTGCCCGGTTAATGGCAATAGGCTCGCCACCTATTACATTGGGACCTAAACATAAACTGGCGAAATGTGGGTACTAGCACCTCTGCCTACCCCTTCGGGGATATAGGCGTGAGTTTATGTTATGCTATTTTTGTATCTTTATTATTTCTATTGCTTTTCAAGTGTGCAGCATTATCAACACATATAAGGCCTGAACTAACCTGCTCTCCATGTGTCCCTCTGACTAGCAAAGGGCATAAAAAAAGGCATTGATTATTGTTTTTTATACCAGTGGCAGGTAAGCGCGCGGCCCACCTAATGGGAAGCGGTTACGGTGGCCTATTGACGTGTGCAACATAAGGGGTTTCACACTCGCGCTGCCCCCTGGAGGGGGGGGAGGAGGGGGTTTAGGAGTTTAGAGAGGGTTGGTGGTGGGATTGGGGCAATAAGGAGGTTGAGCTCTGGCTACCCTACTTGCTGACAGGAACACAACACGATGGTTATTATATCTTTAGGGCGTAGGTACTACCCCAGTCTATGGCCACACAACACGATGGTTATTTTGGCTGCGGTCTTCTGTAAGGCGGAGTTACTGCTCAATACGGACGGAAGATACCGTCGTGTCCTACCACTAAAAGCAGTGAGTATACTTATTTATGTATCCAGATAGCACTGTGTAATATAACACAGAATATTAATTATGAAATCGATAATATAGAGGACGCCCTTATCGCTTGCCACAATCTATTCCAGGCAACCTTGTGGTAAGAATAGGTTTGTATAATGGGCAGCCATCGTTGGTATATTTTCAGAAGTCCAATCAAGCATATTACCATACCAGTATATATACACTGGCCTATGCACGCGGCTCCGCTCACGTGGACATCGTATTCGTTTTTTTGCCTCGGTATAACTCCGGTTCTACTCAACCGATTGTGATCAAACATACGTAAGATTTTATGTCACATCAAGACCTTTCAAACTGCATCAAAATTCGATCAGTAGTTTTTGCGTCTATCGTGAACAAATAGACAAGAATTCCATTTTTTTTTGTGTTGAAAGAAAGAATGAAAGGAACGTTTATTTGATGCAATATACTACTTTTTAGACTCCACCTCAGCTTACCATCAGGCGGGGTGCAGTCAATCCTGCGGAATAAACTTAAAAAAGTGAATTTGTGTCAAATACGTAGTGACAGCAAGAAAAAATAACCAGGAATCACATTTCAATTAAATTTGGGTAACACGTTACAACCCAAAATTCACTATAGCCGCCGTCATTTTTGTAACGCAGTCTCTTTTTCAACGCTGAACATAAGTCGATTTTCAAAAATCGAATCATTTATTTATGACGAGGGATAGACTTATCGCTTCGAAGAAAGTTCTACTGAACAACTTTTTTGATTTGCGATTATAATTCGATCACTCGAGTTATTAATCGAGTAAGTGGTCGACTCGATTAGTACACTTTCAGCTTACGCTACGCCAGTTTGACAAATTACAGCTCCGTGGCAGGTGTGACCATCAATCAAAATGTCGAACCAATGTTGCCTTAAATCTGTGAGAGCCCTTAAGAATTTATTTGATAGGGTTACATTATTTATGGGTAGGGATAGAGGAAGCGAATGAAGTACCTATGTAAGGACAGAAGCAGATGGCTGGCTGTTGTCTCTGCCTATAATAACCCCACAAAAAAAAAGTTGGATCGGGCCCCAAAGTTCTTGGTCATCAACGCCCAACTAATCATTATATGAGTTTTCCCCACGCACTTAATGCAATACACTAAGATACTAACAATTCATTATTTCATGAGCTCATTCTGATAACCCCCATAAAACAGAACAGCCGTCTTTAGTAATAACTTCAAAAGCCATTTTAAACCTTATTACTATGTGCATTAGGTTTTAAATAGAACAAAGATAATAACAGTTTCTTGCTAAACTACCACGTTAACACGTTTGATATGAGGTTTGCGTTATGAAACTAGGAATTAGGTCTTAGGAATATAAATTTAATACAGGCTTAGAGCTTTCGTTAGTGTTATTGCCAATAATAATATTAATACCTAGCTTCCGCCCGCGGCTTCGCCCGCGTGGAGGTCGATATCGCCACCAAATCTATTTCAACAAAACGACTCTCCGCTCCTCTCTCCATTCCACTCTTCATTCCACTTTCCACTCCACTCTTCACTGGTTTCCACTCGTCTAACCAAATCTTTCTAATAAAAAAACCGCATCAAAATCAGTACAATAGTTTTTGATCCTTGCGTGCACAAACAGACAGAAAGACAAAAAATTACTGATTGCACGTTAGCATTAGTATTGATCATTAATCATCCCCCAGAGGGCCACTCCCGTCTCGTCTGGCGCTAGCCGCAGGTAGCAGAATCTCCCCTGCGATTGGGAGGCGCTGCCGTCTCCATTGCCTGGGTGTACCGCGTTGAGGTTCCAGCCCACAACCAACATAGGCGACCCTGATGTGTTTGAGGATTAAGTTCCCCGCTCTCTAGTAGGGGTGCGCACGGGAACACGATGTGCCATTATCCTGGGCCTGCTTCTGCTAGAACGATATAATATTAACTTAAAAAATAATTCATAAAAAATAAAATGCCGAAATAATAAAAAAGCTTGTAGTAACAACACCTACTGCGTGTCTTTCAATTCCGAGCAAATTAATAATACAACAAATACATACTTAGCTTGCGCGACGCCACGGACTTGCGTGTCACAGAACGTATGTTACACGTAATGTGACCATACGTTCCGATTAGAACAGGACAGTCCCTTTATTAAACCCGGTGTCCCCGAAAAGAGCTTCGGGACGTGAAATTGACTTCTTTTTTCAAGCAACAATTTTGAACATGAACAGAATAATATTTATCCTATCCTCATTGTTATTCAATTAATTATCGGTAAGCATAACCATTTGTTGTTTGTTTTTTTTTAATCATTAATTATTGTTATTTATAATTTAAGTTTTGTTAAGTTAACGGCATAGGTGTCCAATAAAGTTAGGTACTTACTGATCAATTTTAGCAACATATATTATAATTCCAAAATTAATATTTTTGTGTCCAAAATTGATAGAGGCTATGTCCATTGAGCATAAATTACTTTTCAAATGATGTAAGAATAAGCGCAGTAGTTTCGAAGATTACCCAACATACCTAGTCAAAAATTTGTATCTCACTTTGTAATATTACTTAGTATATCTAAATGTTATATTCGCGTATACATAATTATAATAATATCATGGTCACATGAGTTATACGTAACGTCCATTGCCAGACCAGTTATTTATTAATTTGATAATGAAGAACATTTTGTTAAAATCTAATGATTTATGTATGTATGTATGGTTCAGACATAATTAATTGAGTTTTCGCGTGTGGATATAACAATGGACACTTATTTATAAATAATATAATACTAGCTATTGCCCGCGGCTTCGCCCGCATGGAATTCTGTTCCCGTTCCCGCTAAATGAAGAACCGCTCGCCCGATTTTGTGCAAACTTCACATAAACCACCTACTAAATATTCCGAACTAAGCCTAAACATTTTGTTTGGATAGGTGAGCCCGTACTTGAGTTATAAAATTACAACGAAAGTAGCATTGATTTTTATATACTCGTATAATTATTGATATACCTATATATATACTAATCTTAAAACCTTAGATGGCCCGGGGTCAGCTGGGGTGCGAGGGATATGCCTATTGGGTAACCTTACACCCCGGTAATTAAGACCCGAGACGGCGTGCGGTTTTAGCCGGTTCGATCCCGATATAACCACCCTCGATGGCCGACGGGGGTGGTATCCATGGGGATTTCCGCATGATAAAAAAAAATCCGCAGGGCGAGTGTGACGCTCCTGGAGTTACACAGCACACGCCCCTAGACCACGGTGATCGCTTCCCATCACGTGGGACATTGTGCTTGTCACCTTGCCACCTAAGTGGTAAAAAAAATCTTAAGCTATAAGTAAAACAGTAATATTTTCCTTTAGTTTTGTGCAAGGAATTTTACCCCCAAATATCCTATACAGGAAATCGCATTACGATAGCGTGTAATCCAATTTCCTGTTTCCTACAAGTTTGTATGAAACCATAAAACTATCTTGCAGTGTTCTGTAGGGCAGACTACCCCAGTTGGACTGCTCAATTCGGATGGGAGATACCGTCGTGGCATACCTCCGTGAATATTTAATTTTATTGAATATGTTTATTTGAAAGCACAATTTTCTAGAACACATATTTATTTGACGAAAAATCTCACTAATAGATCGACCGGAAAATCCCTCTTATAACCTTGTGAGACCTCCTAATTCTCAGAGGATCTAATGGTTTCCCTCAAAATTACCTCCGTCAACGGCTCAATAATACCACAACCTAATTTGGTTATACCAGTACATATTATCTTGGGAATACATAATACCCTCTTTGTAAAGTTTTGAATAATGTATATGGGATCCACGATGTCATGTTCGTGTTTTGAAATTTAATTCCATTTTGTGATAGTAGATGGCGTTAATCTTGTAATGTTTTTATTTAACCCTACAGTCGTCGCGCTTGTAAAAGGAACGTAAGTGGTCGCGTGGATTACATATGTAATCCATTTTAAACTAAGAATAAAACTAGAATGTAGTTCTCAATTTGGTTTATTCTGCTTAAAAACGAAGTAACATCAAGTATTCTTTATTATTAAAATGAACACAACATAAAATATTAACTTTAAGAACTTAAAACAAAAATCACAAATCTCCTTAATATTTTAATATAAAAAGAGCACTTTAGTTTCCAAATGAGATCAAATATTAAATTGTAAATTGTGTAATGACATTAATTAGTAACAATATTATGTCTACGAGTTCTTCCTCTGTTAGATGGGGCAGTCATTGACCAGATAGTATTATCAACACCAACGTAATACTGACCATCTACTGATATAGAGTTATTTTCAAATACCTCATCCGAGATGTCTGCCTCCTGCTCAGATTCAGACTCGTGGTTCTGCTCCTCAACAAAGTCTTCTTCATCGTCCGAGCTGGAACCACCTTCAGAATCTTCCCTATCATCAGTACCTTCATGAAGCCAAGCTTCGATTTGAGCAGCACTCCTTTGATCCATAGTGATTCTAAAATTAATCATTTCATAAGAAACATGTATTATACTAGTACTTTTGTTAGCCTAAATTAAGTTAATATAATATATACTTTAATAAAAAACAGATATATAAACTAATACAGTTTAAAATTAGCACAAAACGATGAAAAACAGAAACAATAACTTGAAAAAAATACTTACGTAATAGGTCGAGCGGATTACAATAGTAATCCGCGAACTTTACGGGACTCCTGTTACACAACCGAACGAGAGCGGCGCTCGCGCGGCACTGAGCGCATGCGTCAACAATGCAATATAAAGTACACGGAGTGACGAACGATTCCAATGCGTGGTTTTTTTTAAATACTCAGTTTTGCAACGGTGGATTACTATTGTAATCCGCGCGACGACTGTAGGGTTAAAAGTCGATGTTAAGATTCCAACCGTGGATTCCAAGGACAGGCTTTAAGAAAAGTAGCCGATCCACGTGCTAGCAGAGAGCACAGTGGGGACCGGCGCAGCGAGCTGATTCCTCGCTCGCAAACGGGGGTTGAGCCTATTGGGTAGCTTAACCTTACACCCTGGTAATTAAGATCTGAGA
This sequence comes from Lithosia quadra, assembly GCA_963576445.1. Taxonomy (NCBI): domain Eukaryota; kingdom Metazoa; phylum Arthropoda; class Insecta; order Lepidoptera; family Erebidae; genus Lithosia; species Lithosia quadra. Next base: position 3,542,918 of record OY754903.1, read on the forward strand.
CGACGTGCGTTTTTAGTCGGTCTGATGGCTCAATGGCCGACGGGAATGGTATCCGTGGGGGTTTCCGCACAATAAAAAAGAGAATTCCACTCCTATATCGCATAATGAAAGTGTTGGCAAATTGTTTCGTGCGTATGCGTGGAAAACTAACTTATTCCCCCACCCATGTCCACCAAAACTCCCTACACAAAATAAAACATGGCACCTTGAATACGAAAATTTGTAAAATGGCTACTAAATTCTCTTTTGTCACTTAATATTTCATTTCGACGAATAATAAATAGGGTGTAACGAACATGAGGTAGGCTGTGTAATACAACCAGTCCAAAGGAAACAATGAATTATTAAAATACTTCCGTTGGCCACAGTAATAAAATATAATAGTCTTGTTAAACAGGCCCGGGGCTTGATACAAAAACGACATGTTCACGAAACGCGTGATTTTAATTCGATTAGAAAAAAAAACATAAAAGAAATTTTGGTATTCCGTATGAAATGTGAAAATAAAACCTATCTTAGGTTTATTATGTTTTCTTTTTAAACCGACTTCGAAAAGGGAGGTTCTTAATTCGATTGTATTTTTTAAAATGTTACCTCAGAATTTCGACTGGGTGAACCGATTATATTTTTTTTGCGCTGTCGCCCGTGTGATCCCATTTCAATTTAGTCCGTTGAAATCGTTTTTTTTTTGCAAGAATCATTTACGAGTTTATTAAACCTTCAGTTTTTACACGAACCGTTTCGATCCACTTTTGCCCCCTGTAGCTCAGTGCCTATTGCAAGTACAGAGATAAAATTGTACCTATCGCGTCTGCCACCTAAGTGGTACAAAAAAAGTTACGGTAACCTATCAACCATCCCAAATTGTGACCAATCCATTAGTATTATTGATCGCCACGAATATAGTAAAGATACCACGACGGTTTCACCACCAGTGTCGAATTAGGTCGTAGCCTTGAACCCAACGGCGCGTTCATTTTATGGCGTTAAGACATTGTTGGCAAATTTCTGAAACAAAAGACTGGTAGTATTTTCACCATGGGCCGCAGTCTCGACATATATCGCTACGACTTTGCCACCGAAATCGTAAACCAAGATTTTTTTTTATACTACGTAGGTGGCAGACAAGCACACGGCCCACCTGATGGGAAGCGGTCACCGTGGCCTATGAACGTGGGCAATACTAAGGGTGTCACACACGCGCTGTCTACCCTGAAGGGATGGGGGGAGGAGGGGTACAGTGAGCTCTGGCTACCCTACTTACCGGCGGGAACACAACACGATGGTTATTATGGCCGCGGTGTTCTTTAGGGCGGAGGTACTACCCCAGTCGGACAGCTCATTTCGGACGGGAGATACCGTCGTGTCCTACCTCCTTGATAGCGACAGATATCCGTTGCAATAACGATTCTTGCGTCAAACGGTAGTCTGTACATTTGGGATGGTCAGCAATATGGAGATACCAATAAATCGTTAAGTTTGCGATGATATTCGTTAAGATACTAACAAAAATCGTTAGTTTAGAAAGTAGAGACTACCAAATATCGTTATGTTTGCGTCGCTACTAGTTAGCGACCGAATTCAGAAGTGAAAAGTTAAAAGTCAAAAATCATTTATTCTGTATTAGATCAATCTAAGCGGCACTTACAAAACGTCAAGTTAGTAGGGTTAGCCCGGCGGTTAGTAGGGTAGCCCTACTAACCGCCGGGCACACAACAAATTCTTAGAAAAAAAAACAACTTCAACGAACCATATTAAAATGGTGGTCCCATTTTAATTTGGAAGAAGAATAAGAATTAGAAGAACGGGCAGCGCCAGCTATCAAATAAAAAAAGAATCATCAAAATCGGTTCACCTAGTCGAAAATTCTGAGGTAACAAACAAAAAAATAATCAGTCAAATTCAGAACCTCCACTTTTTTTAAGTCAGTTGTAAAAAATGGCGGTTTGCTAGTCGAACATATTTTTGTGAAGCAAGCCAAGTTCGCTCCATAAAGTGTGCCACATCAATGGACTTTGAGAACTATTATTAGTTTGTTTGTTACAAGTATTTTACAACTTTTTCGTTGTTTTCTTACGCCATGTCTCTTTTATGTTTGCCTTGAAGGCACGATAGCAGAAGTACCTACCTATTGTAAAGTCAACATGTTTTTAAAATGTGTTTTTTTCGCATCACTAGTTACAATCTTTTTTTAACTCGCAAATATTTTTATTTTACTAAAAATAAATAACTCCAGTCTCGAGATTCTAACTCCGAACTAGTTACAATCTATGTAAACAAATCTTGAAAGTCGTAATTGACTAATTTCCAATTTCGGGTTCTTCCAGCTGGACAAACTATTTTGTCAAACTGATTTGACCACGCGGAAAAAAATTCCTGTTGGTCAAACTTCTTGAATTGAGTCCTTGTGGTCAAACTATTTTGTCTAACTGATTTGACCACGAGGAAAGAAAATCCTATTGGTCAAACTTCTTGGATTGAGTCCTCGTGGTCGAACTATTTTGTTTAACTGATTTGACCACTAGGAAAAAGATTCGTGTGCGTGTGGAGACAGGGCTAATTTTTTTAATGTTGTTGTATTTCTACGAAATTAAGGAAGAATTTAGGAAAAAATTGTGAAAACTTCATGGTAATGATTAAAAATTTGTGAAATGTATAATGATGAAGTTTTGATCAATTAACTTGAACTCTCGATCTGCTACACCGAAAAAAACTGTAACTCGGTATCTCAAAATATAGAAGACGTTTGTTTTACAATTATTCTCGAAACTATTCTCAAATATTCAAATAATTTTACTAATCGTTTTGATTTTATGAAGGTTTGTTTAGAGCATTCGATCCTTCAATTGTGCAGACGGAGTGTTTCTGAATTCTCCAACTATAGCTGTATATATTCTGAACATTGTTATTATGTTTTACGAGTACGAATTTGTGACAATTTGTGAAACAATAAACTTAACGAAAAACAATAGTTCGGCATTAAATAAAAAAAAAACTACGTTCTTTACAATGTCCCATCCGAGGGCTCAATATTACAGTATTTATGGTTTACTAATATTTGGCAAAAAAAAATCCCAAAGCGACACATGCCAAAGTATGTATCCCAATCATTTGGCAAAAAACTTTTCGCAATTTCACAGTTAGCAATACTAATAATATATACTCAAAATAATACATTACTGCAATATTGTATAGCCTGATTACTTACAATGTTGCCAGGCCACAATTGTTGTAGCCACAAATTGCAGCAAAACCTAACCCGTTTATGAGAGCTTTAAATTAAATGCCAATTAGAATATTTGCCTAAAGAAATAAGTATTGGTAATTTTCCTGACAAATTACGTTAACAATTTTTTATATTATATTAATAACGGAGAAAAAAAAGTGAATAATTGTTGTTATTTTCGAAATAACTGTACTTTTCTTAAACTCTAACAAGTGATTTGACCACGAGGAATAGTTATTCCTCGTTGTCAAATCAGTTAGACAAAATAGTTTGACCACGAGGACTCAATGCAAGCAGTTTGACCAACAGGAATTTTTTTCCTCGTGGTCAAATCAGTTTGACAAAATAGTTTGTCCAGCTGGAAGAACCCCTAATTTCTGGTTTTACTACTATAACAATTAACGCTATATTTACAATGCTTTATTGTTTTGTTTGATTAGTACTTAGTCTTGAAATATCATATACCTAGGTATTCAAACAACTTACCTAATAGGTAAATATGGTAAATATCTCGTTAAAATTGGTTTAATAGTTATGTTAATGAAAATGTCTCTGCGGCCTCTGTGGCGTAGCGGCAGTGATCGCGGCCGCTGCGCAGGAGGCGCGAGTTCGATCTCCGCTCAGTGCAAATATTTGTATGCATGAATATAGGTATTTGCATTGGTCTGGTCGTGCCTCGGAGACCACGTTAAGCCGTCGGTCCCAATTGCCATACAAACATCTATGGCAGGTGTTACGGGTAGTTGGAGCCCTAAAAAGTCCAACAACAACGGTCTAGTTGCAATGCTTTGATATCGCCTAATGTCACCATTAGGTTGTGAAGGTCAGATGGCAGTCGTTGCTCTCTACCGTGCCCTAGTCAGAGGGCCCAGGCGGCAGTATCTCCTCTACAAATAGGAGGCGTTACCCTCTCTTTAGTTTTATACACCTATCCGGGACTCACGGCTAAACGTGCTCCCTGAGGCACATATATACTGGGAATCGTATGAAAATAATGTAATTTAAATATCGTAAAAATGAACGAGCACTATTATCAGTTGTCAGAATTTTTATAACACATTACCCGCTGGAGAATTTTCATTTGAACGATTCCTGAGCAAATTGGATGGTATTCATGGGAATTCGTAGGAATGAGGTATTCAGTGAGACCGTTTATGTGAAAATATATCGATTCAACGTGGTTAGAAAGACATTTTAGCTAGAGAAAGGCTTACCTTGATGACTTATAAATAGTTCAGTTTCGGACTTGTAATTTTTCGATTGCATGATTATTCGGTGGAGCCATCGAATTATATATAATTGAACACGTCAACATGACTTCACCTCGCCTAAAGGTAAGTCTCAGGACCGGGGACTACCACAACTTACACCGATAGTGCTACAGTGGTGGCTCAGCTTGACGGCCTTATCAAAATGCTTTTTTACACCCCGTTATAGGACCAGGGACTATAGGAGGAAAGAAACACATGCGCTGGTAAAGAATTCCAAGTCTTTATGGTGCGGCAAAGATAAGATGTATCAAACCGCTTGGTTCTTGATATCTCAGCCTAGCACGTGTAGTTCTGTATAGGAAAGGAGAGGGTGGGATTAATTGGAAGAGCTCATCGGAAAACTTGCCATGGTAGAGGTGGGAAACAGCTAGTTTTATATAAGAATGCTTTTTAACCTGTGACGCGATGGGTTAAGGTCGTTCTATGGGTCTTAGACCAACAGTAACAATGGATGATATCACTAAATAATCAGAAGAAGTACCTACGTGTATACAATCGCGTGATCGACCGTTGTTATACCTTCGTTCTTAGTAAATTGCGTTCACAAAGATGCCTGTTATGGAAAGGATATGGTATATTATTTTATCCTACATACTACCTACTAATATTGTAGCTGCTGCCCACGGCTCCGCTCGCGTCTAATTCTATTCTCGCTACCGCGACCCATGGGAACCTGTTCACAGGATATAAAGTAGCCTATGTGTTTATTTATTTTTTTATGTCGGTCACGTCAACATGACTTCACCTCGCCTGATGGTAAGCTGAGGCAAAGTCTCTAGAATGGGAGTCACCATTGCAAACACCGATAGTGCCAAAATGGTGGCTCTCAGCTATTCTAGAGACCTCTGTACCATTTGTGTATTGGGGAGATGGGGAGGGGGGTTGTGAGCTCTGGCTACCCTACTTACCGACGGGAACACAACACGATGGTTATTATGGGCGTATTTGAAAATTGAAATGCCACATCCATTCTTAACGAAAGCCTTAAAACAACTTTTCATTTTCAATTTGTTCGGTATAATATTTTACAGGTGACTTTGTTTATTTTTTTTTACTTCTTTTTTATATTAATGAGAACTACCAGCCCTGTTTTACGGTAAATACGTAATATCCGGTTGCCGGAACTAACAATTTGTTCCAACCGTAAATAATTATGTGGGCTGAATTTCGTTGGATATTTTATGGGAAGTCGTTCACGGTTTAACGACTGCCAGAAAATGTCACATGGCTATCGAGGTTGAAGGATTGGTGTTTTTGCTCAACGGTAGGCGGAAAAGGAGTGTTATGTATTTGATTAATTTACATAACCCTCTAAATATTATTATTAGTACCTAACATGTTATATATTTATTATTAGCATTATCATTTGTTCCAACAAAACAAAAGGTTTAGAAAATAAATGTAGACAGCTTAAGTGCAAAGGTAGGCCTAAGAAAAGATGGGTTTAATGCGTGAAAGAGAGAGATGGAAAGGAAGGGAATGACTGAGGAGATGGCATCTGACAGGAATGTATGGAGGAGAAAGACATTTACCTATAAATTATCATATTAAACTTGAACATTATATATTTTATAACAAACAACTTAATTTTTCTCTACATAACCTTGAAACAAAAATTATACAAAAGCTAAATTCTAATTACTACGGTTAATTTTTGCACAATTTGCAAAACACAAGTTTGCATCGTGAATTATGCATGAAGACATGCAAATAACTTCATAATAGCTTGGTTTTATATAAAAGTTTGTTTAAAATCGTGTCAGCACGCTCGTATAATGTTATAAAGTTATTACGCCGTCAAAAGTATGAAACATCAAAAGGTATAATTATCATAACTCGGTAAAAGTCGATTAAAAACCACCACTGTAGCACTATCAGTGTTTGTAGTGGTGACCCCTGATCCTGAGACTTTACCTTTAGCTTACCATCAGGCGAGGTGAAGTCGAGTTAACGTGTCCTATATAAAAATAAATTACAAGAAAACTCGACTTCATCGGACCAAATAAAAATGGGGCCACAAAAAAACAGCCCGCTGAGTTTCTTGCCGGAGTCTTCTCAGGTCTGGGCCGCGTTTCAAACCGCGGCGCACGATGTCCATTTTACTTATCTAGTTTTAAATATTTTTAATTTAGACGTTTTGTAAGTGCCGTCTAGTGGTCTATACAGAATAAATGATTTTTTACTTTTGACTTTTTACTTTTGACGAGAAGTGTCAGTTATCAATTAAAATAGAATCATCAAAATCATTTCACCCAGTCTAAACTTCTGAGGTAACAAACATAAAATCAGTTGAACTGAGAACCTCCTCCTTTTCCGAAGTCGGTAAAAATAGCCCTTTCTCAAGCCTTAATTCGAATTACAAAGAAATACCTCAACCAGTATGAATGAAAGGGAATTTCCTTGTACTTTTGCTTTATTCCTAATGAAAGGGCTACGACTGAGGTATGTAGGTCAAATGTCTTTAAATAATTTATAATCATGGATTATTAGAAATGTGGCTTGCGTGCCTCATAGATCCTTCCTTTAATAACTGTTTCTAATATCAAAATGAAACGGAATAAAATATAATATAAATACTTCTATACATATGATAAGTCTGTAACTGATCGGTGTCTGTACATGGAAGATAATAATATTATGAGAAACAATAATATTAGGGGACTTTATGAATGTAATAGATGCCAAAACAATGATTTTTAGAATTTTCACTAGAATTTTATTGATATTTTTTTATGAAAAGGTCTTGGTTAGACTCAAAATCTTACGCATATTTGATCACAATCGGCTGATTAGAACCGGCGATATAGTAAAAAAACGCGAAAATAGACGTCCACGCGGGCGGAGCCGCGGGCAACTGCTAAAATTCAAATTCAAATTGTTTATTTGCTAGAATATGGTACAAAGGATATTACAAAATGTTTTGTTTCCTCACATTCTGCCACATACGGCGTGCAAATATTTCAGGTCATGCTTACAAAAATTTTATCTATATATGCTAAAATGAATTAAGAGGTGTTGTTAAATGTTATTGTATCGTCCAAGAAATCATTATTGCTAGTAATATTATAAAACTGAAGAGTTTGTTGTCTGATTGAACGCGCCAATCTCAGGAACTACTGGTCCGAATTGAAAAAATATTTTTGAGTTGAATAGCTCATTTATATCGAGGAAAGCTATAGGCTATAATATATCATCACGCTACTGCTTAGGGGAGCAGAGTAGTAATCATATAATGTCAACGAATTGGGCAAATTTCCATACATTATTGCAATACGAAGAAATTACAGGCATAATTCATAATTATTTATTTCATAACATGTATGGGTTAAATAAGTGCCACGGGGACGAAGTATGTCACGGGCGAAGCCGCGGAAGATGGTTATACAAAATAAACGTAATAAATATAAATAAATATATTGATACAAAAATAAACATAATATAATGAGTATATTTTTAAGTAATTTTTAAAACTATTGTCTGTCTTTCTGTCTGTTTGTATTAGGTAATCTCTTGAACGGCTGGACCGTTTTAGTGGACTCTAACTTACAGAATTATTAATGCCTAAATCGTATTAATGTCACAAAACTGTTAACCCTCCCTCTTCACGGGTATTATTTGTCATAAATGTCAGCCATTGTGGCCATAGTTTATGTATCTGACAGTTTAATAAGCATTACGTCATTCTTTCTTACCCTAATAGTTTTGATGTGGTGAAGAAAAGGAACAATTCAACTATTGTACTATAAAACTGACGTATTATTTTCATTGAAAAGCACAAGGTATTCAGTTTGGTAACGGTTATATTGTGGTCTCAATTTTGCTATGTTGAGAACTTGGCTTTCTGTGCCTCGAAGAGCACGTTAAGCCGTCGGTCCCGGTTGCCATACGAACTTCTATCATATGGCAGTCGTTACAGGTAGTAACAGCCTAAAAAGTTCGACAACTGGTCTAACTACAGAACTTCAATATCACCAGTGGGTTGTGGAGGTCAGATGGCAGTCGCTTCACGAAAATTATCGAAGTATAGTTTTTAGAGGGAAAGGTTCCATCGAGTGTTTTTTGAAAAACGGATTTTCGGATTGGATATCGATTTCAACAGAAAAATCTTACGCGCATTTTGGCCCACAGGTTCTCGCGGTGTGTGGGGACTGTCAAAGTTGCGCTTTTTAAAGCGTACTGTCAGTCCTTTTACGCATGCGGCCTGTGGGTGAACTATACGCAGCGGGCATACAGCGATCTGCGCGTTCAATATAATAACGCGTTCCGGGTGCTGATGGGGCTGCCGCGCTATTGCAGCGCCTCCGCGATGTTCGCGGCGGCTGACACAGACGGCTTTGCGGCAATCATGCGAAAGCGATGCGCTTCTATCATGCGCCGCACGCGCGGCAGTCCCAACACCATCCTGCGCGTGCTGGCAGACCGGTGGGACTCTCCGATGCTGGCTCGCTGGATACGGCTGCACGCAGTCGTATCGTGATCTGCCACCATCATCGGGAAGTCCACCCGGACCTGCCATTTACTATTTAAATTTTTTATTAATTTACTAACACTAGATTGTAAGTTCGCAATTGTACTAACAAATACCTATGGATGATGAATCTGAAATAAATGATTATTATTATTATTTTTGTTTCGTACTTTAATGTGTACAGTTTTATTTTTGAGTTTTTTGTGCCTTTTTAGGGTTTCATTACCTAAAAGTTAAAAACGGACCCCGTCCGTCTGTCTGTTCATCAGTCTGGCTGTATCTCATAAACCGTAAGAGCTAGACCAGTTGAAACTTTTTACAGATGATACTAAAAATAGAATAAAATAAATAGGTATATAAAGCGACTATATAAAGCCCATACAGAAAACATAATTTCTTACCGTTTTTCTCTAAATTATGATACGGAACGCTTAACGCGAATCCGACTCGCACTTGACCGGTTTTAAAGTTAGTTCAGTTTTTTACTAACTTTTTCTTTAATTTAATGTATTAATAAATATTATATTTCAATAGTAGCTCTGCAATTTTTCTCCCTAAAAACTTTGAAAATCAAATCTCTCTCGCCACCGTTCGTCCAACAACGTTCCTAAAAACCAATTCGAACTTTTCTCTCCACGTATTGTTCAGATTTTCGTTTTCCTTGTTCGATATTATTGGTTACGTCATTTAGGCTCGGCCTCATATCATTAGGAAAGAAGAGCCTCGTATAACTATTGAGAAAAGGTCAATTGCCATGGTTATATGCACAGAAATAATAATAGGACAGGTATACAAAATAAACATATTAAATTATATTTTTTTATATAGGACACGTCAAAATGACTTTACCTCGCCTGATGGTAAGCTACAGGTAAAGTCTCAGGGCTGGGGTCACCATCACATACACCGGTTGTGCTACAGTGGCGGCCCTCAGCTTGACGGCCTCATCAAATGCTATTTCACGCCCCGCTTAAAAGCCCCGGGACTGTAGGAGGAAGGAGACACATGCGCTGTTAAAGAATTCCAAGTCTATATGGTGCGGCAAATAAAAGAGGCACCGACCCGCTTGGTTCTTGATGGAATTGATTCCACCGTGTGAGGGTGATAAGTTTCTGTACAGAATAAAAATTCTACAAAACGAAAATTAAATAACAAAGATCAAATTTTCACCATATCCGGCGCAAAGGTGGCCACACAGAAGAAAGAAAAACCCTTGGTGGCCATTACGCTTGCCGCATTGCCCCGTTGAATGGCGATGGCCAACCTTTACGACAGATATGATTCAGAGCGGGAGTCGCCTGTATTAGTAAACATAATAGAAGTGCGATATGTGTTAATAACGAGAGCATTAAAAATTAGATTGAATTTTTAAAAAGAAGAAAAAAAATGCTGCACTGGTTACTGATCATCCTGCTGTAGTTTTCCCTAGCGTCTAGAACCAAATATGTGTGCCAAACATCAAAACTATGTTAGGAGGCAGGACACGACGGTATCTCCCGTCCGTAATGAGCTGTCCGACTGGGGTAGTACCTCCGCCCTACAGAACACCGCGCCCATAATAACCATCGTGTTGTGTTCCCGCCGGTAACTAGAGCTCACTGTACCCCTCCTCCCCCATACCTTCCTAGCCTCCGCACCCCATCCCAGCCCTCACCCCTTCCCTTCAGGATAGGCAGCGCGTGTGTGACACCCTAAGACCCTAAGTGTTGCATACGTCCATAGGCCACGGTGACCGTTTCCCATCAAATGGGCCGTGTGCTTGTCTACCACCTACGTAGTATAAAAAAAACCATCCACAGGGGGTCAATTTTCAACCCAAACAAACAGGTCAACTTAAATAAAAGCGTTTAATAACACAAATTGTGACAGGTTGTCACATTTAAATGATAAAATGGACATATAAAAACCTTCACAAATTCTCTAAACTACTTAGACAGGACAGATGGCTCCTATTTAGACGTCGTCGGCTGGAGAGGTAATGGGCCGTGAACGTTCCGAACCAGCGGGCCTGAGAGGTCCCATTTATATATAGATGATCCAAGAAGGTTTAGAAATTTGTTAAGTTTTTTTTATATTGAATCATGGACGCAAAACCTACGGATGCAACGCGTCGATGAATCAACTGACACGTGACGGTAGGATTAGTTAAAAAGCTCTTCAGAACACTCGCTGTGGTAGAGGAGATAAAAACCAGGAAGGTAGGACATGACGGTTCTATAATTCTATACTAATATTATAAAGAGGTAAAGTTTGTGAGTTTGTGGGGGGTAATCTTTGGATCTACTGAACCGATTGTGAAAATTCTTTTACCAATAGAAAGCCACGTTATCTGTGAGTGACATAGGCTACTTATATATTTTCCAAAAAAATAGGGATATCCACTAAAACTGCAATAATGTAAACCAAGGTATGAAAAAACTTGCCATAAAATGACTTGGTGGCAATGCCGACCTCCACGCGGGCGAAGCAGCGGGCGGAAGCTAGTCTTATTGTAAATATACATACATACATACATACATACAGATCACGCCTTTTTCCCATTGGGGTAGGCAGAGACAACATCTTTCCACTTGCTACGATCTTGGCATACTCCTTTCGCTTCTTCAACTTTCATAATTGTTTTCATACACGCACGCCGGTTGCGGTTACTCTTGACCTGGCCTCTCTCCAAAACGTATTGTAAATAGGGATGTCTTTAAATGGACTAAAGCGTCTACCATGTACCGTTAAGCATGTCCTTCAATACCTACACTTTGACTGACACGTGCTATTACAAGTACATGTCTGAGCAAACAATGTGTGTAAATATTAACACTTAGCGAGCGAACCTGTGTGACAATCGATACCTTATCTATTTCATTCACAATCTGATGTTCGGTGCTTATCTGTGACGTCACACTGGCTGAGTAGGGGCACCATGACTACCTCAAGCTATAAAGCGGTTTGATAAAAACAAAATATTGAGTTAGTGCTGAAAAATTAGGGTATGTATTTAAACTGGTGCTGGTAACACGGATGATGTTAGGGTGAAGTACGTAATTAACCTCATAGTCACCTTTTTTTCGTGCGGAAATCCCCACGGACACCACCCCCGTCGGCCATCGGGGGTGGTTATATCGGAATCGGACCGGCTAAAACCGCACGCCGTCTTGGGTCTTAATTAGCGGGGTGTGAGGTTACCAAGTAGGCATATCCCTTGCATCCCAGCTGACCCTGGGCCAACTACAGCTTTAAGATGGTCGCCTTGACCCCCCATCAGAGGGGTGGGGCGAGCATCGCTCCACTTCGCGGACGGTGGGGTCTAGAGTGACAAGTTCGGCTTCCTTCGCCGTAAAAAAGATTAGGACTTTAACAGACGTGGACACGGCAAGAACCGTCTATTTCAGCTATTTCCATAGCATCATGAGCTACGGAATTCTCCTTTGGGGTAATTCCGCAGACTTAAACACGATCTTTGTTTTGCAAAAGCGGGCTGTGCGTGCTATTTATAACTTGGGCCCAAGAGTCTCCCTCCGAGAAAAATTCAAAGAAATAGACATTCTTACTGTAGTCTCACAATATGTATTTGAAAATCTCATGTATGTGCGGAAAAATATTTCACAATTTCCAAGACTTTGTGATAGGCACAATATAAATACCAGGCACAAAAACAATCTTGTAGCCTGTGATAGTAGGCTCCAAAAAATCAGTAATTCTTTTCGGGGTAACTGTATACGCTTTTTCAACAAACTCCCAAGCGAAATTAGAGATTTACATGTAAGTAAATTTAAAAATGTTGTTAAAAGAAAACTCTCCCAAAAAGCTTATTATAAAATTCAAGATTATTTAGATGATAAAGAAGCTTGGAAATGAACTGTTCACTCAACTATGTTACTCTAAATAACATTGTATCTAGACTAAGGCAATTGTTGTAAATAGACCAAAAAAAAACAGCCCGCTGAGTTTCTTGCCGGAGTCTTCTCAGGTCTGGGCCGCGTTTCGAACCGGTGGTCCATTTGCTTCTAGTTTTAAATATTTATAATTTGACGTTTTGTAAGTGCCGCTTAAAATGGTCTATACAGAATAAATGATTTTTGACTTTGACTTAGGCGGCCATCCTGTCACCCAAACATCCGCGCGTGGAAAATCAGCCTGCTCCCCGCCAGCTTCCCACTGTGCCCTCTGCTAGTCAGAGGGACACGTGGCTCACCTCGGAGCAGCCATGTAGAGGGCCACTCCCACTCCGGCCGGATTTGCCGCAGACAGCAGCGTCTCCCGTGGAGTAGGAGGAGTTGCTCGCCTTCGTTGCCCGGATGCACCAGGTGGTGCTCCCGACCCGTACCCAGCCTCATAGTCACCCTAACATCATCCGTTACACACAGCTGTAAACAAAGCGATGTTTATCCGGATTGACCGTTGATAGAAAGTCAAGCTATCCTTTTGTGTCCTTATAATAGAGATGTATAGGGGCAGGATGTAAAACTAATTATTCAAAGCATTGTTCTGTTTAAAACAATTTCAGTATTAGTTAAAATAAGGATTCAATTTCAAAGAGCTATTTTTCATTTACCTTAATTTATACTAGATATAAAATCTACGGATGAAAGGCGTTGAAGAATTGCAGGTAAGCACACGGCCGACCTGATCGTTCGGTACGGCGCAACTGAGACACCCCTGTTGTTACACACGTCAATAAGCCACGGTGACTACTTCCCATCAGGTGAACCATGTACTTGTCTACCACCAAAGTTGTTTGAAAAAAGAGCTACATTTAGGTACATTGGGAGTACGTTCACACTGGTAGTGTCATAACCAAGATTCGAACCCTTTTTCCCCCGTGCTGAAATCCTCATGGATACCCCAATGGCAGCGGGGCAGGTTATTTCGGACTCTTACCGACTAAAACCGCACGCCGTCTAGGGTCTTCTGACGCCAGGGTGTAAGATGGCCGATAGAACATTTCCCTCACACCCCGACTTGACCCGAGCCATCTCTAAAATTCGAACCCTGGACCTCTCAAGGCACTACCTGGGCCTTTCTCAACCACTAAACTACCAACGTTTTATCAAAATTGATTTTTGATATCCGATGTCAATTCCGACAGATAATTTCCCAAGGGATTGTATTGTCTTGTAAGGTGGCAGATATTGTAAGTCAAGGTTGCGATGGCGACCTTTCGCCATGTGCCACCACGGATCGATAGTTTGGCAGCCATTTATGACCTTTGCTATAATAGAGGGGGACGTTTTCTGAACTCATGGGAATTGAAGTTTTCGTGTAACTTTCATGTAAAAATGTAAAATAGATGTGAAGAATCGTTCATATAATATAACTAATGTGCTTCGCGGTGGAGAACATTCGAAATTATGGGTGTATCCCATCTGCCCCGGTGACTTGGCCCGGTGCCGGGCCACATGGGAAAAAAAAGTTTTAACTGGCCCGTTGATATGTTGACCGGGCCAGATGACACAAATCAAGTGCCATCGTCCCCGGTAAGGGAAAAATAGTGGATACGCCTCGTATTTTTTTTTTAGGTATACCTATAGGACTCATCAATTTGTCTTCACCTCGCTTGATGGTAACTTTACCTTCAGCTTACCATCAGGTGAGGTGAAGTCAAATTGACGTATCCTGTATATAAAAAACAATTACGAGGCGTATCCACTATTTTTCCCTACCGGGGACGATAGCACTTGATTTGTGTCATCTGGCCCGGTAAACATATCAACGGGCCAGTTAAAACTTTTTTTTCCCATGTGGCCCGGTACCGGGCCAAGTCACCGGGGCAGATGGGATACACCCGAAATTATGGGTATAGATGTGGCGCACTTTCGCACTACCGTGAGTCGCGTTTCGGTACTTTAGGGCTACAGTTCATCGCTATTTTGAACTTCGAAATTCAGTATGACAGTCCATGCATTGTCGCATTGGCGGCTTTCTTATGACTGCAACTGAACGAAATATTGTATCTAGGTCAGCCGTTTTCACTGCAGAAAATAGGTTTGGCAAAAAGCAGCTAAGTCTGGGTCAACGGTAGTCTTAGTAGCATTTGAAACCGGTGGATTATCTTTTTTTTATATGACTAAGGTGGCAGACAAGCGCACGGCCGACCTCTTGGGAAGCGGTCACCGTGGCCTATAGACGTGTGTAACATCAGGTGTCACACTCGCGCTGCCGACCCTGGAGGAAAGTGGTGTTGAGGAGTTTGGAGGGGGCGGGAGTTAGAGGAGGGGATTGGAGATATAGGGAGGGGGGTTGTGAGCTCTGGCTACCCTGCTTACCTTGGGGAACACAACAAATTTAATGAGGTGTTGTGACAGATACAAACGGACAGTTAACGTCTCTACCTAGGCCGGTGGGAATAAGTCGTGAAGGTAATATGACAAATAGGTTTTGAATTTTCGAGACACGTTGAGAATATTATAATACGCATACCTCGGACCGCACATAGCATTCCCAAAGGCACATGAATAAAATATTGGACACCGAAACTGGTCTAAAATTTAAGAACTACTGGTCCGAATTGAAAAATTCTTTTTGAATTAAATAGCTCATTTATCGAGGAAGAAGAACTGATTAACATGTCAACCATCTTGTTTTACATGTTGGGGTAATAAAATGTGTTCATATTTTGTTAATTTACACCCTTGAATTTCGGAGGCGAATATAATTGTATTTTTGCCAAAAACCGGTATTTTTTTCTCTTTTTTCTGTATTGAAAGTTTAAACATCTCCTTTCCATACATTATACGATTGTGTAAATTAAATAAGTGCCACGGGGACGAAGTATGTCACGGGCGAAGCCGTGGGGGACAGCTAGATCATTTTATAAAATGTATGTATCATAATCTAAGCTTAAAATGTTTAAAGATATTTCTGCGTAGGTACAAAACAAAAGTTTTAAGTGTCTTATTGGGAACATTAGACGAAGTTAAATTGTTCTCACTTGTGAGTATAACAATTCGCAATAGGATGAACTTTCAACAACGAAGTGTTTGTACAAGTTCCTTAATTTAATGTCTGCTGGAGAGCGATGGATGGTTTACGTGTTTGCTAGTAAATTTTTGTTTTAAAACATTGTTAGTAATAATATGTTCAAGAAAGTTTGAAAGAAAGAAAGAAAAGAAAGACAACATTTTTATTCTGTGCATTTAAATACAAGTACAAAATGGCAGGCACCACTTACACAAGGTAAGAAAAAAAAAACAGTTTCGTTCGTTCCGTAGTTTAGGTTCACTATACAACTTAAAAAAACCTTGTGTAATGAATACTTCTCCAATCATAGGCCTAATCATAAATGAACGCGTTTCTTTTTCGCATTAATTTACATAATCTCTGTAAGTTGTCTACATGATAATTCTTTTTCTTTATTTTTATAAGCGAAAACTTGTAATTGGCCATCAAATTTGCACGCATTTAGAATATTTTGACACTAGCTGTAAGTTTTCTAAACTGTAAAATAAAATAAAATAAAATATTAGGTGTTTCTATGTATGAATATATATTATGTATTTTTACATAGAGGTAGGACACGACGGTATCTCCCGTCCAAAATGAGCTGTCCGACTGGGGTAGTATCTCCGCCCTACAGAACACTTCCTAGACTCCCCACCCCATCCTAGCCCTAGCCCCTTCCCTTCAGGGTAATCAGCGCGTGTGTGACACCTTTAGTGTTGCACACGTCCATAGGCCACGGTGACCGCTTCTCATCAGGTGGACGTGCTTGTCTGCCACCATATAATGTATATATTTATTCGTAATTTAAAAATCATAAGGACCAAATCTCTTTAACAAACATGTTAAGAAATCCATGAAATCTAATTTTTTCAATTCAATGGGACAGATTAACCATCTTCAGTTTGCCGTACCTATAATTATCATTACTTCGCAGAATTTGATCCTGAACAGCGACACTATCGTATGGTGTATTAGTAAAGGGTGTGTTTTTTTTTTCAAAATCAATAGGTTCGATACCCAGCAAGGATTATTGGTTTTCAAAAATCTAATGATGTGGTTTTAAGATTCATCAAAATCGGGCTCGTGACTCCTATGAGTTTATATTATAGTTTCAGATGTGGCCATCCAATCCCTTTTGAAAAATTCACCCTGTATACGGCATAATAAATGTCACATAAACAAAATATTATTACTGTAACCTAATGCATAGAAGGTATTTCAACAATGTAAGCTAATTTCTTAGCTTACATTGTGCAGCATGGATACCTCCCGCGCGGCGAGCGGGGCAGGTTATGTCGGACTCCTGCCGACTAAAACCGCACGCCGTCTTGGGGTCTATACACGCTGGGGTATAAGGTGGCCCATAAGGCTATCTACGGTTAGATGGCCCCCTCGTGGGTGTGGGTACCCAAGTTTGTAGGTATCTATGGAGTATTCAGACATGAAAATGAAAAAAAAAACGTGTTATCTTTATCAGCGATAAGGGTTTTCATAACAGTACACTTAGTTAATGAAAGTACTGATAACATATCTACACGCCCGCTACAGCCGCGTGTAAGCAGACAGGTACAATCAGCGACAAAGGTTACAATTGCACAGAGATATAGCTGCTTTGGCAGTTTTTTACCGCCTTTACCATGGGGAGTGTTCTGACGAGCTCTACAAACTAGTCCCACCCTCTCCTTTCCTATACAGAACAACACGTGCAAGGCTGAGATATCACCCTCGTATGGTGCAAACAATTCTATCTAGAACCAAGCGGTTCGGTGCCTCTTTTCTTTGCCGCAACATCAAAACCTGTATTTTGACGTGACAACGTCTTATAAATTGGTTTGCCGGGTGACACTTCAAGAAACTGCGTTACGCTCCGCTCACGTTATGCGCTCACAATGCGAGCGAGTGAGAGGCACGCGTCCCTTCCACTCGGGCATGGTTAGCCCGCCTAAGAGCGAGAGAGACAGACATAAAAATTATTTTACCACTCAAGTCGTTTTCACGTAAAACTTTCGCCCGTATACCGACTTTACAGGCAACCATTTTTTTTTTTACCAGCTTACGTGTTTCCTTCCTCATACAGTCCCGGGTCCTTTAAGCGGAGCGTAAAAAAGCATTTGATGAGGCCGTCAAGCTGAGGGCCGCCATTGTGGCACTTTCGGTGTTTACAATGGTAGTCACCATTCCAGAGACTTTACTTTTAGCTTACTAAAAGAGAAAAAAAGTCTATGGTCACTTTCAGATTTTGAACAGTAGTTTTGAGCAAAGTAACTTATGGTTCTTAATGAAAATGATGTTTAATTACTTAGTTGGCTATATTGAACTACCTTTAAACTTTGATTACAATATAATGAACCATATTCCTTCGAATTTTTAAGTTTGAAATCCTGTGCAATCGTCATAGATTTTTGCCGCTGACTGTACTTATGACCAACTGAATTCTATAGGGGATTGTACTGTGGACACGCTTCGTACAAAACGAAGTTGATTCATATTATGAATAATAAGCTAATATATAAAGAGGAAGGTTTGATTGTTTGTTTGTCTCGAATAGGCTCCGAAACTACTGGACCGATTTCAATAATTCTTTCACTTATAGAAAGCTACAATATCTGGGAGTAACAGAGCAGTCCGTCTGGGGTAGTACCCCCGCCCTAATAACACTGCCCCATAATAACCATCGTATTGTGTTCCCCAAGGTAAGTAGGGTAGCCAGAGATCACAATTTATCCTCTCTTTATCTCCTAATCCCCATCTCCAACCCTCACCCCCTCGGGATGTCACACTCGTGCTACCGACCCTGGAGGGGGAGTTGGGAAGTTTGAGCGAGTTGGAGGAGGCGAATGGGTGATAAAGGGGAGGATTGTGAGCTCTGGCTACCCTACTGACCTTGGGGAACACAACACGATGGTTATTATGGCCGCGGTGTTCTGTATTCTATAGCCCATTTATAGAGAGCCTTTTGATGCTATCAGGATTGGTGCTACAAAGAAAAGGATTATGATAAATCAATTCACTTAGCCGTCTATAGCTGTTTGATGAAAACGCTAAATTCAATTGGAATATTCACGAAATCAATTTGAGTTTTTGTGTAAAACTAAATTAGTGCAAGAGGATCAGTCGGACTGTTCGACTGCCTTTATGCGATAATTTGATTATACGCGAAAACTTATATAGGTAGTTGCAACCCTAAAAAGTCCGACAACTGCCCCCGTAGACAAGTGTCACAGCGTAAATCACTAAGGAAACGAATAGATTAGGTCGACCAATCACATCCAAGCTCGTCGCCGGCGTACGATGCGCGCGCCGCGGCTGGGTCACGAGCTGGAGTGTGATTGGTCGACCTTATCTATTCTATTCCTTAGCGATTTGCGAAATATGCGTAAGATTTAATCGTAAAGTCTAACAAAGACCTTGCTAATGAAAAAAATACGGATCAAAATCCTTTCAGTAATTTTTACCTCCATTCGTTAGTCGCGATGAATCAGCCGCGTTGAACGCTTCCCATCAGGCGGGCCGTGTGCTTGTCTACCAGCTAAACGTATAAAAATAAATAGTAGGTATTATATAAATAAATCATCATCATTCTCTGAACCTTTTTCCCAACTCGGTTGGGGTCGGCTTTCTAGTCTAACTGTGATGCGGCTGAACTTCGATATTTTCCGTGGAGCGACTGCCCTGACCTCCACAACCAATGGTCATTATGACCAATGGCGATATCAAAGTTCCAAGTTAAACTGGTTGGACTTTTGAGGACCCCAACTACCCGTAACGACTGCCATAGATGTTTGTATGGCAACCGGGACCAACGGCTTAACGTGCTATCCGAGGCGCTAATAAACCTGCGATAAATACACACATAACTTCGAAAAATCATTAGTGTGTGCCATGGTGAACCTGGGATCGAACCCGAGACCTCGTCTCAGCAGTCCATTACCCAAACCACTAGGCTACCGCGGTTTCGGTATTGTATAAATAAATAAAAAGAACAATTCCTTTAGAAACTATAGTTTTCCACCGAGTTCGTTAATCCGCAAGGCGTTCAGTTCTGAAACTTTTATATAACCAACGTTATATTAGTTTGTGAACAGGTTATATAACCTAGATTTTATGTTTAGACTACCTCTGAACTATAATACTTGAGAAAGTGTTATTTGAGTTGGTTTTATTTAAGTAAAATGCGTCAATATGACTTCACCTCGCTGATGGTAAGCTAACGGTAAAGTCTTGGCAATAAGGAGTACCATTGTGGATAAATAATAAATATGCTACAATGGTGGATAAGCAATATTGTTTGATATTATTGTTTGATTTATTTGTGGCCAATAAAATATTTTTCTTTTTCTTTCTTTCTTCTTCTTCAACCTAGCGTTAATCCCAGTCGCATCCAAAGCTTTCACCTCGGAGTCTGGGATCCGCTTTACCAGTCTTAACTGCGGATTTGGCTGGACCTCGATATTTTCCGTGAAGCAACTGCCAGCTGACCTTCACAACCCAATGGTGGCATCTTTTCTTTCTTTCTATAATCCACATTCTAAAACCCATGACATGGGTCTACAGAGCACTGTGTAGAATGTCGTAGAATTATTTATTACCTATACCTAGATTGAAAATATCGAGGTCCAGCCAAATTCGCAGTTAAGACTGGTAAAGCGGACCCCAGACTCCGGGGTGAAAGCTTTGGATGCGACTGGGATTAACGCTAGGTTGAAGAAGAAGAATAATTTACATTATAACACGCTTTACGTAACCACAAAATGTATAGAAAACCCTTTTCTATCCTTTTTGTATCTCATGAATGTGTTATGACTAGATAAAATAACATATCTTTTAAATGGTTAATACTTTGAAATTAAGGTCGGACAGCCGTGAAGACAAAGTCATTCTGGTCTGTGTTGTTAGAAGGAACTCGGTCATGTGTCACAATGTCGAGTACCGGGTAAAATGGGGTGAATAGGGATCAAGGGGTGAATAGGGAAATTCAAATTCAAATTTAAATTATTGCCTGAAACATTGGTCGGGTGTAAATGTACAGGTGTAATAAAAATATTTCAATTCAATTCAATTCATTTATTCATTTGCGTTTCACGTTTCACAGGTGCATGCAAAATATTTTAGAACCATAATTTAGGATGAAATGGTAATTAGAATTTGTGTAGTAGTTCTTTTGAAATTTTCCAAGAAAGAAATTAATCAAAAGAAAATTTAGAATTTTTCGATCGGATTAAATTTATTGTGACGTGGAAGTGGTTTATAGTTAAGTATAAAAGATAATATAACTGCAAAATTAAAGTGACTATTTTGTTCCTATTCACCCCTTAATCCCTATTCACCCCGTTTTAATTATTTATGTGTTTTATGGTGCCGACTTCTAACATATACGTTAGGTTTTGCAAAATTCAATCTGGTTTCCCGTTCTTCAATAACTTAGAGGAAAGCTGTGCCCATGTGAATCTACTCCATACCATTACCGTATCATATAATTTAGTAATATTCGCATCAACTTTCATTGGTATCATCTATTTGATTAGACAAACGCGGTTCATTTTCGGAGCACAAACTTTCTAGAAGTTTCTTCTGAGGCCGGCCTCACACATCCACAATTGTTGTTTAGAATTGTTTAGATCGCAGATCGGAATATTTACTTCCTCATACAGTCCCGGGTCCTTTAAGCGGGGCGTGAAAAAGCATTTGATGAGGCCGTCAAGCTGAGAGCCACCATTATGGCACTATCGGTGTTTGCAATGGTGACTCCCATTCTAGACTTTGCCTCAGCTTACCATCAGGCGAGGTGAAGTCATGTTGACGTGACCGACATAAAAAAAAATCAAAACGCATTCATATAATTTGAATGCGGCACACATATTCGGAATTCAGATTCGGATTTTTTATTATGTGGTCAATTATGGAGCATGCTTGCCTAGAAGTAACTTATTAGCTCCAGACTTATAACGTTTCGCCGTACAACTGTCGTTTGGTGATGGAATGGGCATGGAAGAATCAAGTTAGACAACCCCAGGGCACACCCTCCCAATATGCATCCGATAAAACACCGAAAGAAAGAAAGATAAAATATTGTTGTGTTGCCAGCTTTAAGTAGGGTAGTCAGAGCTCATAATCCCCCCGCATTCAAACTAACCTAACTAACTAACCTAACCTAACCTAACCTAACCTAACCTAACCTAACCTAACCCACCCTCCTCCAGAGTCGGCAGCGCGAGTGTAACGCCCCTAATGTTGCACACGTCCATAGTCCACGGAAACCACTTCCCATCAAGTGGGCCGTGGGCTTGTAAGCACCCTATAAATTTTTTTTTTTGGATAGACAAAAAATCTAATAACAAACCGATATTACTTATCTGTGGCCACCAAAGGCAAGCAACTCTACGCCGAAGACCATTCTGAATTCAGAAAGACATTCCGGCTGTGTGAGTCCAGTCCAAGACTCGTAAGTACGACTCACTGATTATGTTTGCTACGGAATACTAACATAAAAAAGTTATAAGACTCAAGCTTATTTAAACGAATTTCTTTTACGGCATATGTTTTGATGGCCACATTTCCGCGTAGAGCTCGTCTATGTACTTTGAGTACGCATTTCAATGTTTATGTATATTGACCTAAAGACTATCAATCACTGTCTATAAGCTCTGAAATCTACTCGAGTCTTCGGCAGTACTTTTTTTTTCCCCGAAATCCCTGCGAATACCACCCCCGTTGGCCTCTGGGAGTGCTTATGTCGTATTTAAACCTATTAAAACCGCACGCCGTCTTGGGTCTCGATTACCGGGGTGTAAAGTTACCCAAAATGCATTTTCTGACCTGATTGACCTGAGTAATCTTGGGTTTTAAAATTGGCCCCTCTCGACCCTCAGAAAGGGGGTGGGACGCCTCGCCGACCGTGTGGTATAAGATAACAGGCCGATGCTAGTCAGAGAGACACGTGGAGAGCCTTGGAGCAGCCCTCTAGAGGGCCACTCCCACCTCGGCCGGAATTTGCCGTTAGCAGCGTCTCCCTTGGCGAGTGGTAGGCGCTGTGGTCTCTGTTGCCCGGTAGTGTTGTATCACTCATAAATAAATAAAACCAAAATTCGAATTGTTCATTATAACAAAACTCAAGTATTTTTTTAAATATAATTAAAGTATAATCATATCAGATGAATGTATTATGTACAATTCTATTTTTAAATCAAAAAGGTTGCTACCTCGTAACAGGAATAATGGAATAATCCTCAGGGTTTATACACATAATGCGTGGTTAAATATTAAATTCCGTGAAAGGCTGGCAACGAAAGCAAAGCTGGCAATATTAAAAAAAATACTCGTACATTCATATTTCGAACATGTTTTGTTTTTCAACATTTATTTGAATTATGACTAGCTGAATATCAGACATAACTTAACATAAACTCACGCCTATATCCCCGAAGGGGTAGGCAGAGGTGCTAGCACCCACATTTCGCCAGTTTATGTTTAGGTTCCAATGTAATAGGTGGCGAGTCTATTGCCATTAACCGGGCACTTATAAACCTGCGATAAATACACAAATTTAATAACTTCGAAAAGCATCGAAAAGTCATTGGTGTGTGCCATGGTGAACCTGGGATCAAACCCGAGACCTCGTCTCAGCAGTCCATTACCCAGACCACTAGGCTACCGCGGTCATTATTATATCTTACATGGACCTATAAAATCTGTGGACAGAGCTCGTTGAATACGAGGCTGTGTCACAAAAATGGCGGCCCAACTGGGTAAACCCAAAGTAAGCCTAGTTTAACTAGCTTGTGTTATTAGTTCTAGAATGCGGATAAACATACTTTATATACTTTTTTTGGTAATACAAACTTATTATACTTACATAGAAACACCCAATGCAAATAAACATATTCATGCATTCAAATATTTGCACTGAGCGGGAATCGTACCCGCGTAGCACCTGTCGTAGCAGTCGCATTCACTACCGATACCGCTACGCCACAGAGGCCGTCAAATATATATTTTTTTATAACTGATAGACTCGCGTTTGACCACTTTCTCACCTGATGGTAAGTGACGATGTTTTTGTTGTTATAGTTGTCTATACATCAATTTTTTTATAGGGCACGTCAAAATGACTTCACCTCGCCTGATGGTAAGCTAAACCAATGTCCTTGTCCTCCAATACTTTTACAATTTTTTCATAACAAATATTTTTCAAGTTATTGGGATTACTCACAATACTATAGAGAAATATTTGTAAAGGTGTAATGACGGTGTATTAACGCAGACGCCGGTCCAGCGACCCGGCATGACCTAGTTAATACACCCTGGTGTGTTTACTTCCAGTCCGAGCACGAAATTACATTCGAATAGTAAGTGTATCGTATAAGTAACGAGAGACTGGAGACAGTCAATAAATATATTATGATCTTATATACTCAGACCAATAAAAAAGTATAGACGGAGCCATTGTGAACAATAGCGAGGAAATAAGTGAAGCTTCTTGTGCATAAGTCAAAAGACGTCACACGCTGACAATAGCTCTTCGGCTGACTACCCAAAGACTACCAAACCGAGCGTCCGTCATAAGTTTGTCATAAGATTACCGAATCGTCTGATGTTGGTGGGCTTCAAAAAAAATTGCGCTGCCGTCCCTGTAAAAATATTCTAACGCTCTTCTTAAAGAACGTCATATTGTAGACGCTAAGGAAAACCACAGCAGGGAGATCATTCTACAGCCTAAGCGTGCGCGGAATGAAATTCTTCTCGTACCTCACTGTGTGCACCGTTGACGGATGCAACGTGTGAGGAAAGAGGATGATGCGTTTTTTTGCACACCAATATTATTCACCGGTTCGCGTGATATATCAAATGTCTCCCGTCTCTCAATACAATACGATTACTATTCGAATGTAACTTCATGCTCGCTCTACTGCATGTTATCTGTGTATTGGATGTGCGTATCACAAAGAGCTTATACCTAAGCCTTTACCTATATTACAAACTAACAACCCGCCCTCGCTTCGCTTTATATAAGTTTTAGACCCTGTGGCGTAGCGGTAGTGCATTCGACAGATTCGACTGCTACGACAGGAGACGTGACTTCGATTCCTGCTCTATGTAAATATTTGTATGCATAAATATCTCTATTTGCATTGGTCTGGGTGTCACTTATCTATCTATACTTATAATAAAACTGTAGAGAGGTCAATTCTGTACATTGAATATATTAACAAAATAACTATTGGGGGATGATTGGTGATCGATACTAATGCTAACAATGCAATCAGTAATTTTTAATCTTTCTGACGCTCTGAGCACACATGGATCAAAAACTACTGGAGGGATTTTGAACAAACTTGATTATACTCCTGGGCAACATATATATAGGCTACATTTGTTATAGAAACGGGATCAGACTTTTTTTACCATTTGGGTGGCAGACAAGCACACGGCCCACTTGATGGAAAGCGGTCACCGTGGCTTATAGACGTGTGCAACACCAAGGGCATCACACTCGCATGCCGATCCGCCACAAACCTTCTAATGCCCTTCTTGAAGAACCCCATACGCAAAAGCTAGTAACATAATAAATCATTAATTATTATTAATAGAGGGTAGGTATCATTAATTATTATTTGACATTCATCAATAATCCAGTTTAATAGTATACCTAATAATCTGTCAGATAATCAAAACGGGCCTAATTGCTAGCCGCCGGGCATTAATTGGCTCCATCATGCATACTTAATGAGTACAAATTAGGTCGAAATTGTTCACGACATAACATAACTGAATCGACTAATTACCGCTAAGGTAGCAAATAAGCTATGGGCATAATTTTAAGAAGCGATGGTAGCTGAATGGATAAGGACGCGGCCTCTACTCAGAGGTATCGAGTTCGAATCCGGCCGGACAGTACCAATGTGAATTTCACTTTGTGGAATTTACATGTGCTAATCACATGATTTAACTACCATCTGCTGATGGTGAAGGAAAAACATTGTGAGGAAACCCACATGTCCTAGAAGAAATTCTAAGGATATGTCCGATCCACCAACCCGCATTAGGCCAGCGTGTGTGGATTAAGGTCTAAACCCTCTCAGCTCTCTCGTTAGAGGAGAGGAGACTCGTGCTCAATAATAGTGGGACATAATTAAATGGGTTGCTATAATTCTGTTTGAAAAAGAGTATTATTGTTATCATAAATGCCACTGTAAGTTTAAAATCATAAACTTTAAAATTATTTAGTAAAGTAAGTTTATATGTTACGCATAATCATTCACGAGTATACCATTGTCATAAAAGGTTGACAATCTCTGTAATCCGCCATGTTTCTTGCTTTGTCCCATACTTGAATGAAATTTTAAACAATTGCATGCTAACTATTTCCAATGATTTTCTATCGGAAAAAGTGATCATCTAGCAGTAGCATCTAAAAATGATGTTTAAAAACAATTGCGATATTGTTCATTGTTTTCGTAATTCGAACGAATTACGGTAGATGGCTCCACCGGCGCCCTAAGCCGTTGAATATAACGGAAAATTTCGAGCATCTGAAATGGGTCCAGGTAGCTCAGTTGGTCAGAGCATTCCCCCTGTAAGGGACTGATCACGGGTTCAAGTCCCGTCCTGGATGATCACTTTTTCCAATCAGAAAATCATTGTTCCATTCTAACAAACAACAGAGCAAGTTAAATAAAAGCTTTTAAAAAATAAGTTACGTCACGGTTAGTAAATTTGAATATGGGTCTTTTTAGGCCACAAAGTTTGCGAATAAATGAATAAAGGATAAATTTCAATCGGCAAAATATATTTGGATAGAATTTAATTCAACTAACAAAATGTTCAATTACCAATGAAAGAATGATGGACTTTCGAAGCACGTTCCTCAGACGTGATGCGATGGTAGAAACGAGAGGTATTCAACCTTTAAGCTGGTGTAATTAAATTTGTTAGCTAAACTTCTTGTGATGCAGACTGTACATGTTGGGCCAAGCTATATACTCGCATATAAAAGAAAGTCGTGTTAGTTACACTAATTATAACTCAAGAACGACTGAACCGATTTGGCTGAAAATTGGTTGGGAGGTAGCTTAGAACTAGGAGACGGACATAGTATTGGAGAGTGGAGAGTGGAGTTGAGTGGAGAGTGAAGTGGAAAGCGGAGTAGAGAGTCGATTTATTAAAATACACTTGGTGTTGATACCGACTTCCACGCGGGTATGATTCATGTCTCATGAAGTATCGATTAGTTATCGATACTGCATGACAACAATCTATCATGAACAGCTCTAGAAAACATAATTTTCCACGAATAAATTTTGTATTTTCCTCACACAAGCATAAAGACACGAGAAAAATATATTAATGTATTATTGTATACTAAGGCCACAGTAAATATACTAAGGCTCTGAGCACACATGCTTCTTTTAAAGATATGCGATTTATTCGCGGAAATCTGTGTAGCACATGTGCTTGTAGGTAATTCGCTGCGATTGAAGTTTACCAACTCTTGTTTTGATTGATTGGTCTTTTTTATGCCGCTTAAGTGGCAAACAAGCACACGGTCCACCTGATAGGAAGCAGTCACCGTGGCCTATGGACGTGTGCAACACCAGGAGCGTAAAACCTGCCGACCCAGTAAAAAAATTCTAATGCCCTTCTTGAAGAACCGTTTCACGCTCACTCTTCTTCAACCTAGCGTTAATCCCAGTCGTATCCAAAGCTTTCACCTCGGAGTCTGGGGTCCGCTTTACCAGTCTTAACTGCGGATTTGGCTCGACCTCGATATTGTCCGTGAAGCGACTGCCATTTGACCATCACAACCCAATGGTGACATTAGGCGATATCGAAGCATAGCAGCTAGACCGTGTTGTTGGATTTTTCAGGGCTCCAACTACCCGTAACAACTGCCATAGATGTTTATATGGCAACCGGGATCAACGGTTTAACGTGCTCTCCGAGGCACGACCAGACTAATGCAAATACCCATATTCATGCATACAAATATTTGCACTGAGCGGGAATCGAACCCGCGCCTCCTGCGCAGCGGGTTTCACGCTCACTCATGAGTGCGTAAATCCAAATGTTTACGCACTCACGAGTGAGCGTTAAACGGCAAAAGCAAAGACTCGCACTAGGCACTCCGAAAAATTGTTTGCCATGATACCATTATATAACGGCCGCGGTAGCCTAGTGGTATGGGTAATGGACTGCTGAGACGAAGTCTCAGGTTCGATACCAGGTTCACCATGGCACACCAATGACTTTTCGATGCTTTTCGAAGTTATGTGTGTATTTATCGCGGGTTTATAAGTGCCCGGTTAATGGCAATAGGCTCGCCACCTATTACATTGGGACCTAAACATAAACTGGCGAGATGTGGGTGCTAGTACCTCTGCCTACCCCTTCGGGGATATAATCGTGAGTTTATGTTATGTTATGTTGATACCATTATATAGGAGGCGGTAGAATACGATGTGTGGTTTGACCTTTATAACACCAGCGTAAGCCTGTATTTCATTTATTTTTCCATATTATTCGGATATGATGAAACAATAATTTCACTCCAATCGCAATATTTCTCGGAAGAGAGAATGTTTTCATTATTTTTCTCGGAATTATTATATCTCGGTGAGCGACATAGGGCCTCATATAATATTAATTTCTAATCCCACAGAAAGCCCGTTAAGGTGCGTAGATATTCAAGTGGGTGATGCTGTGTGATGTGTGATTTCTTGATTAAATATTGATGTAGAGTCAGCATAAAAGTAGTTGATCATTTTCAGATTTTCTATGATTTATTTTTGAGCATTTATACTTATTTATTTATTTTTTTATATTGGTCATGTCAATATGACTTCATCTCGCCTAATGGTAAGCTAAAGATAGGGTCTCAGGAAGGGGTCCCCATTACAAATGTACACCAACAGTGACATAATGGTGGCCTTCAACATGACGGCCTCATGAAAAAAAAAGGTGATTGTCGTCGCAGCACTGCGTGACAAACCGCAGATATTGGTTTAGACTGCGCCAATACCACTACTGGTCCCAAAGTGCTGCGATAACCATCACCTCAAGCCCGGCTACGCACCTGCTGAACCCTAAACTCAATCCAACCGGGGTTGGATTTCTAGTTAACTTTATTGTCATTTAGATATATTTATAATGAAAGGTTTAATGACAGTAGAGGAAGCGCGAAAAGTATGTAAGAACAAAAGAAGATGGCGGGTTGTTGTCTCTGCCAACCCTAGAGAGTAAAATGCTTAAGCATAATTGTATATGTATGTATGTATCATATAGATTTGCTATTGAAAACGTTGTTGAACTACGTGTCAGACTTTTGGCTCCACGAAACCCTGCTCTAAAAAGCGTTGTTTCGTAGAATATTTATTAATTTATAAAAATCGTTAGGTTACCTACCTACTGTTTTCCTCATAACCGTTATCGAGTCGCATTTTATTAGCAGATTGCCTGACAATGTTATCTATATCAATTCGCTGGTGACGTTGACAGCCGCCATCTTTTTATTACAACTTAAAGCTTGAAGGTCGTTTACTGGTTTTCACGACTATCAGAGAGTCTATCTGTTTAAAACCCTACAACACTTTGGGGGTTGCCTGTATTGGCGGCCGGGGTTAGACTGGGTCTCTGGGCTCATCTTTCTAGAGTTCACTAGATTCCCCGGCCCCATAGACCGATTTGACAAAACACCAAGCGATTTTAGTCGGTTTCATTTCAACATATCCACCACACCGTTATATCCGGAGATGAAGCTCGAAAGGGTTCCTAAATCCATTTGAGGTAGGTATGTTGTTCCTGTAATTGGAAACGCCGAAACGTACCATAAATTCTTTTTTCATTGAGAGTGTTGAGACGCACTGATTAATGGCCGTCGCTTCGTAACATATCGAAGTTCGGTCGATTCTTAGTTAGATAGAAACCAGAACCCAACTTTTCGGTTTCTTATTTTTTCGTGTGAAACCACCCCCGTTGCCGAGCAGAACCCAACTGAGTTATGAAAAGGCTTGGAGGATAATGATCATGATTTTTAAACATCATTGTAGCGTTAGTTGCATTTACTCCTCCTTACCATGAATTACTTAATAGATATAAACATAATTTTATTTCATTTTAAACTTACAGCCAGTATAAATTTAGAGAATTATATAATAAGAAGACCAGATAAAAATGTTCACATGTAAACAAGACAATTTAATATATATATAATATTAAGTAATATTTAAAGAATATAGATGGACAGCAAAAGAAAAAAGAAATCAATATCCACAATTTTCAAAATTAAAAAAAAAACAACCTACCTTATTTTTCCTCCAAATTAAAACTCATCCATGGCCAGCAAAAAGTACACAATTCACAAAATAGTACACAATTCACAAAAAAAAAACAAATCACACTATGCCACACAATCACTCACTACTGCACTTCACTTCACTGAACTTTTCGAAATTCGAATTTCGCGGCAAAACAAGATGGCTGCGCTCGGCCGTCCGTATCACGCCGTGACTTTCGCCTTACTGAAGGATATTGAAAACCTTGCACACAAAAGTCTGTTATAAGCCTTTGCGACGATGTGAGGACTGAAATTTACATTTTATTATTGAAAGCTTAAGAATGTGATATATTATTCTTTGAAATAAAGCTGTTTTGAATGGATTTTTATTTTTAGAAAGAAATAAATAATGAGTTCATTCGTGCATATTCAGATACAAAAAGAAACTTTACAAGGTTAGGTACGTGCGTGACTTTTGCCGTTTGTCTAGCCCCCCTGGTTTAGCATGTGTTGGGCGGATACCTTTTTTTTTTTTTTTTTTTTTTTCCGTGCGGAACTCCTCATGGATACCCACCCCGCGGCCAGCGGGGCAGGTTATATCGGACTCTTACCGAATACCTAGCGCTGATTTTGCCACCAGCCTGCAACCCACAGAGGCCAATCACCAATTTATTCGATAGGTGTAACCGACAAGAAGAGCGGTGCGAAATGTAATGTTGATTTTGCCTTAGGTATATTTTTTTTTATACCACTTAGGTGGCAGACAAGCACACGGCCCACACTGATGGAAAGCGGTTACCGTGGCCTATGGACGCGTGCAACACCAGGGGCGTCACACTCGCGCTGCCGACCCTGCAAAAACCTTCTAATGCCCTTCTTGAAGAACCCCCTATTGTAGCCGCATACAAAGAAATATCACAAGTATTGTAGTACAAGTACACAATACTTCATCATTCTCTGAACCTTTTTCCCAACTCAGTTGGGGTCGGCTTTCCAGTCTAACTGTGATGCGGCTGAACTTCAATATTTTCCGTGGAGCGACTGCCATCTGACCTCCACAACCAATGGTCATTATGACCAATGGCGATATCGAAGTTCCAAGTTAGACTGGTTGGACTTTTGTAGGCTCCAACTACCCGTAACGACTGCCATAGATGTTTGTATGCCAACCGGGACCGACGGCTTAACGTGCTCTCCGAGGCACTAATAAACCTGCGATTTCAATTTCAATTTCTTTATTTTTCAAAATAATGCAACATAATTACATCTTTATTGACGTCAAAAACTACTTAATAATAAGTTTACCACCGCTTCCTAGGCGCTAGTGGAGAAGAAACGGCGCAACAAACACCACTGCTGCATTTTCAGACGTCAGCTTATACATAGATATCTTAAGACTAAATATGGACGGATGTACATTTTTGTCTTGTGTCAATATAAATAAAGGTATATAAAAAAAAAGATAAATACACACATAACTTCGAAAAGCATTGAAAAGTCATTGGTGTGTGCCATGGTGAACCTGGGATCGAACCCGAGACCTCGTCTCAGCAGTCCATTACCCAAACCACTAGGCTACTGCGGTTAAAACTTTGATACACATATAAGTACAAGGATAGGATATAGTATAGATGGGTTCCTTATAAAAACGGGGTAATTTGAACAGATAACCGCTGGGCCCGCCATAATGTTTTGGGTAATCCCATAAACTGAACCAATTTTATACGCCATAGCGGTCAACGCTATTTGGTGCTTGGAAAGTTATTTTTTATTACGATAATCGTATTATGTGATGGTAACTGAATGGATAAGGACACGGCCTCTTCTCGTATGCTAGTACCTATTTTATATCTTGGTGAAAACAATAAAAATAATGGGATATAATTTTTAAAAAACGTTAGTCCCACTATTTCCATTTTGTATTTCCATGGAAATACTGGGATACACCCATTATAACTACGTTTAAAAAACCGACTTCACAAACTAATATTTTTTACTTTTTAGTGTACAGAAATAGAAAAGTACCTATTTATGAGGTTTATTTAATTAGTACAAAGGCATCTAAAACAGATTTTTTTCCGTAAATTTGATGATTTCCCTTCGATTTTTCCCAAGATTCCAGCATCAGATCCTGATACCCTGAATATTGGACCACCTCAGAAGTAGCCTCTTTCAAATAAAAAAAAATCAATATCCATCCATAATTGGCAATGCTATCGCGTAACATACATACAAAAAAATAGCGTACGAATTGAGAACCTACTCCTTTTTTGAAGTCGGTTAAAAACTGAGTACAAACTGATAAACTATTCGTCTAGTAATCAACGCAGCCTCCGTCAAAATCAATCTAAACTTCCCCGCAGATAGTTCTCCTGAAACTGACGCTCCCAAGTTTCAGGGAAGTGATTTAATGAAATTTATTTTACTTACATCGCTTCTCGCTATTCACAGTTTTATGGCGGACCCACACTTCGCTATTCGCTATTCGCCTACATTGTATTAGAGAAAATTCTTATAGATGACTAAACTCTCCACAATTCGTCATAGAAGAGTGACTAAGGCGAATATTCGTGCGAACAAAGCAAATGCACACGAATGCAATTGCTTAAATAAAACCGGACATGACCAAAAAACGATAAAAACTCCAGGTGGAGCCGCGGGCATAAGCCTGTTATATAAAGGTCCAACCATCCGATTCAAATATACCTCCAATCATAAAATGAATCCCTTTACCCAAAATTTAGCTGAATGTACCTCATTTGATTGGCCACTATCAATTCATCAACTCTCTATGGAGTTACTGAGGTACAAAGAGGGCTTTGAGGGTCGCAAGTCAGCGATTGGACCTCTAAATAAGTTAGTTAGCAACATGAGTGCATAAAACCTTACGGACAGAACTCGCTAAAGACTAATGTGACATTGATGTGTGAGTGAATTTTGAAATTTGATTAAAATATGAATCCTGAATTTTCTTTCTTGCTGTCACTTTTTTTTACATAGGACACGTCAACATTTTTTTTTTTTATTGGTAATAGGCTCGCGTTTGACCACGATCTCACCTGTTGGTAAATGATGATGTGGTCGACGGTGGAGCACGCTTGCCTAGAAGAAACCTATTCACTCTAGACTTGAAGACTCCCAGGTTGTAGCTTTCCGGAAATACAGACTCAGGCAGGGCATTCCACTCTTTAGCAGTACGCACGATGAACGTACTGCCAAAACGTTTTGTGCGTATGATTTCACCTCACCTGATGGTAAGTTAAAGGTAAAGTCTCAGGACCGGGGTCACCACTACATACACCGGTAGTGCTACAGTGGTGGCCCTCAGCTATTGACGGCCTCATTTTGAAGCGTTCCGCGAACGCGTTCCATCCGTAGGCTTTATATGTTTATAGTTAGTAATTTATGTGGCGGACCCTCTTTAATAAAGCCGGGAAACAGGATTTTCAGTGAAATGGAGCCGTTAATATGCGCTCTGTGATGTTTTTCTCAAAGGATTCGTTGGAATAGAAACGCGGCAGGTAAAGGAATAAATTGAGTAACTATCGAGCAATCGGTCTTTTTAGAGTTCCTTCTTCTTCTTCTTGGGGTGCTATCTTCTCAATGAAGGTCGGCGATCATTAAGGCAACTTGGATCTTTGATATTGCAGCTCTGAAGAGACAACGGGTGCTCTTGTTGTACCACTGGCGTAGGTTCTGCAGCCAGGATATCCTTCTTCCAACACTGCGCTTTCCTTGTTTCTTACCCTGAATCACGAGATGCAACAATTGGTATTTAGAGTTCCATAGAAAAGATCCTGTTTGTCTTTAATCAGTCTGTATCTCCTGAACCGTTATA
This sequence comes from Lithosia quadra, assembly GCA_963576445.1. Taxonomy (NCBI): domain Eukaryota; kingdom Metazoa; phylum Arthropoda; class Insecta; order Lepidoptera; family Erebidae; genus Lithosia; species Lithosia quadra. Next base: position 3,576,926 of record OY754903.1, read on the forward strand.
TCAAGACAGTTGAAATTTTTTGTTGATAGGTGTTGCCGCTGTAACAGTAACAAATACTAAAAAAAACTTACTTAAAGGGGCTTCCATATACATACATACATACATACAAATCACGCCTTTTTCCCATTAGGGTAGGTAGAGACAACATTTCTCGACTTGCTACGATCTTGGCATACTCCTTTCGCTTCTTCAACTTTCATAATTTTTTTCATACACGCACGCCAGTTACGGGTACTCTTAATCTGGCCTTTGTTCAAAACGTCCTGGATCGGATTAGAATATGTACGCCTACGTCGGCCTTTACCGGGTTGCCCATTCACCCTCGCCTCATATATCTGTTTCGTCAATCTTCTTTCATCCATCCTCTCTACATGTCCAAACCATCTTAGCATCCCTTTCTCTATCTTAGTCACTACATCTTTTCTTCTAAAGCCCATACATGAGAGAGTATGAAGTTGTTAAAAGGGATTTACACCCGCGGCCCATACACCCTCCGATGTCACCTACCGAGACTAAAGTTCCTCTAAATTAGAAAGGTTATCGCCCGAGGAACCAACCTACAGAAATTAAATATTTATAGCTTAATAATAAAGTTCCTTATTGATCTTTGTAACAACTGTTAAGTTGCGTACAAACTTGTATGGGATGGTATTATGCTAAATTGACGGAAGTTTGTATAATAATGGGTATATACTAAACAAATTGAAGCGAATGGTGACGGTGTAAGTGCTGCAGACGGGAATCCTAATATTTTTTTACTACTGTGGCAGCCTCTACAGCTACGTAGAGATATTGCATCATTGGCAGTTTTTTACCGGCTCTACCATGGCGAGTGTTCCGATAAACTCTTCCAATTAATCCCACCCTCTCCTTTCCTATACAGAACTACACGTGCCAGGCTGAGGTATCACCCCACAGTGGAATCAATTCCATCTAGAACCAAGCGGTTCGGTGCCTCTTTTATTTGCCGCACCATAAAGAATTGGAATTATTTACCAGCGCATGTGTTTCCTTCCTCCTATAGTCCCGGGGCCTTTAAGCGGGGCGTGAAAAAGCATTTGATGAGGCCGTCAAGCTGAGGGCCGCTACTGTATCACTACCGGTGTATGTGGTGGTGATCCCAGTCCTGAGACTTTGCCTTTAGGTAAAGTCATTTTGACGTGTCCTATATAAAAAAAGGCAAGCACACGGCCCGCCTGATGGGTAGTGGTCACCGTGGCCTATGGACGTGTGCAACATTTGGAGAGTCACACTCGTGCTGCCGACCGTGGAGGGGAGGGGGATTGAGGTTCGAACTCTAAATAGCGCATAGAGGCGTGTAAGCAAAGCCGGAGGTATGATTGCATGCATGCATTCGACTGCTTCGACAGGTTCGATTCACGCTCAATGCAAATATTTTTATGAATGAATAATGTTTATTTGCTATGGTCTGGGTGATTTTATGTATAATGTGTATGTATTTAAAAAAAAGTACCTATATTTTCATTATTCGCATTCTAGAACCCATAACACAAGCTAGTTAAACTAATATGCTTACTTTGGGTCTAGAGAGCGTTGTGTAGAACGTCGTAGAATAATTTTATTTTTATTTAAATTAGTAAAATTTGCGACATTCAATCGGCTAATATTGGCACTGTCAAAAGTTAAATAAATTGTTGGACAGAGTATAAATGTTATTGGCTTCAATATATCATGAATATAAAAGCCGACTTAAGTACTTACACACAAAACCATGATTTCCCTTTTCATATAAGTAAGTAGGTACTTAGAAAAGGTAGTTACGTTAGGCGTTGTACAGACTTCGAGACTTTTTGTTGTATGGGACGCAATAATAGACCACAATTTAATAATCTATATAAACTATATTCATCTATAATATATCATCATTCTCTGAACCTTTTTCCCAACTCAGTTGGGGTCGGCTTTCCAGTCTAACTGTGATGCGGCTGAACTTCGATATTTTTCCGTGGAGCGACTGCCATCAGACCTCCACAATATTCATCTATATCTATCCAATTAAATACAATTTAAGAGTATTTTTATAATACTTGTAGTTTTGAAATAAATGCACAAATAATGCGAGACATACCTAATATCCAACCAAGCGGTTCGGTGCCTCTTTTATTTGCCGCACCATAAAGACTTGGAATTCTTTACTAGCGCATGTGTTTCCTTCCTCCTACTGCAGTCCTGGGTCCTTTAAACGAGGCGTGAAAAAGCATTTAATGAGGCCATCAAGCTGAGGGCCACCACTGTAGCATTATCGGTGTATGTAATGGTGAGACTGAAACGTTACCTTTCGCTTACCATCAGGCGAGGTAAATTCATGTTTTTTGTCGTGTAGGTACACCTTTTGTCATCTTATAAGTAAAATCTTTCTTTAGTTGAGACTTCCATAGATATATCGCCAACAATAAGTAGTTGCCGGATCCACAACAAAAAGTGTCCACATGTCTCCAAGCCCTTACACCAATCCCTTTTATCCTCTTTCTAGCGATATTCCCGTAAGTCCTTTCTAAGAACGTTTCTTATTGTAAAGAAAAGGTATATAGATGCTTTTTCGATTGAATTTTTCACATAAATATCTCAACAGCGCTTTACAAATTCTTAGGACCGTGTACTCTTACAAAATGGCGAATGTTAAGAGCATTTCAATTTCTGTTGAATATCTATTCAATATAATTAACTGATGCCGCGGTAGCCTAGTGGTTTGGGTAATGGACTGTTGAGACGAGGTCTCGGGTTCGATCCCAGGTTCACTATGGCACACACCAATGACTTTTCGATGCTTTCCGAAGTTATGTGTGTATTTATCGCAGGTTTATTAGTGCCTCGGAGAGCACGTTAAGCCGTCGGTCCCGGTTGCCATACAAACATCTATGGCAGTCGTTACGGGTAGTTGGAGCCCTCAAAAGTTCAACCAGTCTAACTTGGAACTTCGATATCGCCATTGGTTGTGGAGGTCAGATGGCAGTCGCTCCACGTAAAATATCGAAGTTCAGCCGCATCACAGTTAGACTGGAAAGCCGACCCCAACTGAGTTGGGAAAAGGTTCAGAGAATGATGATAATTAACTGATAAATCGGTATTATGTATTAGAAGTTTTTTACAGGGTCGGCGGTGTGACAGCCCTGGTGTTGCACACATCCATAAGTCACTGTGACCGCTTCCCATCTGGAAGGCCTGTCTACCAACTAAGTGGTATAAAAAAGATGCTTTTGTGGAAAAAGACACCTTTTTCGTGCTGAAATCCCCGCGAATATTGTGTCGGATTCGGTCCGACTAAAACCGCATGTCGTCTCGAGTCTCAATAACCGGGGTGTAAGGTTGGCCAAAAGTCATTTCCCTCGCACCCAAGCGGACCCTGGGCCCTGGTTTCATGCCCCTGGTGTTGCACACGTACCTACATAGGCCACGGTGACCGCTTCCAATCAGGTACGTAGTATATTAAAAAAGAAAACATCCCACATCGCAGATAAAATTGTCGCTGTAAGTACCTACCTTCCAATGTCGCAAAACTCGCAAGTGATCCCGGAGATCTATTTAACAACTTCGGCTAGGGTTGGACACGAAGATCTGCGGATAAAAGCTTAAGTATTTTAATCTGGTCAATTTAGTTTATAGAGGCTACATAAATTCCCAACAAGCTAAAAATAAACCTACATTAGGACCAACAACAACTGTGGTTGGAGGAAAACAAGCTAATTGAACTTGTTTATTACTTTTAGATTTCTACTTACCTAGTGTCTGTGTGTATGTGTGTGAGATGACCCGCATTGAATGAAAAACTGAGTTGCAATATACCATAGATCGATCGATCTATGGTTTGCACCTTTGCACCATGTTTTACTTTCATTTTTCAAAAAAATATAAACATAAGACTCTTTTTCGAGTCGGTAGAAAAATAAAAATTAATCTATGTCGGATAATCGGATATCTTTCATAAGCCGTCACATCACTAGTGGGACATCGTGTTCAGTAATCGAATAGCAGCGTTAATGCGACCTCGTGAAACTCGATTTAATGTGGAATGAAATTTCGAACACTCCTCTATTACCTAAGCAGGACATTACAACACTTGGCACCTGATCCCGCCACAGATATACGACAGGCTAGATAAGGCATTTGCGTGGGTCGCAAATAGGCTATGCGGTTTTATTTATATATATGTGTATATATATATAGGGTTTAAATGATGTAGATAGACAAAATTTTACTGTAAGAATACTTCGTTTTTATTTTAAAAACGATTTAAAGTGAAAAGTCTATATAAAAAAAAGTCGGTTAATAATTCCTACAAAAAACCAACTTCAATGGATCAAATTGAAATCGGATCGCACGGGAAGCGCCAGCTATCAAATAAAAAAATAACCAACAAAATCGGTTCACCTAATCGAAATTTCTGAGGTAACAAACATAAAAACGCAGTCAAATTGAGAACTTCCTTTTTGAAGTCGGTTAAAAATTAAAACACATTGTATAACATTAAATATAATTTGTATATTACACTATAAACAGTCAATCATTTTTACATATTTTACATTTTTATTTATATACTGTGTTTTGTTTCTTTGTCTAACAGTATTGCTATCTCTTTCCTCAGTAGGGCTGCCTCTGTTTCCATCTCATCTTTCGTTCGCGGCGGTTTTGATGGGTGGCCGGATTTGAACCTGTGACAATATACAATATCAAAATTACTATCTTATATATAAAATTCTCGTGTCACAATGTTCGTTCCCGTTCTCCTCCTCCGAAACGGCTTGACCGATTCTCATGAAATTTTTTGAGCATATTAAGTAGGTCTGAGAATCGGCCAACATCTATTTTTCATACCCCTTAGTGATAAGGGTTATCCACCCTTAAAATGCAAAACAACGTTTGCCGGGTCAGCTAGTTATGTATACTATTATAAAATTGTATCTGTACATTGAAAATATTTGTAAAAAAATTTAAGCTAATTTTTTTTATATTTTCAATTTTATAAATTACTATTTTTATTATATGAATGATTTAGAAGACTAAAGTATTTTTTTTAAATTCTTGTCTGTTTGTTATTTCGCGATGTATGCAAAAACTACTAAACGGATTACGGATTTTGATGCAGTATTTTTGTTTGAAAGGTCATGGTCAGACTTAATATCTTACGTATGTTTGATCACAATCGGTTCATTAGAACCGGAGTTATATAGTAAAAAACGCGAAAATCAACGTCCACGCGGGCGGAACCGCGGTCTTAATTGAATAAATATAAATATGAACTTACTGGTCATGTTTGGCTAACTCCAAATATATTAAATCGTTTTCGATGAAATCACCTTTTTTCCTCGGCATTATATGACAATGTAGGTGCTGAAACAATATTATGAACTTGTAATAAAATTGAAATCCCATAGGTACCTCTATCACGGGAACATGTTCCCAACCTGTTCCCGGGATAAAAAGTAGCCCATGACCTCGATTCTGTTAAAACAAGCCATTGTCATGCCACTGACACTTCAAAAAAAACCATTTGGTAAACTAACTAGGGACCACACGGGATGCGCGAGCTATCAAAATTAAAAAGAATCATCAAAATCGGTTCACCCAGCCGAAAGTTCAGAAATAAGTTGAGAACCTCCTTTTTGAAGTCGGTTAAAAAATACTTGGTCTTCTATTGAAGCGTGTTTTTTAATGCCCTTATGAGGGTGTCTTTTAAGCTAATGATGATTGTAACAAACCTTGACTGTCTGCCCCGCGTCGGGTCCATCCTGTATCGTGACTGTACAAGACCTCGCACTGTGTACCCTCTCCATTAACTACAACAAAAGTAACAAAATATGGTCAAGAGCGAGCCGCGTACACATAAGGACATAGTGAGTAGGGTAACCAGAGCTCAGTGGACAGCTCCCCCCCCCCCCCTTAAGGGTCGGCAGCGCGAGTGTGACGCCCCTGGTGTATCACACGTCTATAGGCCACGGTGACCGCTTTCCATCAGGTGGACCGTGCCGATCCTTAAGAGGAGTTTGGTGGGGATGGGGGGGAATAGGGAAGGGATTTGGGGGAGGTTGATAGAGTTTCTGTGCTGCTCTGGCTACCCCACTTACCTTGGGGAACACAACACGCTGGTTATTATGGGCGGTGTTCTGTAGGGCGGAGGTACTACCCCAGTCGGACTGCTCAGTTCGGACGGGAGATACCGTTGTGTCCTAGCTCCATATAAAATCCATCATCATTCTCTGAACCTTTTTCCCAACTCAGTTGGGGTCGGCTTTCCAGTCTAACTGTGATGATATTTTCCGTGGAGCGACTGCCATCTGACCGCCACAACCAATGGTCATTATGACCAATGGCGATATAGAAGTTCCAAGTTAGACTGGTTGGACTTTTGTGGGCTCCAACTAACCCGTACCGACTGACATATAAAATCCATCTAGTGGTGTGAATTGAAGGACTTAGTATATTAAAACATACCTTCTGCACCAATCTGATAGTCTTGAAGAAGTCTTGGGCCTCCTCATCATTGAGGTCACTGTTCCGTTCCGCGGGTCGGATCGGAGCGACCAGCACGTGGCCAGGGATCACACACCTGGCAATATAATCGGTACCTTTTAATACGGAGGGTTTTGATGATTTTTAACGCCCTACCACCAAGGATACGTGAGATTCTATCTCATTTTCCAGGTAAATGAATGAATGAATGAAAAATGAATGAATGAATGGAATGAATGAATGAATGAATAAATGAATTGAATGTATGAATGAATGAATGGAATGAATGAATAGTTTATTAATAAAAAACAATGGCTCATATTTGTTTATAGGTTAGTATATTGATATTTTATAGAAGTTACACACTAATGACAGTAGAGATGTAATGATGTACTACACGTGCGCTATAAGTTGAGACCTGACCGCTAGACGTCACCGGCGCGTGTTTGTACAGCGCACAAAAAAATGTCGCAAACAAGCTTCTGCCCGAGTCGTTACCTACCTGTCTACCTATTTTTTTGCGAACAGTACATCACGGGCGACTGAGGGGCAGTGCTGGGGGAAGTAGGCGGAGAGCCCAGGTCCAAATTATAGCGCACGCCTTATATGTGTGAAGTATGTCAGGACAGAGGCAGATGGCGGTCTGTTGTCTCTGCCTACCCCGGAGGGAAAAAGGCGTGAGCATAATTATGTATGTATGTAGTTACACACTAAAAGATTACAATTAAAAAGGCCATTGCTGTAAAAAATGCAGTTAAAAAAAGTCTATGTTTTGATTTTTATTTCTTTTTTGTCCATGGTTTGTTGACGAAAAACAGCTACACACCATAGACAAAACGAAATTAAATGGCTAAGGTTTTTTTTTTTATATTCGCAATCGTAATCGAAGAAGAAGAATAAAAAAACATCGTAAGAACACAACGTGTCATGTCATGTCTAATGACAATGACATGTCATGTCCTAGAAGAAATTCTAAGGACATGCCCGATCCACCAACCCGCATTAGGCCAGCGTGTGTGGATTAAGGTCTCACCCTCTCAGCTCTCTCGGTAGAGAGGAGACCCATGCCCAGCAGTGGGACATAAATGGGTTGCTATCATAATAACCTCAGAATTCTTACCTTAGATTCACAAAAGCATAGCTGAGTTGTGACTTATAGAAGATACAGGACTCTCTTATCCGCACATGTCCAAACTCTAAACTCGGCTCCTCTATGCACCCCTGAACTGCCTCCGGGGCTGCAGGAATGTCTTTTAAGGCAGTCTTTTGAGGAGGGCCCTCCGAGTGTTCCGGGAGGAGATCCTTGCGAGGAGATAGTGTGTATAAGGAGTAAACTGTTGGTCTGAAAAAGAGATGAATAAATTTAATATTCTAGCCATGCAGGTGCAATGTCAGCATGCAAAATGGTGATGCTAATTATGAGGATAATAAATTACGATGATGATAAATGATAATGCTGATAAATGACGATGGTGATAAATATACTTTGGTGATTTTAAAAGATTAATATTATAAATGATGATAACCGATGATGGTGATGATAAATTATGAAGATGATGATGATAAATGAAGATTATGATGATAAATGAAAATGTCTATATAGCCGCGGTAGCCTAGTGGTATGGGTAATTAACTGCTGAGACTAGGTCTCGGGTTCGATACCAGGTTCACCATGGCGCACACACCAATGACTTTTCGATGCTTTTCGAAGTTATGTGTGTATTTATCGCAGGTTTATAAGTGCCCGGTTAATGGCAATAGCCTCGCCACCTTGGGACCTAAACATAAACTGGCGAAATTTTTTTTTTATTTATTTACTTATTTATAAAAGAGTATACATTAATCATGGTACACCCATAAAACCTTTATTGGTTTATCTTGGGTGTGATATTGGTTTATCTTGTGTGGGTGCTAGCACCTCTGCCTACCCCTTCGGGGATATAGGCGTGAGTTTATGTTGTGCTATAAACGATGATGATGGTAACTGGTAATACCCGCATCATTCATCATCGTCTACGTACCGTCTATGCTGGAACACAGGCATATTCCTCCGCACGTCCGCCAGTCTCTCTCTATCGATCTCCGCCACCAGATAGCTGGGGGACTGGCTCCCGCAGTCGGCCAGCACCTCCCCCCAAGGGTCCACGCACAGGGCATGCCCGTAAGATGCCCTTTTAGCGTTGTGAGCGCCGTACTGGGCAGCGGCTACCACGTAGCATTGATTCTCTATTGCTCTGGACCTGAGGAAAGATATTTTTTATGTGAAAAATTCTTTTTTTTTTAATTCATGATAGGCTTACGTTTGACCTCAATCTCACCTGATGGTAAGTGACGATGTGGTCTACGATGAATCACGCTTGCCTAGAAGGAACCTATTCACTCGTGACTTGAATACTCCCAGGTTATAGCTTTCCGGAAACACAGACTCAGGCAAGGAATTCCACTCCTTAGCTGTACGCACGATGAACGTGTCAGCAAAGCGCTCCTGCGTATGAGTGGAATATCGACCATATAGCATATTCATATATCGTCAGTCTCTCCTTTCCTATACAGAACTACACGTGCCAGGCTGAGGTATCACCCTCACACGGTGGAATCAATTCCATCAAGAACTAAGCAGTTCGGTGCCTTTTGCCGCACCATAAAGACTTGGAATTCTTTACCAGCGCATGTGTTTCCCTCCTTCTAAAGTTCTGGGTCCTTTAAGCGGGGCGTTACAAAGCATTTGATGAGACCGTCAAGCTGAGGGCCGCCACTGTAGCACTACCGGTGTATGTAGTGGTGACCCCGGTCCTGTGACTTTACCTTTAGCTTACCATCAGGCGAGGTGAAGTCATGTTGATTGTGCCCTATATAAAAAGACATGACGTATGCGTGCCATGCATGAGTGAGTGAATGAGTGAGTGCGTGAGTGAGTGAGTGAGTGAGTGAGTGAGTGAGTGAGTGAGTAAGTGCGTGCGTGTGTTTATTATCTTAAGTACCTCAATAAGATGTGCCAGTGAGCCGCCCCAGTCGCTTGCGTGAAGGCCGACGGGTATGTAAGTATCTCAGCCTTCATTATACTTAGAGAGGTACTCAGTTCTGGGAACCGCATGTCGTAACAGATCGCTAGACCTAGAAATAAAGGGCTTATTAAGATTTCACGATCAACTTTGTCACCTCGCCTGATGGTAAGCTAAGGGTAAAATCTTAGGAATGGGGGTCACCATTACACGTTTGAATAGAACCAGAAACATAATCAAAAAACGCAAAAAACAATATCCCCGCAGGCGGAGCCGCGAGCATAAGCTAGTAAGTATAAAACACATACCAACTTTCCCGACAGGTGTGTCAACTGGTGTGACAATATGGCTGCCCGCCATAGAGAAATCACTCTCCTTCAAGCGGACATTCTTTTCGGGGATTTCCACATCAAAGAGATGTAACTTTCTATATGTCTGCACTATGGTGCCCTTGTTGTCTATGATTACATGGGTATTGTACGTCTTCGAAGGGTTTGCGTCGTCCTGCAAATAAAGCTACCTATACTAGCCAGGACTATTTTTGCAAGGAAACAGGTAGGTTCGGGGGGGGCTCCGTGATTGCCGGACAATCCCACCCCCATAGGGATATAGGTGAAATGGCCCGCAAGGGTACGGCTGGTTTTATGGAGGTAGGACACGACGGTATGTCCCGTCCGAAATGAGATGTCCGACTGGGGCAGTACCTCCGCCCTACAGAACAACGCGCCCATAATAACCATCGTGTTGTGTTCCCGCCGGTAAGTAGCGTAGCCAGAGCTCACTGTACCCCTCCTCCTCCACGCCCCTTCCTAGCCTCCCCACCCTTTCCTACCCCCGCCCTTTCCCTTCAGGGTCGGCAGCGTGTTTGGTGTAGCACACGTCCATAGGCCACGGTGACCGCTTCCCATCAGGTGGGCCCTGTGCTTGTCTGCCACCTAAGAGGTATTAAAAAAAAAGAATAAGGGTGATCCCGTCCGGCAACCGGCGTCCCCACCATAAATAATAATAATAATACCATCCAGGACAGGACTTGAACCCGCAACCAGTTTCTTATAGAAAAAAAAATCTTGCATACCTTTTCATGAACCCCTCCCATAGACAGCCAAACATTATGTGTAGCGGCTAGCTCTCTATACTTGCTCATAGTAGCGCCATCTATTATAGGCTCCGCGTAACTCAGCGTATCTTTCTTATTATCACACAGATAATCACAGGCCTCCGGGAAGAAAAGCATCTGGAAACATTTTATCTTAATATATATAAATCTCGTGTCACAATGTTTGTCCTCAATGGACTCCTAAACCACTTAACCGATTATAATAAAATTCGCACACCATGTGCAGTTCGATCCAACTTGAGAGATAGGATAGTTTTTGAAACGGATTACGACATCCACGCGGGCGGAGCCGCGGGCAACAGCTAGTACCATTATAAAATTGTATAGTAGATTGCGTCTGTACATTGGATATATAAACAAAATACTATAGACAATTTTTATTGGAATTCTTTTTTTTATGTCAGACATGTCAACATGACTTCACCTCGCCTGATGGTAAACTAAAGGCAAAATCTCTGGAATGGGAGTTAACATTGCAAACACCGATAGTGCCGCAATGGTGGCTCTCAGCTTGACGGCCTCATCAAATGCTTTTTCACGCCCCGCTTAAAGGACCCAGGTCCGTATGAGGAAGGAAACACACATTCTTGTCCGTTTATTAACAATGGACAAAATAAACTACTGCATGGATTTTGATGCAGTTTTTTTGTTTAAAAGCTTAGTCAGATTTAAAATCATACATGTTTAAACACAATTAGTTGAGTAGAACCGGACATAAATATAGTCAAAAAAAGGGGCAAACCGATGTCCATGCACACATGATCGCAGGACAATATTCGTGTAATTTTACCCCGGTCCTGAGACTTTACTTTTAGCTTACCATCAGGCGAGGTGATTATGTTAACGTTTCGTATTTAAAAAAAAAATACCTCAACATTATCTTTAGCAGCGTCTTGAACGATCTTACTGACTACATCCAAGTTGGCTTGCTTGTCCGCCACAGATGTCATTTGACATACAGCGATCCTCTTTTTGCCGCTCATTGCGCTTTGATGGGTCTGACGAACTATGTCCAGTCTTACTATTTTTGATAGCAGGTTTGAGCACCAGCTCTGCGAATTTGGGAAAAAGTTGATCATAATCAATTTTTTTTTTTATATTTTTTTTTTTGTGTATTTTGTGTATTTTGTTTGTGTATTTGTAATATAAAAATTTGACTAATGTCAAACTCAAAGTCTAAGTCAAAAATCATTTCCTATCAACACCCACTGCTGGAGACCTCTGGAGGTCTATGCCCAGCAGTGGATGAGGAACATCAGGAGGCAGAGAATCGGGAGGTTTAGCCAATGTGCGCCAAACCGCCCGATGCTCCGCCTTCCGTATCCAGTCTATCCCAGCTTCCTTTTTTGAGTTGTTGGTCAATGGATATGTATTTGGGATGACTTTTAAGGATCCACAAAGATCTTTAGAGCCTTCTAATCTCATGTGCTGATTGGACAAGCTACTAGGTTGAGTCGAACGGCAGTTGCTCCCATAAAAGTAATTTAAACAAAAGGTACCGTTTCTTAGGGATGAAAATTTAAATATAGATCGAACCTATCAATATTTTACTAAATGAGAATAAAAAAATCCCATCGAGTCCCACTGTTGCTCCATGCAAATATTTTTCTCAACCAGTCACATTGTGACAGGATGCAGTGTGACTCGTTGCAAATAAAGGTTCTTTAAATATTACTAGTTTTCTCCCGTGGCTTAACCCGCGTGGTAGTCCGTATCACCACCAATTAAACGACTCTACACTCGACTTTCTACTCCACTTCACCCCACTCTCCACCCACTCCACTCTCCACTCTCCACTCCTCTACACTCCGAAGAAAAGTATAAAAAGTATCCTATGTCTATCTCCTGATTCCAAGTTATCTACCCACCAATTTTCAGTCAAATCAGTTCAGCCGTTCTCAAGTTATAAACTAACACGACTTTCTTTTTATATATAGATTTCTGATCACTTAAACTTAAGATTATTGACAACCAATATGTAAAAACATTAAGGTTCTACATAAACACAAGGTAAAGTTGTGTTGCTAATTACCATGAGGATATGCCAGTGTCTAATTAGACATGCACGAACCACGAAAGTAACTCTTATAAATCATAATAAGCCACACAATTATAATGTGAAGCAAAATTTAAAATTGTGTACTGAAATGCTAAGAAAATGGCAACTATAAGCAAACAGAATCTTTATTGACCTTATAAAACTTCAAAACATTTGATAAGAAATGTTCAAGATTTGTCGCTAGCGATAAAAAAAAGGTAAATATTAAACTACGTAAACATAACAAACTTATTTGCTTAGAGTATTTATTATTCATATCAAAATAAACAAGCAACTTACCCACATCATACGACTTATGAAACAGTGGAGGTTTATTGACCTAAAAGTGAACTTTTTATGGGATTTTGTATATCGGTTTTGATAATTTCCTCGCGAATTTACTCCTAAACTTGGTACATTTTGACAGATTTGGATTTGACACTGAACTGAACTGACAAATGACATTTCTCACAAAATTACAAATTACGTTACGATTTACGAATTCTACGCTGCACACGAAAATTCTCATAATATTGTTGTACGTTATAGAGATCATTCAACATTTTTTTCTTTTTCTTCTTTAAGATCTTCTTGGCATTGCATCATCGTAATTTATTATTAAATTATTTAATAATAACTTGCATTATACAAAATATTTAGAACAATAAACGAACCAAAACGTGTATTGGAATGTTGTCTGTTTCGTTCGAAACCTGCTCCAAATAAACATATGGTCACTTACTAAATACACTTTTTTTCGAAAAATCTTAATATATTTATAATAATTTAAATTTACTTATTAGAGTATACTTATTTTTGTACCTTTTTACAATCAAGTACAGAATTTATCATATTTTTTATGATCATGCCAAAATATAAAGTAAATAATACATCGTAGTTGTTATGGAGAGTATCAGAACGCGCGATCAGTCTAGAAAAATCTGCTGAGTTGAGGTGATTGCTGTCTGGGACAAAAATAAATATTTTGTGAAACCGGTGATTTTTATTTTCCTTGACTAAAAATAAGATAATGTCTGATACTAAAGAAGGGGCGGCGGGTGAGGTGAGTAGTTTTCATTTTCTCTGTTTATTTAACGGACTAGAAAGAGGACTGAATCTCGATGAAAGGTATATTCTAAAATAAAAAGATGAAAAGGTTATTATGCTCTATTTCTTTTGTGTTTCATAGAAAATCTGACTGATACTTTAAGTTAGGCCGAAACTATTCCCAATTTTCCATATAAAGACTGCTTTCAGACCAGTTATTTAGTCAATATATTTTTCTGTTCAGCTGTTACATGAGAAAAAATTTCCTTATCCAAACAATATTGCTGCTACTTAGTTACCCAACAGTGAACCTAGCAACATACATAATCAAGAACTCATATGAGGTATTAGAAACAGATAGTGTAGGTACTCACTTAATTTGAAAACAATCAAAGATTCATCTGCAAATAATATTGAAACATACTCAAATAACCCACTCAGTATCATTCCAGGTGCGAAGGTGCCCATAATGCTAGTCGCATTGCCTCACTATATGCGATGGCAGTACAAAATCTTTTGAATAATCTTTTAACTAAAATATTTTATTTTATCCACAGCCCGCAAAACCTAAAATCAAACATGACTGGTACCAAACTGATGCTCAGGTTGTCATCACCATACTTCTCAAGAATGCAACGAAAGATAAAGTTAGAATTCACTATGGAGAACGAAGTGTAAGTATAGATATATATACCACAGTTTTATAAATATGGGCAGCACCTGTTGCATCATCTGTGAAAGAGAATATTGAAACGAGAATCAAAAACGGGATGCCGAAGGTGGTTTGGGCATGTAGAGCGAATGAATACCTTTATCCCTGATATTACACACTAAAAAATATATCCGTTTTTTGAAAATGTAAGATTTTAGCATGAAAAATCTACTTCGCTTCTATCTTCTTACTTCAACCTGGCGTTAATCCCAGTCGCATCCAAAGCTTTCACCTGAGTCTGGGGTCCGCTTTACCAGTCTTAACTGCAAATACCCATATTCATGTATACAAATATTAGCACTGAGCGGAGATCGAACCCGCGCCTCCTGCGCAGCGGCCGCGTTCATTACCGCTAAGCCACAGAGGCTACTTTTTATATTTACTTAATATATCTCATGGATGACCGTTAATTGTCTTCCACTGAAAATAACCTCATTAATAGCTCAAACCAGTTAAATATGTGTCACATTTTGTCATTTACAGCTGTCCATTTCAAGCGCTATCCCAGATTCCGAGTCCGAATACAGCATGGAACTAGATTTGGCTCATGAAATTGAACCAAGCATGTGCACCTATGTTGTAAGCCCTTCCAAGATCGAGGTGAAGCTTAGGAAGAAGGAGGGGTTGAGATGGACACAGTTGGAGGGAGAAAAGGGAGAAGATAAAATCAAGGCTATACCTCAAGGTAGGGATGAGTCCTTTCCATCACCGTCGTTATATGGTGGACATTCCGCTCATATGCATGAATCGCTTCGGCAATACGTTCATTATGCGTACAGCTATGGAATGGAATGCTCTGCCTGAGTCTGTGTTTCCGGAAAGCTATAATCTGGAAGACCGCAGTAGCCTAGTGGTCTGGGTAATGAACTGCTGAGACGAGGTCTCGGGTTCGATCCCAGGTTCACCATGGTACACACCAATGACTTTTCGATGCTTTTCGAAGTTATGTGTGTATTTATCGCAGGTTTATAAGTGCCCGGTTAATGGCAATAGGCTCGCCACCTATTACATTGGAACCTAAACATAAACTGGCGAAATGTGGGTGCTAGCACCTCTGCCTACCCCTTCGGGGATACAGGCGTGAGTTTATGTTATGTTATGTTATAACCTGGAAGTTAAGAGTGAATAAGTGACTTCTAGACAAGCGTGCTCCATAGTCAACCACATCATCACTTACCATCAGGTGAGATTGTGGTCAAACGCGAGCCTATCTTATTGAGAATGTATTTTGTTTACAGCGGTTATAGATGCATCTGGACCGGCGAAGCCACCGAAACTATTTAGAAAAGACTGGGAGAAAATTGAAAAGGATATAAAGAAAATGGTAAGTTTCATTTTTATGAGGCTAGGCATCCATCTCTGGGGTGCGAGATATACCCTATGGATCAGAAGACCTTAGAGGGCGTGCGGTTTTAGTCGGTAAGAGTCCGACATAACCTGCCCCGCTGTATCCATGATCATAAAAAAAAATAAGAGCTAGGCTAGGTACCCGTAGGTCAGCGGGGCGGCAAAAATTGTATAGCCTACTAGCGGCAAATTTGTAAATCCGCCACTGGAAAGTAATATTGTTAAAAAGGTTCTAAGTGTGAATGTGGATGGCTTTAGGCCTAAGAAAAGATGGATGGAATGTGTGAAAGACGATATGGAAAGGAAGGGAGTGACTGAGGAGATGACATCTGACAGGAATGTATGGAGGAGAATGACCATGTTGCGCCGACCACAAATAAAGGTAAAGGGCAGGGTGATGATGATGATGATGCAGACCTGCAGTGTGATTGTGGAGTTACCCCGCAGACAATGGTCCATCTGCTTTTAAGAGTTACTATCTTATTTTGTCTTTTTGTTTTATAGGAAGAAGAAGAAAAGCCAGAAGGAGACGCAGCGCTGAACGCGCTCTTCCAGCAGATCTATGGAGAGGGATCCGATGAAGTTAGGAAGGCAATGAATAAGAGCTTTGTGAGTAGCGCTTTTTAATATAATTTTAATATACCGTGTTTCAAAAAAGTTGTAATGAGGTTGTTTAGAAAATAAATAATAACCCAATAGCTTAAATTAACTGGCTTAAACCAACTCTGTAGTTTGATTTTTTGTCTTTGTAGTCAATAGTAATTTAATTTTGCTATACTAGTGTCACTCTTTAGGCATGCTGTGACACCTTAAAATTTTGTGCATTAAATTAGATATGTAAGTGCATGATTAGATGTTAGTGTTAATGTAACAACTACTGGTTGTCCAAATAAATAAATAAATAATATTTTGCTCACTATACCACTGGTGGTATTACAAACAATAAAGACCACCATTTTTATAGACTCATGCCTCCAGATTCACAGCTTCTACAGACATTTCCTGTATCCTTTTACCAAATTTCCACCATAAAGTGTTTGAATAATGAACATCTAAATACTTTAAAAATAAACTAATGTAAGCGGTAATACAATCCATCTTAATTCGAATAACCGGGTAAGAATAACCGCGGTAGCCTAGTGGTATGGGTAATGGACTGCTAAGGCGAGGTCTCGGGTTCGATCCCAGGTTCACCATGGCACACACCAATGACTTTTCGAAGTTATGTGTGTGTTTATCGCAGGTTCATAAGTGCCTGGTTAATAGCAATAGGCTCGCCACCTATTACATTGGGACCTAAACAGAAACTGGCGAAATGTGGGTGCTAGCACCTCTGCCTACCCCTTCGGGGATATAGGCGTGAGTTTATGTTATATGCTTAATTCGAAATTCAATCGCGATTGTGACTCTCGCCCACCCGGGATGAAAATGTGTTATTCCAGACTACAATCTATCTCCTATACCAAATTTCAACCAGAACTGCCTCCTATAGTCCCGGCTCCTTTAAGCGGGGCATGAAAAAGCATTTGATGAGGCCGTCAAGCTGAGGGCCGCCACTGTAGCACTGTAGTATGTAGTGGTGACCCTGGAGACTTTACCTTTAGCTTACCATCAGGTGAGGTGAAGTCATTTTGACGTTTTTTTTTCTTAATATATAGGACACGTCAATTTGACTTCACTTCGCCTGATGGTAAGCTGAAGTGTCCTATATATAAAAAAACTGTTCAGCCATCCAAATATCTTAACAAACTTCTATGTATAAGCAGGAAGTGGAATTTATATTTCTATTCTCCTCAACTCCTATTCCTACCAACTCTTCAGGTGGAGTCCGGAGGTACGGTCCTGAGCACCAACTGGGACCAGGTCGGCAAAGACAAGGTCGAGATGAAGCCGCCAGATGGCGTCGTGTTCAAGAAGTGGGACTAAGTCAGCGTTGATATTGAAACATGGATATAGCCGGGGGTAGTTGAATAAACAGCTAGCTTCGTATTGGTCAGTGTTCATAGGGCTGGAAGGGCCCGGGTGGCTGACCTGGAGCCCGGGGCCCGAGCTTGTGGTCAGCCACCCGGATTAACCCGGGGTTTTTTTATACCGCTTAGGTGGCAGACAAGCACAGGGCCCACCTGATGGGAAGCTGTCACCGTGGCCTATGGACGTGTGCAACACCAAGGGCGTTACCCACGCGCTGCCGACCCTGAAGGGAAAGGGCGGGGGTAGGAAAGTAGAAAACTAATATAATACATTAATAAGCTCTCTGTATGTATGTATGTTAGAATTGTATAAGGAACGAAACATATAGCGACCTAATCTAGTAGTGGGGACATTAAGTGGATGATGATGAAATTATACATGCACTCGCGACCACTGTCATTAATTTATACGTACACTAGACAAGCTGTTTAGAACAAAAATTGTGTAACGGTTGGGAGCGGCGGGAATTAATTTTGAATTTGGACCGTGACGCAGACACTAGATCAATGAGTTAACCTGCACGCGTGACGCATATATGCGTCATTTCAACTAGCGTTCTGTGAGTCATTGGTTATTGAACCCGCTATCTGTCCGTAGACTCGTGGCCAATGTATTTGTGACGCATATATGCGTCACAAATACCAGTCTAGCAGTGACGCATATGTGCGTCAAACTGCTCAACCAGGCCAATGACGCATGTGGGCGTAATTTGAATAATCTTTGTGTTGCAATTAATTGTGGCAATGAATTGGTTAATTAAATCTGCATTCTGTAGGTACAATATTTAATGTGTGTACTTATATAAAGAAACGGGATAGACAACTCTTGGGCTATATCCATGTATTATTATAATAATGATAATATATTTAATAATAAAATTATATCATAAGTAGTTTTTATATGTTAATCTTTGCGAGCTATTTAATTGGACAGGGAATAAATGTTGGAAACGTTTTACCCGTTTATATGTAAAACTGTGGATGGACTGATCGAAGTGTAAGAGATTAATAAACGTCGTGACAAAATTATTGATTTATTACTTTTATTGATAAAATAAAAAATTAGGTACCTACCTCAATGAAAATTCCCCATCTCCCAACCTTGAGCTCCGAAGGTGTTGGCAGGGCCCTATATAGGTGTATAGGGTATATAAGAGGTAGAACTGTAGGGCGAACACGAAATTACATTCGAATAGTAAGCGTATAGTATTCGTTACAAGATACTGGAGACTGTCACCCTTGATCCCTACTCATCCCGTTTTACTGTACTGAAGGATTCTCGATAGTCGTTTTAAAATGAAACGAAAATTATGTAAGTATATAGCTTTAATGACTAAATAGGTACATCGATATAAGAAATGATTTATAGCAATAATTTGGTGATTCTTAAAAATATTAATACTGAAAATATATTTGTTCATAAATGTGTTGCATAATTGGATGGTTTTTTTATAACACTAAGGTGGCAGACGAGCACACGGCTAACACTATTATATGCATATAAGAACTAAACGCAGACGGGCATGTAGATAGCGTCTTCAAAAACTCGCACAATATTATTTGCATGAAACATCTACTTTTATAGCATGTGTGTGTGAAGTGATGAAGCAGTGTTGCCATAGTGGTACTATATTTAAATGAAGTAGATATGCTGCCAAATTGTACCATATTATATCAATATTTGTTCTCTGAATTTCACCAGTAAAAATCAGTTTGACTGAACTTGGTTTTTGCGATTAGTTAACGACATCGATTAAAATGATGCTTACGTTTTAAATTGAATTAAACGCGTTTAAATTTATTGGTGAAATCCAATCCGTTTAACACCCCTACTTTATTTTTAAAAAGCTTGAAAAAGATCCGTTATGCAACACATTTCACTTTATTTCTCTCACTTTTAACGCTACAATATAATACATAATTATTCAATTATTATAAATTAATCAGGTGGCCTGCTATCATCTCTTAAAGCAATATTATTTTAATATTACTTAACATTCATAGTGTGAATCGGACTCGGTCCATCGTTGTCTGTCATTAAATTAGTATTCTATTTCATGTAAATCTAACAAATTAGAAGCAATAAATGACCCACCATGGAACATAAGTAAGGGATACTATTTGACCACATAAAATTAGTACCGTCGACGCCGATGGTTCGATTCACAGTATGAAAGTCACAAAGCAAGATTGAAATAATATTGCTAGAGATTGTGGTAACCCCCAGATCTACAAACTGTACTGTAACATGTTATAAGCGTTCGTGTTTCGCGCGAGGGAGAGAGTTAGAGCTATACACCCTATATCGCTCTTTCCTTTCTCTCTCGCCGGTATTACGGATTTAACACGTCATGGTAGTTGCTGATCTCAATTCTGTCGTGTTCAGTGATGGGTTTATGCCCGGGCATTTTGGGCATAAATAAAATGCCCGAAGTGGCAGGCATTATGGCGTTATTATTTCAGTTGGATTAAAGAAATGCCCGATTAATGCCCACGTTTAGTCGGGCATAAATCCATCACTGGTCCTGAATTCACCACTGATTTTCGCACAAGAAATAAACAGGGCACTGCCTCTGAATTCTAGATACCATAATTTGAAAAATATCGTAAATTATCCGTTGCTTTTTTGAAAACAGACAAACTTACGTTCTAACAACACTACATTTTAGATTAGGCCTGAATATGTAGCTATCGGGTGTTAATATTACAATATAATTATGTAAATATAATATAAAATAGTGTAAAATATTTTTCGGTTTGTAATGAGGTGACGAGAGACGATATTTAACTTCTATTTTTGCCACCAAAATCTTGTGGTAAGTGGATTCTCTTTTTTTATTGTTGAAAAAACAGATGGCGGGCTATTGTCTCTGCCTACCCTGGAGGGAAAAAGGCGTAAGCAATTATGTATTTATGTTCAAAGCATTTACATTCGGTAAATTAACTGGTCCACTATGCATATGAACTATTCTGAAGACAAAAATATTTTTGTGCTCAGAATCGCTCATTTAACATAACCCAAGTTTATTTTTAACACTCTCAATGTACAGATACAACTATAGTCTCTCGCCAAACTCGTCACTAAATACAACATATATATTTATCATATTGCTTTTAGGTACTCACTTTTTGTCCCAAAACTATTATTTTGTATATTAAAGCATGTATATTCCTATGTAAACATCGGCTAAAATGACTGTGAACTGCATAACACCTTTATTTTAAAAAATTACCACCACAGGTCACAGATTCGTATGACGCATATATGCGTCATTGGTCTGGCTGTCCATTTAATGACGCAAATTTGCGTCATTCACTATACAGTACACAATCATTATCACCAAATAAATTTATTTAATAACTAAACAGATCTTAAAAGATTCAATTATTTAATAACAGTTTTAATAAAAATAATTATGATTAAACTATTTAGGTATTTTTTACATTAAAATGTAAATATATATACTTAATTAATTTACTGAATCAATGGCGATCTGTTTTCTCGCTCACCTTATAGACCATAGTCATACTATAATGTAACATAATTTTTGCAAAAGCATATTGTGCTAAAACGAGATGCTACTACTCGTTCGCTCTAAGTTTGCCGCTGTCAACTGTCACGCGTTTAGCGTTGTCTCACTCACTCAGTTCTAGTTACATTGAGAAAACGCTATACTGACTTTATTTCATAGCGGCCAAGTTAGCGCGAACGGGTAGTACATATATTTGCGACTTTGGACACCAACTACTTTACCTTAATTTTATATTTTTCTTTCGCATTCCATTATATACAAATATGTTACGGGAGTTAACGTTTAATCATGATAAATGTATTGTCTTTTGTGTGTGTGAGTGGATGAGTGTGTGCGCGTGTGAGTATTAAAAAAAAAGATATGAGTAACAATGTAAAAAATAAGCCGTATTGTGACTATTGTGTAATAAACGTAATTTTTTTTTGAATGTGTGTGTGTGTGTTCGAAACGTCAGGTATGTACAATAATTATGTACATTGTACATATATCTTGACCACAATAATTCCCGTACACGTAGTTGCATTCTTGATACTACCAATCTAGATTTTACAACACCTTACAATAATTTCAATTATTAGTATACATATAAATTACAAATAGAAATATATTTTAGAACAACTTTGCACACACTGCACACTAGCACACATAAGTGCGTCTAGAAAATATGCATGTGTGAGTCCACATTTATGTACGCACAAACACACACATGTGCTTATATTATGCTTGTGTTTGTGCGTATGTGTGTGCAAGTGTGCGTGTGAGACAGTAACGTAGCCGTGCTCTACTTAATGCAATCTATGATACGAGATGTTAATTGAAGACTTTTATCGATTTTCGGCAATGCCTGGTTCCAAAAATGGTGATAAAATATGAATTATACATAATATACAAAACTAAATGACCATCTAAATTAATTTGTACTAACATATAGACATAAAATGTATGTATTTATATATATTATATAGGCTGTCTCATTTTTGTTTTTATCATGTTTTTTTACGAAATTACATAATATTTTACGGCATCACATGATGTTTCACGAAATCACGTGATTTTTACAGAATCACATGACATTTTATGACATCACATGACATTTTATGACATCACATGACATTTTACGACATCACGTGATGTTTCACGACATCACGTGATGTTTTACGGAATCACATGATGTTTTACAAAATTACTTGATGTGTTACATCCAAAAATTTTGTAGCGGGATCTGTCTCATGCATAATTTTAATTGTTTTCGATTAGTAAAACACCCAATTATTCGATAGATAAAAACATGATTAAAACATTTTATCAAAAACATGTAAATCCGATACTATAAAAATGCACTAAATTTAATTAATCACACTGGCTGCAGTACATCCATACTATTATATAATTATGTGGCTGTGTCTGTACATTGGGGTATTTATAATGGAGGTAGGACACGACGGTATCTCCCGTCCGAAATGTGCGGTCCGACTGGGGTAGTACCTCCGCCCTACAGAACACCGCGGCCATAATAACCATCGTGTTGTGTTCCCCAAGGTAAGTAGGGTAGCCAAAGCTCACTGTAACCCTCCTCCACACGCCCCTTCCTAGTCTTCCCACCCTTTCCTACCCTCGCCCTTTCCCTTCAGGGTCGGCAGCGCGTGGGTGATGCCCTTGTTGTTGCACTCATCCATAGGCCACGATAACCGCTTCCTATCAGGTGGGCCGTGTGCTTGTCTGCCACCTATGTGGTGTAAAAAAAGACAAGAATCGAAAAAAAAAATTCGTTCATTTCACATAACCAAAGTTTATTTTTGAATATCTTCAATATATGTATACAGCTAATTTCCAATTTTATAGTAGTGATTGAATGTATTTCGTTAACTCTTTCGATCGAGATTAGACTTAAAAACTACACCTTGTAATATTTTAAGCGCTTGTTCACGTGATTTCCACAGATATTTTTTTTTTCAATAAATATGAGCTGATATTTTGCTAATCCTACATACTAATGTACCTATAATCATTTTACGATTTAACGAACATTAATAACGCGAGTTACTTGGAATCGCAAACATATACAACGCCATCTAGCTAATATAAACCGAACTAAATTGTGACTATGAATTTTCTATGTCACCGGCAGCTTGGTGTCAATAAATAAAGACTAAAGTCACCCTGTATATAAATAAACTACGTATAGGCAGCCACAGCGAGTTTACCTTCTAAATATTAATTAATTATTATAGAGGGTGTCCTTTTTAAATGGGACAGTTTGGGGAGACACCGAACCATGACATGTATACTAATATTATAAAGGTGAATAGTTTGTTTGTTTGGTTGAACGCGCCTGATCTCTGGATTTAAAAAGTCTTTTTAGTTGAATAGCCTGTTCAGCTATGACGGTTATATGCTATCATCACACTACTATCCAGTAGAGCCCAAATTTCAGCCAGACCCATTCAGCCGTTTTTGTATGAAAGAGCAACAAACATACATCCAGACATTCAGACATAGAAACTTTCGCGTTTATAATATTAGTAGGCTAGGATGATACAGGGTCTGCCAATACTGTTCCTGTTAAACAGAACACCCTGTATATCCGTATATATTATACCATTATGGTATAAAAAAACGTCTATGTAATCATACTGTATAATGCAACTACTTATATGCGAGCTGCCCGATTACGGCGTGTCAAATTAAATGCCGGGTACTGTACTTACCTACTCATTACGTACGTTTGGAGTATAATATTTTATATATATTACTTAATACATACGATAAAACTGGGTGAATGGGGATCAAGGGGTGAATAGGCATAAAATGGTCATTAGACTTTATTTAATAATTTCTTTTAGAAAATGTCAAGTAGGTATTTAACCAGATCTTCGACGATACTTCATTGTGACGTGGAAGTAGTTTATGATATAACGGCAAAATTTAACTGACTATTTTGTTCCTATTCACCCCTTAATCCCTATTCACGCCGTTACGCGAAAATAAAAACAATAGAATCTAAGAGACAGATCATTCACGCGTTGAGATTCCCGCCTTAATCATTTTGACAGGTGTCAAAAGTGACAACTATGACAGATCAACTATTAAAATATTTGAATTTGACATTCTAATTTTTTTTTTGTAAAATTATGTGTTCGATATTTAAATACTATTGGTGTCATTACTTTATTACTATAAGGATAAAAGACATTTCGATATATCAAAATTCATTCGCTTAAATATCTATGGCACTGGGTTTAGTTTTCAACATTTTGAGTCACGGAATGTAAAATTAAAAGGAAGCTCGTTACTATCGTTCGCGTATCATAATGTTAAACATTACTTGCAACGCGATTGGCTATTAAAACACATTTATTTTAGCCATGTTCTTTATTCAAAATTTAACCAATCACGCTACAATGCTTGCGATATTAAATTTTAAAGGACTTCCTTATAATTTTATTAAGGATAAAATACAGAATGAATTTTTCAACTAGGCATAGATCGAAAAAGGAGATGTTTCACAAATGTATGGACCCTCGGCCCGAAATTTTTACACTATCTAGAAATATAGCTAGTCATTTGTAGTTTTCATTTTTCACTATTCAATTGTTATAATATTGCCTCATATTATTGGCGGAATTTAACTAAATAAACACTTTCTTGCAACACAACAGACATGGCGGACTAAAACTATAAAAATGTACTCATATTTTATTAATTTATGCCCTTGAATTTCGGAGGTGAATAAAATATAATTGTATTTTTGCCAATAACCGGTATTTTTTCTCCTTTTTTTCTGTATAGTGTACAATTAGGGGGACCAAAATGAAACATCTCCTTTGACAAAACAGTACATATTGTTATCCCGCTCTTATCCTATACACTAGACGCGTCTAGCACGACTTTTAATCTATGAGGTTAAATGTTGCTATTGCTTCTCCATACATTTTGGTTCCTTTATTCCCGTCATATGATTAAACCTGCCAATAAAATTTTATGTGAGTGATTATAGTAACAATATTGATGACAAGCACACGGCCCACCTGATGAAACAGTCACTGCGACCTATGGATGTGTGCAACACCAGGTGTGTCAGAATCGAACCGACTAAAACCGCTCGCCGTCTCGTGTCTTCTAGCGCCGAGGGATAAGGCCCAAAAGTAATTTCCCTCGCACCCCAGCTGACCACAAAGCCAAAGCTCAAACCCCCCCCCCAAACCACCCCCCTCCAGGGTCAGCAGCGCGAGTGTGACGCCTCTGATGTTGCACACGTCCATAGGCCTCGGTGACCACTTCCCATCAGGTGAGCCGTATGCTTGTCTGCCACCTAAGTAGTATTAAAAAAAAGTATTTTTTCCTACCTTTCAGTTAGACTATCAAGTCTTTTTCCAATTGGTCCGGCTAGGTGTCTTGTCCGGTGCAAAATAATGTCGCCTGCCGATGCACGCCTATAAAAAAAAAACAAGCTTTCTAATAAGTACATAACCAGACAAATCAAATGACCCCAAACTCTTCAACCTAGCGTTAATCCCAGTCGCATCCAAAGCTTTCACCTCGCAGTCTGGTGTCCGCTTTACCAGTCTTAACTGCGGATTTGGCTGGACCTCGATATTTTCCGTGAAGCGACTGCCATCTGACCTTCACAACCCAATGGTGACATTAGGCGATATCGAAGCATCGAAGATTAGAGTGTAACGTAGTGTTGCACACGTCCATAGGTCACGGTGACAGCAGCCCAGCTTCCCATTAGAAGGGTCGTGTGCTTATCTGCAACCAAAGTGTATAAAAAAATAAATTAATATTGTTACCAGGATATCGGTGTGCATCACAAGTGTCTGGATGGTCCGGGTCCGGGGGCGGAGCCCTGGTGAGGGCTTCGTCACCGCCCGGCAGGCAGGTCTCCACCATCGCCTCTAAGCAGTTGACAAACAGCTCGCTGCTTTCCGCTGTGCATTGGTTCTGTATAATAAATATGTGGCTGATGATGGTACCATTAAGGGTGATGATGATATTGATAGTATGGATAATTAGATAGTTCGACTATCGATAGTTCGATAGTATGGATATAGATAGTTCGACAATCGATAGTTCGGTAATGTGATTATAGTATCGATAATTCGATTGTATGATTATCGATGACTCGATAGTACGACTATCTATGATTCTTTAGTATGATTATCGATAATTCGATAGTATTACTATCGATAATTTGGTAGTATGACAATCGATAAGTCGGTAGAATGATAATCAATAATTCGATAGTATGATTATCGATGACTCGATAGTACGACTATAAATGATTCGTTAGTATGATTTTCGTTAGTATGATTATCGATAGTTCGATACTATCACTATCTATAATGTGGTAGTATGACAATCGATAATTCGATAGTATGACTATCGATAATTCGATAGTATGACTATCGATAATTTGGTAGTATGACTATCGATAATTTGGTATTATGATTATCGATAATTCGATAGTATAACTATCTATGATTCGTTCGTATGATTATCAATAATTCGATAGTATGACAATCGTTAATTCGATAGTATAATTATCGATAATTTGTTGGTATGACTATCTATAGTTCAATAGTGTGAAAATAACTAACCATAAGTATCAGACACTTGATTATAGGACAGCATTTTTGATGTAATAAACACATAACACTCACTTTAGTGAAAGGTCCAGCGAACCGCCACAGCCCTCCAAAACCACAACTTTGCATATAATGCAACTGTTGTTGACTCGCGTCTTCACTCGCGATCATATTCTGAAAATATATGGAAGCATTCATACCATATCAGTATAGATGTTCTATTTCACGAAGGCGGTTTAGCTGTCATTGTAGTAAAACATATATATACACATTGCTTTTAAAAATGAATTTACTTGCAATGCAATTATTGTTCTACTAACTGCTACATGAATTTCTTTTGACGTGACATGAACTTTCATACACACATGTATGCTTATTTACAAGACACAGGTACTACTACTTAATTGTTCACCCGCCTTCGTGAGATAGAATATCTATAACAATAACCATTTTGATTTCAGTTATCATTTAAATAAAGTATTAAACAAATTTTTAAATAGATTTTTTTTATATAACATAGGTAGCAGAAGTAGTTTTTCTTTTAAATATTGGACACGTCAATATGACTTCACCTCGCCTGATGGTAAGCTACAGGTAAAGTCATTTGAGTGCTGAGCCCGGTTGCATTTTTTTTAATACTACGTAGGTACGCCGCTTCGTAGTAGTTGGACTGTAAAGCGGACCCCAACTGAGTTGGGAAAGTGCTCGGAGTATGATGATGATACATACATACATATCACGCCCTTTTCCTATTGGGGTAGGCAGAGACAACATCTTTCCACTTGCTACGATCTTGGCATACTCCTTTCGCTTCTTCAACTTGCATTGTTTTCATACACGCACGCCGGTTGCGGGTACTCTTGACCTGGCCTTTCTCCAAAACGTCCTGGATCTGATTAGAATATGTACGCCTAGGTCGCCCTTTACCGGGTTGCCCAAAAAACCCTCGCCTCATTTTTTTTTTTAATATAGGACACGTCAAAATGACTCCACCTCGCCTGATGGTAAGCGAAAGGCAAAGTCTCAGGACTGGGGTCACCACCACATACACCGGTAGTACTACAGTGGCGGCCCTCAGCTTGACGGCCTCATCAAATACGGCGGCCTCATATATATCTTCTCTACATGTCCGAACCATGTTAATGATGAGAGAGTTCATTTACCTGTATGATGCTCTGCACCGCGCTCAAAATGACCTGGTCATGGCAATGCATCAGTACGTGGTTGATCTTCATGTCCAGTAGACTGTGGCTGTAATTTGAACATAAGATTAAGGTTCGCCGTAATCGAAAGGATCTGGCGACATGCTGGATTCTATGCACCTTCTTGAGGACATGTATGGGGCAATGGAGAACCGTTCTCCGCTATCCAGGGTGTCGTCATTTTCGGGGTGATGGCGAACTGATAAAGATTGTGCGAGGTATATTCCAGGGTGACAGTTTGAGCCCCTTATGGTTCTGTTTGGCTCTGAATCCTCTAAGTACCATATTGGAGGATTCAGGGCTAGGCTATTGTTTGCGGAGAGGGGGCTGGGTTCTGTCCCACCTCCTTTACATGGATGACCTGAAACTGTTTGCCCCCAACAACACCCAATTAATGGAGTTACTAAAAGTAACAGAAACATTTAGTAACTCTATCAGGATGGAGTTTGGGGTAGATAAATGTGCGATCATGCATGTAAGAAGAGGTCGGGTTGTGGAATCTGAAGGGGTAGAACTTTCAGATTCCACAAAACTTAGATCTCTCTCTGCAAATGAAACCTATAAGTATCTGGGTATGTCACAGGCGTTAGGTGTTAATGAGTCGGGTATGAAACAATCGTTGAGAGAGCGCTTCTTTTGTCGCCTGAAAAAAGTACTGAAAAGCCTTTTGTCGGGCGGTAACAAGGTGCGTGCCTATAACGATTGGGTCATACCAGTCTTAATCTACTCCTTTGGCATACTCAGATGGACTCAAACTGAGCTAGATGCCCTGGATAGGAGAGTCCGTACACTGCTCACTGCATATCGAATGCATCATCCGCGTTCTTCAGTAATGAGGTTGTATATCCCACGGAAATGTGGAGGTCGGGGTTTTTTGAACG
Organism: Lithosia quadra; assembly: GCA_963576445.1. Taxonomy (NCBI): domain Eukaryota; kingdom Metazoa; phylum Arthropoda; class Insecta; order Lepidoptera; family Erebidae; genus Lithosia; species Lithosia quadra. The sequence continues at coordinate 3,605,831 of OY754903.1, forward strand.
CCAAGACTCTACATAACCGTGAGATATGCAACCTCAGAGAATATTTTCTCAATGTCAACGTGGATGTGCATCGGGATGTTGTGGCTGTGGACCATGGACTTACCTCGCTTGGTCTAGCGAAAGAGAACTGGCGCAAACCTACAATACTCAGTATTAACGACCGCAGGGAGGTATGGAAGAGCAAGGAGCTACATGGACGTTTTTATCGGGCCTTACATCGGCCCGATGTAGACCTAATAGCATCTGTCTCCTGGTTACGATTCGGTGATCTCTTTGGAGAGACCGAAGGTTTTATCTGTGCAATTACTGATGAAGTTATAATGACGAACAACTACCGGAGGTATATCCTGAAGGATGGCACGGTTGACATTTGTCGGGCATGTCACTGTCCCGGAGAATCCCTAAGGCATATTATTTCTGGTTGTTCTCGTCTTGCTAACGGTGAATATCTGCACAGACACAACCAAGTAGCCAGGATTGTCCATCAGCAACTTGCTCTTAAATATAACCTTGTGGAATCGGAGGTGCCGTATTATAGGTATGTGCCCGACCCAGTTCTTGACGATGGTCGTGTCACATTGTACTGGGATCGATCTATTATCACTGACAGGACTATTGTTGCCAATAAGCCTGACATAGTGGTAATAGATCGATTAGAGCGCCGCGCAATAATTATTGATATCACCATCCCGCATGACGATAATCTCGTGAAAGCTGAAAAAGAAAAACAAATGAAATATTTAGATTTAGCTCACGAGGTTGTCGACATGTGGAATGTGGATTCGGCAATTATTGTACCGATAGTTGTATCAGTTCACGGACTGATCGCCAAGAGCCTCGACCAACATCTCAAGAGGCTCGCGTTAGGCAGTTGGATCAAGGGCTTGATGCAGAAGGCGGTACTCCTCGACACGGCACGTATTGTGAGGAGATTCCTTTCTCTGGAGCCCTAACCACCGGTAGCTTGGTCCCTGTACCCGATACCGGTGGGGTACTATTTTTTATATTTTTAAATGTATTTTTTTTTAGATATATTTAAAAATGTAATTTATATGTGTATATTTAAAATAAAGAGTATAATAATATAATAATAATGATATTGTGCCGATAGTTGTATCAGTTCACGGACTGATCGCCAAGAGCCTCGACCAACACCTCAAGAGGCTCGCGTTAGACAGTTGGATCAAGGGCTTGATGCAGAAGGCGATGCTCCTCGACACGGCACGTATTGTGAGGAGATTCCTTTCTCTGGAGCCCTAACCACCGGTAGCGTGGGGTACTATTTTTTATATTTTTAAATGTATTTTTTTTTAGATATATTTAAAAATGTAATTTATGTGTATATTTAAAATAAAGAGATAATAATAATAATGATATTGATAAGTTGATTTAGTTAGCAGAATGATTTAAAAGGAGTGTATTAGTGTTTGGACGTGAAAAGTAACAACCATAGACGAACAGTTTTTTTTTTTAACTTCAGACAATCAGACAAAGTTGTGCATATCTTTAATTGGTGTAGCACATGCCTATTATAATATCTTGTAAATGTTACTTACAAATGCTTGTGTATTATACACAAGCAACAGTATATAATATACTGTTGATATGCATCTAATATATAAAACAAAGAAGGGTTTGTTACAACATTTATAACTCAAGAACGGCTGAACCGATTAGGCTGAAAATTGGTGGGGAGGTAGCTTAGAACTAGGAGACGGACATAGGATACTTTTTATCCTGCCACGGGGACGAAGTTCGCCACGGGCGAAGCCGCGGGGCACAGCTAGTTTTTAAATAAATAAATAAACTTAGTCCACCGGATTGACTGTACCCTGACTGATGGTAAGCTAAGGTGGAGTCCAGAAAGTTTATACGCAATTAAAATAAAATAAAATTCCTCCAAACGTTTCCTCAGCGAAATTACAACGTGTGGCTATTGCCTACCCCAATGGAGACAAGGCGTGAATATACATACAAACCATACATACCACGTCTTTTTCCCATTGGGGTAAGCAGAGACAATATCTTTCCACTCGCTACAACCCTGGCATACGCATATTGATAAACCATTTAACTACAAAGGAACATCCAATACTTACATAACCGGGAAAACTTTAGGGAACACAACTGATCCCTCTGCTAAATACTGATACAATATTCGGATTTCGTCCTCATCTGAAATAAATATATGTTATTTAAAAGGGGCTCTGCGAAAATGTGTTTGGGCCTGTGGTAAGTTTACACAAAAATGCATGATGTTACAGTTCGGCCATTGAGAGAATGCGATCCTGACAGATTGTGATCGAACGGGCGATGTAACTTTGAACTGGGCCTCAAGTCTGCTATTTTACGTTAAAGCACAAGCCAGTGGCATTCCACTGACACACTATTGAAAGTCAACTAACACTGATCTAAAAAACGGCAGTCTGCTAACGTAAAATCTCAATGACAATAGACTGTCGATGTCGCTAGAATTGTACTGGCTCGTCAGTGGTGTCAAAATGGTGGTGTCTGCTACCATTGCCATTTCTTTAAAATCAAAACTACCATTCTGTTGAAAATTCAAAATTTAGGTATAAGTTTTTTTATTTAGTTCCCCATAGTTCATTTTATAACTATGTATCATTATATATTGATACAAACGTGTAAACGTGGCAACAACCAGTTAATTCACCGTAAAAATGAAATAATTGCATTTTATTAAATATCGAAATGGTATATTTAATTATCCCGAAATGGTAATATTCTTTGACCGACCACTGATGAGCCATTGACCGTATTGTGCCATTCCAGTGAGACTCAACTGCTATTGTGAGTTTATATTAGCAGAATGCCGTTTTCTCATCAGTATCAGTGGAGTCTTAGTAGGATGACAGCGGCTTGTATGTACGTTAACACTGATGCGAACACCGCCATATTGGTTTTAATGCGACAAAGGGACGAAAAACTTTGAGGCGATAGAATGTCGAAGGAGCGATGTGTAGAATGTCGTAGAATATTTATTAATTTATTTATTTATTTAATAATAGTTAAACTTTAAGAGAGATTCCTCTTGACGTATACCGTTGGTATTTAAGGCGTGTATCCCCCCCCCCCCCTCCCCCAACCTCCTTATGATCAAATTCATCGGCATCGCTTCATTCCTTAGCATCCAGTGTTCACCTGGGGTCCGCTCTCTTGTTTTGATGTATCGTGACTTTTACAGGAGCGACTGCCGTCTGACCGCTCCGGGTCGAGAGGGAAGCCTGCACCAGAGCCTCGTCTGTTAATCAGTTGAGTGAGATCGATTTTGACCCGGAAGAACTTATCCCCCCCCACCTCCCCCCCTCTCCAATTCAAAACATTATGTATGCAATTCATCTTCTGTTATTCACATACATACTAAATGTCAGACAATGCACGTTTTCGTTGTTTTGACTCCCCCCTCCCCCAACTCCCCACCACTTCGATACCTACTTTTTTCGGCTCCGATACAATAATCCTTCTAATATCCTCTGCAAAACGTTGCTATTGCGTCTGAATTAAGACGATCAACACTATATTATACGCTGCCAGCACGAAACACTTGCGAAAAAGTAGTGTCTGCTGGATGGTAGTTCAATAGTCGTTTAATGACAAACAGCCATCATAAAAATTTCGTCAGGTCATTGAAAAAACTGTCAAAAATTTAGTAGAATACCATTTCATGAAGACACCGAGACGTCATCGATTTGCAGACTACCGTTTGGTATCAATGACAGTTCAGTGGCAAGTCATCGCCAGACCAATGGTCTGAAATAGTTAGCAGAATACGAAAAGTGCAAAACCATGCCGACTCACTAATTCGTGCAAGTGCACCGCGATATTTGTGTTTTGTTTTAAGTTTCACTCGCATTGTGGGTTTATAACACCATACCACACCATTTTTAATTATTGTACGTGGATACGCAACACGAAACACTCACTAAAAAGCAGTTTCTGCATACCTAATGATAGCTCAATTGTAGTTCAATGACAAAAACCATCCTGAAGTCATTGAAACAACTGTCAAATAATAGTAGAATACCATTTCCCAAACAATTACGAAGACATCGCGACAACATCGAATTGCAGATTACCGATTGGTATCAGCGACAGTTCAGTGGTGAGTCATCGGTAGGATGTCGGTAGGCCATTGGTCTTTTAAAAGTTAGTAGAATACGAAAACAGAAAAACCGTGCCGACGACACTCCATCGACACACAACTGAGATACTATTGAAATAGCAGACTTGAGGCCCTGGCGTACAATTTACGGCAAAATTTAAATATCGTTTATCAATAAACGATATTATCTCTCGTTAATAAGGTCAACCTTATTAACGAGAGATAACATTAAAAATTTAATAATCGTGCCCATTCACAATAAATAGATTAATTTTGCGCTAAAATTACGAACAATTAATTAATTTAAAAATATAAAATCAATAGTTTTTAAAAGTCATACCACGTCACAAGTTCACTAAAGACTTGGAGAGAGACTTACCTGTTGTATATTTGACCAGCGTAGCAAGCACCGTCAGCACTAGAGCCTGCGTCGTGAAGTCTGACAACACAGAAGGATCTAGAAGACTGTTGCTTTCGGGGCTCGACGTGTCTTTATCTGTAGATACTTGCTGGATATGCGAAGAAAGAAGATCAAGTTAGTTGGTCAACGTCATAAATTTTAAAATTATTGAGTCTGTATTTCCGGAAAGCTACTAGTACTAGCTACCTTAGTTGGAATTTCAGGGTAGTCGCTATCACCAGACTTGGTAGAGGAAGGTCTTCCGTCAGGGTCCTCGATGCTGCCTGGAGAACCGCGGCCTTCATCGTCCACCGGCTGCCATACGAGACAAAAACTCAAATTACTGTATTGATAACCAAATTTGCCAGTATGTATACCTGCAATTTTTTTAGTAACGTGTGGAAATCCCAAATTCGATTCTGTTAAAACAAGCAACTGTCATGCCACTGACACTTCAAACTTGGACTTTATTTTTATCAAGTTAAAGTCTAAAATTAAATGACATTTTGTAGAGCGAATGAAAAAGTTTAATGATTTCGTTTCATTTGATTTTAGACTTTAACTGTATAACGGTAAAGCATTTTTTAGAGTGTCAGTGGCATGACAGTGATTTGCCTTTAGCAGAATCGAGGTTCAGAGCTAGTCAAGTAATCAAGTTGAAGAGTCAAAGAAGGTCGACAAGGCCATCTTAAAGCCGTAGGTGGCCCAGGGTACACGGAAATGCCTTTTTCCTTACACAAAAGTAACCTTACATCCCGAACCCTCGACAGCACGTACGGTTTTAGTCCGTTCTAGTCCGATATACGGATGGATGACGGGGGTGGTATCCGTGTGGATTGCCGCATGAAAAAAAGAATATAACACTCTATAAAGAACAATCAAGAAGATATAAAGCTACTTACTACAGTCACGTCAAATCCAGAGTCCCCATCTGCTCCCAGATCATTCCTGGCCGCTTCTCCTGTCGCGCCATGCTGCATGCTATGGGCTCTGCCTTCGCTATCCTGTTTTGATACATAGTCTTAGCGTGGGAGAGAGAGAGATGGAATACATTTAGGCTGGGTAGGATGGTCTCGAAATTGAGTGAACCAGAAATTTAGTTTTTTTTTTTTCAAATATTTAAATTTACATACATTTCGAAATATTTTCGATTATTCATAACATGTTGTCTACTAAGTGGACCGTAGGAATATGGGCGATATAGGGGACACGGGGGGAGGGAGGTGTATTACAAAGAAAAGAAAAACAAATACCTATATATTTTGTAAGAATCAAAGATTATTTTGTTGAAATCAAAATATAAAATACCTTGTGAAAAAACATATTTTAATAATACTTCAAATTTTATGTAGGTATAAAATACATTGGAAACTGTATAGCATCTCCTCTATAACCGATACTCCGCTGGCCCACTTCTTACATAACATTGTAATGTATTACTTTTTTGTTTTTTTTTTTACTAATTAGGAGACCACAAATAACGACATATATTTTGGAAAAGGGGGGGTTTACATAATAAAAAAATATCGTAGCCAGGGGGAACTTGAAAGCATCTATCTTTTCCAAACATTTTTTGCTAATTTTTATTCGAATTTCAAAATCATCTATTGCTAAAAGCACTTGTGTAGTGACATAAAATTTTGTAGTGAAGTGTTGGTACACTATTTAAAGTGAAAAATACTTCTTAGTGCTGATATAGTGCACTGTGTACGATAGGGCACATTACTGTGCTCTTAAAAGTGCATTTTTTGTGTTATTATCAACTGTCAATAATCGACAAAATTTTCAACAATTTTAAAAGCTTAAATGTGTATTTTTTAAACACTAGTATTGATATCTGAAATAAAAAAAACGTTATTCATTGCAATACTGGACCGTATCGATATATAGATATTTATCCGTTACGTTGTCAACGATTTATTGTTTAAAAATCTTTTTACAGCGCTAAAATAATAATCAAAGAGCGGAGAGCATGTCTTTGGTAGCTGCGTTATATTGTTAGCTGATTTTCTTGCAGGTAATAAAATCCTCAATTTTGAACTGACCCATTAGTGATAAAAGTGTCGTTTTGTTTGCTTACGGGATAAAATAAGCGGTTTTTTAGGTATTTAAATAACTATTTATTCTGCATCCAGGGTTTTAACATGCAGGTTTCACTATTACGCCAGATTAAAAAAAAACACGAGTAGGTACTAAGTTACTCGTATCAAGACATTACTCAAAGATGAAAACGTTTAAAATGATTTTATAGTTTTTTTTTATTAGATAAACACTACTTTGGATGTTGTGTAAAACAACATTTTAGTAGCATGCTTGTCGAATACCCATATAACGTTAAATAAATAACGTTGACAGTTACTAAGTACTACACAAGGTTTATGTAATTACTCTAGGCACGCCAATGGAATCCTTCGAAGTTGGCACAGAGAACGACCTCTGCGTTTTAAAAAGCATTCTAGCTGACGTCTATTTAGTGGAAGCAGTGCATAAGCATGGTGTAACGAACAATTTACACAAAATAACCGTTATTTAAAAACGGTTGAAAACCGTTATTTAATACGGCAAAACCGTTATTTTGTGCAAATTATCGTTTGTAAAAAGGAGAATTTCGCGTTGTGTTAGTTATGACGAGGTAGTTATTTTTTTTAACAAAAACAACACGAAATGAGCAAACAACGCACAGTAGTCAGTCCATACGATACATGAACGAATCCAAACAGTAGCGTGTAAAAGACAACAGTGATTCAGATGTAAGTGGATGAGTAGGTACTGGAAGTAAAGATTATATTAGTTGGATGACGGATTGAAGAATTTTTTTTTTATATAGGACAAGTCAAAATGACTTTACCTCACCTGAGATGGTAAGCTAAAGGCAAAGTCTCAGGACTGGGGTCACCACCACATACACCGGTAGTGCTACAGTGGCGGTCCTCAGCTTGACGGCCTCATCAAATGCTTTTTCACGGCCCGCTCAAACGACAAATAATGCTCCCAATTCTGTTGTTACATCTCTAAACTTAAATTTCTCTAAAAAAATCTAATTGCATCTGTTTCTTTCATGATCAGATAAAAAAGGCCAGATGATTTTATTTAAGTTAAGACCTGTCAAATTAAGACAGCGCTTTGGTGCGTAGTAAGTTAAGTCGCATGTTCGTAGATGTCGACTACAATTGAAGGGTACCGTCAAGGTGCCGACTTAATTTGACAGGTGTTCACTAAAATAAATCATCTTTCCTTTTCTATCTGATATTGAAAGAAACAGATGCAACTAGAAAATTCTAGAGAATTTTAAGTTTAGAGATGTAACAACAGAATTAGCAGCATTAACTGTCGAGGTTAATTCAAGTGAATTAAGTAAGTAGGTACAAATATATCCATATGCAATTGGTAGAATCGTCGATTTTTTTTTAATGTATTCCTCAATCAGCCATTAGAAAAAGAAGTCGAACAGAACGTAAGAGTCTAACTAATTACGTCACTAAATATCATAGACAATGACTGCATGATTCAATAACAACTGATTTGTGTGTGCTAGTTGAAAACATATTTGTAAAGCTAAGGATATTAGACTAATCGTTATTTATCAGACAAATTATTGTGAGAATCGTAACGGTCTTAAAATAACGTATAACGTAATATCTTTATAGGGTCTGAATGATTTCTAAATGTAGCTTTTTTTTATGTCGGTCACTTCAATATGACTTCACCTCGCCTGATGCTAAGCTAAAGGTAAAATCTCAGAAATGGGAGTCACCATTACAAACACCGATAGTACTATAATGGTGGCCCTCAACTTGACGGCCTCATTAAAGTTGCACCGAACCGCTTGGTTCTTGATGGCATTGTTTGCACCATATGAGGGTGATATCTCAGCCTTGCACGTGTTTTTCTGTATAGTTGAGTTAATCTAAACTGAATTTACATTCAGATTTGCTTTTTTTTCTACAGAAGAAAAAAAAGCGATGTATATTGAAAATTTTAATTATTATTCATAAAGACAAAATAAAGAACTTTGCATGCCAATAAGGTAGGCCGAAGAGGACATAATGTTAATGCAATTAATACCATTTTATACCTTTGGTCAGCAATAAATGATTATTATTATTATTATAAGCCTTGTAAATATATTTCCAACGCACGCATAACAATATTTCACCTCAATCGTAAACGTGATATAATTGTAAACACAAAAGCGCCTCATTCTATCAAAATGAAATGCCAACAAGCCAACCCTTCATCTGTTTGGGAAAGAAACCCTCTTCGAATAAAACTACCGTATAATATCACCCTGTATATTCGTTATATCTTCTATACTAATATTATAAAGAGGTAAAGTTTGTGTTTGTATATTAGTTAATTTGTAAGGGGTAATCTCGGGATCTACTGAACCGATTTTAAAAATAAATTATGAAAAAATCTTTTTTTAAGTTTAATAGTTTTAAATTATGTATTGTCATCAGAACTAAAGACTTCTGCCGAATGTCAGACAAATCAGACAACTGAAAGGGGGTATATTTCAATTACTAGATTTGACCTAAAAAACAGGTTGAGTTAAATAAAACTGTTTAATTATTTCACCAATAGAAAGCCATTCATGAGTGTCATAGGCTATATATTTTATTGGAAAACTGGAATTTACACCCGGGTGAAGCCGGGTCCCGGGTCGCTAGTATTTTATAAAAGTGATTTCTTTAAACTCTAGACTTATATAAATCTATTTTGATAGCAATTCGCATAAATTATTTATTTAAAAAATCACCATTTTTTTTCTTGATTTCTTACTTTTATATATACCACGTAGGTGGCAGACAAGCACACGGCCCAGCTGATGGGAAGCGGTCACCGTGGCCTATGGACGTGTGCAACACTAAGGGTGTCGCACACGCGCTGCCTACCCTGAAGGGAAGGGGGGAGGGCTAATATGTTACTTCGCATCGTTCAATTTTTTTGTTTCGTACATTCCAGTAGTATGAAGAATATTCAGTACTTATTTCTCAATATTTTTTTTTAATTTTTATTAAAATTAATTCTTAGTCAGACTTTTTAAAAAGAAAAATAGTCAAATGGATTCAGCCGTTCTGTATTAAATAATTATTTCTGAAGTTTTTTTTACCTTATCATTTCAATTCTTTCCCAAAACAGACGTACAATATAGTAAAATTATAAATAAATTCCTGTGCCTGCCATTCCTTGTCTAAACACCGACAAATCTTCACATTAAATATTTAATTATAGAATTTATTGCACCATAGATATATTTTTTTTAAATACGTAGCGTAGGTCGTTGTACAATTTTTTTCTCTAAATAATAAATGCCCAAAATGACAGGCTATAAACCCATCTATAAGTGCGACTGAACTGCATAATGCTCCAGGTTCGATTCCCAGGGAGGGGCTTAATAGTGTTATCTAAGTGTTGTTCCCATTTGCACTCCATGCTTTCACCTTGGAGCCGGTCCTACTCCTCCTTGCCATGATTTCTTTCATTTTGACTTTTACTAGAGTGACTGCCCCCAAAAACGAGAAGAAAGTCACACCACAGTCTGGTCCGTCAATCATCAGGTGTACCGGCTTGCAGATAACTGACTTGGACCCTAAAAATGCCCTTCATCCTATCCTCAATGTTGCAAGCATTCATAAACTAAACCGCTTACGTGAAACCACTTAGTTTTGTGTAAGTGGTTTAGTTTAGGAATACTTGCTATTTTTCTTCCTTAGTAGTTGCATAATAAATTATGAAAAAATCTTTTTTAAATTAAACAGTTTTAAATTATATTGTCATCAGAACTAAAGACTTCTGCCAAATATCAGACCAATCAGACAACTGAAAGGGGGTCAAATATCAATTACTTGATTTGACCCAAACAAACAGGTCGAGTTAAATAAAACTGTTTAAAAAGGTGCAATAAATTCTATATTAAAAATATATCATTGATAATTACGTATAGAATGTTGAGCGAAATAAATGGTATGATATTACCTGGTGTGATATGCTGGCTAGGTGAGGACTGTGGCCGCCGCTGCTCGATTGCATTGTAGGGGATTTACCTGGTAGAGACATAATAATAATTTTCTAGGATATAGTATTACAGTGAAAAAGGTATACAGTTATATGAGAATAAAGTTAAATTGCCATACAGCGAAATTATGTTGACAATACACTTAAATAGGATTACAGTTAAATAGGTATAAAGGATATAAAGTTAAAAAGAAGTACAGTTAAATAGGTATAAAGTGTATAGAGTTAAATAGAAATACAATTAAGTAGGATTACAGTTAAATAACGATACAGTTAAATAGCTATAAAGTGTATATACGGTTAAATAACAAAACAGTAAATAGGTAGGTATACAGTTAAATCAGTATAAAGTTAAACAGCTGTACATTTCAATAACAGTATGGTTAAATAATAGTACAGTTAAATAGCAATACATTTAAATCGGTATACAGTTTTAAGACTGTATTTTTATGATCTTTTCCCCCAACATAATATATTACAATGTGTTACACACCACTATCTAGACCAAAAGTAAGCACAACTTAACTAGCCAGTGATATGGGTTCTAGAATGTGGATAAACATACTTAGATATATCATCAAACCAGCCGTAACTGTGTTTCTCCTTTTACGCCTGCCACCAGATATTTAAGGTTCAAAATTTCTTACCACCATGAGCAGAGGATATAGCAGCTTGGTCTAGGACATCCCAGGACTTTTGACGTCGGCTGTGGCACGCTGTATGAACGCCAGGTGGATGGATAAGTATTGACGACTGTGAGAACGAAGATTAAGTAAAATAACAGTTAAATAGCAGTACAGTTAAGACATTGTTACAGTGAAACTGAGGACAAGCTTTAATGGCTAAATACCAGTAAATTTAAGTACAGTGCAGTCAAGTACAGTAATTTTTTTTTATTTTTTTTTTATTCAGATATTTGTGTGCTGCAGTAACCAGAATAAATGAACTTTTCTTTCTTTCTTTTTTCTAAATTTAAATGCAGTACATACATTTAAGTACCTACAGTACATTTAAGTACAGTACATTTAAGTACGGTACATTTAAGTGCAGTACAGTTAAGTACAGTACAGTTAAGTAAAAATTGCAGTACACTGCCTAATTATTGTGTGTGCGTATGTCTGTGTATATTTAAACCGTCCATACTTTTATTACAATAATATGTGTTTAGTACATGATAAAAACAATAGCACATACCTGCTGATGGTCAGTCGTGGGACAGTAATGGTCACAGTTCTCCGGCAACCATTTCGGTAAGGAATGCTTCACGTGACAACGTGATCGGACTTCTTCACTCACGCACACAAGAGCTGCAATGTATTCAAGGAAAAGGTAAAAAAATATAGATAAATAAATATTCTACGACATTCTACACAGCGCTCTCTAGACCCAAAGTAAGCATAGGTTGGGTGCGGGCCGGAACCTCCACGTGGTGTACACCTTTTTTTTTTGTATCGTGCTGAAATCCCCATGGAAATGAGCTGGAGAAGTACCTTCGCCCTACAGAAGACCGCGGCCATAATAACCATCGAGTTGTGTTCCCGCCGGTAAGTAGGGTAGCCAGAGCTCACTGTACCCCTCCTCCCCCTCCCCTTCCTAGCCTCCCCACCCCTTTCCAGCTCTCCTCCTTTCCCTTCAGGGTAGGCAGCGCGTGTGTGACACCTTAGTGTTGCACACTTTCATAGGCCACGGTGACCGCTTCCCATCAGGTGGGCCGTGTGCTTGTCTGCCACCTACGTAGTATAAAAAAAAAAGTTGCCCTTTCTTTAAGTATCAATAACTCATTTTCTAATATCAATATACTCGTGAAATTCACTTACCGGTAAGATAGGCCACCGTATCAGGGGTGACGTGGAACTTGTCCCTGTGAGTCGCACTGGCCGCAGCCAAGGACAACAGCTTGATGAGCACCCGGCAGGTCCTGGACACCGTGGCGGCCGCGGGGTGCCGGTAGCCCTTGATGAAGTGGCCCACCAGCGCGAAGTGGAAGTTGGAGCGGAAGCTGATAGATAAATACATATTCTAGAACATTCTATACAGCTTTTAAACTTCCACGTTCCATGAATATAATGATATGTAAACGGACACTACCCGTACGATGGATCACGATGGACGTGTGTGGACACCCTTAGGCCACGTTCACACGGCGACCAGATTTTCACGTATACGGTTTTACCGTATACTTTTACCGTATATATTTCTCAAACACGGGATTTTCCCGTGTGAACGCCGTGTGAACAATTTTTAAGTTTTCATATATATTCTGTTGTCACTACTCTATTCGATAAAATCTCGTATACGGTATACGGGAAAATAATCGCCGTGTGAACGTGGCCATAGTGTTGCACACGTCCATAGGCTACGGTGACCGCTATATTAACTTTTAAACTTTTGCGTTCCATGATTATTATATGTAAACGGGAATTAACGCGATCAATGGCTATTCTGCGCGGTCGGATAGACACCGAGCCGTTTGCTCATATAATAGGGACCCTGTGAGTGTGGTATGTGACGGTACCTGGAGAAAAAATAATATAAAAAATGACGAAAATGTGCGGGTAGATGAACAACCGGCTACCTCACGGACTCGACGACGGAGCGCGTGCGCGGCTGAGACAGTCAGCCTGTGACCACGGCCGGTGTAACCTGGTCGAAACGTCAGGCATTCCAAAGGTATATATATACTTATACCATGATCGCGTTAATTCCCGTTTACATATAATAATTACGGTGACCGCTTCCCATCAGGTGGGCCGTGTGCTTGTCTGCCACATACGTAGTATTAAAAAAAGAGTATGCGCTATGATGACATCGCTATGGTGAAGAGTGCTTACCTCAATCCTACTGCATGGTCCAACTGTTTGAAATGCCACTCAAGAGGCTCCCTGGTCTCCATCATCACTTGTTCTAAAGTCTATAACAATTATTTATTTATTTATCAAACTATACGCACAAGTACATGGGCGGTCTTAATGCTGCAAGCATTCTCTACCAGTCAACCAAAAGTGGTGTAGAGAGAAACTCGGTAAGTGCATTATTGTATATTATTATCAATTAAATTAATTAATATTCAGAACATTTAATTTTAGCATATTTTTAAACAATTAAAACAAAAATATGCATAACTAAATAAATAAAAATTAAAAATTAACTAACAAAAATCAAATTATCAACCCCCTCTCATCGTATCCGGCGCAAAGATGGCCATTACGCTTGCCGCATTGCCCCGTTGAACGGCAATGGCCAACCTTTGCGTCAGATACGACCCAGAGCGGGAGTCGCCTGTTTTATCCCTCAACCTACGCACCAGTTCACTCACTAGGTTAATTCGTTAATCAATAACTGTATTATTAAATTAAACCAATATTTATTCATTTAATTGAAGTCATTGCATTTCATTTAGTTAATGATTTCATGCAATTAAATAGGTAATTTCATTGAATCGAAGAATATGTTGCGCCGGACCGGACCCCAAATAATTGGCATAAGGGTAGGTAGTTGATAAGTTACATCTATAAGATTGATTATGGATTGCGTTCAGGGTTCAGCAGGTGCATAGCCGGGGCTAAAGGTGATGGTTGTCGCAGCACTTGTGGGACCAGTCTATACCAATATCTGCGCTTTGTCACGCAGTGCTGCGACGATAATCACCTTTTCTTTCATGAGGCCGTCAAGTTGAGGGCCACCATTATGTCACTGTCGGTGTATGTAATGGAGACCCCCTTCCTGAGACTTTACCTTTAGCTTACCATCAGGCGAGGTGAAGTCATATTGACGTGACCGATATTTGACCTTCGTAGAAAATTGCAGATCACTAACCTTGAGTTGGAAATGTCCTTGCGACTCCAACGTATGAAGGTTTTGCTCCATGAAGGCCAGACCAGCGGCGTATAATGTAGGTTCGTCCAATTGTAGAACTGATAGGGCCACCCAGAAGAGGGCCTTGTGGATTGGTGAGGCCTGGACAGAAATTTATGGTGAACAATTATTTCTATGTCCTTTCACCGAACGACCAGGGCCTCGATTCTGCTAAAGACAAACCACTGATTTACCACTGACACTCCAAAAACTGCCATTTAATTTTAGACTTTATTGTTATCAGGTTAAAGTCTAAAGTCAAATGATATTTTGTAGAGCGAATGAAAAAGTTAAATGAATTCTTTTCATTTGATTTTAGACTTTAACTGTATAACGGTAAAGTCTACAATTAAAAAGCATTTTTAGAGTGTCAGCGGTATTACAGTGGTTTGTCTTTAGCAGAATCGAGGCCCAGACGTACGGCGATGTGCCATCGATATAATATGGTGGATATTCCGCTCATACGCACGAATCGCTTCCGCAATACGTTCATTATGCGTACAGCTAAGGAGTGGAATGCCCTGCCTGAGTCTGTGTTTCCGGCAAGCTACAACCTGGGAGACCTTAAGTCAAGAGTGAATACGTTGCTTCTAGGCAAGTGTGCTCCATCTTCGACCACATCATCACTTACCATCAGGTGAGATTGTGGAGGATCTTAATACAGTACACATAGGATCTTCATTACGTTACACATAGGGTCTCTAATACGTGCCCCCCTGCCCTATTCCCCCCCCCCTATTCCGGGGGCATGACGGGAACACCGTGGTTCCCAAACCCGTGGGGCCATCTCAAATCCAGAGATGGCCCGGGTCAAGCCGGGGTGCGAGGAGAATGCTCTTTGGGCCACCTTACATCCTGGCGTCAGAAGACCCTAAACGGCGTGCGGTTTTAGTTGGTAAGAGTCCGACATAACCTGCGGGGTGGGTATCCATGGGGATTTTCACACGAAAAAAAAAGGGTCTCTAATACGGTACACAAGTATCTTTAATACGGTACACAAGCTACTTACCGGGTACAACAGAGGTTGCAATCTCGTTAAGGACATGATGAGCGCTTCTAGCAAAGCTAGATCATTTAATGACTCCAAAGCCTTCACCAGAATCCTCAACAGCTGTTTCATATCATCATCCGTTACATTCTTACCTGGAATATTTTATTTCTTTTAATATTGGAACAGAGTTCTTTATTGCGCATTGCGAAAGGGGGCTAGACGAAAAAAAATTGGGACCAAAAATTGTAACGACATTTTTAAGACAAAACTGCGCTACTGTTGTGACACTTTTTGCAACTGTTGTGGGACTTCGTCGTGGGAGTGGACGTGGGCGTGGGAGTGGGAGTGAGAGTGGGAGTGGAGTAGTATATATAACTATATAACTGTATTAGAGTGGGAGTGGGAGTGGGGTAGTATATAGAACTATATAATTAATTGAAAGGAACGTCGTTCCATCCGGGTGTCCTTTGACACCTCTCAAGTTTTTTTTTGGTTGGTCAAAATCCGGGAAACTTGATGCCATGGAAGCGCGTAAACTGTGTATGGATGGATGGATGGATGGATTTGTATGTATGTATTTCACGCGAGCAGTGTCACGGGCAACAACTAGTACAATAAAGAGCCAGTGCCGCCATTGGACAAGAGTTTTTAACACAATAATTATAACATAAAGTAATCGATGGGTTTCAATTCATTAAGATACCAAATAGCGTAACACTAAACCAACGTAATATGAACGCGCGTATTCACGTTACGGTTGATCAGTATAAGGCAGGTGTGATTGCCCCTATGTCAATATAAAGCACGGTTTAAATATGGAGGGTCGATGACGTCACTTATAGAGCGGATGTCATGCGGGAGGGACGGCGAGAGAGCGAACGCAATCCAGTAAAAAATCGGGCCAATGAACCGTAACGGCACGTTCACACGGATCCACGTTTTGCCGGATCTTATTTTGGAAAAACCGAATGTTGTATTCACACAGCACATCTTGCATTGCCGTATCCGACGGCCTCGTCTCGAGATCCCGTGTGAACACACAATCCGGTTTTTTTAGCAAGAGCGCACACAGTTCCTCACGTTGACTTGGAAGCGAGGGACGTGATCAGTCTTGCTATAATATACTGGTATTATCGATCGCCCTCAGCGTAAGTGGTTAAACCCAATATTATAGTACAAAGTCTACACCGGATCTTACATTTTGCAGTACGGCCGATTTTTTTTTATGTCGGTCACGTTTTTTTTATACTACGTAGGTGGCAGTCAAGCACACGACCCACCTGATGGGAAAAGTGTTTTTATGTCACGTCAATATGACTTCACCCCGCCTGATGGTAAGCCAAAGGTAAATTCTCTGGAATGGAAGTCACCATTGCAAACACCGATATTACCACAATTTAATCGGTTTGTAGTCGCAAAATCGGATGTCAACTTCAGCAAGATTCGGTTTTTTTTGCGTGTCTTGAAACTGAAACTCATTCATTGAAATACTGTTGCCAGTGTTGCCACTAAACCGAATCCTACAAAAAACCGTTTCGGTAGAAAAACACTCGAGGCCGTGTGAACGTACCGTTACGCGGCCTCGACCGTAACAGCAAAATGTCGGATCGATAACGCCACGCCAGTATATTTCTGTTATTGAACGAGACCGCACGTATCGCGATGCCAAAAGTTAAAAATTACATCGACAAGGAACTCCTTATCAGTGCAGTGCATGATAGACCAGTGATTTGGAACAAACACATGGATATTTATAAAAATAAACAATTAAAAACAGCTGCTTGGCGGGAAATTGCCGCCATTTTGAACGATGGTTTTGATCAGATGGATTTATCGGACAGCGAAGCGTACAGTAAGTTTTTTTAACTATTATATAATAATAATAACTTATATCTATATATTTTATTATTACGAAGCTAAAGAGTTTGTTTGAACGCGTTAATCTTAGGAAATTCAGCTTCGAATTGAAAAAATCCTTTTGTATTCGATAGTGTTAATTTACCGGGAAAGACTTATAACCCAGCGCAAACCGCTGGTAGCGCGACGGAAAGCATTTTTAAGTCAACAATTTAATATGAACCTTAACACACTTGGTATACCGTCAATAATTGCATATCAAGAATAAAGCCACGCGCGTCGCTCGGAGCGGAAAACAAATGAGTTTGGTGTATTTTGATGTCTATCTGTATTTCCATAGCGTGCTTTTTTGTAATGACATGTGTATGATAGCCGTCGATTTATAAAACCTATGATATGAACTCGCTGTAGAACGGACTGTATCACTAAAATGGCTCAAGCTAACCACGTGTTAATACTCTGTCTAATGTAGGATGATAATAATGATAGCTCTAAGTAGGGTAGCCCATATAGTATAATCGAAAATGAATCATTCGGTTTTCGATTATGCTTCCCGTAGAATATGGTATCGATATTTACAAAAACACAAAAACTTTTTATTTTTTATTATTTTAGGTAACTTACTTCAGGATGACAAAAGAGAAGTTATAGTATAGTATTTATGTTTCGTAACATATTTAGCTAACTATCATCACAAAAATTTTTGTTGTATAATAATTATGTACTTAATAATTTCAATAAATTAATTTAAATTCGATTCATTTGTGTATAGTCAATTATGCTACTTTCTTGCAAGACGCTTCTCTATGACAAGTGGGCGGTGCTTGTCTATGTATTACATTACATTACTTTAGTATAAAAATACGATACGTCATAGACATGAACTGTCATTATTATCATCCTAAATTAGACAGAGTATAGTGAATTTTATGTGATTTCTGTGTATTTTTTCTTGCTGTCACTACGGTTTTTACACCATTTCACTACACAAGATTTGAATTAATTAATTTTAATCTGCGAATAGTGTAGGTTACGTGATTGCTAATTGTTAAATTATAATTTATAATATAGTTGTTGTACTTGTTGTACTATTTTAACATGTACTATTTCCAAATAAAATAAAATAAGACGCCTGTCATCCTGAATTTCGAAATTCAAAATAGTGATGAACTGTAGCCCTGGAGTACCGAAACGCGACTCACGGTAGTGCGAAAGTGCGCCACATCTATACCCATAATTTCGAATGTTCTCCACCGCGAAGCACGGTAGTGCGAAAGTATTCCATATCTATTTTGAAAAAAAAACACGAGGATCCAACTTTTGTAGGTTACGTTAGGTTGGAACTGTGACTACAACACACACAACAACAAGAAAGTATAAAAAAAAAAAAAAAAAAAAACGCAGCACTGCCTTGCTTCGCGGTGGAAAACATTCGAAATTATGAGTATCGATGTGGCGCACTTTCGCACTACCGTGAGTCGCGTTTCGGTACTTTAGGGCTACAGTTCATCGCTATTTTGAACTTCGAAATTCAGTATGACAGTCGCTAGCATCCACATTTCGCCAGTTTATGTTTAACCATTAACCAAGCCATTAACCGGGCACTTATAAACCTGCGAATTTTTTTTTGTTTTTTTTTTAAATATTTATTTACTGAACAATATATTTTAGTCAGTTAATTTTCTATCACAAAACTGTTTGATGGTGACACGCGCTCGTATTCATACATTTTTACTTAAGTACAGTATTCTACTATTTCTTGGTAGATATAAAATGAATTATTCTTCTTTTTTCAGTCAAATTCATCATCAAAATATGGACGCAGACAAGAGACAGCTGGGTGAGAAGTATGAATCCCAAAAATGGTTTCCATTCCAGACCATACATATATCACAAACAAATGCTTTTCCTCAAAGATGTTATCTCTATTTCTGACAACCAAGAAGATATTCCTGTACCCAGAAAAGATAGCGAAGCAAAGATAAGAGTAAAAGAAGAAAAAGATATTACTGTAGAAGTAGAGTTAGAGAGTGAAGTAGAAGACCCATTAGTTGTTAATACGTATTCATCATCAAATGAAGAAGAATTCACAGACACAAGTATAAAACGCAAAAGGAAAATAATAGAAGATGCAAGTGGAGATGATGAATTGGAAACTCGTAGGAGAAGAGGAGAAAATGAGAGAATGACATCTTATATGGATAAAAGAATGTCGACTTTACATAGGAGTGAAGAAGATAGACATATGTTATTTTTTAAGAGTGTATTGCCAGCGCTCACATCGCTGGATGATGATCAAACGTTGGAGTTTCAATCAGGACTCATTAGTCTACTGCAGAGTATAAGAAAGAGAAGGCATTAATTGATGGTAAAAAATTCTACTATTTGATAGAAATATAGTTTGTACTATTTGGTAGAAATATAGTTTCTACTATTTGGTAGAAATATAGTTTCTACTATTTTGTAAAAATATAGTTTGTACTATTTGGTAGAAATATATTTTCTACAATTCGATAGAAATATAGTTTCTACTATTTTGTAAAAATATAGTTTGTACTATTTGGTAGAAATATAGTTTCTATATTTGGTAGAAATAAAGTTTCTACTATTGGGTAAAAATAAAATTTTTAATATTTGGTGGAAATAAAGTTTCTACTATTTGGTAGAAAAACTTTGGTTGTCGTGAGAACTGTCGAAACAAAATCTGATTAAGTTTTCGTGAGGTTGTTATTGAACGTTACGAATTACACAGTATGATTCTTTTTCAACTAGTTTTTTTTTTGATCGCGCCCTTGAAAGAAAATGCATGCAGAGTGTAAGCTCTTCAAACCCAAGCTTTATCAGGATAAACATGAGTGATGAGGCTCCGAACTTTTTCAACCCTCAGTTGGTGTCGGCTTCTCAGTCTAACTACGAAGCGGCGTACTTCGATATGTTCCGTGAAGCGTCTGACATCTGACCTCCACAACGCGCTGGCGATATCCAAGTTCTGTAGTTAGACCAGTTGTCGGATTTTTTAGGGCTCCAACTACCCGTAACGACTGGTTGGTTCCATGGTACAGTCAGCGGCAAAAGTCAATGATAATTTTCAGATTTTAAACAGTAATTTTGAGCAAAGTAACTTATGGTTCTTAATGAAAATGATGTTTAATTACTTGGTTAGCGCCATTGAACTACCTTTAGACTTTGATTATAATATAATGAACTACTTTCATTCCAATTTTTAAGTTTGAAATCTGTGCAATCATCATAGACTTTTGCCGCTGACTGTACATGTCTTATGTCGTCAAGTACAGTTAGTTGAATGTGCATCATTAGTAAACGAAATTACTAACACCTCCAACTAAGCTAAATTGCTTGTGTTAGGAATGGATTCACGTTGATAGTGTAATGACCAGAATTCGAACCCGTAACCTCTCGTTCGTAAGTCTGGTTCTTTAATCACTAAGCTACCGACACTTCAATGAGCTGACGATAGAATATATAATTTAACACTGTACTTACTGATACATCCGAAGACTATCAACGCTCGCGGCTGCAGCGCCGGGTTGAAACAGAAGGCAAAGCTCTTCGCCAGTGATGTCCTGTCAAATACCACATACCTATATTATGTAGGTAAAGGCCAAATTATTTATGTTTATATGTCTGGGGGTGACTTTCGGAACCGCTGCATTTAGTAGAAAAATTGTAATCCAAAACAGCTGGCTACTACACTAGCCATTCCGCCTGACCGGGGCACCGCGGCCATTCAACGAACCAATTGCTGCTAAGTGCAGGTTATCAAAACACGATACTTGTACCGTGTAACGCGCGTATCTAGGTAGCAAAAATTCTCATCTAAAACAGCTGGCTACTGCACTAGCCGTCCCACTTGCTGCCAACCACTTGTGTAGCGCGCGTATCTGGGTAGCAAAAAAGTACTCACCAAGTCTGCAGCCAATCACAGTCCGGTATATCCCTCATGCAAGCTTCCATAATCTCCAGTAGCGCATCAGCTATGATCTCCAGTGACTGGAGGGGCAGCCGCTCGCGGTCCGACTGCGACGTGTTGGCGCAGCTGGCGACTGCAGTAGCCGAGCCGCCCGACCCGCCCACCGCCGCCATGCCGGGCACGCCCAGTGATCCACTCGCTGCTAGGTGCAGGTTGTCGCAACAAGAGCCCGACACGTGTTCCGAGTAACGCGCGTAACTGGGTAGCAAATATTTATATATTACTAGCAGTGCCCCACGGTTTTGTCCGTGGTATACCTTACCCCCGTGGACGGAAAAAAGTATCATATGTCCACCTCCTAGTTCTAAGCTACCCCCCACCAATTTTCAACCAAATCGGTTCAGCCGTTCTTGAGTTATAATAGTAATACAACTTTCTTTTATATATATAGATAAATATTGTACAGATTTTTGAAAAATTCTATGATGAGGTTCACCATTATGTCACTGTCGGTGTATGTAATGGGGACCCCCTTCCTGAGACTTTAACTTTATCTTACCATCAGGCGAGGTGAAGTCATATTGACGTGACAGACATAAAAATGTGCAGTTTTAGTTAACACTAAAATCCAATCCAAGACTCATTTAAGCATTTTTCGCTATTCCTTATACTTTCGGATTTGGTGATCCACGCCTAGTAGAAAAATTCACCCTGTATAATTGCTAATTAAAATAGTAGGTATATTTGTCGCGTTTACGTGATACAACGTTAAGAGGATAGATGGCGCTATTATTAATCGCGAATTTAATCGTATTTGGCCATCTTAACGCGCCAAGAAGTTTCCATTTAAAAAATCTTGTTAATGGTGTCGATTCTGTTGTGCATTTTCACTAAACTTGGCCCGTAGACAAGTGTCACAAGTTTAAATTGCTAAGGAATAGATTAGGTCGACCAATCACACTCCGGCTCGTGATGCCGCCACGGCGCGCGCATCGTATGTAGCTTGGATGTCAATGGCTTAAACAAGTTCTGAAATAAGTAAATCGAGATAAAATTTCAATTCAGAGATTTTAGTTAGTGTAGTTAAGTGAAATTGCACGTCAGTATCGACACCAATAAGTACCTAAATAGTACTAACTCACCAATCACTACTGTGTCTGTTACAAGAGCTCCTGAACGCCGTCACTGCAGCAGACTTGACCTTGGAGATGCCGAACATCTGGTAGAACTTCGGCAGGGCGAACTCATCCAGGGACAACCTTAACACGCGTTGGGTGTCCTCTAAAAATACCAGTAGTGTTAGTATACCAGCTAGGTACCTATTACCAAAAAAAAGTGGGGAGAGAGAAATGCTTTTATTTCCTTATACCTCAACGTCTGTAGACCTAAGATAGCGTGCGGTTTTAGTCGGTTAAAGTCCGATAAACACCCGTTTTTTTATACCACGTAGGTGGCAGACAAGCACACGACCCACCTGATGGGAAGCGATCACCGTGGCCTACGGACGTGTGCAACACTAAAGGTGTCACACACGCGCTGCCTACCCTAAAGAGATGGGAGAGGGGCTGGGGAGGCTAGGAAGGGTTGGAGGGAGGGGTGCAGTGAGCTCTGGCTAAGTAAGCTTCCCGCCGCCGCGCGCCGGTAAGTAGGGTAGCCAGACTTTGATTTAACTTTGACTTTACCCTCCAGGGACTGCAGCGCGAGTGTGACAACTCTGACGTTGCACAAGTCAATAGGCCACAGTGACTGCTTTCCATCAGGTGGGCCGTGCGCTTGTCTGCCACCTAAGTAGTATAAAAAAGGCCCCGGTAACGGCTTCCAATTCTTGTTCGCTTGTCTGCCACCTAAATAATCTAAAAGTTAGTCAAATTACGCACAAATTACGGTCAACATTCGCCACTGTACCGTATGTGTTCGGCCTATAATTCTATAATTTCTTTCTTTCTTTCTTTTCTATTATTTGAATGAACATGTGCAAAACTATTGTACTCTGAATAATCTAGATATGTAGGTAATGATTGTGAGGGGAATGTACCCATAACTACCAAAGTATGCATGCAGTGTTCACTTCAAGAAGGACAGACACTAACCATCAGCCGAAATTTCGCAATTTTTTTTTATACTACTTAGGTGGCAGACAAGCACACGGCCCACCTAATGGGAAGCGGTCACCGTGGCCTATGAACGTGTGCAATACTAAAAGTGTCACACACGCGCTGCCTACCCTGAAGGGAAGGGGGGAGGGCTAGGACGGGGTGGGGAGTCTAGGAAAGGTTGGAGGGAGGGGTACAGTGAGCTCTGGCTACTCTACTCACCGGCGGGAACACAACACGATGGTTACTATGGGGCGGTGTTCTGTAGGGCGGAGGTACTGCCCCAGTCGGACAGCTCATTTCGGACGGGAGATACCGTCGTGTCCTACCTCCTAGTAAGTGTTTGCATGCAATCTAAAAGTTAGTTAAAAAATAGTGTGTAAAGACTTACCAGAGAAGCTAGGCGTGGTACAAGTACACAGCGAATGTATGATGTTGATGACCAGGCCGTGGGTGGCCGCGCGCATGGACACCGTGCCGGAGCACACCAGGAACGTCACCGTGTGGAACAGGTACGGCAGGTGGCGCGCCACGTCCAGGCAGTTGTTGAACGATAACATTAGCTGTGAGGAAAATGGGGGTTGTGAAAACTGGCGATGTGTGAGTCAGATTGGGACATGTTTCCGTACTATCGTATAAGATATTAGCTGCCCGGGAGTCCCGGGACCCGCTCAACCATTAATTTTTTTTTTATACCACACCATAAAGACTTGGAATTCTTTACCAGCGCATGTGTTTCCTTTCTCCTATAGTCCCGGGGCCTTTAAGCGGGGCGTGAAAAAGCATTTGATGAGGCCGTCAAGCTGAGGGCCGCCACTGTAGCACTACCGGTGTATGTGGTGGTGACCCCAGTCCTGAGACTTTACCTTTAGCTTACCATCAGGCGAGGTAAAGTCATTTTGACGTGTCCTATATAAAAAAAAAACTTAGGTGGCAGACAAGCCCACGGCCCACCTGATGGGAAGCGGTCACGGTGGCCTACGGACGCGTGCAACACCAGGGGTGTCACACTCGCGCTGCCGACCCCGCAAAAACCTTTTAATGCCCTTCTTGAAGAACCCCATATTATAGTCGTCGATTGCACCACCCAATTGTGAATTTGTAAACAAAAATAAACTTTAATATTGAATTTCATGCATTACTTCAAATTTAAGACCTTTCCCTACTAAACTTTTCCCTAATAATTCTGATAAATAAGTAATTATTAAATTCCCATGTCTGCTGTCAGATCTTTGATATAAGATTATTGCATGTCAATTTGGCTGAAATATGGTGAATCTTGTGTACCCATATATCGCAATAAAATTAATTTGATTTGATTTGAAGGTTTCCTTAAAACGTTATATGTTGAGTACATAGTAGAAGAGATATTTACTTACCAGATATCTAGCCAAGATGGCAATATCATCCCACATCATATGTTGCTCCAACATTGCCGTTGGAGAATGGCACGTCTTGTCCACCACCTAAAAGGTTTTTAAACAGTTAATAAAATACATTTTGTTATATTTTCATATTACATTATTTAGAAATATATGTGAAAATGGGTTAAAAAATGGAGTCATTAGTGGGTTATCCACAAAAGCGAAATCTATATCAATTCATCTATCAAACATACGGTACAATAAGGTCGGATTTCACCGGCTAAATTATAGCGTTCAAGTTTAAATAATCGATTCATATTACCAAAGTTTTCAAAAGCACTCGAAACCGGCGGGCTTGCATGAAAGGTTTAATGACAGTAGAGGAAGCGCGTGAAGTATGTAAAGACAGAAGCAGATGGTGGTCTGTTGTCTCTGCCTACCCCGGAGGGAAAAAGGCGCGAGCATCGCGAATAAGGGTATGTATGTATGTACATATCATCATTAGAAATCGCCTGTCATACTGAATTTCAAAGTTCAAAATAGCGATGAACTGTAGCCCTAAAGTACCGAAACGCGACTCACGGTAGTGCGAAAGTGCGCCACATCGATACTCATAATATCAAATGTTTTCCACCGCGAAGCACGTTAGTGCGAAAGTATTCCACATCTATTTTGAACTTAAACACCAGGATTCCAACTTTTGTACGAAACTTTTCTACTTTTGTAGAACTGTGACTACAACAACGCACGAGCCGAGCGAGCGAAGCGAGCGTGCCGCGGCAGCGGTCGGCGAAGTGCCACATCCAAATAATACTTTTTAGATTCCGCGCGTTTAGTTAGATTCCGCCCATAATTCGAAGCACTATTATAAGAATTGAATAGTGAAAAATGAAAACTACATTGCCTAGCTTTTTTTCTAATAAGTGTACAATTATCGGGCCCAAGGTCCATACATTTGTGAAACATCTCCTTTATTATTATTACAAA
This sequence comes from Lithosia quadra, assembly GCA_963576445.1. Lineage (NCBI taxonomy): Eukaryota > Metazoa > Arthropoda > Insecta > Lepidoptera > Erebidae > Lithosia > Lithosia quadra. The sequence continues at coordinate 3,631,450 of OY754903.1, forward strand.
AAAATGGAATTTATTGAATTAAGTATAGTAAACTAGATAAGCTCGCATTGATGACGGTTCTTACGGTCAGTGTTACTGATGAAATCCGACCTATGACAACACCAGCCATTGCTTTCTTCGCAGCCAATACTAACATAAAAATAAACAATATAATATTTATATCCTTATTATAAAATAATCTAGAATATATAAGCATAATCTATAAACACTGAAGGAATTTGGAATTTCGGATTATGTACGGCCAATTGATGTTTTATCAACGAACACAAAACGAAAGCAAATTAAACTAAAAAAAAAATGTCTACACATAAAAATAAAAATAAAAACTCAACGAACTAATACGTTTTAAACAGTGCATCGGAGTACGCAAGTGTAATATATTTTTCACTCGCGTGAAATTTTGTTCCCGCTACCCGTGGCTCACGGAAACCAGTTCCCGGGATAAAAAGTAGCCTATATATTATTCCAGACTATCATCTATCTCTGTAACAAATTTCAGCAACGGTCCATTCAGCCGTTTTTGGGTGAAAGAATAACAAACATACATCCCGACCCCTTCGGCCAGATTGGAAACCAAGGTGACATCCAGACATAAATTCTTACAAACTTTCGCGATTATAATTATTAGGATTAGGAGGATTAATAACTAAATCCCCACGGATACCACCCCCCGGACCCCGATTCGGACCAACTAAAACCGAACCCCGTCTTGGATCTCAATTACTGGGGTGTAGGTGAACCAATAAGGTATTTCGATCGCACCGCGACTGTATGTCGCGTTCGACGGTTAAGAGATTTTCAATCGAAATGGCAGTCGTTACGAGTAATTGGAGCCCTAAAAAGTTCGACAGATGGTCTAACTACAGAACTTCGATATCGCCAATGCGTTATGGAGGTCAGATGGTAGTCGCTTCACACAAAACTATAGTTAGACTGTTGGATTTCATATTTTAATGTAAATGAATGAATTAATTAACTGGCAGTTGTTACGGGTAGTTGGAACCCTAAAAATCCAACAACAACGGTCTAGCTGCAATGCTTCGATATCGCCTAATATCACCATTGGGTTGTGAAGGTCAAATGGCAGTCACTTCACGGAAAATATCGAGGTCTAGCCAAATCCGCAGTTAAGACTGGTAAAGCGGACCACAGACGCCGAGGTGAAAGCTTTGGATGCGACTGGGATTAACGCTAGGTTGAAGGACTTGAAGGAATGAATTTTGTCATTCGATCAATCCCAACTTCTTACTTTATAATCTATGGCATGTGCTACGTAAAATCATTTCACCATGACTCGCATAAGTTCTCACTCGCAAAAATAAATTCTAACAATTGAGATTTTCAAAATTTCACCCCTAAGAGGGTGAAATAGGGGTTGTAAGTTTATTTGGTAAGTTCCTCAGTTTCAAGATTGAAGCATAAAAATTTATACAGCTGCTTCTGGTTAGTAATAGATGCATACGTATATCATCAGCGTTTTCAAAATTTCACTACTAAGGTTGTAAAATAGGCGAGGTCTGATTGCATAGAAAGTCCGTTATAGAGACCCCATAAAAAATGTCGACACAACTGAGTTGGGAAAATACTCAGAGTATTAGATTGGTACAAAGCCCGCATGCAGTGTAGCACAACAGGAGACTGTGAATAGGCAATGCCATATTAATGCTGAATGCTGTGCGGCATGCCTAAATGCCATATAAGCATAATATTATGCTACGAATCGCGGTAGAGCATAAAACGAAAAAATAAAAAAATAAAATATAAAAATTAAAAAAAAAACATGTACAAACTCACTGTGGCCGGGGTAACGGGACCCAGGATATTATTGGGCAGTTTGGATAGGGCCTGTGGGAGAACAACACTGATCAAAAACACAGAGATAGTACAGTCAGCGACGAAAGTAGCTTAACAAATTTCTAATTCATTGATTCACTTAGCTTTTTAAAGATGCAAAAATAATAAGCATAATACGAAATAAAAATAAGAAGAGAACCTTTGGACATTCTGAAATTACTTTTTCTTTAAAATATTAAGGTTTACATTATTTTATTGTTAATAAACTTTTGTAGTCGACTGTACATACATGATGGTATTTTATAGACTTTAGTGTGAAAAATCTACCATTTTGTATGTTACATGGTAGTTTTTTAACTCAATATTTTTTAAACACGTCGTCAGTTGTATTATTTAACGCGTTCCGTCCATAGTTTTTTTAGGTCTATGATTACAAATAATCCTTCTAAAGCCATTAAAATCCATATTGACGTATAACTAGATTCTTAACACTTACATGCAATCAAAACTACTATATAAAAAGAACAGTTTGCACCCCATTTTCTGTCCATTGAATGGTTGTATGGTGAAATGTAATTTAACGGGTATCATGGCGGTACGTAAATTGGCCAGACGCGTCATATGCGCAAAGGTCGATTTTTAGGTCCCCTTTGAGGTATGAGCGGGTCGCGGGAGACGCGGTTGCACCGTCGCTGACATATGATTGGTCCGTCACTTGACGGACCAATCATATGTCTCCGAGAGACGTCTTGTAGCGAATCAGCGTTCCGTTCGTTCGTACTTTGAATAATTTGATTGGATTGACGATGCGCGAACTTACCCCCACTACTCCAAAACATGGCCAAGTTACGTGCCGGCATCTGTATCTCCCGTCAATATTGATGGTATTGAGCAGTCCGACTGGGGAAGTACCTCCGCCCTACAGAACACCGCGCCTATAATAACCATCGTGTTGTGTTCCCGCCGGTTAGTAGGGTAGCCAGAGCTCAAACCCTCCCCCATCGTCTCAATACCCTCCTCAACCCTCCCCCAATCATCCCAACTGCTCCTGATTGGTTGATTATTGCCACCACTACATAGAACGATAGTGTTACAGTGGTGGCCCTCAGCTTGACGGCCTCATCAAATGCTTTTTCACGGCCCGCTTAAAGAACCCTTATCGTGATTACCGTGAAGGGCCTTGAAATACTTAACCAAGTAACCACTTACCCTACACATCCTGCCGATAACTTTCTTGGAGACCAGCTGAACATTGGCCGAGGCCAACGCCACTGCGGTATCAGCCATTATTTCTATCATTGGAGACCCCAAACCTGGCATACAAGGTTTGAATGAGTGAAGAGCATTGATATAACATAATTATTTACGACAATACAGATAGATAGATATATAGATAACACTATTTTATACCACTTACGGGGCAGACAAGCACACGACCCACCTGACGAGTATCGGTCACCGTGGCCTGTGGAGGTGTGCCACACCCCCATGGGATTCAAGAGTATTAAAGAATCATTTTAGGATCCCATAGGAGTAAAGAGGCAAAAAAAATAATTTTGGATCCCATGGGAGCAGCATCATGGGGTCCTAGTGTCCGATGACAATGTAGGAGACTTTGATCTCCCCGCTGACAGCACAATAACTCTCTCAACCCTCCCACCCCTAAACCCCTCCCCCCCCTCCTCTTAAGGGTCGGCAGCGCGAGTTTGACACCCCCTGGTGTTGCACACATCCATAGGTATTAGTAACCGCTTGCCATCAGGTGGACCTTGTGCTTATCTGCCACCTAAATGGTATAAAAAAAATACTAACCTGAGTTGACACTCCTCTGTATAAAACTATCCAGCACCATATCAATGAGTTCGGGGACCTGTCCTATGGAGCCCCAGATCTTGGCCTGCACCGAGGGGTACATCTCCGTCTCCTCAATAGTCAGGGTGATCAGCTTCTCCAGGATCTGGGCCACTTGCTTCTGTCTACGGGATTCCTCTGATGGTTTGCAGAACCTGTATAGAAAAACATTATAATAGCAACCCATTTATGTCCTGGGCACGGGTCTCCTCTCCTCTGACGAGAGAGCTGAGAGGGTTTAGAACTTAATCCACACACGCTGGCCTAATGCGGGTTGGTAGATCGGACATGTCCTTAGAATTTTTTCTAGGATATGTGGGTTTCCTCACGATGTTTTTCCTTCACCGTCAGCCGATGGTAAATCATGTGATTGGCACATAAAAATTCCACAAAGTGAAATTCACATTGGTGCTGTCCGACCGGATTTGAACTCGATACCTTTGAGAAGAGGCCGCGTCCTTATCTATTCAGCTACCATTGTAAAAATCTATGTATAGTTCACGGCATCTAACTTGGCAAATGTTTGGCACTCGTTTGTGGCAAAATGCGTCGCATAGAAACAAGTAATCTTGCCAAGTTAGATGTCGTGCACTATATGTGAGTTTAAAAATAATTACCTGGTTAAGTTAGCCAACCAGGGCGTCATGTACTCCAAACATAAATGCTTCAACTCTATCGTCGATCCACGGAAACCCTGCGAATGGAAATTTGATGTTAGATTTTATTATAATAAAATTAACTAGACTCTGTTTTTTAATTAGAGATACTAAATTGATATTACCTGTGTAGCCGGTTTTTTGCAATTCAAAAAGTAGTCAGGTGCCGCCAGTATCGAAAGTTTTCGAATGTTATCGATAAATTAAATATAGTACAGATATTTATGGCCGAATAATTTGACGAAGCGAATCATTGATACAAAAGAAGAAGAATTACGGATATATGTAAGTTATCCTATAAAATTTATAAAAAACTAATTTTAAATTCGGTAAATAAAACCAAATTTCTATAGGTACAGACGCCGGCACGTAAATTGGCCAGACGCGTCATATGCGCAAAGGTCGATTTTTAGGTCCCCTTTGAGGTATGAGCGGGTCGCGGGAGACGCGGTTGCGCCGTCGCGGACATATGATTGGTCCGTCACTTGACGGACCAATCATATGTCTCCGAGAGACGTCTTGTAGCGAATCAACGTTCCGTTCGTTCGTACTTTGAATCATTTGATTGGCTCAAAGTGCACGATGCGCGAACTTACCCTCACTACTCCAAAACATGGCCAAGTTACGTGCCGGCATCTGTATACTGTATGTAGTTATATAGGTGTACTCTAATTTAAATAAATGAAACTTATAAACATCTTATATTTAACTTTTCTCTTAAAATATATTATAGCCAAACCACTTGTATCAGGACAACAAACATTGCCGATAGTTTCGAGTACACCACTAAACACATAGCTGGTATTTGAATTGCTTTAAGAGCTCATCTCATAGTATGAGGCCTGGGGCATTATTCTGTTTGACATTGATTTCTAATCACAGTCGAAACGTGAGAAGTCAGTCGATTTCAATAGGTTAACAGAGGAAAGAACCGGTGTAAAACTAAACCAACCTAAATGTGTCGGCTAATACGAACGTGGATGGTTACGGTACGATTTGTCAAACAGAATATGAAATAATATTAAATATAAAATGACGACCTCTGTGGCGTAGCGGTAGTGCATGCGACTGCTACGCAGGGGGCGCGGGTTCGATTCCCGCTCAGTGCAAATATTTGTATGCATGAATATGTCTATTTGCATTAGTCTGGGTGTTTCTATGTATAATAAGTATGTATTTACAAAAAAAAAGTATATAAGTATGTTTATCAGCATTCTAGAGCCAATAACACAAGCTAGTTAAACTATGCTTACTTTGGGTCTAGAGGGCGCTGTGTAGAATGTCGTAGAATATTTATTTATTTATTTATAGAGAATAAGGGCCCTGGCCGTAGTAGCTAACAAAAGAAATATTTACCTGTATACACTCTTCTAAGAATTCTAAAGTGAGATGCGGCTCGTTGTGCGCCAGTTTCTCGCTAACCGACTTGATGAATATCGTGTTGTTGGACGGAATACATAGGCCTGCCGACAAAAATATAGAATATACAGTCTAATGGCGGAACCACACTTCGCTACTCAGTATTCACGTGTATACAACGAAGAGGGGAAGGCCTATTCGTGTATGTGTGACGCCGCCCTAAAGAACACCGCCCCATAATAACTGTTAACATCGTGTTGTGTTCCCCAAGGTATAGTGCGCGGCATCTAACGTGGCCACATTTTGGAGTAGTGTGGGCCCCACTACTCCAAAACCTTGCTAAGTTAGATGCCGTACACTATACTTGTTTCTAGGCGACGCATTTTGCCACAAACACGTGTAGTGTACGGCATCTTACTTGGCAAGGTTTTGAAGTAGTGGGGCCCACAGTACTCCAAGATCTGGCCACGTTAGACGCCGCGCACTATAAGTAGGGTAGCCAGAGCTCACTGGAGGGATTGTATACTGTCAGCGGGAAACCAAAGTCTCCTGTGATATCAGCACAGAATCTCTCCTAACCCTCTCTCATTTCTCCTCCCCGTTCCCCCAAAACCTTCTCTTCCTGGGTCGGCAGCGTATGTTCTACACCCTTAGTGTTGCACACGTCCATAGGCCACTGTGACCGCTTCCCATCAGGTGGGCCGTGTGCTTGTCTCCCACCTACGTAGTATAAATAAAAGATGGAATATGTACCAGACGTCTCCAGCAGCTGTCCCTCGATCTTGAGGTGGAAGGTGGCCGTGAGCGCGCACAGCTGGTTGTAGGCGGCAGTACGCAGGTTGGGATCGCAGGACCCCAGGTTCAGTAACGCCATATTCAGGAGAGTTCCGGGCACGTCTTTAGGCCGGATCTTCTGGTGGACTGTCACTGAATCCTGTAGGAGGAGAGGAAATTTTAACCACGTGCTTGTGTGGAACATGGAACATATATTTGAACGGTGCGTGGGTTCGATTCCTGCTCAGTGCAATTATTTGTATGCATGAATATGTATATTTGCATTGGTCTTGGTATAATGTATTGTATTTACAAAACAAAACGTATGGGTATAAATATGTTGTTTATCTGCATTCTAGAACACAAGCTATTTAAACTATGCTTACTTTGGGTCTAGAGAGCGCTGTGTAGAATGTCGTCAAATATTAAAAAAAAATCATGATGAAAAGTGGTTAACCGCGGTAGCCTAGTGGTTTGGGTAATGGACTGTTGAGACGAGGTCTCGGGTTCGATCCCAGGTTCACTATGGCACACACCAATGACTTTTCGATGCTTTTCGAAGTTATGTGTGTATTTATCGCAGGTTTATTAGTGCCTCGGAGAGCACGTTAAGCCGTCGGTCCCGGTTGCCATACAAACATCTATGGTAGTCGTTACGGGTAGTTGGAGCCCACAAAAGTCCAACCAGTCTAACTTGGAACTTCGATATCGCCAGTGGTCCCGATGGTATTCCAGCGGTTGTTCTACGTAATTGCGCAGCGGAGTTGTCTCCAATGCTTACGCGTCTGTACCGCATATCTTACATCGCGGGTACAGTGCCGCCCGCTTGGAAGGAGGCGAATGTACAGCCGATCCCCAAGAAAGGGGACCGGTCCGAGCCGGGCAATTATCGACCCATAGCCCTCACCTCAGTGCTGTGCAAGGTATATCATTAGCGTATATTTATTTATATATCATTAGCGAGCATATCATTAACGCACAGCTCATGCGGCACCTAGAGGATCACTCCCTATATGGCTTCAGGCCGAAACGGTCAACGGGTGATCTTCTAGCGTACGTTACCCATCTATGGGGTGAGGCTATGGACAAGCATGGCGAGTCATTGGCTATCAGCCTTGACATCGCCAAAGCTTTCGATAGAGTCTGGCACAAGTCGCTTCTTTCCAAGTTGCCTGCCTTTGGTTTACCTCCTCGATTGTGCAGCTGGATTGATAGCTTCCTGCAGGAGCGTCGAATTCGAGTGCTTTGCGACGGACAAGCATCGGAATTCTTGCAGGTTAATGCTGGTGTTCCACAGGGGTCCGTCTTATCGCCCGCTCTCTTTCTTCTGCATATCAATGACATGCTGTCAGTAGGCAGCATTCATTGTTATGCAGATGATAGTACCGTGCATGGGCGTTATCTCGGTCACCCTGCGGCTAAACAGGCTGACATCGAGGAAAAAAGGCAGCTTCTTGTCACTGAGCTTGACCGGGTCCTGAATCACATTTCTCAATGGGGCTCTGAGAACCTGGTCGAGTTCAATGCCAAGAAGACGCAGGCCTGTGCGTTTACAGCAAAGGTATCTCCTTTCCTTCCGCTCCCTACTCTTCGGGACACACCATTACCACTGCAGGACAATCTCGATATACTCGGCATGGATGTTCGCTGCAAGCTGAACAACAAAAACTACATCGAGAGCATCATTAAAACGGTCTCGCGTAAACTCGGAGTCCTGAACAGGGTGAGGTGGTTTTTCACGCCGGAACAGCGGTGTCTTTTGTACAAGACACAAATCCGTTCCGGGGTGGAATACTGTTCTCATCTCTGGGATGGCTCTGCACAGTACTTATTAGATGCTCTCGACAGATTGCAGCGACGTGCAGTCCGCATTATTGGGAGTCCAGAAATCACGAACACCCTCGAGCCTCTCCAGCTACGTAGAGATATAGCGTGTTTGGCAGTTTTTTACCGTCTCTACCATGGCGAGTGTTCCGATGAGCTCTTCCAATTAATCCCACCCTCTCCTTTCCTACACAGAACTACACGTGCCAGACTGAGGTATCACCCGCACACGGTGGCATCAATTCCATCAAGAACCAAGCGGTTCGGTGCCTCTTTTATTTGCCGCACCATAAAGGCTTGGAATTCTTTACCAGCGCATGTGTTTCCTTCCTCCTATAGTCCCGGGGCCTTTAAGCGGGGCGTGAAAAAGCATTTGATGAGGCCGTCAAGCTGAGGGCCGCCCCTGTAGCACTACCGGTGCATGTGATGGTGGCCCCAGTCCTGAGACTTTGCCTTTCGCTTATCATCAGGCGAGGCGGAGTCATTTTGACGTGTCCTATATAAAAAAAAAAAAAAAAAAAATTGGTCATAATGAACATTGGTTGTGGAGGTCAGATGGCAATCGCTCCACGGAAAATATCGAAGTTCAGCCGCATCACAGTTAGACTGGAAAGCCGACCCCAACTGAGTTGGGAAAAGGTTCAAAGAATGATGAATGATGATGATGAAAAGTGGTTAAGGAAGGCCTTACGATCGAGAATCGTACTAGTTACGTGAATCCACTCCTAATGGAAGTTATTTAACTTGGCTGGAGATTAAATAAATAAATAAATATTCTACGACATTCTACACAGCGCTCCCTAGACCCAAAGTAAGCATAGTTTAACTAGCTTGTGTTATGGGTTCTAGAATACTGATATACATACTTATATACTTTTTTTTTGTAAATACATACTTATTATACATAGAAACACCCAGACCAATGCAAATAGACGTATTCATGCATACAAATATTTGCACTGAGCGGGAATCGAACCCGCGCCCCCTGCGTAGCAGTCGCATGCACTACCGCTACGCCACAAAGGCCGTCATATATTAAACATAACATATAGATTACAATATAATTAACAATTTTCATTCGGATTTTCAAGTTACAATCTGTGCAATAATTATCTACTTTTAGTCTTTTCTAGGCAAGCGTGATTCACCGTAGACCACATCGTCACTTACCATCAGGTGAGATAGAGGTCAAACGTAAGCCTATCATGTATAAAAAAAAGGTGGGCCGTGTGCTTGTCTGATACCTAAGTGGTTTAAAAAATATATGAAGATAATACTCACAGGCTGACTGAGCTCCCATCTATTCCTGATGTGTATGATGGATTGTACAATGTTGTCGCAGTCGTTATGTATGAAGCTCAGGGGTGTCGCTTCGTTTATTATGGAGAGAGAGAACTGGTTGTCGTCAACTAGGCACACCTGCAAACAAAGTAAAATTAAAAAATTGGTTAATTTTAAAAATTTTACTGGTGGTAGAAATTTGATGGCACAAATTTGTCACAAAATTCGGTCGGGTAGGTACCCCGTGCACGATTGTGAAAAACCCTCCATAACATAACATAACATAAACTCACGCCTATATCCCCGAAGGGGTAGGCAGAGGTGCTTGCACCCACATTTCGCCAGTTTATGTTTAGGTCCCAATGTAATAGGTGGCGAGCCAATTGTCATTAACCGGGCACTTATAAACCTGCGATAACCCTCCATAGTAATCCAATTTCTGTTGGATTGCGTTCAGGGGTCAGCAAGTGCATAGCCGGGCAACGGGGGATTGTGGTCGCAGCACTAGTGGGACCGGTGGGTGTCACGCGGTGCTGCGACGACAATCCTCTTTTGATGAGGCCGTCAAGCTGAGTGCCACCATTGTTAACATGGTACGTGTATGTAATGGTGACCCTCTTTCCTGAGACTTTGCCTTCAGCTTACCATCAGGCGAGGTGAAGTCATTTGGTCGTGTACTATATAAAAAAATCCGCAAGATAAAATATAACATATACTCACGCCTATATCCCCGAAGGGGTAGGCAGAGGTGCTAGCACCCACATTTCGCCAGTTTATGTTTAGGTCCCAATGAAATAGGTAGCGACCCTATTGCCATTAACCGGGCACTTATAAACCTGCGATAAATACACACGTAACTTCGAAAAGCTTCGAAAAGCATCGAAAAGTCATTGGTGTGTGCCATGGTGAACCCGGGATCGAACCCGAGACCTCGTCTCAGCAGTCCATTACCCAGACCACTAGGCTACCGCGGTTATTTACGCAATAATAATATATTATTAATATAATAATAAAATATACGCAGGTAGATGATGGTGCTCGTGATCTATATGCGCCTTATCGATCGGACACTAATTTTGTAATATGCTGTATAGTCTATTTCTTTACCTCATCGATTTCCGAAGCATAGTAGACGTCGTTCAGTAATACGGGTAGACCGAGCACTTTGGTCTTCTCCACCGATGTTATTTGAAGGGCTGAAGGTCCAACCTATGAAGAAAATTAACAAAAAAAATATATACAGGGTGTAAACTTTAAGTGCGGGTCAGGAGTGAGGGCGCTCAGCACAGCTTTCAGCGTTTGAAATAAATGACTGATACTCGCGGATAGTGAAGGGAAAAATTTAGTAAAAAAGTTTGGGGTATCGATAATTCATCGAATAATCCTTAATTTTGCCGTCAACTCTTTATTCGTTCATTCTTAATTACTTCTCAGAATTTGTTACTTATTAATGAATTCCTTCATTCATACTACAGACATAACATAACATAAACTCACGCCTATATCCCCGAAGGGGTAGGCAGAGGTGCTAGCACCAACAGTTCGCCAGTTTAGGTCCCAATGTAATAGGTGGCGAGCCTATTGCCATTAACCGGGCACTTATAAACCTGCGATAAATACACACATAACTTCGAAAAGCATCGAAAAGTCATTGGTGTGTGCCATGGTGCTATAATACAGAAGGATTTTTCTACAAGCCAATGAGTTCGAAACATGGTTAGGACCATTGATTTTTGGAAAATCTAATGACGTAGACGACGTTCTTCATTGTTAATTGCAGCTGAAAAATTCACTCAGAATATCCACAGAAAAAAATGTCGATGCCCTGAATTATTTCTCAATATAGGTACATTTACAATTCGTTGACCGCCATATTGGATTTTCTTTTTTTTACAGTGATCTTTATTCTACTAGTCAAGCACTATTACTAGGTTTAACCCAAACATACAGGTCAAGTTAAATAAAAGCGTCTAATTAAAAACGCTGTGCGCTGTACGCTACGCGCTAAACGCTCGTTTTTTTTTCATACTACGTAGATGGCAGACAAGCACACGGCTTACCTGATGGGAAGCGATCACCGTGGCCTATGAACGTGTGCAACACTAAGGGTGTCACACACGCGCTGCCTACCCTGAAGGAAAAGGGGGAGAGCTGGGAAGGGGTGGGGAGGCTAGGAAGGGGAGGGGGAGGAGGGGTACAGTGAGCTCTGGCTACTCTACTTACCGGCGGGAACACAACACGATGGTTACTATGGCGCGGTGTTCTGTAGGGCGGAGGTACTACCCCAGTCGGACAGCTCATTTCGGACGGGAGATACCGTCATGTCCTACCTCCTTATAATCGTATTATCGTATAATCATACTCCGCAGCCATAGTGTGTTCAGACGTCACGTTTCGCTCTGCTTCGTTCACTTACCTTGATAGCGACTTTGGTGTCCTTATGCGACAGCTTGAGCGCGTTGTTGAACACTTTGAGGTCTTCTTCTAGAGCGAGCGTGGCGCCCGGCAACTTCTGTTGGTCTTTAGGAACGAACTCCGTAAGACGGCTATGTGTATCAACGAACATCAGCTTGCGGTTGCTCTGTAGGACATGCGAGAATGCTTTTTATGGCGGAACCACACTTCACTATTATTCCACTTCCTCTTCACTCCATCCCATACCATTACATCCTATTCCATCCCATCCACTACCATTACATCCTATTCCATCCTTAATATTGACACGAGACAAAAATGTACATTCGTCCATATTTAGTCTTAAGATATCTATGTAAGCTGACGTCTGAAAATGCAGCAGTGAAGTTTGTTGCGCCGTTTCTTCTCCACTAGCGCCTAGGAAGCGGTAGTAAACTTAGTATTAAGTAGTTTTTGACGTCAAAAAGATGTCATTACGTTGCACTATTTTGAAAAATAAAGAATTTGAATTTGGTTTTGAATTTGAATTTGATCCCATCCCATTCCACTCCAATTCATGCCATTCCATTTCACCCCATCCCATTCAATTCCACTTCATTCCATGCCATTCTTTTCCATTCCATCCCATTCACTCCCATCCCATCTCATTTCATTACATTCTACACCAATTCATTCCATCCCATCCCATTCTATTCAATGTGTTTGGCAACCCTTACAAACTCACCCTTAGCGGAGCCAGTATGACTTCATGAAACTTGGTGTACTCCCGGACCCAGCTGTTACAGTTGTATATGTAGCACAGGTGTATATTGATGTATGCTACTTCTGGAAGCACTGTGAACCACTTCTGGAGGAAATCCGTCCTGGGAACAAGGAATTACGATGATTTTATTGAGTTTAGTACGTAGGAGAAGGTGTCTCCCGGCCGAACTGAGCAGTCCCACTGGGGAAGTACCTTCGACCTTTTTTTTTATCGTGCGGAAATCCCCATGGATACCAACCCCGTCGGCTATCGGGGGTGGTTATGTCGGGATCGAACCGACCAAAACCGCACCCCGTCTCGGGTCTTAATTACCGAGGTGTAAGGTTACCCAATAGGCATATACCTCGCACCCCAGCTAACCCAGGGCCAACTACAGTTTTACCCCCGACAGGGCGTAAAGTGGGGCGAGCATCGCGCCACTTCGCCTACGGTAGGGTGCAGGGTGACAGACGGCTGTCCTGTCACCCAACCATCGCTGCGCGGACAATTAGCTCGCTCCCCGCTCGCTCCCCACTGTGCCCTCTGCTAGTCAGAGGGACACGTGAAGAGCCTCGGAGCAGCCATCTAGAGGGCCACTCCCACCCCAGCCGGATTAGCCGCATCAAATTGGATTGTGAAGTTAAAGATAGTGTGATAGATGTAGAAGTTCGATTCCAATCCGAAAATGTATGCATGAATGTGCATGAATACAATAATTTAAGAATATCCACATTCTAGAACCCATAGTACAAGTTACTAATAAAAACTTACCGGAATCTGTTTTCGGAGCTGGTGTGCGTGAAGTCCACGATCAGCTCGAAGGGTTGCTGGCAGAACGGCTTCAGGGTCAGGATCACGTGGTAGATCAGGAGATCGGCATTCACTTCACCTATTCTGTTCAGATAAAACATCTTATTCAGAGGAGGTAGGACACGATGGTATCTCCCGTCCAAACTGAGCAGTCCGACTGGGGTAGTATCTCCGCCCTACAGAACACCGCCCCATAATAACCATCGTGGTGTGTTCCCCAAGGTAAGTAGGGTAGCCAGAGCTCACTGTACCCCTTCTACCATCCTTCCTAGCCTCCCCACCCTTTCCTACCCCTGCCCTTTCCCTTCAGGGTCGGCAGCGCGTGGGTGACACCCTTAGTGTTGCACACGTCCATGGGCCACGGTGACCGCTTCCCATCAGGTAGGCCGTGTATCACGTATGTGGCATAAAAAAAACAACAAAAACATCCCATACATGCCCATAATTTATTAGTTGAGTTCTTGGTGGCAGGTTTACAGGCTTGTAGGTAAGGTTGACATATCCATAAAAACACAAAGTAATTTAAATTTGAAACAGAAAAGTCTTTATAAAGAACTTACTTGTATCTTCTAGAAATAAAATAGAAGACAGGGTTCCCAACTTTGCTGGTGCCCGCCTGGTAGAAGATGTTGAGGCTTTTTATACTCTTAAATTCTTCTTTTTTATGCATATTGTGCTTCACTATGAACTCCTCAAAGTTCGTAGAGGAGATGTCTATGGATGACCAGCGAGCGTAGGATGAGAAGAGTAAGCTTGATGTTCTAGAAGATAGAAGAAGGAGATATATTGCTATATCTATCTATATTAATAAATCTAAGCGTCTGTTTATAATATTAAAATAATAGGTTTATATGAGTGTATGTGTGATAAATATAATAAAAATGTAATTTTTAAGTTTTTTGTCTATGGTAATCTCATTAATAGCTACGCCGATTTGAACGGGCTACCGCTGGTAAATAGGGCTAATATAATAAATTATTATAAGGCGTAACATAGACGACTTTAATATTTAGAAAAGACTTAGGGTGCCGCGCAAAATATTTAAAACCTTAAAAATCTAAATCGCAGCACAGTTATGTATTATACAGGTTGAATTTTTCAAAAGGGCTTGGATGGCCAAATCCGAAACTATAAGGAATAGCGAAAAATGCTCAAAGGAGTCACGAGCCCGATTTTGATGAAACTTAAAACCTCATCATTAGATTTTTGAAAAACCAATAATCCTAGCTAGGAATCGAACCTGTTGATTTTGAAAAAAAAACACACCCTATATTATTACACCAATCGGTAGTGTTACTATTAAGGATCATATTCTGGGAAGTAATGACATACCGCAAAGTAAAGGAAATAGCTCATCTTTAACAAAATACATTTTATTTTTCAAAATGTAGACCATTGTTTTGATTGTTTTCAATACATACTTAGCTGGATTTGAGACCTCGAGATCGTACTGCATGTAATCAGGAATCAATAACAATCTAATAAGATTGTTATTGATTCCGTTTAGAATATTCTCCAAAGAACGTTTCAAGTCATCAACAGAACTGTATCTCTGTATCATATGTGTCTTTATAAATTTCATTTTTGACATACCCCCAGAGAAAGTAATCTAACTGCCGCACTCAGAAAGGTTCCTTAAATTAGTCCTAAGTGATACTTAATTAATTATCATTAAATCTGTTAATTGATGGAACATCCCAGAGTCATAATTTAAGGGTACATTAGTTAATCACAACTTTAAGTTTTGTAGAGCGGTGCAGTGACAAAATCACAGTATCGATAGGGCATCGATAAGGCGTCGGTGTAGCCACACCTAAAAAGCGTTAACAGTAAAAAGTAGAAAAATAATATTAAACATATTCAAAACTTTTATTCATAGTAGTATGAATTACAATCCGTTCTTTTACTGTTAGTTTTTATATATAGATGAAATTAAATACCTATTTTCATATACTGATAATAAAACATCTGGACTCTTTTATTCTATGGCATCACTGACAACTGCCAATGTCAATATAGCCAACGTCAAATTATTGTGCATTGTTCAACAGACACAGAAATAAAGGAATTTTAAAATGATATTGTTAGTTGCGATGAAAAATGAATTCTGTTTAATAATCGCAAGCGCTCGGAAAGTTGGTTGGATCCTAGTTCAGCACCTAAACAATGCCCTAAACGAAAACTTACCCCTAGAAAAGTGATGGTGACTGTTTGGTGGTCTAGCGCCCGGTGTGATTCATTACAGCTTCTTACCAAACGGGGTGAGCATTACTGCAGATGTATACTGTGAAGAACTGAACACAATGATGGAGAAACTAGCACATCTGCAACTAGCATTCAATCGCTCGTCTCCGTTGCTCCTACACGACAATGTGCGACCTTATACTGCACAGCAGACGGTCTCCAAGTTGCAAGAACTGGGGTTAGAAGCTCACCGCATCAATAAACTGCCGCTGCGTTGGCAAAGATGCATTGATTGTATGGGTAATTACTACTTCGATTAATACAAATAAAAATACATGAAAATAAAATCGTTTAATTTTTTTCGTACATAACGCCAATTTCATAGGTAAAGACCTAATTGGGGCACGGCTAGCCACGAGGTGGGTATCCATGAGGATTTCCTCACGATAATTCTATTTTTTTAGATGTAAAAATCAATCCTTAAAAGTTAAGTAAGGGTTTTGTATCACTTAACTTTAAAGTGTCATTAGGGGTGTTAATGAATCCTTAACTGACTCTGAGTGGTAACTTTTTTCAAATTTTACTAAGGAACAACTTAAGTATCCGTTAAACGTCTCTGAGTGCGGCAGTAAGGGAGTAAGATCTCACTGGCCAAGGCACAGGACCATGCCTTGCAATAAAATTGTCGTCAAACTGCTGAATCTAAATCTGTTTTATGCACAGAAAAGAGAAGTAAGTAGAAATGGTAAGGGGGCGTGGCAGGCGTGCCACTGGTACGCGTAGCTATGCGTATAATAGTAAAAAATTGAAATTTTGACGCTTAGTCATGTCTAACATGACGTTTTAGATGGTAGTCTTGCGGCAGCTTCTTTTAATAATAAATTATAGCAAATATTGTGTATTGTGCAATATTACAATGTAAAAATGATAGTAGGAAAAGAAATATCAAGAACGGAGGTGTTTCATACCACCGGTGAGTACAGATATAGTAGATTTTCTAACAAATTTTATTGAATTCCGTTTAATTAAAATTCAATAATAATTTAAACCAATATCAACCTTTGCTGCTTAACAATAAAGCTTGTTTTGAATTGCACATATAATTTTCAGAATTATGTAAAATTCTTCGCTATTCAATTAGTGAGGTAGTCAAATTGGATGACAGTTTTATCGATATAGATCTACATTTTATGTTAAAGTTCTTAGACAAATTTACAAAAATTTTTGAAATGGTTTTTTATAATAATAATAATAGTATAATAATAACTACACCGCTATCAAAAAAAAAATGGATAGATGCGACTGGTACGGTCCATCGGATGCCAAAAATATCCAGATCATATTATTTACTAGCTGTTGCCCGCGGCTCCGCCCGCGTGGACGTCGATTTTCGCGTTTTTTTACTATATCGCATGTTCTAATGAGCCGATTGTGATCAGTTGACTGTCAGCAGTTTGGTTGTAATTGGTTAAGTAGAACCGGAGATATGACCAAAAACGACCTAAAAACGAAGCGCGGGCGAAGCCGCGGGTATCAGCTTGTATAAAAAGTAGCCTATATGTTGCTCAGCACTATGAACTATAATCGTACCAAGTTTGATCAAAATCCCTCCAGTAGTTTTTGATTTTAGCGCGCACAAAGATTTGCGGACAAATAGACAAACAGACAAACGGACAAACCGACAAACAGACAAAAAGACAAACAGACAAAAATTTTAAAAATCATTGTTTTGGCATCTATTACTTTCATAACGTCCCCTAATAATTTTTTTTTCTCATATATCTTCCATGTACAGACACCGATCAGTTACAGATTTATTATATGTACCTATAGATAGATATAGATGTTCTGTATATTTCTCAGAAGTCGATTTCTTTATATCAAAAAATCTACTAACTGAATTAAGATAAACCTATCGAGGCTGGGCTCATTTGTTTTGTTTATATAATACAAACTCTCCGATGATAACATCGGTTGAATGAGGTTGAATGGTACTCAGGATCTGATCATGGGGTGGAAAGGTACCCATAGGAACTCCTTTGTTATATTTATGTTTAGTCCACCTGATTGACTGCACACCGCCTGATAGTAAGCTGGGGTGGGTCCCAAAAGAAGCCCTCCACCAAGCGTTTCCAGTTTTCAGTTAAGCGTGAACCAAGCTACGACAAAGGAAGAAATCACCGAACCGCCTGGTTCGCGGTGGTATGGACTGCACCGTATGTGGATGGTACCTAAGTCCTGCGCGTGTTGTTCACGATAAGGGAGTGAGAGGGTGGAATCAGTTTAAATAGCTCATTGGAACACTTACCATGGTACAGATGATAAAACGCTACCGATCCTTAAAGATACAATACTATATTGTTTCAGCTACCAAATTCAGAGGATTATTTAGATAGTTGTCACTCAACGCTATCAAAAAAGAAGAGGTACCTAATCCAGTGAAGATTTCGGAAATGAACCTACTGCAGATAAACAAGAAGATGACATTCTGTAATAATGTTTATTCGAAGAAATAAAAGAATAGTATATATTATGCAATAGCTTATTTTTTATTTATCCTTAGTATGAGTTCCCATGGGAAGCGGGAACAGAAACCGAATTCCACGCGGGCAAAGCCGCGGGCAATAGCTAGTAGATCATAAATTACACACGCCGATTGGTAACCCTCTAACATTTTAGACTCAAAATCTATCGATATTGACCAATTATGTCATTATTTTTTGTCACGCACTGGCTTAGTTGCGGTCAATATTTATAATGCTTCAAGGCAATGCCAACCTTATGTTATGGGTTTCAAATTTCAAATAACTTTCTTAAAATATACTGACATTTAGTATAGAGAGAGAGAGAGATTATCTGAAGTTTTTCTTAAGTCAAGGTTTGTTTGATTCAAAATACGAAACGCCCTAAATATTTTTTTTATCTATAGCAAAGAAATCTCTAACACGAACTAGGAAGGGGTATTTTCGTTTTGCAGTATGCATAATTTAGGCTAATTTGGTATGGAAGATATGCGACAAATCAAAACAATTGTTTACTAGTAGTGCAATGTATTATTAACTGGTTGTATGTGTGAGTTTGGCGACAGCGGTTTCCCTTATGAATAGGTAGTATCACACTTCCATTGTAGTAGGTATTCTTTATTCCGTGGTTTTATGGCTATTATGGGCTGGAGCTCCATCTTGTTAAAAAAAAAAACATCAATCATTATAATCATTCTGAGTATAATTTGAAACACGGAATAGTTGCGATGTTTTCTGGGATTTTGAACGAAACAAATATGTACATGAAACATGAATTTCATTAAATTCCAAATTTTCCTTAAATTTGCCGTATAGCATTACTTCGCAGAATTTGTTCCTTAACAGCGACACTATCGTATGATGTAATAATAAAGGGTGTGCTTTTTTTTTCAAAATCAACGGGTTCGATTCTCTGCTAGATTTATTGGTTTTTCAAAAATCTAATGATGAGGTTTTAAGTTTCATCAAAATCGGGCTCGTGACTCCTTTGACCATTTTTCGCTATTCCTTATAGTTTCGGATTTGGCCATCCAATCCCTTTTGAAAAATTCACCCTGTATACTAATAATAAAGCTAAATAGTTTGTTTGTTTGAGCGCCTTAACCTCTGGAACTAAATATGAGATTTTAAAAAATTCAAAATAATTGAAGTTTTTTTTTCTATATAAATATTAATACTTACGATTCAATTGGTTTGTGCTCTGGAGGTCCCAAATAAGCAAGGAGTGTTGCCATCTGAAACGAAAAAATAATTTTAGATGCCACTTTTGACAATAAAATTAATTTCGATGTGATTTCCAGGACAGATGAAGTTACCCTGGGTCATTTCAACCCGACGCGTGCAGCACCACCCCTGATGGCCGACGGAGGTGGTATCCGTGGGGATTTCAGGACGATAATAATAAATTATGAAAAAATATTTTTTAAGTTACATAACATAACATAAACTCACGCCTATATCTCCGAAGGGGTAGGCAGAGGTGCTAGCACCCACATTTCGCCAGTTTATGTTTAGGTCCCAATGTAATAGGTGGCGAGCCTATTGCCATTAACCGGGCACTTATAAACTCGCAATAAATACACACATAACTTCGAAAAGCATCGAAAAGTTATTGGTGTGTGCCATGGTGAACCTGGGATCGAACCCGAGACCTCGTCTTAGCAGTCCATTACCCATACCACTAGGCTACCGTGGCTAATTATAATTTAATATTTTTTTAAGTTAACAGTTTTAAATTGTATTGTCATCAGAACTAAAGACTTCTGCCGAATATCTGACCAATCAGACAACTGGAAGGGGGTCAAATTTCAATTACTAGATTTGACCCAAACAAACAGGTCAAGCTAAATACAACCGTTTAAAAAAAAGGAGCGTCACACTCACGCTATCACCCCTAAAGAGGGGGGGGGGTGGTTATTCGGGGGTTGAAAGATTGCTAGAGATTTCTATGAATATTAATAGTTAAACCGTACCTTATCAAAAGGCCTCCGCCCAACCGCCTTGGTGTCCCTGCTACAAGACAGGTAGTCCCCGATCCTCTCCTGGTGGTTCCACAGGAGCCTGTGCAGGGCTACCACGTTGGCATCGCTGATGAAGGACAGGTTATGAGACGTCTGGTCTATGCTCTCGCAGTCTGACGCTATTTGGATGAAGAACCTGTGGAGAAACCGGGTGTAGAGTTCCATGCCATCATTCAGCGCCAAAAGATGGCCGACTAGCACACGTGGCGTATGGATATGTGCAACATCAGGTGTCACACCCGCGCTGCCGACCCTGGAGGGGAGTGGTGTTGAGGAATTTGGGGGGGGGGGGTTAGAGGACGGGATTGTGAGCTCTAGCTCTTTTTTCCCGTGCGGAAATGGATACCCACCCCGTGGTCAGCGGGGTAGACTAAAACCGCACGCCATCTAGGGTCTTCTGACGCCAGGGTGTAAGGTGGCCCATTACATAGAGCATACAAATATTTGTACTGAGCGGGAGTCGAACCCGCGCTTATAGGCGGTTCGAGACCGACCCACCTCAACGTTGCTCAGGCGAGGTGAAGTCTGAGACGATGAAGCACAGTTTAATTATGTTTATGGTAACTCCTATTCTATACAATAACACTGAATAAGATACTAATTAATAATACTACCATAAAAAGATAATTGCACGATGCAGGATTATGTAGTACCGTAAAAGTACTCGTAGAGTTCTCTAGATGGCGTGGAGCTCAATTTTAATTCCAACCAAGACTTACTTCCTTCCAGCTTCAAAGTGCGCCCTCAAGAAATGGTTGAAGGGCAGCATGTGCTGTTCCTTGGAGAACTCCACGTGGTTGGCGATGTTCTGCAGGATCTTCGACATGAGCATGAGGCCGCGCTTCACGTGGGGGGGCACGGGCCGGTTCACTATGCACATCTCTTGGGGAGACACTGGGGGAGAACGTTCAGTGTTATAGGGAGAATTTTTGAACTGGGAGTGGTTGGCAAAATCGGTTTAAAAAAGTATAATTTAAAAAAATTACTGCATTTTCGAACGTTAGGTTTCCTTCCTCCTACAGTCCCGGGGCCTTTAAGCGGGGCGTGAAAAATGCCTTAAGCTTAACAAGACAACGTACCTATGGCGGGGTTGATGAACCTTAGGAACAGCACTGTGCCTACAGCGCCAACGGACGTCTGTGGGAACTGCGCGAACCTCTTGCTTAACACCTGTCAATATAACATTATTAATAAATCAGTTAAGTATTCATGTTTTTGGGGAGATATACAGGGTGTCCTATGGCGATGCCACATGGAGGGGAATTATCTTAAATAATGTAGGTAGATAATTTTACTGAAAGCAGCAGCAGCTCGAAGCAGCCGTAGGGCGAGGGAAATTCCTCATGGATCACCTTACACCCTGAAAACCCGAAGCGGCGTGTGGTTTTAGTCGATCCTAGTCCGATAAAACCACCCCGACCCTTATTTTCCATAGAAAGAAAGAAAGAAAGAAAGGAAATGCGGAAATTCTCATTGATTACCCCTTCCCCTCCCCCAGCAGGTTATGTTGGACTCTTACCGACTAAAACCGCACGCCGTCTTTCGAGATGACCCCCTCGGCTTTGGGAACCACGGTGTCCCCGTAATAAAACTACCTCTGTGTGTTTGTATGAAGGTGTGTCTGTGTGTGTATATGTTTGTTAGTAAGTGTGCGCGCATACATACATGTACAGATGCCGGCACGTAACTTGGCCATGTTTTGGAGTAGTAGGGGTAAGTTCGCGCATCGTGCACTTTGAGCCAATAAAGTACGAACGAACGGAACGTTGATTCGCTACAAGACGTCTCTCGGAGACATATGATTGGTCCGTCAAGTGACCAATCATATGTCCGCGACGGCGCAACCGCGTCTCCCGCGACCCGCTCATACCTCAAAGGGGACCTAAAAATCGACCTTTGCGCATATGACGCGTCTGGCCAATTTACGTGCCGGTATCTGAACATCTATCTCTTGTTAGGACATACCTGCAAACATACCTGGTACAAGCAGTGGCACATGCTCCTCAGCTGGGGGGGGAACTTGTCGGCCGAAGTGATTATGCGGTCGAACACCTCCTTGGTCAGGTCGATGAGGTTGGAGCGGTTCATCTCGATGTCCTGGCACGGGTCCAGTCTGGAATATAAAGTAACTTTAAAATTTGAATCTATAGTAATCACAGTCTCTTACGAAATACTTCGTTCCCGTGGCACATATTCAATTTTAAAGTCGGCTCACTATTGGAATTCTTTAACAGCTCAAGTGTTTCCTTCCTCCTACAGTCCCGGGTCCTTTAAGCGGGGCGTGAAAAAGCATTTGACGAAGCCGTCAAGCTGAGGGCCACCATTATAGCACTATCGGTGTTTGTAATGGTGACTCCCATTCCAAAGACTTTACTTTCAGCTTACCATCAGGCGATGTGAAGTCATAGTGACGTGACTGAAAAAAACGTACATGTCAGCACGCACACAGTCACTCACTAGTCAGTCACTACGCGGCAAACGTCATTGATTCAGTCACTTCAAGTAGCGAAAAAAAACAGCATGTCTTGTGTAAAAACCGTAGTGACAGCAAGAAAAAAAAATCAATTAAATTTATAGTTGTCACAAAATAAAAGGCCCACTTTGACAGTTCGTGCCCATGAAGTTCTTATTTTTTTATCAATTGAAATGTTCTAAAGATAATTACATTTTTCATTGACAGGTACCGCCCACTCGGCTAAGTACTGTGCATAACGAGTTTTTCATGTAGTCCACAGACTATTGATAATCAGTTAAGGAAAGAAAATATCAAGTGAGATATTTTTTTTCAAGCCCGACGCGCACTTTTATTTTTATTTATTTGAATACTTGTGTTTAGATTCTGAAGACTGATTTAATTATTATTCTTGTTGTTTTTGTGATTGAGTGAATGTTATTGTAAAAAAAATATTAAATATAAGTAAATTGACCTTTAATAAAATTGTATTGTTTTAAAATACCTACAAAATCAAAGGTCAAGCATTTTTTTCTAATAAGAACTTTAATCCAATGCAGTTTACATACATATTCAAATTGATTAAATCCCCATGCAAACTGGATTCGATTCATCCTGAGTATCGAATACCGAATCGTATAGGTACATAACTAGTTACGCCACGAAAACAAACGTCAAAACGGGCCTTTTATTTTGTGTTGAGTATAGGTAACACGTTGCAACCTAAAATTCACTCACACATGGTTAGCCGCCGCCATTTTAGTGATACAGTCTCGTCTTCAGCGCGTTCTGTCCGTAGTCAGTTTTATTGACGTGCGGAAATCCCCACGGACACCTACCCTTTCAGCCATCGCGGGTGTTTGTGTCGGGATCGAACCAACTAAAACCGCATTCCATTTCAGGTCATAATTACCAGGGTGTAAGGTTACCAAGTAGGCATATCCCTCGCACCCCAGCTGACCCTGGGCCATCTACGGTTCTCGCTGACGGTGGGTGTAGGGTAACAGGCGGCCGTCCTGTCACCAAACCATCCGCGCGCAGGGGTTCAGCACGTTCCCCACCCGCTCCCCACTGTGCCCTCTGCTAGTCAGAGACAAGTGGAGAGCCTCGGAGCAGCCCTCTACAGGGCCACTCCCACCCTGACCGGATTTACCGCAAGCGTCTCTCGTGGCGAGTGGGAGGTGCTGCTCAGTTTTATTGTCCCTAACAGCTATAGCTGAAACCAATACCTGGCAGGGTCGACTTCGAAGCTGATATCCACTCGCTCCTCGGCCTGGTCCAGGAGCGCGCTGATGAGCGGCTCCAGCAAGTTCTGCAGGTACCCATGGCCGTAGATCTTGAAGCAGAAGGCCATGATCTTGCTGCCTAAGGAGTTGCCTCGGAACAGGGTTTGCATGCAGTCGGAGACCTGGGGATGCAATTCTTATTATATATCTTACTAGCTTTTTGCTTAGCTGGATGTCGGTTATCGCGACAAAACATAGCCTATGTCTCCAGGTCTAATCTAATCTACCCCTATACCAAAGTTCATCAAAATCGGTTCAGCGGTTCAGGCGTGAAAGCGGAACAGACAGACAGGTCTGGTCAGGTCTGCGAGGTCGACTCCGGCTTGCCTGCCCACTTACATGTGCCTTACATATTCAAATTTAAAATTTAATTTAATTAATTTTATTTATAAAAATTAAATTAATTACATTACAATTTCGTCATATTGTGACCGTCATGGGTTTAACATACATACATACAAATCACACCTTTTTCCTATTGGGGTAGGCAGAGATAATATATTTCCACTTGCTAAGATCTTGGCATACTCCTTTCGCTTCTTCAACTTTCATAAATGTCTTCATACATGCACGCCGGTTGCGGGTACTCTTGACCTGGCCTTTCTCCAAAATGTCCTTGATCTGATTAGAATATGTACGCCTAGGTCGGCCTTTACCGGGTTGCCCATTCACCCTCGCCTCATATATCTGTTTCGTCAATCTTCCTTCATCCATGCTCACATGTCCAAACCGTTAAAGCATCCCTTTCTCTATCTTGGTCACTACATCTTCAATCATACTGCAATGTTCCCTTATCATACTGTTCCTCACTCGGTTTAAAGGTTTAATAATTTAACACATGGGTTTAAGTCAATTCAATTTCAATAGACCATTATAACGGCACTTACAAAACGTGAATGAGAACAACTTACTTCAACCTCCCTGTAGAATATATTCCATAATAACGGCGCCAATAGGTGTTTAGCGTCGAACAGAGTCACGAATACTTTGGCCAACTCGTCCATTTGTGACGTACTGACCACGTTAGCTAGAGCCATCGCTATTGGGAGCTCACCCTGTGAATCAAAATACAGGGGGATATTAATTTTCTTACACCTTACCTTGGCGATAGAAGACCCGATACGAGATGGGGTTCGTTTTTTTTACCACGTAGGTGGCAGACAAGCACACGGCCCACCTGATGGGAAGTGGTTACCAAGGGGATGGGGTAGGAAAGGGTGGGGAGGCTAGGAAGGGGTGGTGCGGAGATTGCAACATAACCGCCCCGGTTGGTAACGGGAGGGGGGGGGGGGGGGGTTTGATGCTAAATAGGAGCACTGGGCGGGAATCGAACCCGCACCCCCAAACTCCCCCCGCCCCTCCCCTCCAGGGCTAGCAGTACGAGTGTGCCGCCCCGAGTATTGCACACGTCCATAGGCCACGGTGACCAATTCCCATCAGGTTGGCCATGTGCTAGTCTGCCACCTAAAAAAAAAAAAAAAAAAAACATGGTACCATACCTTATCAGAGATCATGGTGACCAACTGCACAAGTTGTTCGAACCTGTCCGCTAGCACGGTCTCGGCCAGGGTATCGAACTCTGTACCTTGTTGTAATATCTTTGTGAGGACTTCCATGAAGGCGGCGCGGGTTTGGAGGTCGCGGTGATAGCCTAGGTCTGGAAAAGAAAGGAGTTATAATCTAGGCCTAAGCTAGTTTATAATATGGGTTCTAGAATGCGGATGAACATACTTAGATGCTTTATTTTGTAAAAGTGTATCCTACTAATATTATAAACGCGAAAGTTTGTGATATTTGTTAGTTTTTAACGTAAAAACGGCAGAGCATATCAGCATATGTGGGGCTTGATTCAATAAAATTATTTTAATTATAATTTTTTCAAAATGTATTCGAAAATAAATGCTGAAAACTCCCTCTGCCCCATCACTCCCTCCAACAAAGACTTTACCTTTAGCTTAACCATCAGGCGAGGTGAAGTCGTGTTGACGTGTTCAGTATAAAAAAGACTCCCGTCGATTTCAAAGACATTTGGCACAGAGTCCACACACTCACCTATACTATGCATAAGACCCGAGTCAATGTTGGCGCTGAGCAAGTTGGACATGGCTTGTATGGTCGCGTTGCGGAGAGTCTCCAGCCGGCCAGGACCCTCGGCCATTTCCACTTCGTTGCAGTCGTTTAGCAGGTTCATGAAGAGAGTGAAATATCTGCAACATGAACGGTGTATGTAGTGGTGACCCCAGTCCTGAGACTTTGCCTTTAGCTTACCATCAGGCGAGGTAAAGTCATTATGACGTGTCCTATATAAAAAAAAAACATTAAAAATTAGAGGTAGGACACGTCGGTATCTCCCGTCCGAACTGAGCAGTCCGACCGGGGTAGTACCTCCGCCCTACAGAACACCGCGCCATAATAACCATCGTGTTATGTTCCCAAGGTAAGTAGGGTAGCCAGAGCTCATCCCTCCTCCCCCACCCCTTCCTAGCCCTCCTCTACCTTTCAGGCTTGGCAGCGCGAGTGTGATACCCTTTTTTTATCGTGCGGGAATTCACTTACATCCCCGCCAGCCATCGGAGGTGGTTATGTCGGGATCGAACCGACTATTCATTTTTTTTATACTACGTAGGTAGCAGACAAGCACACGGCCACCCTGAAGGGAAGGTGGGAGGGAAGGGGCGGGGAGGCTAGGAAGGGGTGGGGGGAGGCGGTGTACAGTGAGCTCTGGCTATCCTACTTACCGGCGGGAAATTCATAAGATTCGTTCATATCATTCATTTATATAATTCATTCATAACATTCGTTTTTATCGTTCATTCATATCGATCATTCATTTCATTCATTCATAACATCCGTTCATATCATTCGTTCATATCATTCATTCAAGACAGCGACTTACTTGAGAAACATCTGACTCTTGGCCTCCATAAGGTCCCCGCGGTCCGACTCCTCCAGCTGGAGCGGCAAGCCCTTGAGCAGAGACGCCACAGCCTCCATGCAAGCTTGGTCCAGCTCTCTACAACATACTAGGTATCTGGGGATAGGAAGACTTCAGTTATCACTATTGGTCCAAGAGCCGGCGGAGATCGACCTCCACCTATCTGACAACCAGTGAATCAATTCGTTCTCAATTCAATTCGATCTCATCTAATGAATATTAAGATGCTCTGTGAATTAATATCTGCGAATAGAACGAACTCAGTGACGTTTCTGAGTTCAAACTCAAACTCATTTATTGCGAATATGGGTAATTTATAGTTAAGTCAAACGTAATAAATCAAACTCTGCACTCAAGAGAGATTTTAGATAATTATTGTTTTATATATGTTACGGCTAATACCAGAAGTGCGGCTGCACCTAGTTTTAGCAGGTTAGAACTAGGTGTAGCCACTTACCCTAACCTAACCTAACCTAACCTAACCTAACCTAACTAAACGGCTAAAAAAAAAAAAAAAAAACCTAACCGGCTAAAACTAGGTGCAGCCGCACTTCGGGTATTAGCCGTAACATATATTTTATATGACACTTTCAACTGTTCGGTCACGATTTATGTTAATAGACGAATAATATTCGATAAAAAATACATCCTATCTGGTTGTCAAATGGGCGATGATCGATCTTCACCGGCTCCTCTGCTAATATATATATACGGCATGTGATCATTTTCAGATTTAAAGCTTGATTTTAATTTAATGGATATTAATTGACATTATTTAATTTGCAACTTATTTATATTTTTTAATTTCATTTTAAATGTTTTTTTTATTTATTTTTTAAATGGAATGTTTATTATCTTAAATTTATTGAAATAAATGATTTGAATTTGACTTTAAAATCTGCATAAAAATAATCAATTATATTTTATTTAAAGTATGTCAGATACACCTATAAAACCTAAGAAAGGAACGCGTTGAACAATATAACTGTCAACACTAGAGTCGGCCCAATTTCTTATACGTACAAGTCGACCCTCACACACTAGTCAACCACTACGCGGTAAACATCATTCGATTCAGTCTCAGATTAGAAAATATTAAAAGTAAAACATCAATAATTATTTAAGTTAATTGCTAGGTAAACTGTTATTGAACGGTACTGACCATGTCAACCATCTTGTATTAAATGTTGGCGTAAAAAAATGCCCTTATTAATTTATGCCCTTTAATTTCGTACGCGAATAAATATAATTGTACTTTTGCCAATAACCGGTATTATTTCTCTTTTATTCTGTATTGTGTACAATTAGGGGGGCGAAACTAAAACATCTCTTTTGGGTAACACGTTGCAATTCACTCACACACACATTTTTTGCCACAGGCTCGTATTCAACGCGTTCCGCCCGTAGCTTTAATAGGTTCATGGTCAGATGTACTTCTATGCAGTATCGTAGTCATAGCAATAATATCATACCTGCCGATAGATGAAGCGTCAGCCCTTATCGGGGGGGCGATCTGATGGCTGCTCCCCAATACCCAGTCGGTCACGTACTCCACCATCTTGTTGCGGAACTTCATCTCCTGGTGAGGGGGGGGGGAGGGGGAGAAAGATTTATTCACCACTAAAGTAGTACCGAATAATAGTCGACTACTCGGGTGAGCTGATTATCATCTATTTTGTTACTACTAAAGTGGTAGATCAGCACACGACCCACCTGATGGTAAGCGGTCACCTTAGCCTATGATATAAAACCTATATTTCTATACAAATAAATATAATGTCTTACACCCAATGGTCCGACTACACTGTCTAGTCGCCAGAACCCCTTTTTGGTCGGATCATAGCCGGCGGATCCCCCTTTTGGTCAGATCATAGTCAGCGGAAACCCTCTTTTGGTCGAATCATAGTCGGTGGAACCCCCTTTTTGTACAGATCATAGTCAACGGAACCCCCATTTGGTCGGATCATTTTTTTTTTAATTTTTTTCTATATTAAGTCCGTCAATTGGCTTTACCCCGCTAGATTAGGGCTGCCATTTTCCGTCTAAAATGGCGGCCCGTACTAAAGGTGTCCCTTTAGTCCCAAAACGGCGATCCAGCCCTACCTATCATAGTCGGCGGAACGCCCCATTCCTTAATGAGTGTACAAACCTGTCTGAAAGCGAGGTCATCCCTCCTCCTCATCATGTTTTCGACCACTTGGCAGAGTTTTGTCTTGATGTGCACCGACAACACCGTCATATCTAAGTGTCGGACATACCTGCAATGTATATAAAACTATTAGCAGGACTCTTACAACAAACATGGCAACCCTGCTGACAAACATAATACAACGTGTTGACTTGCATTTGAGCATCCTTCACAGGAGGACTCGAGCTACTTATAGTCATCACAAATTCACCCAGCGCATTGAATATTAGGACTTCGTTCACGTAACTCACGGGCGATAACATTGATCAGCTGACGCGCACACTACCTACTTGTGTAGACTTAGGACCGGCAGAACACCTTAGTAACTAGTAGATAAGTAGGTACCAGTCAGTAAAGTCAACTGATAATGCAAATATCGCCTGGAAGTGGTAGGTATTTAAAATTTTGAAATCATCTTATTTCCGGAAAGAAATTAGAATTAAACACTGATTTTTTTTCATGAAATCTTGATGACTATAAATAGCTCAAGCCCCCCTGTGAAGGATGCTCAAATGCAAACCAACACTTTGTATATTTCAATTGGTTCATAGTTAGACTGAAAAGCTGACCCCAACTGAGTTGGGAAAAGGCTCGGAGGATGAGGATGAGTTTTTCTCTCCGGGGTAGGCAGAGACAAACAGCGCTGCTATATGCTTCTACCCATTTTTATCATGCAGAAATCCATACTCCTCACCGGGCAGCGAGGGCTGTTATGTCGAAGTCGAACCGACTACAACCGCACGGTATCTCGTCACCTCAGCCTACTTTTTTTTAATATATAGGACACGTCAATTTGACTTCACCTCGCCTGATGGTAAGCTGAAGGTAAAGTCTCAGGAAAGAGGGTCACCATTACATACACGTACCATGTTAACAATGGTGGCAGTCCGCTTGACGGCCTCATCAAAAGAGGATTGTCGTCGCAGCACCGCGTGAAACCCACCGGTCCCCCCCCCCCCTGCCCGGCTATGCACTTGCTGACCCCTGAACGCAATCCAACCGAGATTGGATTACTACGGAGGGTTTTTCGCAATCGTGCACAGTGGTACCTACCCGGCCGAATTTCGTGACAAATTTGTGCCATCAAATTTCTACCACGTGGCCGGAGAATCACCTATGTTGGTGGCCAAGTCCGGTAGGGGTCTCTGGGATATCCTTATACACGACCTCTACTGTCATCACACCGTCAAACAAATCTTACCTGACGATAGCCATCATGAGTGCCTCTATGGAAGTGGTGCTAAGGATTTCAAGATGCAGGCCGCTCATCTTGTGCGACTCCAGGATGCTCTTCATGATGAAGATGGTGTGCTCCACGAATTGAGTGTTGATGTCTGTCAGCATCACCTAAAAATTTAAAAAAAAACTTTAACAACCTTTTTTTTCGTGAGGAAATCCCCCAAGGTGACCATCGGAGACTTCACCTTAAGCTTATCATTAAGCGAGGTGAAGTCATGTTGACGTGTCCAATATACAAAAAAAAGTAACAAACAACAGAGCAAGTAAAAATAAAGCTTGTACTCGTATGCTAAAATAAACGATTATTTCGGTCTTGAACCGACTAAAACCACACTTCGTCTAGGGTCGCAAAAAAAAGTAGTGGTAGTGAGGTGACTCAAAAAGCATGTTCTATCGCACCCCGGCTGGCCATTTCCGACTTCGAGATGACCCTCTCGGGTTTGAGAACAACGGTGTCCCGTCATACCCTCGGAAAGGGAGGGGAAGGGGGGAGCACCTTCGCGCGCTACCGCTTCAGTCTACCCTTAGTGTTGCACACGTTCATGGGCCACGGTGACCGCTTCCCATCAGGTGGGCCGTGTGCTTGTAGTTAAAAATTCGGCTAGTTTCTATCCGAGATAATTAGATGACATAAATAATAAAATAATAAAACGTGCGTACAGCTAAGGAGTGGAATTCCTTGCCTGAGTCTGTGTTTCCGGAAAGCTATAACCTGGGAGTTTTCAAGTCACGGTGAATAGGTTCCTTCTAGGCAAGGGTGATTCATCGTAGACCACATCGTCACTTACCATCAGGTGAGATTGAGGTCAAACGTAAGCCTATCATGAATAAAAAAAAATCATACCTGTTGGTGCTGATCAAAGAACTTATCGATGATGGCCTTGACCTGGTCGAACAGTATGGGGTACAGCGCCGAGGACATCTCGTTGCCGACCAGTTCCTTGACGTGTGTCTGGATCTGTAGGCCGAACCGCTCGTGGTTACATAAGAGCAGCCGGAGCAGTTGGCCGATGAATCTGGAAAAGAAATCGGGTAAGGCCGCAGTCTTAACATTTATCGCTACGACTTTGCTAGCGAAATCGCAAGCTAAGATAGCGACAAACATCAGTTGCAGTAACGGTTCTTGCGTCAAACGGTAGTCTGTACATTTGGGATGGTCAGCAATATGGAGATACCGTAAGGTTTGCTAGGAGAGAACTCAATTTGAGTTAAGCTCGCCTTTGTACATTATTTGTTTCATAATTTAGTGTATTAATACAAGTTTTTTTACAATAAAGAAAAAAATTAAAAAATAAAATACCGATAAATCGTTAAAGTTGCGATGAGGTTCTATAAAATACCGACAAAAATCGTTAGTTTGAAAAGTAGAGGCTACGAGTTAGCGACCGAATTCGGTAGCTATGGCGTTACTATAAATGTCGAGACTGCTGCCCCAGGGCGATTTGAGTAATTCGTGAACATCTTACGAAGAGATTTTAATGCGGTTTGTTTTTTTTATTGAAAAGTCTTGGTTAGACTCAGAATCTTACGTAATTTTTGATCACAATCGGTTGAGTTGAACCGGAGATATAGACAAAAAACGCGGAAAACCGACTTCCACGCGGGCGGAGCCGCGGGCAACAGCTAATGATGAAATAATATTGAAAATATACTCACTGCGTCACTGGACAGTATTGTACTTCTTGTGAACTGTTGGCTAATACGTTGAACAATTTCCTGGAGTCTGATACTGGAACAAAACTTTGCGTTAGCTTTAGCTTGCTATTATTGTTTATAGCTCCCTCGGGTTCGATCCCAGGTTCACCATGGCACACACCAATGACTTTTCGATGCTTTTCGAAGTTATGTGTGTATTTATCGCAGGTTTATTAGTGCCTCGTAGAGCACGTTAAGCCGTCGGTCCCGGTTGCCATACAAACATCTATGGCAGTCGTTACGGGTAGTTGGAGCCCACAAAAGTCCAACCAGTCTAACTTGGAACTTCGATATCGCCATTGGTCATAATGACCATTGGTTGTGGAGGTCAGATGGCAGTCGCTCCACGGAAAATATCGAAGTTCAGTCGCATCACAGTTAGACTGGAAAGCCGACCCCAATTAAGTTGGGAAAAAGGTACAGAGAATGAGGATGATGATGATTAAAAAAGGAGATTCGCTGTTTGACCTGGGCCTCGATTCTGCTAAAGCCAGACACCATCATGCCTTTGATGCTCTAAAAAAAATACTATTTAATTGTAGACTTTACCATTATACAGTTAAAGTCAAAAATCAAATGAAAAGATTTCATAAAACATTTTCATTCGTTCTAAAAAATGTCATTTAATTTTAGACTTTAACACAATGAAAATAAAGTCCAAAATTAAATGGATTGTTTTTGTAAGCGTCAGTGGCATGATTAGGCGGTAGGACATAACGGTATCTCCCGTCCAACCCGAGCAGTCCGACTGAGTTAGTACCTCCGCCCTAAAGAACACCGCGCCCATAATAACCATCGTGTTGTATTCCCGCCGGTAAATAGGGTAGCCAGAGCTCATCCCTCCTCCTCCTACCCCACCCCTTCCTAGCCTTGGGGGAAGGCCCCCTTTCGATCGAGGCGAGTATGATACCCCTGGTGTTGCACACATCCACAGGCTACGGTGACCGCTTCCCATCAGGTGGGCCTTAGATTAAAAAAAAAGTGGCTTGCTGTAGCAGAATCGAAGCCCTGACCTTGTGTTTGTATGTTGTATACAGGGTTTCTTTTAGTTTACCGTATATCATTACTTCACAGAATTTGTTCCTTAACAGCGACACTATCGTATGGGGTAATAATAATGGGTGTGTTTTTTTTTTTCAAAATAAACTGGTTCGATTCCCAGCTAGGTTAATTGGTTTTTCAAAAATCTAATGATGAGGTTTTAAGTTTCATCAAAATCGGGCTCGTGACTCCTTTGAGCATTTTTCGCTATTCCTTATAGTTTCGGATTTGGCCATCCAATCCCTTTTGAAAAATTCACCCTGTATATGTTTGTCCGCGATAGTGTCCCGTCTGGTTGGTACAAAAAGAATTGTCACATCGTACCATGTCCGTGAAGCTGTGACCAGGTTGGCGCGGGTCTCCGTTGCAGGCACACTCCACCGAGTGCGCACAAAAACGAGGTTATGTTCGCCCACTCCTGGATCTGTACATGACAAACATACCAGATTAATATACCCGTCGCGTATATATAATAACTGCATACGGATTGAGGGCTATGTTTTTATATAGTACCACCTAAGTACTATATTCTATATAGTACTTAGGTGGCAGACAAGCACACGGTCCACCTGATGGGAAGCGGTAACCGTGGCCTATGGACTGCCCAACAACAGAGGTGCCTCACTCGCGCTGCCGACTCAATAAAAATATTTATAATGCCCGTCTTGAAGAAACCATATTGTAGACGCTAGGAGAAATATCTAGGATGTGTTCAGGTAACTCAGTTGGTCAGAGTATTCCCCCTGTAAGGGACTGGTAGCAGGTTCATGTCCCGTCCTGGATGTTCTATTTTTCCGATCCAAAATCATTAGGTAGGCAAATAACTTCCAGTATATAATGATTGATTGAGGGCATTAGAGGGTGTTTACAGGGTCGGCAGCGCGAGTGTGACGCCCCTTTTTTTTTTTTATCGTGCGGAAATCCCCATAGATACCACCCCCGTCGGCCATCGGGGGTGGTTATGTCGGGATCGAACCGACTAAAACCGCACGCCGTCTCGGACCTTAGTAACCGGGGTGTAAGGTTACCCAATGGGCATATCCCTCGCACCCCAGCTGACCCCGGGCCATCTACGGTTTTAAGATGGCCCCCTCGACCCGCCGACAGGGGGGGTGGGGCGAGCATCGCGCCACTTCGTCGACGGTGGGGTGTAGGATGACAGGACGCCGTCCTGTCACCCAACCGTCGGCGCGCAGACAATCAGCTCGCCCCCCGCTCGCTCCCCACTATGCCATCTGCTAGTCAGAGGGACACGTGGAGAGCCTCGGAGCAGCCCTCTAGAGGGCCACTCCCACCCCGGCCGGATTGGCCGCAGGCAGCAGCGTCTCCCGTGGCGAGTGGGAGGCGCTGCTCGCCTCCGTTGCCCGGGTGCACCACGTGGAGGTTCCAGCCCGCACCCCGTGTGTGACGCCCCTGGTGTTGCACACGTCTAATAGGCCAAGGTGACCGCTTCCCTTCAGATAGGCCGTGCGCTTGTCTGCCACCTAAGTGGTATAAAAAAAACGTGTGGCACTCGGGGACTGCCGCGGTAAAGCCATTGCATAGCATTTTATTCAATATGCATAGATTTACTTCATTACTTCCACTCAACACCACAGATGGCGTTTTTCTACATAGACGAACGAAACTTGCGACGCAAATTTTAGCCTTATTTCAAGTATGGTAACAATCATAATTGTGTGATTTATAGGAGGTAGGACACGACGGTATCTCCCGTCCAAAATGAACTGTCCAACTGGGGTAGTACCTCCGCCCTACAGAACACCGCCCCATAATAACCATCGTGTTGTGTTCCCGCCGGTAAGTAGGGTAGCCAGAGCTCACTGTACCCCTCCTCCTCCCATCCCTTCCCAGCATCCCCGCCCCTTCCCAGCCCTCCCCCCTTCCCTTCAGGGTCACATCGTACCACACATCTTAGTGTTGCACACGTTCATAGGCCACGGTGACCGCTTCCCATCAGGTGGGCCGTGTGCTTGTCTGCCACCTACGTAGTATAAAAAAAATCATAATTGAGTGACTTTTTGAATGATTGAGCAGAATGTGGGGGGTGTTAGGTTTTTTTTTTGTTACGGAATTTCTTGATTCGGTCGCCGCGCTCATAGCCCGCGATAAAAACTATACAATAGCTTAAAAATGATATTACATCAAAGTCATGTTCGGAGCTGGTGTGATGCGAGACCCTCCGCTTGGCCACCGCTCGGTGAAGCGCTTCCATTTGGCAATCATCCATTTTGTCTTTCGGGTTCTTTTGGAGTAACTTGCATAGGGAGTCCCTGTGGAAAAAGCAAATGATGAAATTTATACTATTATAAAAAATTGTAAAGTAGCTGTGTTGGAGATATTTAAAAAAATTATACTTGGGTTATGTTATACGAACGATTCTGAACGTAAAAATATTTTGTTTGGAATTCTAGTCTGTATGTGTGCGATGGACGCAAAAACTACTGAATGGATTTTGATGCGTTATTTTTTTCGTATGAAAGGTTTTGGTCAGGCTTAAAATCCGTATGTGTGATTGTAATTGGTTGAGTACAACCGGAGATATGATCAAAAGTTGCCATAAGCGACATTCACGCGGGCGAAACCGCGGGTATTAGCTAGTTAATTATAAAAGTTGCACTTTGGACCCCGAAGTCTACATATTATTTTTGATTGTTTGTTGATTTACACGGGAGTCACTGCCATCCGAGCATGCAGCAGTGGAGTTTGTTGCGCCGTTTCTTCTCCACTAGCGCCTAGGAAGCGGTGGTGAACTTAGTATTAAGTAGTTTTTGACGTCAAAAAGATGTAATTACGTTGCACTATTTTGAGAAATAAAGAAATTGAAATTGAAATCGAGCACCGAAGCCTAAGAGGTGCGCCTGCGCCAGAACTTCGTCCGTTGTTTAGCAGGTGCATTGACTAACTGATCGATGATTCCCCAGCCTACTTTTTTCAAAATCCGATCTACTGAACTAACTTCTCATAAAATGCAGTTTAGTTTTATTCAATTTCAGTTTCTAACATTGGTGACATTCGATCTAATTAAGGATTAACTCACCAACATCGAAATGTCTCCTCCCAAACAGGCTGAACTCCGTTCACGCAGTGTTCTATCTTCCTTAACAACGCCATTATACGTTTTTGAAGAGCCGCCGAACCTGGTCGAAGATTTTTCATTTAATTATACACCAGGGAACCTATTTCGCTTCACCTTTCTATAGGAAACTTAAAGATAGACAGACAAAAATTCAACATTTTTGTTACACTCATAAGCATTGATTTACGACCTGGGCCTCGATTCTGCTAAAGGCAAACCACTGTAATACCACTGAAACTCTAAAAATGCTATTTAATTGTAGACTTTACCGTTATACAGTTAAAGTCTAAAATCAAATGAAATCAATTCATTTAACTTTTTGATTCGCTCTACGAAATATAATTTGATTTTAGACTTTATCCTGATAATAATAAAGTCTACACTTAAATGACATTTTTTGGAGTGTCAGTGGTATGACAGTGGTTTGCCTTTAGCAGAGGCCCTGTTATTCTATTGATATTACAAACAGACATTCAATTTGTTTTCGTATAGATAATTATTCTTACTATACTTACTATGAATATTTTTGTAGTAACATCCTCTGCCCATATCCTGACTCGCTGCTTGCATTAGTAAGAAAAAAAAACACTTTCAATCAAGTCTAACATAAGTGGCTTTTACATGACACAATCTATCGCGCGTTCTAGGAGCGCGCTTGCGCGACGGAATGCTTGTACGCGCAATCGTGCGTGATAATCTTTGTGAACTAAATCTTTCGCGCGCGATTACGTGCGGTCCTTTTTGACGTATCGCAAAATCGATGTAAAGGCTGTGTATGGGGAAGAGAGACAACAATATAGGAGTGTCATGCACGCCATGACAGTCTTGGAGCGCGCGCTCTTTCCCTCTCTCTTCCAACATCTTTACATGCGCGTTCTTTCACACGCGAATCGATTTTCACTCGTTATAGCACTCGCGATAGACCGTGCGTGTAAAGGGCACCATTGGTTCAAGGGCTCAAAAGATGCGGGCTGCGGGGAAAAAGCGTTTTGGGCCACCATGCAGTCCGGTGTTTGAAGACCCGAGACGGCGTGCGATTTTAGTCGGTTCAAGTCCGACAGCTTTATTTTAACTTGCTCTGTTGTTAGCGTTAAAAAAAGCGATGGTAGCTGAATGGATGAGAACGCCACCTCTTTTCAGAGGTATCGAGTTCCCCCCCTCAGAGCTCACTGTACCACTCTACCCTTCACCCCTTCCTAGCCTCCCCAAACCTTACCCC
Source organism: Lithosia quadra (assembly GCA_963576445.1). NCBI lineage: Eukaryota > Metazoa > Arthropoda > Insecta > Lepidoptera > Erebidae > Lithosia > Lithosia quadra. The sequence goes on from OY754903.1 coordinate 3,668,817, forward strand.
TCCCCCCTCCCGTCCCGTACAGGAAGTGGTCGCCGTAGCCTATGGACGTGTGCTACACCAAGAATGTCACACACGTCCATAGGCCACGGTGACTGCTTCCCATCAGGTGGGCCGTGTGCTTGTCTGCTACCTACGTAGTATAAAAAAAAACTTTTTCACTTAATTTATTAAATTGTATAACCACACTTCGCTATTCGCTATTCGCCTATATTGTATTCGAGGAAATTCTTATAGATGACTAAACCCTCCATAATTCGTCATAGAAGAGTGACTAAGGCGAATATTCGTGCGAATAAAGCAAATATACACAAATAAGCCCTCCCCACTTCGATTTATACACGTGAATAAGGCGAATAACGAAGTGTGGTTCCACCATAACCGTGTTCAGTCCTTACCAGTAGTGAGTACAGTGGAGGTGTGCGCGATCTCCTGGAACACCTGGTAGTTGGGCAGCAGGCACTGCGTGGTGATCTCGTCGGAGCCGCAGCGGATGTCGGCCTCCTGGCACAGCAGGGCGAAGCACGACATGGCCACCAGCACCACGTCCGTGTCGATCGACCACAGGCACATGAAGAACACCACCTGGAAGTCACGGGTTTACAGTTTTTTTTTTATACCACTTAGGTGGCAGACAAGCACACGGCCCACCTGATGGGAAGCGGTCACCGTGGCCTAGGGCGTGTAACACCAGGGGCATCACACTCGCGCTGCCGACCCCAATTTCAGTTTTATGAAGGTGGGACACGACGGTATGTCCCGTCCGAAATGAGCTGTCCGACTGGGGTATTACCTCCGCCCTACAGAACACCGCCCCATAATAACCATCGTGTTGTGTTCCCCAAGGTAAGTAGGGTAGCCAGAGCTCCCAATCCCTTCCCAATCTCTCTTTCCAACTCCGCCCTAAACTTCTCCTCCCCCACCTCAAGGGTTGGCAGTGCGAGTTTGACGCCCCTTTTTTTATCGTGCGGAAATCCCCATGGATACCACCCCCGTCGGCCATCAGGGGTGGTTATGTCGTAATCGAACCGACTAAAACGTACGCCGTCTCGTGTCTTAATTACCGGGGTTTAATGTTACCCAATAGGCATATCCCTCGCACCCCAGCGGACCCTGGGCCATTTACGTTTTTAAGATGTCGACCTCCCGAATGGGGGGGGGGCGAGCATCACGCCACTTCGCCGACGGTGGGGTGTAGGGTAACAGGCGGCTGTCCTGGTTGGTGGGGGGTTGGCGAAAGGGGTTATTGTGGTAGTTTTTGAAGAAGCGGTACCTCCAGCTTGATGTGCGCCTGCTTGCAGATGGGCACCTGGCTGCCCACGTTGGCGTACTCCTTGTGCTTGGCCAGGAACTCGTTGCGGCAGGTGAGGATGTCCCGCAGCCAACGGAGAACTTCGCGGTAGTTGCCGATCTGGCGTTGGATCAACTTCTGGCTGATGTTGTATAGGACTTGTGAGCTGTTGGAATTAAATGGAAAGAAACGGTTGTTCAATATTAATAAAAATAATAAATAGTCTATCTATACTCTATTACTCCAAAATCTAGTCAAGTTAGATGCCGTACACTGTACTTTACTAAACATAAACAATCTTGATGTGTCTATTTAATCAGTTTTATTTAAAAACTTAGTTTATACGTGCAATTTTAGTCGGTTCGAATATAACATAACTGCTGAGATTTCCGCACGAAAAAAGGGATACCTACTTGCAGGTTAGGTTTATATAACCTCTAAAGTCTTGATGGGCACTTCCTATTAATATTATAAAAGGGAAAGTTTGTAAGAATATATGTCTCGATGTATGTTTGTTACTCTTTCACACAAAAGCAACTTAATAGATCTGGCTGAAATTTGGTACAGTGATAGATTATAGTCTGGAATAACATATATGCTACTTTTTATCCCGGGAACAGGTTCCCGTGGGTCACAGTAGCGGGAACAGAATTTCACGCTATAAACTAGTAAATACAGCACTTACCTAATATCCCAGAAGGTGTTAAGAGGAGCCTCTGGGTTCCACATATGTACCCTATCCGGCCTGTGGAGCGCTAGGAGCGCGTCCATGGCGGCCTGCGAGATCTCGCCCATGCCCGTCTGGTGTACCAGCGAGACTAAGCCATTGATCAGCTCCGTGGTAGACGATTGGATCTCTATACTGGACCGTCCAGGATTCTGTAACAAATATTTATATATACTTACGCCTTATCCTGTATAGACCATTAAACGGCACTTAAAAAACGTCAAAATTAAAATGATTCAAAACTAGATAACAAAACGGACCACGGGTTCTAAACGCGGCCCAGACCTGAGAAGACTCCGGCAACTAACTCAGCGGGCTGTTTTTTTTTTGGTCTATTTACTTTATTTGTTTCTGTCTGTTTATTTTTGTCAAGAGTGGTTATGTCGGATTTGAACCGACTAAAACCGCACACCGTCTCGGGTCTCTATTACCCATCCCCTCGCACCTCAGCTCATCCCGGGCCATCTATGGTATTAAGATGGCCCACAAAAAGCGGGGGGGAGGGGGGGTTGACCCCCCTTCTGCGCTCGGAAAACCAGCCCGCCTCCCACCTGCTCCCCACTGTGATCTCTGCTAGTTAAGTGACACATAGAGAACCTCCGAGCAGTCCTCTAGAGGGTCACACCCGCCGCGGCCGGCGTTACCCGCAGGCAGCAGCGTCTCCCCTGTGAGTGTTAGGCGCTGCTCGCCTTCCTAATAACAAAGCAAGTTAAATAAAAGCTTGTAAAAAGTTATGGCGTATCAAAACTTACACTCAACATTAGCATGGGATCAGCATGTATTAACTTCACCATAGACAATAGTAGGTTCCTATAAGCTGGCATCTCCTCGCTCTTGTTAAACTTGGACTGCACCTCCTTAGACTTGAGAGTGAGGGATATCATCCTCAAAGGAGTGTGGACTACGTAACCCTGGAAAGCGATTAACCTTTTTTTTACTTATTCTATGACATTATACACAACACTAGCTAGTATTATGGGTTCTAGAATGCAGTTCGCGCGCGCACATCACGCGGGAATACCCATGAAGTGCTTCCACGGCAAATTATTTTTTTACAAAATGGCCGACACAATTTCCAAATTCGTACCAGTAGTTTTTGAGATTATTGTGTTCAACCAAAGAAACAAACTTTATATTTGTTTACTTTATAATATGATCCAAGAGTACATACATACATAATGCTCACGCCATCTGTTTCTGTCCTTACACACTTAACGCGCTTCCTCTACTGTCATTAAGCCTTTCATGCAAGCCCGCTGGTTTCGAGTGCTTTTGACCTGCCCTTTTTGCAATAAATCATCAATTTGGTCAGTGTATACTCTGCGAGGTCGACCCCGGCTTGCCTGCCCACTTACCAAACTTACTATTAATCTTGATCTAAAAGTATAAATATTAAAAAGGACAAAATAGGACTTAAAATGAAAATATTACCTGGGTGGCCTTATTCGACGTGTCAGTGAACATAGCTCTGAGTTCCGCCGCCCTGGGATACAGTAACTCTATCTGCGGCCACCACGGCAACCGAGGCTGTTTTATTATCCTGAAACAATCACTTCTTATAGTAAAAAGTAACGGAAGAACGAAAGAATTTATTAAATCGTTGACATATACGAACACTAGCAGTCCCTTGCGGCTTCACCACTTTTTTTTTATAAAAATAAAATAATAGCAACTCATTTATGTCCTACTGCTGGGCACGGGTCTCCTCTCCTCACACACGCTGGCCTAATGTGGGTTGGTGGATCGGACATGTACTTAGAATTTCTTCTAGGACATGTGGGTTTCCTCACGATGTTTTTCCTTCACCGTCAGCAGATGGTAAATCATGTGATTAGCACATATAAATTCCACAAAGTGAAATTCACATTGGTACTGTCCGGCCGGATTCGAACTCGATACCTCTGAGTAGAGGCCGTGTCCATAAAGACATAGAAAAAAAAAGTAGTTTTTTTAATGGTGCGGAAATCTCCATGGATACCACCCTCGTCGGCCATCGGGGGTGGTTATGTCGGGATCGAACCGACTAAATCCGCACGCCGTCGCGGGTCTTAATTACCGGGGTGTAAGGTTACGCAATAGGTATATCCTTCGCACCCCAGCTGACCCCGGGATATCTACGGTTTTGAGATGGCCCCCTCGACTCCCCGAAAGGGGGGGTGGGGCGAGCATCGCGCCACTTCGCCGACGGTGGGATGTAGGGTGACAGGCGGCCGTCCTGTCACCCTACACCGTCGTGCCAGGCAGTCGTTACGGGTAGTTGGAGGCGTTGGAGCCCACAAAAGTCCAACCAGTCTAACTTGGAACTTCGATATCGCCATTGGTCATAATGACCATTGGTTGTGGAGGTCAGATGGCAGTCGCTCCACGGAAAACATCGAAGTTTAGCCGCATCACAGTTAGACTGGAAAGCCGAGCCCAACTGAGTTGGGAAAAAGGTTCAGAGAATGATGATGATATACTGACCTAAGTAAAGAGCTGATGATCACGCTGTGATAAGATATGTGCGTGTTAAGATTGAGACACACTTTGAGAGCGTCGTTGTTGTGCGGCATTATCCTGAATAGGGAGACGAAGCAGTCCGTCATCAGGTCCAGCTCGGAGTAGCCGGACATCAGGTTGCCTCGGATGTACGACTTGGAGGGGTTGAAGAGGAGTGACTGTAAATACAAAATACTCGCATATAAAATGTTTTTTTTTAATACTACGTAGGTGGCAGGCAAGCACACGGCCCACCTGATGGGCAGCGGTCACCGTGGCTTATGGTGAGAATGAGACACTGAGCGAGAATCGAACCCATGACCTCCGACTTAACATTCGATCGGTCTACCGCTACGCCATTGGTCACCAAAACGACGTTTTTTTAATGGCGAATCCAGATCCCACCCAAATTTCCACCATTGGTGTCGATTCTGTTGTGCATTTGCACTATACTTAACTAAAACCTCTAAATATTATGTTGACTTTAAAGCACCCTTCCTCCCCCACCCCTTCCTATTCTCCCACGCCTTCCCAGCCCTCCCCTTTCCCTTCAGGGTAGGCAACGCGTGTGTGACACCCTTAGTGTTGCACACGTCCATTAGCCACGGTGAGCGCTTTCCATCAGGTGGGCCGTGTGCTTGTCTGCCACCTACGTAGTATAAAAAAAATTCAAACGTTTTTTTTTTTCAAAATTGGCAAAAACAACTAGGTACAGACCATAATAATATGTAATGGTTTAATTAAAGTTGAAATAAGTAAATCGAGATAAAATCAAAATTTTATTTTAGAGATTTTAGTGAAATTGCACGTCAGAATCGACACCAATGTCCGTGGTTAGATTAATAAAATGAATTTAGTCGGTATACCTTGAGATCATTGATGACAGATTTGACTAGTATAAACGTGACGTTGCCGGAGTCAGCTATGTTGAGGTACGTGGACGCCTTGCAGAGCTTTACACACGTCACCACCGCGGCCTCGGTCATCTGCTTCGAGTTGTTCTGAGGACCTGGAGCCAGAAGTACCATACATACATACAAATAGTCCCACTACAGCCCTTTCTATTTTGTGAGGAAATTCCGCAGATACCGTCGACCATCGGGGTTAGTTATGTCAGATTCGAACCGACTGAAACCGCACGTGTTAGATTATCCAATAGACATTTCCCTTGCACCCCAACTGACCCTGAAAGTTCTTGGTCATACTTTAAATCTGTTATAATATGTTTGACTACAACTGGTTGAGTTACGATAACTGACATTTATGCGGGCAGAGCCGCGCGCATCGGCTAGTCTATACTAATATTATAAAGAAGTTAAGTTTGTGTGTTTGTATATTTGTTAAATTGTAAGGGGTAATCTCGAGATCTACTGAACCGATTTTAAAAATTCTTTCACCAATAGAAAGCGACATTATCCGTGAATGTCATAGGCTGAATATCGTCACGCTACTGCCCAAGGGAGCGGAGTAATAATCATAAATGTGAACAATTCCGGTAGATTTCCTTACATTTTAGGAAAACTGATAAATTATGAGCATATTACGTGAGTTAAAAAGGGTGCATCGGGGTTCAAAACACGCCACGGGCGAAGCCGGGGTGGATCAGCTAGTATACAATATATTCACGCGATTCTCCCCCTGATAATACACGCATAATATGTACTTATTTAATTTTGTAAAAAAGAAAATTTAAAAATCAACTTACTAAGACCCCGTTTCACAGAGTCTATAAAGTGCTTCTTTTTACTGTGCCGCGGACTGCAGGGCGCGCCACTGTCCGCATTCACTATTTCTTCTAAAACTTTCTGTAAACAAAACATTTTTATTGAAAAAAAAAAAAATAGTATTTAAGCATACTAAAACTGCATAGCTGTTTTAAAAATAAATATTTTTATTGTGACGTCACCTAAATATCATTAACTTAAATTAATCAAATACCAATTTACTGATATAGTTCACGGCATTTAACTTGGCAAGATTTTGGAGTAGTGTGGGCCCTACTCCAAAACCTTGCCAAGTTAGATGCCGTGAGCTACGAGCATATACGACGTCGTAGCTTAGACTAGATTTCACCCATAAAAATTCGTTCGACAAAACAGAGTTCTCATATTTTATTCGACGAAATTCGTTGGGTAACACACACAGTCATAAGTAATTGGCGTACAATAAAATTGAATTTTATTCCACCAGTCATGCTAAATTGAACTCTATCCTACAACTCACAGGGTTGAGAACTAGCAACATGATCTGTAGCGGCCACATCGCCACGCGAGACTTCTTATTGTCGGAGAAGCTGTCCTGCAGTATGTCGAACAAAGTGTCGCAACATTTGCTCAACTCGTCGTTAGGCCGACACTGGACTTCTGCGAATTCCTGCAATTATTTTAAGCGGCATTAGCTTAGTAAATGGATGGATGGATGGGTGGATAGGTGGATGGATGGATATGGATGGATGGATGGATGGATGGATGGATGATGGTTGGATGGATGGATGGATGGTTGGATGGATGGATGGATGGAAGGATGGATGGATGGATGGATGGATGGATGGATGGATGGATGGATGGATGGATGGATGGATGGATGGATGTATGGATGGATGGATGGGTGGATGGATGAATGAATTGATGAATGGATGCCTTTGTTCGGTATTGAACAGATTTGAGTTTTTGGGATTGGGCAGATTCGTGATTAGGATGGCTGGGTGGATGAATGAATGAGTGAGTGAATGGATTTTGCCTAGATAGTTTTGACCGGTTTAAAAACGTTCCAAAAAAATTAAACATCGATGTTTTTTATCTGCAGTAATATAGCCTGTCTTTTTTTCCGGGAGTATTTTTTTAACACCCTGTATGTATGTATGTATGTATGTATGTATGTATGTAGTGTGTTAATACAAGTACCTGTGGATACGTATCCATCCAATTCCATATAGCTTTCTCCAAAGAGGACACTAAAACTAAATGCGCTGATTTTCTTAACAACCTAAATTTTTGTATTGACTCTGTAACAAAAATACACGTTATATATTTCACAATCTTATTTACTATTATAAAAATTGTTAAGTAAGTAACTGTGTCTGTACATTGAAGATATAATAAACGATACAGAACACAAAAATATTTTTTTGAATAATTATTGTTTTAGGTGTCAGATGACTACTTCTTTATTGTCTATTAATAAATATATAAAAGTATCAATAATATATAACATCTTCCCCACAAAAACAAAAATTAAAAAATAACAAATATACAACATCTTCCCTACAAAAAACTAAACTTAAAAAACACAACTCTATAAACGTCTATAAGTACAAACATAGTAAATAACAAATATACACAAATATCACAACACTTTTAGTTTTTCAGTCCGTAGCAGCCGGTCCCAGACCGTGGAGTGTCGGACCCATAAAACAATTTGATCCCTGATCAAAATCTATAGTAGCCGGTCCCAGACCGTGTAGTGTCGAACCCATGAAACAATTTGATCCCTGATCAAAATCTATAGCAGCCGGTCCCAGACCGTGGGCTGTCGAACCACCTATGAAACAATTTGATCCCTGATCAAAATTTATAGCATCTGGTCCCTGACCGTGGGCTGTCGAACCACCCATGAAACAATTTGATCCCTGATCAAAATCTGTAGCAGCCGGTCCCAGACCGTGGGCTGTCGAACCACCCATGAAACAATTTGATCCCTGATCAAAATATACTTATCAAATAATTTGATCCCTGATCAAAAGTATTCTAAATCCATCGCTTGACGCATCCAATAAATGACATCCAGGAACTCCGCAGGCGTTCTGGCGTGCTCCATTGCAATTAGGTATATGATGCCTATTATGCCCAAAATCTTGAATATAAACCAAATAAATATAAATTTGCGTATACTACGCCCAAAAACTTCTGTGAAAAACAATTTATACAAAAAAAATCTAATAAAAAATTATAATGAAAATTCACCGCTGTCACCATGTTTTAGGTGTCAGATGACTACTTCTTTATTGTCTATTAATAAATATATAAAAGTATCAATAATATATAACAATTATCAGTTTTGCGCCATGGTCGCAAAAACTATTCAACAGATTTTGATGCGGTTTTTCTTATTAAAAGTCTTAGAGGAAGGGGGGTTGTGAGTTCTAGCTATTACCCCAGTCGGACTGCTCAGGGCCCGTAGACAAGTGTCAGAAGCCTAAATCGCTAACGATCGCTAAGGAAACGAATAGCCACAGTCGACCATACACACTCCACCTCGTGATTCCGCCGCAGCGCGCGCATCGTACGCCGATGATGAGCTTGGATGTGATTGGTCGACCTAATCTATTAGTTTCCTTAGCGATCGTTAGCGATTTAGACTTTTGACACTTGTCCACGGGGGCTGTTCGGCTAGGATACGGATAGTTCGAAAGAATTACGGTAGATGGTTCCACCGGCGCCCTAAGCCGTAGAATATATCAAAAAATATCAAGCATCTAGAATGGGTCCCGGTAGCTCAGTTGGTCAGAGCATTCCCCCTGTAAGGTACTGGTCACGGGTTCGAATCCCGTCCTGGATGATCACTTATTCCGATTAGAAAAAATAATGTAACTTAATAAAGTATTAGATATTCACCTGTTAATAGCCGTATAAGTCTCAATATATCGACGTTGATGTATTGTATCAACTCTATGTCTGTATAGTCGGGGTTTTCTTCGGAGCTAGACGATAGTTCCTGGAACAACTGCATTTACCTTCGTTAAATGTCTTCCATAGGGCACGTGTAGACAGACAATATACAACGTGTTGACTTGCATTTGAGAATCCTTCAGAGGGGGGCTTGAGCTACTTATAGTCATCACAAATTCACCAGTGCATTGAATATTAGGACTTCGTTCACGTAGTTCACAGGCGATAACATTGATCAGCTGACGCGCACACTACCTACTTGTGTGGACTTAGGGCCGGCAGAATACCTTAGTAACTAGTACTGTAGATAAGTAAGTACTAGTCAGTAAAGTCAACTGATAATGTATTTATTTGACAATTTTGAATCAGCAAATTTACAGAAAAAAAAATAAGCACTATTTTTTTTTTTATTCAGGATAGGCTTACGTTTGACCACTATCTCACCTGATGGTAAGTGACGATGTGGTCTACGATGAATCACGCTTGCCTAGAAGGATCCTATTCACTCGTGGCTTGAATATTCCCAGGTTATACTATTTGTGCTCATAAAATTTTGATGGCTATAAGTAGCTGAAGCCCCCCTGTGAATGATGCTCAAATGCATATCAATGCGATCTATCGTTGTTGGCAGATCAATAGCATCAATATTATTGACAGGACTTAGATACATATTGACTGTCTCCACGCGCCCATGTGTTTGGAAAGTAAAACTGCTTTAGCCCTAACAAAGCCTACATATTTAGGGTCACACCACACCAACAGGGCCTCGATTCTGCAAAAGCAACCCACTGTCATGCCACTGATACTTCAAAAAAATACCATTTAATTTTGGACTTTATTGTAATGCTTTTAAATTCTAATATTAAATGATATTTTACAGAGCGAATGAAAGAGATTAATGAATTCTTTTCATTAGATTTTAGACTTTTAACTGTATCATGGTAAAGTCTACAATTAAATGGCATTTTTTTAGAGTGCCAGTGGCATGAAAGTGTCTTGCTTTAGCAGAATCAAGATCCTAATCGATCGTCGATCGAAACCATCGGTTGAAATTAATCGATTGGTATCGATGGATACAGTTTCATAAGACGTCAACTTACCCTTCTTTTGTCGTGCGGAAACCACCCCCGTCGGCCATCGAGGGTGGTCATATCGGAATAGAACCTACTAAAACCGCACGCCGTCTCTGATCTCAACCCTACTTACCGCCGGGAACATAACACAATGGTTATTATGGCCGCGGTCTTCTGTAATGCGGAGGTACTATACTCTTATCCTACTTTAAATCTGTGAGTATCAATGGTATACCTGAAGCCTGGCGCTGATCCTGTTGAAGACCGCGTTGAAGAAGTTGAGGCTCAACGCGAAGAGTACTTTGCTGGCCAGCTGCCTTAGAAGCATGTTGTTCACTGTATTTTCGTTGCGCATATCTGTCAAAACAGGTATAGGTAAGCGCACACGCATGAATGGAACAGCCGGTTAAGGAACCCCAGTCCATCCATACATATAAAAACTACAGACAAAACTCGCTGAAGACCTGACAGTGTCACAAAAATGGCGACAGGTAGCGAGGTGTGAGTGAATTTTGGATTATTATTCACTTTATTTTAAATATAGACATATAAATTACATTTTTAAATATATATAAAAAAAATACATTTAAAAATATAAAAAATAGTACCCCACCGGCATCGGGTACAGGGACCAAGCTACCGGTGGTTAGGGCTCCAGAGAAAGGAACCTCCTCACAATACGTGCCGTGTCGAGGAGTACTGCCTTCTGCATCAGTCCCTTAACCCAGCCACCCAACGTGAGCCTCTTTAGGTGTTGGTCGAGGCTCTTGGCAATCAGTCCGTGGACTGATATAACTATCGGGACAATGATCGCCGAATCCACATTCCACATGTCAACAACCTCATGAGCTAAAGCCAAATACTTAATTATTATTATTATTCAATTATTTATTTTAGTTCTTAAGTCTAAGTTTTTTTACAATATATCTATAAAAAACAAATTACAAAAATATTATAAATTATTATTATTATTATTATTATTTATGTTGAACACACTAGCAGCCATTAGGCTGATGCGTGTGTGTCTCATGATCCGGAGATTTTGTCAAGTCTGTTTTTGAAACTATCAACACTGGGTGCCAAAACAACATTTTCAGGTAGGCTGTTCCACTCTCTAACGACACGGTTAGGTACAGAGTGTTACGCTGGCGCGGTCGCAGCAAGAAATTTTGGGGGGTCACTAATATAATTATTCTAATATATTATAATTTCATCTATTATCTATCTATACAAATAATAAATCTGTAACTGATCGTTGTCTGTGTATGGAAGACATATGAAAAAAGATATCGGGCGACTTTATGAATGTAAAAGATGTCTAAACAATGATTCTTAGAATTTTTGTCTGTTTTGTCTGTGTCCGTGTGTGCGTGTGCGTGTGTGTGTGTGTGTGTGTGTGTGTGTGTGTGTGTGTGTGTGTGTGTGTGTGTGTGTGTGTGTGTGTGTGTGTGTGTGTGTGTGTGTGTGTGTGTGTGTGTGTGTGCGTGTGTGTGTGTGTGTGCGACAACCACATCGCAAATATTTGCATGTTACCAAACTCACCAATGAACTGACACACTTCTCGCAGCAGAATCTTCACATTCATAGCCTCATCGTACTTGGCAGTGTCTTTGGGCTGGGAGCTCAGACATATCTCTAACGTGTCTAACACTATCACGAGACTGTCGTGGTAGCTCTTCTCCAACTCCGTCTGCGGTCGGTTCAGGCCTATTGGTACTGTTGGCTGGTACTGGAACATAAATAGGTTATATTTATACTATATTTTTTAAGCCCCTGTTGCACCCCAACTGAAACCCTTCCCTTTGATGTCTTATCTTGGCTGCTACAGAATTTACTAAAATACTCACACCTGTATATCTTTTTTTTATACAACTTAGGTGGCAGACAAGCCCACGGCTGACCTGATGGGAAGCTGTCAGTGCTGTCACTGTGGCCTATGGACGTGTGCAACACCAGGGGTGTCACACTCGCGCTGAAGATCCTGCAAAAACCTTCTAATACCCTTCTTGAAGAACCCCATATTGTAGCCGCCAGGGAAAACCACTGCAGGGAGATTATTCCTAAGTGTGCGCAGAATGAAATTTATTTTTAAATTTAGTCTTACCAATTCGTTGACCCTCTGTAGAATCTTGGTGAGGCCAGCTATAACAAGGGAGAACCGGTGCCGGCTGATCTGCACGAGACAGGCCTTGCATTGTTCTTCATTGATGCGGGAGTGCAAGTTTTGAGCCCCAGTCTTGTACGGCAGCTGTAGACAACATTGAATTTTTTCGTGCGGAAATCCCCACGGATACCACCCCCTTTCGGCCATCGGGGGTGGTTATGTCGGAATAGATGATCTAAATCTAATAATTTTAATCAAGTCATTATTTCCAATTTCGAAAAAAAATTTCATTTTTTTTTTCATACTACATAGTCAAAATAAGCTGAAAAAATGAATATTTCAAATCAAAAAGAATACAGTGTCTTTGAGACATAAAAAGCTAAGTTATGGCAGACAAGCACACGGCCCACCTGAAGGGAATCGGTCACCGTGGCCTATGGACGTGTGCAACATTTTTATATCGAATTTGAGTTTCATTTTAATGATTGTGTTGTAAGAAAGTAATAAATAAAAGCACTTAATTGGTCTATAGAAGTTGAGATAAAAATTATATCCTCTTCTAAGTAAACATATGGAATCACATAGGTACATAACAAAAATTGCTACTACAGTCTAGATCAGATTAGATTTTTTAAGAGAATTATGATACACAATAATGTTAAATTTTTTATAAATATTCTGTATGTACGCGTAATATGACGTATAAAAATAATTTGAAATATTAAGCCGACGAAAAAGGAGTGTCGAAAAGTTACAGTAATTTAACAGGATAATCATTGTTTTTTCTGAATGCAGTATTGTTATTAGACAACAATACGTTTAATAAGCATCTCAGAATTCCCTGAAGTCTTTAAACAGTTATCAAAACCCTCGTCGATCGATAATTTCAGCCGCATCTATGTCTCGTAATGAAAAGAAATACGTGAGTAGTCCGACCACCCACGCAATTAAACTCACGATACCAATTTTAAAAATATATTTAGCGTGAGAGCTTCTTCTTTCTTACTAAATTTATGAAGTAAAATTAGTATTTAGTCGGCATAAAATGTTTATGTTTACATTACTTAGAAAAACTCCATATATGGGTGGGTCTTCAAAATTAAATTAAATATATTTTTTGACACTCACCTGCTCCTCAAAACGGGCAATAAGCGAGCTAGCCCACTCACTAGGCTTCTGCGTCCCCATTTCATTAATAAATACAGTATTGTTTGTGTAAATAAATTAAAAACATCTAGGTAGTTATTTTGGTGATCCCATTTCCGCTTGTCGACTTACAAAAACTACTTATGAATGAACAGTGTTTACACTATCCGTGGCTTTAAATCCTACACTTGTCATTGTTTCTTTCTTAACTTCTAAAGAGGATAAAGCAGGATTATCCGTTGTATTACCTATGGACAAAATTCTTGACAAATACTTTACATGCGCAGAACAAGTTTTAAGGTCTCTTTGGTGGTAAGCGCGGGGTGCGAGGATGAAGGGGTACCATTCAACCATAATATAAGTATGTATTTTTATACTACTGAGGTGGCAGACAAGCACACGGCCCACCTAATGGGAAACTGTCACCGTGGCCTGTGGACGTGTGTAACACCAGGGAGTGTCTGGGAGTGTCACACGCGCGCTACCGACCCTGGATTAATATCAATACATCGCAAGCACAAAATGCAGAAACTACTTGCGAAATTTGCGAATATTGTTTTTATTTGTTATTTTCCAATATGTTAAATTTCTACCAATGTTTAAAAAGTAAATCATTATGAGATAGCAACACATAGATGTCAAAACCAAAATCAATACAAAAGTTACGTTCCGTTTCATCATAGATTCATAGTCAATCCAAGTCAATCATAGTTTTGGATACTATGTATTGTATGCACTTATCTGTGTTACAGATCAGTGATTATTATTATTATGGTATTGTGATGGTGCTCGTTATATATGGTGATATTGTTGATGGTGACCCGAAATAGCCTTACACATCTACACACACACAGCACAGCTGAATGGTTTAGGCGCTGCGCAAACGTAGACACTTTTGTTTCTTGTGTCCGACACAAGTTACCGATGAATATTTGAATTCTATAAAACAAGTATGAAATCATTCAACTCCCTGCGCATACGTGAGTCCAGTTGCTTCCACTGAACACTATATTCAGGACGATCAAAAAGTGTTCGGTGTCGGTAACTGGAAACTAAAAGTCGTCAGTTGAAGACACAAGCAACATTCACAAACGTCCATCATGAGACTACGGAAAACAAGCAGATACAGCACTCAACAGTTTCTTGTGGTGTGCCGTGTCTTTGACAGGGAACCGGCAACTGTGTCCGGTTGTCGATACGGGACACAGCAACTACGGTTTCCTGTGGCGGTGTGCCATGTCGGCAACACGTTTGCGCAGCGCCTTATATTATATCTAACGTGTGCGTGTGTGGCGTGATTATTAAGTTAATTTTCACGCTGTTTATCCCAAAAGGCCGATGAAGTGGTGAAGTAGATTGAACAAAATCTGAACCCAATTTAAAAAAGTATACTGTCAGATAACTTTTGACAATTCTTTTATTGTGTTTGTCAAAAAAAATATTGTCGGTCATTTCAATTGTTGATTAAAACAGGAAATCGAATATTTATTATTAATATTGTTTATTGACTTGTTGCTCAAAGCTTCTATTTCAAGATGATGGTGAGTAATACCCAGCCAAAAAGTTAACGGCAATAATTTTTATATTTTTGCATTTTCACCGGGGGGCGTCTCCTTGAGATAACTATTATCTGGCAATATCAGTTAATTTCTGCGGATATCTAGCTCTAATGACTCAGATATGTGTTTGTACAACTCTTATACCCATTATAATAGGAATAATAGCTAGTTTCAACAGTGTTTACCGTTAATTAGTTTAGTGACGTGGATTGCTAATTTTTGTTTTGTTATTATTTTTGACGCTGTGAACTCACTTTCGGGTAGTGTTATTTACTGTGCCGTTATCAAAAATCTTCCTTCAATATCTAATAGTGCTATAAATATATATAACTATACTTATTCAGTCGAAATTTTGTAATTTTTTTCCTTGTGATAAAACCAGTTCATTTAGCTGTTTTTAGTATAGTTTGACAAGGAAGCACCCATCCTGTGTAGTGGTAAGTTTCTATCAGAGCCAATATTCAACAGAAGCAGGGTAGCTATGCTATCTATATACTTTACGTATTATCATTAGAATTGATACAGGTGGCTATTACCTCTGCTTATTCTGAAGACAGACAGGCTTGAAGTATAAGCCTGACCAACACCTTCAGGGACCAACTTGAGTCAATCTCACTTGCTATAAATGACGAACAAGGGCTGGCCCACTCTTTCCTCTTGGAGTTGTCCAATTAAAATTTTCTTTGTTGTCTAATTGTAAACCTTGAAATCAGGAAATTCCTTATTATTATAATTGATAGGTCCATGTTTGACCACTATCCGACCTGTTGGTTAGTGATGATGTGATTGTGGATGGATAGATAGGATTATGATGAAGAGTACCATACATACACACGCTCACGCCTTTTTCCCTCCGGGGTAGGCAAAGACAAGAGAACAAGTAACAAAAGTTAGATTTATAGTATTTAGAATGCTTTTTGTAACCCTAAAACTCCATAACCGCCAGCTACACCTATAATCACAGTATAGTCATTTTTATGTACTTTCAGGACTGTGTGGAAGAAACTAATCACGATCCCCTGTCAGCGCACTCAACAGGCATGGCACAGACCCCGAGCTCTGCGGACCCCAAGTTGGACAAGAAAAAACCAAATGAGAATGTGTCACTCGCTGATAACAGCTTACTGGTATTGTATTAAGTTTTTTTTTAATATAGTGTCTTATAAGTATGCTTGACTTGGTTAAATAATTCTAAATAAAATATTATAAAAGAAATATAAATAAAATAACATTTGACTGAGATTATCACGCTGAAAATCACTTTACCTTGGAGAGTATGTATGGTTGCCATATGAACATCTATAACAGTTGTTACGGGTAGTTTGAGTCCTAAAAAGTTCGAAAACTGGTGGATTGTGGGAGTCAAATGGAAGTTGCTTTATGGAAATACTGAAGGTCACCGCTTCATAGCTAGCTTGAAAAGACTACCCTTACTGGGTTAGAAAAGGGCTCAAAGGGTGTTAAGTAAATATGTAAAACTGAAATGTATGTATGCACATAACTTCCGAATTAAATAATTCTTTTGTTCAAGGTTTGTATGAAATAAAAAAAATTTGGAATTTACAGCAGCTGGTCAATATTAGTAGGTTTAAACTTGTAACCTAAAATAATATTAGATTTTATAACATTTCATTTTTTAACAGGTTGATATATCAGATGCCCTCAGTGAGAAAGAGAAGGTCAAGTTCACCGTCCACACCAAGACAACTTTACCCGAGTTCCAGAAGTCTGAGTTCATAGTCGTACGTCAACATGAAGAGTTTGTGTGGCTGCATGACCGATATGAGGAGAACGAGGAATATGCTGGATATATTGTGAGTTTATAATAGACTAGCAGTCACCCGCAACTTCGCATGTGTGGAATTTTGTTCCCGTTCCTGCTAGGAACCTATTCCAGGAGTAAAAAGTAGCCTATATATTATACCAGACTATAATCTATCCGGTATCCCTGTGCCAAATTTCCTCCACCTAAACTGAATTGCCTGTGTTAAAAGTGGGCTCACGTCAGTAGTGTAATGGCCAGGATTCAAACCCAGGACCTATCCATCATAAGGCCAACCACTTAAGTTACAGATACTTAGATGTAGATTAGATGACCATGAGTTTGGGCACTTTATAGAAGCGATAACAATAATCGATGCTCTAGAAAAAAAAAACCAGCTAAATGTATAAATTTTTCACTCAAATATGAACCTTATGTTGATGGACTAAAAGGTAAATATGCAAAGCAAAATTTTGCAATCAGCATGTTTGTAATTTAGACCATAGTTCTGTTATAACCTTGTGCAATTATTTGCACAAAAACTAAATTAATGAAATGGTTTACTAACATTTCCTCTTACCGTATCAAATAATAGCAGGAAACTTGTTGATAACGTTCACTGATTAACAGTCCTAAAAGGGGCTTGGCAGATGTGTGCTAAATCAATATCAGAGCCAGCAATAGGGGCAATCCTATTGCTGTCAATGGGGTATTTTTCATGGGTATTTTGGGAAGGACTAGGCTCTGGTGTAGAATTTCCTTTCAGGGTTTACATATAGTTACAAAACATATAGTTACCTTCCCATTGGGGTAGACAGATAACATCTTTCCACTTGCCACGATCGTGGCATACCTTTCGCTTCTTAGCGAGTTAGTTGGTACAAATAAAAAAAATTGTTAGGGATTCCCATAATAATACTCGGGCTATGTAAAAAGAGTGATTCTGAACACAAAAATACATATTTAGGAATTCGTATCTGATGGTCTATCATCATATAATGTCATATTAAGATAAATACTTCCCAACAGATCCCGCCCGCACCCCCGCGTCCAGACTTCGACGCGTCCCGGGAGAAGCTGCAGCGTCTCGGAGAAGGAGAGGGCGCTCTCACTAGAGAAGAGTTTCTTAAAATGAAGGAAGAACTCGAGGAGTAAGTGCCATCATCCTCGTACCCTGAGCCTTCTCCCAACTCAGTTGGGGTCGGCTTTCCAGTCTAACTACGAAGCGGTGTACTTCGATATTTTTGGTGAAGCGACTGCCATCTGACCTCCACAACGCACTGGCGATATCCAAGTTCTGTAGTTAGAACAGTTGTTGGACTTTTTAGGGATCCAACTACCCGTAACTAATGTCACAGATGTGTGTTCACACGTCCATAGGCCACGGTGACCGCTTCCCATCAGGTGGGCCATGTGCTTGTCTGCCACCTACGTAGTATAAAAAAACCCGTATGTACCGTACCCCTATGTACCATGCCCGTAGTACATCCAAATTTCAAGTCTTACAAAAATATCTGTTCAACATCTTTTCTAGGGCCCATACGACTTTCTACAAACGTTCCCTCATACATTTTTATAAGAAAGCTGGTCATTATTATATTATTTTTACTTACAGTGAATATCTGGCCACGTTCAAGAAGACTGTTGCAATGCACGAAGTATTCCTACAACGTTTGGCGGCGCACCCAGTGTTCAGGAATGATTCTCATTTGAGAGTGTTTCTCGAGTACGAGCAAGACTTGTGTGCTAAACCTAGAGGGAAAATGGACCTTATCGGTGGGCTGGTGAGTTGGAATTTGTATAACACTGGCTATTGGCGCTTACGTCAGAGTAAAAATCTCGTCATCATAATGAGATAATAACATATTTTCTTGCTACCTGGGCTCCGCCAGAGACACGATCAAACTATGTTCGCAGATGCGATCAAAGTTTATTCTCAGATGCGATCAAACTGTTTTCAGATGCAATCAAACTCTTCATTGTCAGATACAATCAAATTCTCTTTTCTCAGATGCGACCAAACTATCTTCGCAGATGCGATACAACTTTATTCTCAGATGCGATCAAACTAGATGCAATCAAACTCTTCATTGTCAGATGCAATCAAATTCACTTTTTTCAGATGCGTTCAAACTTTTCAAGTCTATTCTCAGATACAATGAACCATGGTTACCAAAACGACAAATATATTCTGTTTTTGTAACTGGTTATGAAACCAGAAAAAATATCCATATTCGTAACTGGTTATCAAAGATCAGTTACGAATGTGGAGTAAAGGGAAAAAAAATGCATTTTCGTTGCTGGTTATGAACCATGGTTACCAAAACGACAAATATATTCTGTTTTTGTAACTGGTTATCAAACCAGAAAAAATATCCATATTCGTAACTGGTTATCAAAGATCAGTTACGAATGTGGAGTAAAGGAATCAAAGCTCTATTCTTAGATGCGATCAAAATCTTTTCTCAGATGCGATCAAACTATTCTCAGATGCGATCAACTCTATTCGCAGATACGATCAAACTCTATTCTCAGATGCGATTAAACTCTATTCTCAGATGCGATCGATGACAACAACCACAGATGAGATATACCTGGGTGCTACCGTGCGAGACGTGAACGACTTCTTCGAGCAGGAGACCACCTTCCTCCAGGAGTACTACTCCCACCTGAAGGAAGCTGTCGCCAAGGTTGACAGGATGACTTCGAAGCATAAAGGTTTGTGAACATCCTACAACTTCAAGAAGTGCATTAGAAGGGTTTTATAGGGTCGGCAGCGCGGGTGTGACCCCTTTTTTTTCATGCGGAAACCCTCATGGATACCCACCCCGTGGCCAGCGGGGCAGGTTATGTCGGACTCTTACCGACTAAAACTGCACGCCGTCTAGGGTCTTATGACGCCGGGGTGTAAGTTGGCCCATAGAGCATTTCCCTCGCACCCGGAGTGTGACTCCCCTGGTGTTGTACACATCTATAGGCCATGGTGATCACTTCACATCAAGTGAGTTGTGTGCTTGTCTGCCACCTGAGTAGTATAAAAAAAAATCTTGTACTTTTAGACTAGGAAGGGGTGGGGAGGCTAGGAATGGGTAGGGGTGGGAAGAGGGATTCAGTGAGCTCTGGCTACCCTACTTACCGCCGGGAACAACAATATATTTTCTGATCGGAAAAAATCATCATCCAGGACGGGACTTGAACCCGTGACCAGTCAAGGGACTAGTCACGGCACGACTGGCTCAGTTGGTCAGAGCATTCCCCCTGTAAGGACAGGGGGAATGCTCTGACCAACTGAGCTACCTGGACCCATCCTATGATCATTTTTTCCGATCAGAAAATCATTGGAAATAGTTAGCATGCAATTGCTTAAAAATTTCATTCAAACAACAATATATATGTCTCAATATCTAAAATGCTTTCTACAGAGGTAGCCGATGCCCATATCAAGTTGTCATCAGGCATCACTCAGCTGGCTTCACGGGAACAGCCTTCGACTGAGAGGTTCCTCACCAGAGCTGCGGAGACATTTGACAAGTGTCGGGTAAGTTGGGCCATTATAACCTAAAGAAAAAAAATGCCTTCAATATTTTTCTCTTTTCGTATCTATAGACATTATTACTATTATTAACAAAATTTTACAAATTCATAGCCAATGACGCATTTAAATGACGCACGCAATGTGCGTCATGTAAATGTGTGTATTTTCATGACGCACATATGCGTCATGGCCACGAGTTTGAGAAAAATTGAGATTTTAATGTTGCATACTATTTTCAACTTTGTCTAAATAGAATAAGAATGATTTTACTAGTATTTAACACCTGTTTCTGAACAATAAATCTATCTATCTAATCTATACTTACGCATTTAACCCTCCAAGGTGGCGGAGGTGATAACTAGGTCTTCTAAGTAAGAGAGCCAGAACTTACTGTAATATTATTTTTGTTTTTTCTTAGAAAATCGAAGGGCGCATGGCTTCGGACCAAGACCTGAAGCTAGCAGACACACTTCGCTACTACATGAGAGACGCTCACGCCGCCAAAGCTGTGTTAGTGAGGAGACTTAGGTCAGTACATCAGAATCATTATCAATATCATTAGTATTAATATCATCATTACTCTCAATATCATTGTCAATATAACTATCATCAATACCATGACTACTATCAATACTATCACTACTATCAATATCATCACTACTATCAATATCATCATTACTATCATTATCAATCTCATCATCTTCGCTATCAATATCACCAATGTTCTCAATATCATCATCAATATTATCATATCAATATCATCATCTTCGCTATCAGTATCATCAATGCTCTCAATATCATCATGAATATTATCATTACTATCAATATCATCAGTACTACTATCAATATCATCAGTACTATCAACACCATCACTATCAATACGTTTTATTCATTAATAGGTTTAATTCTATGACATTTTAAGTATCAAGCATATCAATATCATCATCATTATTATCAATATCATCATCACTCTTTTTTTTCAGGTGTCTAGCGGCATACGAGGCCGCTAACAGAAACCTCGAGAAGGCCAGAGCTAAAAATAAAGATGTTCATGCTGTAAGTTTTTTTTAATATTTTTTATTTTTTTTTCATCGCATAAAAACACAATTGCTTAAAAATGTATCATATAATTATTATGAAGTCATTTTTCTATAAGGGTGAATTTATATAGTCGCGGAGATAAGATCTGTGGTCATAAGATGACCATAGTGACTATATTATGATTCCAATGCCACGCACTCAATTTCATCAATGAAAATCCATTTTAACTAAACTGAGTTTTACTAAATAAATGTGGTATAGTTGTTCTATCTCAGGAAGGCGGGTTTGCAATAGTAGTATGAGTGTCTTGTCAATACGCATGCATTTGTGTGCGAATGTTCATGTCACGCAATGTCACGTCAAAAGAAGTTCATGTAGCGGTAGTGGTAGTAGAACAATAATTGCAAGTAATTAATTTTTGATAAGTATACAGATCGTAAGTATTTTTATAGATTTTGTTACCCAACAATTAATGAACTAATAATTTATTAGTCCAATGCGATTTATTTTTTGGCATAACATGTTATGGGATTAGGTAGATAGGGAGGAAAGTAAAGGCCAATTTTAATAATCCTTACAAAAAAAACGAACTTCAACTGCATCAAATTGAAATGGAACCTCACGGGAAGCGCCAGCTATCAAATTAAAAAAGAATCATCCAAATCGGATCACCCAGTCGAAAGTTTTGGGGTAACAAACATAATATTTTTATGTTTAATACAGTCGAATGGAGAACCTCCTCGTTTTTTGAAGCCGGGTAAAAATCCGTAAATTAAAATTATATGAATATATTTTTAAGTTTATGCAATTATTAGGAATCTGACGAATCTGTGTCGCTATCGCCACCATTATCATCTTATAAATTTATGATGAAACCACACCAAAATCCGTTCTATAGTTTTTATGTCCGTCGCTAGAGCGATAGACGTAAAATCGACTTAACGAATTTTGCATGCTGACGGTAGTTCTTTTTAGATTTTGGCGCGAACGCATTATACACTAGTGATCCGGACCGCGGCACGGGCCCGACTGACCGCTCCAGCCTTTACGCACACGAAAGCAGTGTGTAAATATACGTTTAACTACAACCAAAGCAAAACCGCCTTCCTAAAATAGAACATCTATAACACAATTTAAATTGAATCATTTATATTCATCAATGAGACTGCGCAAGGATGACACGCAAAATCGTGAAGCGTTCCACATTTTTTAATCTTTATTAGTGCCTCGGAGAGCACGTTAAGCCGTCGGTCCCGGTTGCCATACAAACATCTATGGCAGTCGTTACGGGTTAGTTGGAGCCCACAAAAGTCCAACCAGTCTAACTTGGAACTTCGATATCTCCATTGGTCATAATGACCATTGGTTGTGGAGGTCAGATGGCAGTCGCTCCACGGAAAATATCGAAGTTCAGCCGGATCACAGTTAGACCGGAAAGCCGACCCCAACTGAGTTGGGAAAAAGGTTCAGAGAATGATGAGACCTAGCTTTAGCATTTTGTTTATATTTTTATCGAATTTTCACCTGAATGTGTTTTTTTTAAATATGTGTGTACACCGCGTAAGTTTGTGTGTCACTACAATGTCTGTTTATTGTTCCTGTGCTCACAGCCGCTGGAGGTACAAGAGGTAAACACGCTTTATGTTATGTTTTTATGTCTTATTCTGCACCACGAATGTTGATGGCGGAACCACACTTCGCTATTCGTTTTTATTCACGTGTATAAATCGAAGTGGGGAAGGCTTATTCGTGTATATGCATTTGCTTTATTCGCCTTAGTCACTCTTCTATGACGAATTGTGAAGGGTTTAGTCATGTATAAGAATTTTCTCGAATACAATATAGGCGAATAGCGAATAGCAAAGTGTGTATCCACAATAAAAGCTATGGATTGAACGCGTTGAGAAATACAACTGACGACATTAGAGTCCGTCCACTTGCTTATACGTATAAGTCACACACACACTAGTCAGCCACTAAATATTTGCACTGAGCGGGAATCGAACCCGCGCTCCCTGTCGTAGCAGTCGAATGCACTACTGCTATGCCACAGAGGCCATCTATTGATAAAAGTAGTAAAAATGACCATGATAGATTGAAAGCAAGTTTTTTTTTACATTTTAGGCCGAAAGCAGACGGCGGGGCCGGGCGGTCAAAACGACCGCGATGCAGTCTTATTTGTACGATTATAAGGTTGCATTTGTCTGCGCAATAGCTCTTGTTGCTTGTCAGACATACGCGGGCTAAATGCAATCTAATTATAGTAATAATAAGAGTGTGTCGCGGTCATTTTGACCGCCCTGCCCCACCGTCTGTTTTCGCCCTTATAGTATAATAATGTATGGTGTGTTTCAGGCCGAGCAAGCCCAGGCGGACGCGTGCGCTAAATTTGAGCAATTATCGGCCCGCGCTCGAGAGGAACTGATAGACTTCCGCACCAGGAGAGTAGCCGCCTTCAGGAAGAGGTACCTTATTTTTCACGTGTATTAACCCCCACGGGTACCACCTCACTAAGGCTAGCGATAACGTGGCTATGTCGGAATCGAACCGACTATCCCCACAAGGTCTTCCGTCACTATTGTAGAGGCTACCCTGGGTATACCCTCAGATAGGTTCCCAGGAACCCCGCCCGGCTTTGCTGCTTATCATGAACAGGCAACCTCACCATGGATAAAAGGGGCTTTGCCTTTTCTTTTCGTGTGGAAATCCCCGCGGATACCAACCCCGTCGCCCATCAGGGATAGTATTTAATTATTTCATAATCTGTAATATTAAGTTAATGGCAATACCAACTTACACGTCAATTTTCTTTTTATAGTCTAATCGACCTGGCAGAATTAGAGATCAAACACGCTCGCGCTCAACAGGAGTTGTTCAGAAAATCGCTACAAGTGCTCAAGGAATGCCAATAAAATATAAACTGTATGTAACATAACTATGTACTAAGTTATACTAAGTTATACAATGAAGTTGTCGGATTAGTCGTTATATGTTGTCGGATTAGTCGGTTTCGGATTTCACCTGTGTGTTTATCTAAATTAGGTTTCACGTTTACCTGAATGAAATTCATTGCTGTAAAATGTGATAATGCTAATATTTCAACATAAATGCAGATTTTTTTTACACTGGTGAAATCTGGTCTCAGGGTTACCGCACATAAGAGACAAGTCAGTCTTTAGACAGTTGTGTTTGGACGTGATTTGCTTTGTTTTCTTCTAAGTGTGCTCATTTTCATATGTTTCTTTAAAGCAACAGTCTGTTGGTAGATTGTCTTGTCTATAATGTGCGCTCAGCCTTAGTCGTTTTATGTTGTCATATTAGTCGGTTTATGTATCTATTATGTTGTTTATATATTATTCGGTAGTCTAATCCAAATGAATCCTACTAACTCGACAACTAATGTCAGTAGTGCAGTCAGCGTCAAAAGCTGATCATGTCCAGGCGTCAGAAGTAGGTGATGCTCTCTGTAGCAAAAGTAAATATTGCTATTAAGTTTCAAAAGTTGATGATGATTTTAAAGACATCTAGACGTGAAATTTTAAAGCAATTGCATGCTAACTATTTCCAATGATTTTTTGATCGACCTGGATCGTCCTGGCCACCACCTTTTCCGATCAGAAAATCATCTTGACGTTCAAAATTGCGCGAAATTATGAAAACATTGGACTGTATTAACATGATTTCTGAGGTTAATTAAAATCAACCTTATTCGTTGACACTAAGGTATAAGTTTCTTTAACTTTTGACGCTGATTGTAAGTCTAATCTGATATAATAATTATATTAATTTAATTATGTTGATGTATTGGTCGAATTACGTAACTGGGTTATGTGGAATATTTTCATCAGTAAAGACCAAATTGTGTGTAATTAAAAAAAATGGGTTATGTTATATGAACGATTCTGAACACAAAATTTTTTTTTTTCGAATTCTTGTCTGTTTGTTTTGTACGTAAAAACTACTCAACGTATTCTAAAGCGGTTTTTTTAATAGAAAGGTTTTTATCAGATTTAAAATCTGCCATATGTTTAGTAGAACTGGGCCTCGATTCTGCTAAAAGCAAATCACTGTAATACCACTGACAATAAAAAATTACATTTAATTGTAGACTTTATTGTTATCAGGTTAAAGTCTAAAATGAAATGAAAAGAATTCATTGAACATTTTCATTCGCTCTACAAAATATATCATTTGATTTTAGACTTTAACCTGATAATAATAAAGTCTACAATTAAATAGCATTTCTAGAGTGTCAGTGGTATTACAGTGGTTTGCCTTTAGCAGAATCGAGGCCCTGAAGATATGACCAAAAGTAGCGATAACCGACATTCACGCGGGCAGAGCCGCGGGCATCAGCTAGTATTTATATATAAATAAAAAGCGACAGGGCTGTTTTCCACCCAACAATAAACCAGGCTATGGAAAACCGCCCTTAGCCCATGAATAAATAACATCACGTGATCATAGTGTACGAAATGTGGGTGTAAATACACTTCTGCATACCCCCCTGGGATATACAGTCGTGAGTATATATATTGACTTTGCTATTTTAATCAATGTTAAAGTAAAATTATGAAAATGTAAAAAAATAAAAAGTGGCTCATATTTAATAATTTAGATAAGGTTAGAATAGTATCAATGTTAAAACAGTACCCGCCTTTTGTCAGTCGGAAACAAAAGTGAGTTTGGTTGAGATCGGCTCGCTTCGGTCATGTAGAGCGGTTTCTCTGATGCATTACTCATGTGGATAACTTGATACATTTATAAGAGTAGTTAAAACCGTTTGTTTTTATAAAACACTAAATTTGGAATAGGTTCCTAGCCGTTAGAATATAATTGAGTAACAGATATCCAAATATCCAAACGCCTTCACAAACTTTCACATTTAATATTAGTATGGATTTTTTTATGTCGGTCACGTCAACATGACTTCGCCTCGCCTGATGGTAAGCTAAAGGCAAAGTCTCTGGAATGGAAGTCACCATTGCAAACATCGATAGTGCCACAATGGTGGCACTCAGCTTGACGGCCTCATCAAATGCTTTTTCACGCCCCCCTTAAAGGACCCGGGACTGTATGAGGAAGGACATCGTGAGCTGGTAAAGAATTCCAGGGTTTGATGGTGCGGCAAAGAAAAGTAATCGGGATAAACGCCAGGGTTAATATAATGGTTGCGAGGGAAATGCTCTTTGGGCCACCTTACACCCTGGCGTCAGAAGACCCTAGACGGCGTGCGGTTTTAGTCGGTAAGAGTCCGACATAACCTGCCCCGCTGGCCGCGGGGTGGGTATCCATGACGATTTCCGCTCGAAAAAAAAGGGTTAATATAATGGTTTTAACAACTCTATACAGATACCAAACTATAGACAAGCGATGTGCGACAGAGAGATCGCTCTACAAAACCGAAGCGAGCCGATCTTAGCCGAACTCTCGCTCTTCTACCCGACTTGCTATATCAGACGGGTACTGTAATATTATATTTCCAAATAGTTCGAATTTTTCGATCTCTATTTCTTATAATGACAATTGTATTTTATTTTCGTGCTTGTATTTACTATAAATTACATTTTTCACATCACTATGCTTCCCAAATTCAAACCAGTTTGTGTAAAACTGTTTTTATTTGTCTGAATAATTTTGGGAAGTTTCCCACTGGCGTTATAACTAATAGCATGAGATTTTGTCTGAGCCCTCTGTTGGTTGACCGCGTACTATGCCCCCCTCCCCCCTAACCTCCTCTCATTCCGAGAGTAAGACCTGGATACCATAGTTTCCAAACCAGAGGGGCCATCTTGAACGACTCTAGCTAAGACATCGGCGTCTGAAACCCGAGCCGTCGTGCAGTTTTAGTCGGTTCAAGTCGAGAAAGGGGTACTGTGAAGTCTTTATAATGTCAGTTGGAACCCTGTCTCTTTGATAAGTCAGTGTTGTCTATGTTTTGTGTATTAACTGCCTGTCATGTTGTAAGTATGCACATTATAAGTCCCGAGTTCGATTCACGGATTTGACAAGGTATAAGCTGTGTATACTTGAGGTATGTTTAAAATTTGTTATTTTTTGGCTATGCAGGAGTAATCTGTTAGCAGTGTCTTGAATGCAAGATAAGAATATGCAAGAGAGGAATATGCAAGAAAGAAATATGCAAGAAAGGAACATGCAAGTATAAATAAATTAAATATGGTGCCGAATATAACAACATACTTTCTTAGTTAAAACATGCAAGAAAATGAATTAAAATTCTTGCATTTCTTGCGTTTATCTTATCTTGTATTAATGACGCTTACCAAAGTCTGTGTAGGTACGTATTCTAAGCGAAACATGTTATTTTTAAATGTTTATATTTTAAGAAATTATACGATTATCCATATCTTGCAGTTTTGTTTTTTCTACTCTCTCCTGTCTCCATTCAGCCTCGCAATTGGTGTCCCCGTTTTGCCCCCGCAAAGGGGGGGGGGGAGGTCTCCTTTGTGAGTGAGAGATGCTACCGTCTCCGTTGCCCTCTATTTTTACCGTCCTCCTCTCAGAACTTTGATTGGCTTGGTTTGGATAATCGGCATTATTTTTTCCTACATTTCCCAATTCACATTGAGGGTTAACACATGGTACATCCCTAGCACACACCCGATAAACTAGCATGTAGGTACATCTAGTTGAGCCGGTAATGTGTATTAAAAAAAAACAGTATAAGCAAGCATTAAATATATTCACAATATATAATATAATACCTATCTTCGATGTGAGGTAGGGTTGCCAAGCATAGATTTTTTTTCCTCGCACAAAGCAGTTTAAAAATCTCGTACTATGACTTTCAGACCATGTACATTCAATATGGGGCTATTCATTCAATTATGTTAAGTGTCTCCGGGGAAGAGGGTCGTTGGGATTTCGAGAAATCTTTCACTAGTTTCTTCCCACTGCCCACATAGCAAAATAACGAGATTACCTAATAGTGTCCTCGTACCCGGTACAAAAGATCATAAATCTCGTACGGTTGGCAACCCTGATGTGAGGTTATAAATCACGAGTATATTTCGATACCGAAGTGCAGCCGGGAACCCCGTTGGCTCTTCAAGCGAAGCGTCACGGATTTGAAGCCGATACCGCCATCCGTGATATTGACCGAAGCGTCGCTGTTCAGGTAGTCGTAACAGCTTATTGACTGAAGGATAGAAAGAAATGGGTTAATGATATAATATATTACCCGACTGCAGTAAAGAGGGTTATGTGTTTGACTTGTATATACGCTTCGGGCCCAAGGTGGGCGGTACACTCTGGTAGGGCACCGCGTGGGATGTGGGCCGGAACCTCTACGTGGTACACTTCGGCAACGGAAGTGGCCTGATGGCTGCTCCAAGGCTCTCCACATGTCCCACATGAGAAGCAGAGGGCAAAGTGGGAAGCAGACGGGGGGCAGTCTGGTTCTCCGAGCGCAAACCCTAGTATATTATAACAGTATCGGTGTTTGTAATGGTGACTCCCATCCCAGAGACTTTACCTTTAGCTTACCATCAGGCCAGGTGAAGTCATATTGACGTGAGCGACATATAAACAAGAGTGACAGGACGACCCCCGTCTGTCCTACACCCCACCGTCGCATCGGTGAGGCGGCGTGGTGCTCGTCCCACCCTCTTTCTGGATGTCTTAAAATCGTAGGATGGAGGTAGGGTAGGGTGCGAGGGAAATGCCTCTTAGGTAACCTTACACCCCTGTAATTGAGACCCGAGTAGGCGTGCGGTTTTAGTCGGTAGCTAGCGCAACTGTATATGTATACGTACCGTTATTGGAACAGCTCCATTGTAGGTGAACAGTTTCACACGCTTTTTGAGAGGTACAGCTCCGTATGTGACGTTCACTTCATGTACCATTTTTGCGTTCTTTGTATGTTTACCGAAAAAGTATGTATCACACAGCACATAAGTCCATAGAGTAACTGCTATAGACACACACAGTAATAATTGTAAGGACTTCATTGTTTTCGTAAACTGAGATTATTGCACTTCAATTTCTTTGTTTTAGGTAATTATTTACACACAACAGGCGTTTTACTCGCTTTTAATTCTGAAGATTAATAAACATCACAGTTTCACTCTTAACCAGCGCTCTTAACGTACCTATTTGCACAGATAGAAACATGAAACTTCATTTAATTGTATCTATGTGGGTGGGACCTTTAATTTGCGTCTGGACCGGGCACATGACCAGGGCCTCGATTCTGCTAAAGGCAAACCACTGTAATACCACTGACACTCTAAAAATTCTATTTAATTGTAGACTTTACAGTTATACAGTTAAATTCGGAAATCAAATGAAAAGAATTCATTTAACTTTTTCATTCGCTCTACAAAATATCATTTAACTTTAGACTTTAACTTGAAAACAATAAAGTCTACAATTAAATGGCATTTTTTAGAGTGTCAGTGGTATATCAGTGGTTTGTCTTCAGCAGAAACGAGGCTCAGATAGTGTGCCTCAAACAGTGCAATCAATTTCACCAGCGGTTCGGTGCCTCTTTTATTCACCGCACTATAAAGACTTGGAATTCTTTACCAGCGCATGTGTTTCCTTCCTCCTACAGTCCCGGGACCTTTAAGCGGGTCGTGAAAAAGCATTTTGATGAGGCCGTCAAGGTGAGGGCCGCCACTGTGGCACTACCGGTGTATGTAGTGGTGACCCCGGTCTTGAGACTTTACCTTTAGCTAACCATCAGGCGAGGTGAAGTCATTTTGATGTGTCCTATATATAAAAAAATGTACCTAAGTGGGTGTGACCTTTAATTGTGTCTGGACCGGGTACATAACGAGAGATAGCCACTTGAAATGGATGAAAATTATATAGAATTGCAACCACGAGATGGAAAAAGAAAAAGTGGAAGGCAGAGCAAGAGATGGGGGAACGATATAAAGAAAATAGAACCTTAACCCGTCTTGGATTTGGGTCCTATTCTCTTGGTGTGTCATGACAGTGGCCTGTTCCAAAACTTACCGACCAACCACGATCGTGTGCTGAACTACTGAAAAATATTTTTATACTGCCAAGATTATACATCATCTTAATTGTCGAAAATCAATTCATCATGCCAAGATTAAAGTAATGCGGTCAGAGATTTAATTAGTTCGGTTATTAGTGTGATTACAAAAAATGAACATTAATGAATTAAAGCGATACGTTCAACACTGCTGTTTGCTTTTGCTTTTAATTGTTGATTTGCTTGTAATTCTTTGAATTTACGGACAACCAAGAAGGAATTTTTGTCTTTATTACTATAGAATACTTAACACTCCTTTGTATTTTTTAAGAATTCAATTAAATTAATACAGGCAAAGCCGCAGAATAAAACCATAAGCTTAACTATTTCAATCAGTTCTATTAAAAAAAACATTATAAACAAATGAGCATCAAATGTATCCATCCACAGAACATTAAAAAACCATAGAAGTAGTAATTAAGTAAAAATACAAAGGAATAGCTGTCGCCAAAAAATACACTCACACAGACTTATAGGACGTCTTATTGGTTGCATACATTTTACCTTAAAATATAAGAAGAGCAGAACTACACACCTTATTTTACTGAAAATGAATTTAAAGTACGTTTTGACAAGGTATAAACTTCAATGATGCTTACAGAGTACCATCAAATCTGCCCCCATTTTAAAGTAATATACAACAAAATTATGTTTAAGCCACGTTGGAATAGAGCACACATTTATTTATCCCAATAATACCCCATCTAGCGGTCAATAGCAAAATCAATGTACATTATAGTTTTGCTTTTCACCAATAGATGTCTAAAATTGTATTGTATTGCAAATCAGTCCTTAAATATAACAATGGTAAGGATGAAATTAACTTAACTCAAAATACGGACACCACATTCTGTCGTACATTTTTCACAAACTTACCTAAAATGATAATTTTGACAGCTCTAAGTAGTGTACCCCATATAGTATAATCGAAAATGAATCTAATCGATTTTCGATTATCGTTCCCGTAGAATATGGAATCGATAGTTATAAAAACACAAAAGCATTTATTTTTTTATTATTTTAGGTAACTTATTTCAGAATGATAAAAGAGAAGTTTTATGGTACCTACCGTAATTATGTCTTGCATTATACTTAGCCACTTTTATTATTATATTATATTATTATTAGCTATATTACAAAAAATTATAGTAGATAAGTACTTAAAAATTTCAATAAATTAATTTAAGTTCGATTCATTCGATTCCTGTGTGTCATAGTCAATTGTGCTGAATTCTTGCAAGACGCTTCACTATGAAAAGTGGGCGGTACTTGTCAATGTGCTACGATAATTTTAGAGGTATTATTTTGTATATAAAAATACGATACTTCATAGACGTGAACTGTCAAAATTATCATTTAGCATCCTGAATTGGACAGGTATAGAAACTTCTAGAATATTGAAGTAAATATTTCGTGAAAACTTATAGGAAAATAAACCTTAAAATCAATCGCATAAACTTGTTTTTTGATTATTTTAGCCTGCGTTGTGCACATACACAAGTGTATATGTGTGAGGTAAATGCAATTACACTTAGGTTTTTGGCGACACAAACACGCCCCCATACGATTTCTAGTCCTAAGGATTTTTCTTTGTTCTGTGTATCCATCCATTCATATAAATAAAAATGAATCACCGAAATGTATGTACGCGCATAACTTTTGAACGACTGCACCAAATTGGATAATAATTATTTTTTGAAAAGTCTACGTGTATGGTACTATTATTGCAACGGGGCGAAGCCAGGCTGCGCAGCTAGTTTCCAATAATTGCTATCTTCGATGTGAGGTTGATCACGAGTATATTTCGATGGCGTAGTCCAGCCGGTAACTCCGTTGGCTCTTCATGCGAAGCGTCACGGATTTGAAGCCGATACCGCCATCTGTGATGTTGATCGAAGCGTCGCTGTTCTGGTGGTCGTAACAGCTTATTGACTGAAAGGAAGAAAGAAACTGGTTAATGGGATAGTACCCGACTGTAGTAGAGAGGGTTATGTTTTCGACTTGTATGTATGGAGCTCCTCTAAGACCTCAGAAGGCGGCAACGTCTGCCCTGTGCAGGTTCCAGTCCACGCACTCCTCACGTATGCCTCTAGCTAGCAGAAGGCACAGTGAAGAGCAGGCAAAAGGCGAGTTGGTTTTCCAAGCGTAGGGGTGGGAGCGACAGGACGGCCGCCTGTCACCCTAGAGACTCCCTCCTTCTGGTCTTGGATGGGGCCGGGCCATCTTGCCCGAGTAGTCCGAAGGCGGGGTGCCAGGGAAACCTCGGTAATTGAGACACGAGATGGCGTAAGGTTTTGGTGAGTTCAGCTCGATATAACCCGCCTCCGATGGCCACTGGGCTAGGTAGCAGACAAGCACACGGCCCACCTGAAGGGAAGCGGTCACCATGGCCTATGGACGTGTGCAACACTAAGGGTGTCACACACACGCTGCCTACCCTAAAGGGAAGAGGCTCCCCTCCAATGATACGGGGCCCTACGGGTCAAGAATAAAAAAACTTAATTCCGTAGGTCCGGTTTATTATTTTATACACAATTCAATTTCGAGTGTCGGTTTGGGTATAGGTACACGCCACTATTCACGGAAGGCTGAGCAATCCACTCAACTTGGGGTCCGGGCTGGTCCCGTGCGAGGGTGATGTGTCTTCCGCAGGAACTCCACAAGGCGTCTCGGCCGCTAGTCCGGTCCGCCGGTTGTCGCTTAACTGAAGTTGATGCCGGTATAAAGCTGAGCCGGTATGAAGTTCAGCCGGGGCGAAGTTCCCTATTATAGGGAACAACAGCTAATGCTTGTAGCTTCCGAAACTCGGCTATTATGCTATTTTGCGGACTTAGGTCTATTTGATAGTACCTAGGTTCTAAACTAACTCGGAGTAACTTTAATACAGTTGTACTAGTTGTTTCGCTGCGAGGTGAGGCGATCGAATGTTCCTAGCCCTCCGGCTAGGAAGGGATGGGGAGGTTAGAAAGGGGCTGGGGGAAGAAAGGGGTACAGTGAGCTCTGGCTACCCTACTTACCGGGGCGGGAACACAACGCGATGATTATTATGGTCGCGGTCTTCTATAGGGCGGAGGTACTACCCCAGTCGGACAGCTAATTTCGGACGGGAGATACCGTCGTGTGGTACCTCCTTTAGAAAATGGAAGGATGTTGTTGTCTCTGCCTACCCCAATGGGCAAGAAGCGTAACTATATGTATGTATACGTACCGTTATTGGAACACTTCCATTATACGTGAATAGTTTCACACGCTTTGCTAGAGGTATCGCTTCATATCTCACATTCTCAGCATGTATCAGTCTTGCGTTCTTCGTCTTCTCACCGAAAAAGTATGTATTACATAGCACATACGTCCATAGAGTAACTGTTATTGACACACACAGTAATATTTGTAAGGATTTCATATTGTTTCCTTTCGATAACTGAGAATATTGCACTTCTATTCTTTGTTATTTGGGTAATTATTTACACACTGGCGTTTTACTTTGAATAGTTTTAACACTGAAGTTTATTAAACATCACTGTCTCGCACAGATAAGACACACGAAACTTCATTTAATTGTATCTTTAACTTATAAAAAAATTGAACTTTAACATCTGCTTTAAAACAAAAACCTTAGTTTATTTTATCATCAACACTTAGTAGGTAGGTACTAAATTGTTGTTTTATTTAACTAAGTAGGTATACCTTATTAAAGCTATTATTAACATATAATAATGCAAAATAAGTCTTTTCTCCCGGTATTTTAATAGACACACAACACAAATTATTATAACAAATAGTAGGAAGATACCTACTAACAGAATAAAATGCGATTATGTAAGTTCATTCACGTTTATTCAGGAAGGCTACGCTACTTTCAATTTCCAAGACCAAAACACGAATACTTGCCTACAAATTGTAGATTAAGTCATAAGTAGGTATTATTAACAATGTATGTACCTAGTCTAGGTCAGGGATGCCCGGATGCCAAAATATCGCCGTGGGTCGCTCGCTCCTAGCTTCAATTCTCGTAATAAGGGGGTGCGGATTCGATTCCCGCTCAGTGCAAATATTTGTATGCATGTTATATGTCTAGTTGTATTGATCTGGGTGTTTCTATGTATGTATTTACAAATAAAAAAGGTATCGAAGTATGTATGTATATCCAAATTCTGGAACCCATAACACAAGCAAGTTAAAGTATGCTTACTTTGAATCTATTGTTGCATCTATTGTCCATGATTTTTAAAGGAGGTAGGACAAGATGGTGTATCCCGTCCGAAATGAGCTGTCCGACTGGGGTAGTACCTCCGCCCTACAGAACACCGCACCCATAATAACCATCGTGTTGTGTTCCCGCCGGTAAGTAGGGTAGCCAGAGCTCACTGTACCCCTCCTTCTCCCACCCCTTCCTAGCCCTTTCCCCTTCCCTTCAGGGTAGGCAGCGTGTGTGTCACACCCTTAGTGTTACACATGTCCATAGGCCACGGTGACCGCTTCCGATCAGGTGTGCTTATCTGCCACCTACGTAGTATAAAAAATAAGTTTTTCTTTTCTTTTTTTTCTTTACTCAATATAGTCGAACGGGTTTACAGCTGGTGAATCCAGCAAAAATGTTTGATATCAAATAAACGATATCGCCATCCCTAATAAAACCGCTGAGTCATGATTACAGACTAAGCTCAGACTGACAGACTGAAGGACGATTATTCTACAAAAGTAGTTATTTGTTACCTAACTATACATACATTATAGTCACGCCTCTTTCTCATTGGGGTAAGGCAGAGATCGGGTGCCGATCGCAACCTCCCGCGGTACACCCGGGGAACGGGGACTGCAGCGCCCCTTACTCGCAGGTGGACGCTGCTGCCTGCGGTAAATGCCAGCAAAAGGGGAAGTGGCCCTCTAGAGGGCTGCTCGGAGGCTCTCTACGTATCCCTCTGACTAGCAGAGGGCACCGTGAACTGGTTCTCCGAGCGCAGACGGGGAGAGGTAGTGTTACCCTACACCACACGTTTTTGGAAGTCGAGGGGGCCATCTTAAAACAGTAGTTGGCCCGGGGTCAGATAGGGTACGAGGGAAATGCCTTTTGGATAACAGCCCGGTAATTGAGACCCGAGAGTCCCGAGGCGGCGTGCGGTTTTCGTCGATTCGAATATCCGGCATAACCACCCCCGATTTCTGCACGAAAAATAATTATAAATAAATAAATATTCTACGACATTCTACACAGCGCTCCCTAGACCCAAAGTAAGCATAGTTTAACTAGCTTGTATTATGGGTTCTAGAATGCTGATAAACTGACGGGAAACTTTAACTGATAATAAGGGTAGGCAAAGATGCAATACCTATAGATACGTCTTACGTTTCTTTTACTTTCATACATGTTTGTCGGTAACTCGGTACCCTTGACCTGGCCTTCCCTTAAAATGTCCTCGATCTGGTTAACCTACGTACTTCTAGGTTGGCCTTGCCTATGAATCAATGAATAATATATCTAACTTTGTAGGTACCTACCTATCTAATTACGATATAGGTACCTACGTGAAATAAGTGGTTAATTTCACATTCCCTGAACTATGTGCTTAAAAAGCAAAAGGTCCTTGAAAACTTTCTTAAAAGAGTAGTCCTTTGTTGAAGGAGGTAGGACATAACGGTATCTCCCGTCCAACGAGCAGTCTGACTGGGGTAGTACCTCTGCCCTACAGAAGACCGCGGCCATAATAACCATCGTGTTGTGTTCCTGGCGGTAATTAGGGTAGCCAGAGCACATCCCTCCTCCCTTACCCTTCCCCTTCGTAGCTCCCCTAACCCACCCCTTTCAGGGTCGGCAGCGCGAGTGTGATACCCCTGGTGTTGCACACGTCCATAGGCCACGATGACCGCTTTCCATCAGGTCGGCCGTGTGCTTGTCTGGCACAAAAAGGTAGGAAATTTTTCACATTTAAGAGATCGAAATGAGATCGGAACAGAATTTTGAACATATTTAATTACGAAAATTGATCCTCTGGTCCTTTATAAAGTACCTAATAAGGAAAACCCTGAGTTAATCACATTATCTTAATAAAATATATATACCTACCTAAAATAAAAGCTTTATCAACAAACTGACATTGACCTTCCTTATCACTCTATAAGCAAAATTTTGTGTTTTGTTGTTATGCCTATTAGAATCGACGCAATATTTGCGATTTTTTGCAATACGTCAAACAGATTTATGACGTTTTATGAAGAAGAAATGCCCAGGTCAAGAGTAACTACAGCTTGCAAGCATTTGTGGAAACAAATTATGAAAGTAGAAGTAACGAAAACTGTATGCCAGGATCGTAGTAACATGGGTGCGGGTCGAAACCTCCACGTGTTACACCCGGGCAACGAGGCAAGCAGGCCAAGCAGCGCTCCCACTCGCTACGGGAGACGCTGCTGCCTGCGGCCAATCCGGCCGGGGTGGGAGTGGCCCTCTACAGGGCTGCTCCGAGGCTCTCCACCTTTCCCTCTGACTAGCAGAGGGTACAGTGGAAAGCGAGCGGAGGGCCAGCCGATTGTCCGCGCGCCGACGCGGCGACGGTTTTGTGACAGGACGGCTCTAATAATGCCGGTGAGAAGGCTTACCATAACTTAATACGTTTGTAGTTCGGACGAGAAAGAGGGATAGAACTATATATAGGTACACTTTCTGGAGGTATGACGGGGTCACCATGGTTCCCAAACGCATGGGGGACCCGGAGATAGCCCGGGCCAGAAAGGGTGGGAGGAAAATACCTTTTGGGCCAATTACACCCCAGCGCTAGAAGACCCGAGTCGGCGTACGATTTAACTCGGTTCGATTCCGACATAACCGCTAGCGACGGGGATGGTATCTGTGAGGATTTCCGCACGATAAAAGGGAGAGAAAGAGGGATACAGCATCCCTCTTTCACGCCCAGAACATTTAACAGTCATGGTAATTGGTAAGCACTGGTAAGCATCCACCTTAACATTTAAATCGTAACACTTGCACAAAACACTTAATATTATCTTGTATTACCTAACAGTTCAAGAACAATGTCTATTAACGTATAGTTTGAAAGAGAATACGAATTAACAACTTTGTAACATTTATTTCGAATTTTGGTAATTTTAAACTGTATTGTCACGCGTACAGGCAACACCCAAAGCTATACTGAGTCATTTAAAACTTTTAAAAGGTCACTTGCACTCGTGCAGTCAGGGTTGCCAGCTAGCATTACTAGATAATAAGTTATATTTCTTAATGCGACCATTTGCGACTGCTAGTGCCAATGTTTACGATGTTTTCAAACGTCTGCGTCAATAGGTATATTTTGATGAGTAATGTCTAAGGAGTAGGGCTGGCACTGGTCGACTCACATGTGGCCTTCAACTTCCATAACGAGTAATATATTGAGTTGTACTGACCAGCGTGTTCGATTTATTAACCACTAGTGTGTTCGCAGCTTCACCCGTGTGACTTTGTATCTATTTTTGGGGCGGAATATTAATTCGATTTCTAAAATTAAAGTAGCCTAGGTTAGACCTTAAAATATTATACCTATCTGTAATGGAAGTTATCTTTAAAATCGGCCCAGCAGTTCCAGAGATTACTTAATTGAAATAGACAGAAAGACAGATAGAGAAAATTTTAAAAATGTTTTTTTTTAATATGTCGTAAGTATCTACCTAAATAGGTACACTGATATGATCAGACATTGCAATTTATTTATTGATATAGATTTGTATAGGTAAAATAATGAGTACTTATTCATTATTGGAGCTCGTGGGCTAAGTGGTAAAATTAACGCAAGCAATAGGTACATATAGCCAGTTCGGTCTTAGGGTTGGTGACCATTACCATACATTGAGACCCCACCGTGCCTCGGAGAGCACGTTAAGCCGTCGACCTCGGTTTTTTATTTATAGACAAGCGGACGGCCCACCGGCCAATTGCCATCTGTGGCCTTCGTTACGGGTAGTTGAGCCCTAAAAAGTCCGACAACTCTTCTAACCACAGAACTTCGATATCACCAGTGGCTTGTGGAGGTCAGATGGCAGTCGCTTCACGGAACATATCTAAGTACGGCACTTCGTATTTACATAAAAACCGACCACAACTGACTTGGGAAAAAGCTTCAAAGATGATGACTTATGTTACTACTCGTGCGCTATAAGTTGAGACCGTCACCGGCGCGTGTTTGTACAGCGCACAAAAAAATACTGTAAACATGCTTCCGCCGGAGACGTTACCTACCTGTCTACCTATTTTTTTGCGCCCACTTCTCCTTACCAGTCACGGGCGACTGGTAAGGAGAAGTGGGCGGAGAGCCCAAGTCTAAACTTATAGCGCACGGGACAACCCTACAGATATGAGTAACTGGGGTTCAAGCATCGTATTAACACATTCCCCTCTATTTGTGATGATTATGTACGGAATACGACTCATCAGTGAATTGAACACACGTAACACACTAGCTTATGACCGCGGCTCCGCCCACGCCCACGATTTGATGAAGTCTCAAGCTGAGGGCCACCATTATAGCAATATAGGTGTTTGTAGTGGTGATCCCCATTCCAGAGAGTTTACCTTTAGCTTACCATTAAGCGAGGTGAAGTCGTGTTGAATGTTGCACGTTCGTCGTGCGTACAGCTAATTAGTGGAATACCTTGCCGGAGTCTGTGTTTCTGGAAAGCTATAACCTGGGAGTATTCAAGTCACGAGTGTATAGGTTCCTTTTAGGCAAGCGTGATTCATCGTAGACCACATCGTCACTTACCATCAGGTGGGATTGAGGTCAAACGTAAGCCTATCATGAAAATAAAAAAAAGTGACCGATATAAAAAAATCGCCTTTTTTACTTTAGCTATCGCCGGTTCTACTCAACCGATTGCGATCTAAGTTAAACATGCGTAATATTTTAAGTCTAACCAAGATCTTTTAAGCAATAAAACCGCATCAAAATCCGTTCAGTTCAGAAGTTCTGTATAGGAAAAAGAAGAGGATGGGATTAATTGGGTGAGCTCATCGGCATAGTTTTTGGACAAGGAATGACCTTACCCAGGTCGCTTGTCTGCCACCTAAGTAGTATAAAAAAAAAAACTGGGTCTAGATAGCGCTTTGTAGAATGTCGTAAAATATAGAAGAATTTATATTGAACTCACATACATACACTCAACGCCTTATTTGGTCAATATAACTGCGCATTTACGCCTACTGTATTGTGTAAGTACCTAATTGGTTTAACCTATAAGGATAAGAAGAATTATTATGCAAAACATCACATTCCGGGCTAAAGGGCTGTTCCTAATAGTTACTTTGGAATTACATTAACTATTCTAGTTGGAATAGACCGTTATGAACTGGATAACATTGCTATATATTTTTTATAATTAAAAAAAAAATGAATAAAATATTATAGATTATTATATTATGTATACGCTGCTACCCGTAACTTCGTTCCCAGTTTAAATTTACTGGCCCCGGGCCATCTACAGTTTTAAGATGGACCCCTTGACCTCCCCGAAGGGGGGTTGGGGCGAGCATCGCGCCACTTCGCCGACGGTGGGGCAACCAACCCGCGTCGGTGCGCAGACAATCAGCTGACCTCTGCTAGTCAGAGGGACATGTGGAGAGCGCCTCGGAACAGCCCTCTAGAGGACCACTCCCACCCCAGCCGGATTGGCCGCAGGCAGCAGCTTCTCCCGTGGCGAGTGGGAGGCGCTGCTCGCCTCCGTTGCCCAGGTGCACCACGTGGAGGTTCCGGCCCGCACTAATAGGGGTCTAAAACTCAAACACAAACTAGTTAATATGTCCGTCCGAAATGAGCTGTCCGACTGGGGTAGTACCTCCGCCCTACAGAACACCGCCCCATAATAACCATCGTGTTGTGTTCCCGCCGGTAATTAGGTAGGGTAGCCAGAGCTCACTGTACTCCTGCTTCCCCCACCCCTTCCTAGACTCCCCACCCCATCCCTTCAGGGTAGGCAGCGCGTGTGTGACACCTTTGGTGTTGCACACGTCCATAGGCCACGGTGACCGCTTCCCATCAGGTGGGCTGTGTGCTTGTCTGCCACCAACGTGGTATTAAAAAAAATGCTCACTTTGGGTATAGAGAGCGCTGTAGAATGTCGTAAAATATTTATTACGAGTATTAGGTATATTGAGTGAAGGCGTGACGCATGACCCAGGTATATTAACATTTTATACAAACATCAATTTTATCTATTTACGTGGGTGTAGATATGCCAGTTAGGGTTGTTATAGACGCTTACATAGTTTTTGTAATTTATTTTCGTATTTATTTATTTACTAGCTAACCTGGCAAACGTTGATTTGCCTTATAAATTATTTCTAGCTGTAAAAAAAATAGGGGTGATAAAAAAGTAATAATTTAGGGTTGTATTGTATTTTTAATGCCACATTATAAAAAAATAAAAACAAAAAATTTCGTAAAAAATTTAAAGGTGAACAACCCTTATCACTTAGGGGTATGGAAAATAGATAGTAGCCAGACCTACTGAATACGCATATAAAATTTGGTAAAAACCGTTAAAGCCGTTTCGAAGGAGTACGGTAACTAACATTGTGACATGGAAATTTTATATATTAGATGTTTATACTAACCTATGCCTGCTACATCGGAAGAAGCGGGCTTCACTTTCCGCTTGTTGCAAATACTTAGATGCATAAATATGCCTATTTGCATTAGTCTGGATGTTTGTATGTACCTATATCTCTTCTTCAACCTAGCATTAATCCCAGTCGCATCCAAAGCTTTCATCTCCGAGTCTGGAGTCCGCTTTACCACCTTTTGTTGTTGGACTTTTTAGGGCTCCAACTACCCGTAACGACTGCCATAGAATGTTTGTATGGCAACCGGGACCGACGGCTTAACGTGCTCTCCGAGGCACGACCAGACCAATGCAAATACCCGTATTCATGCATACAAATATTTGCACTGAGCGGGGATCGAACCCGCGCCTCCTGCGCAGCAGCCGCGTTCATTACCGCTACGCCACAGTATATATGTATCTATAGAAATAAATGAAATGAA
This sequence comes from Lithosia quadra, assembly GCA_963576445.1. NCBI lineage: Eukaryota > Metazoa > Arthropoda > Insecta > Lepidoptera > Erebidae > Lithosia > Lithosia quadra. The sequence goes on from OY754903.1 coordinate 3,710,249, forward strand.
AGTGTCTGTTTTGTGATACGTACAACTAACGAAGTTCGACAGCCCTAAGTCGGCTTCCTCTGTTAATTACAGTAATTAGACAATAAAATGCTCCATATATTGTTTATGTGGTTGGTGTTTAAATAAATACTAGCTTATGCCCGCGGCTCCGTCCGCATGGACCTTGCAGGTATTCGCGTTTTTTACTATACCTACCTACTCAACCGAATGTGATCAAATATACATAAGATTAGGTTAGAATGAAATCTAAATTACAAAATGATTTTATTTACGCAAGTGAGTAAATATGGATTTTTTACAAATAATGTTACTAGGTATAGGTACACTGTCGCCTTGGGTAATCCTGTAAAGACAAGAAAGAAAAAGTGTATGTAAGAAATAAATAAATTTTAAGTCTGACCAAAACCTTCAAAATAAAGAAAAACTGCATCAAAACCCTTTCAGTAGTTTTTGCATCCACCGCGCACAAACAGAAAAACAGACAAGAATTTAAAATAATAATATATATTTTTCTGTTCAGAATCGTTTATATAACACTAGCTGTTGCCCGCGGCTCCGCCCGCGTGGATGTCGGTTATCGCGACCAAACATAGCCTATGTTCATTCTCGAGGTCTAATCTACTCCTATACTAAATTTCATCAAAATCGGATCAGCGGTTCAGGCGTGAAAGCGTAACAGACAAACAGCCAGACAGAGTTACTTTCGAATTTATAATACACTCGAGAGCAATGAATCCGGGTCACTTAAACGAAGAAACTGGTTCTAACCTACGCAGACCAGGAACGGGCAGAACCAGGTGTACCACAGCACGAGAAGACCGATACTTGGTGAACACCATGCTTCGAAATCGCTTTCTCACAGGAACTGAACTCACCAATCAGTTTCGACGCCTCGGAGGAAGTAACCCAAGTGCATGGACAGTAAGACGTCGGCTTGCTGAATCTAACTTAAAACCCCTTAGACCTGCAAACGGCCCTAAACTGGAGCGTGGGCATCGTATTTCGAGACTAAGATATGCCCTGTTTCCTATTTTTGTTTTAAGGAGAGATCAGCAGTTTTTTTCTTTATGTAATTTTGTGTTAATAAAATGTATGGTGACTCATATTTTTTTTACTTTCATTTAAGGAGTATTACATTGTCTATTAAATACAATTTATTGCATTAACCTATCATTTTTAGTTTCCGAGATTTTTAACATTCTTTAAGTGACCCGGATTCATTGCTCTCGAGTGTATTAGTATGGATAATCCAAGTATTTTTTTAATATCTCCACAGTCACAGATCCTTTACAATTTTATAGTAGTATAGTTAAATAGATATCAATCAGTAAAGTGCATAAAGTAACGCGTGTATAAAAAGCTAAGTAAGTATATTATAGAATATATAAACTCTTAGTTGGTCTGGGTGGACTTGGTTGGACATTTAGTGTACATTCGTGGTTGACGTGTTCAAGTTTTTTGTCTCGAACTATAGGTATGTTATTAGGGCTCAACCATAAATTACTTGCCTTTTTTATCACTTGTTTAACTAGGTACTACTTCACCTGGTCAAAGATGCAGTACGTCCTGCTTAGAAAGCAACCTGTTCACTCTAGACTTGAAGATACATAGACACCGGCAGGGCATTCCACTCCTTAGTAGTACCACAGAATAACTAATTTCTATATATAGAATTATATAGAATTCTATATATAGAAATATATAGAATAGAAGAATATAGAATAAATAAATAAAAAAATTGCCTTTCGCTTATCATCAGGCGAGGTGGAGTCATTTTGATGTGTCCTATATAAAAAAAAAAAAATTAATAGGTAGTACGCGTGTATAATTAACGAGTTATGTTACTGTCGCCTATAGACTAGACAAGAATATTTGTTGATCAATAGATCATTAGGTACCTATTACATCATTGTATCAACACATATTTATCATAGACAAAGCTAACATCAAACTGAACTATTCACTATTCGTTATAAATTCATTGTTTTGTGCAGGCGTTTGAGTGAATAAAATGTTAGGGAATTCAAGCTTAAAACTATAAGAGAAAAATTCAATAGAAATCTAAAAAATAATCTATATATCAACGTGAGGGTACCTAATAACTACCTTTCAAAATCGGCACCCATTACCCGCCCGTTTCATAAAAATACAATTTTTAAGTGTTGTATTGACTGATTGCTTTTAGATGAATTTGTATCGCAAATATTTATCACTTGCGTAGATGTACGGTTTAAAGAAAAATTGAAGAGTTCATCATTGGATCCCGACGGTCACGCATATTTCAGTGTGTTAAGGCACCAGCATGATTCATTTCAAACTACTCGCCGGGTGAACAAATGCATCGTGATTGGCCTACGCTATAGATGGCGTGATTATTGCGCACCAATCAAACGCCGGTGCACACAGTGAGAAATCTTCACGACCGCGGTTTTTTAACGTCACTAACGCAAAAATTGTCATACGGGCTGCATCAAAATATCATGTAATTTCAGTTTAATTCGCAATATATACATCTCTAAAATACAGTTGTACGAGTCTTTTTTCATCGCCCTGAAGATACGCAACATATTTGGTCCTTACGAGTCGAATTTACGAACACAATAATTGGGCTGTTGACCTGTGATCGAAAAATTGGCGGTACGCAGACAGCAGGCTAAAGGTCTACTACACAAGCATACAAGATACGCTTCACCTGGTGCTTGAATAGCTGAAGAAAGAAGAGGAGGCTTTCGATACATTGCGCATCAATCAATCATTCGGTACGGCCGTCCATCTCGCTTTCCTTTCTAAACCTCATTACCTGCATGAATTTCAATTCTGTGTGTGTGTTCTTGTAATATCTTCAGTCCAAATTATATATCTATCCTATTCTAATAAGCTGTGCAGTGCCTTCCATTGCACCAGGTGTGCAACATTCGTAAAATTGTAAGTATAGACTTTATTTGTACCTACCTACTTGACATCAGTTTCGTACATAATCCAAGATGAGCACATCGGAGTTAGCTGATAAGCCTAGGCCTAAATCACCTCATAGTCTATGCATTCCAGGTGAAGAAGCCATGTTCACTACTCTTATTAGAAAACGAGGTACAGCAAAAGGTAGATTAACCAGATTTGCAAATCATCTAACTACCTTCAATAGTGTTAAATTATTGTCTCCTAGCCAAAAGGCAGATTTAAGGTTACGCGTACGCACTGCTGAAAGTCTATTTCATGAATTTAACGATGTACAAACAAGAATTGAGGAGTCAGTTCTTGAAAAGGATCTCGAGGATCAGTTGGATCAAAGAGATTTATTTGAAAATTTGTATTATAATGTTATGTCACAAGCTGAGTGCTTATTGGGTGGCTCGGACGATGGTGATGGTTCTCATGGTCATGTCCATTCTAGAATAGAAGGTCTTAGATTACCAACAATTACCCTCCCTTCGTTTGACGGCTCATGTGAACACTGGCTTGCATACAGGGACACGTTCATGTCACTCATTCATGAGTCTAAGCTCTCAAACATACAGAAATTTCACTACCTGAAATCGTCATTAAAAGGTAGTGCTGCTCATGTCATAGAACAGTTAGAATTATCCTCAAATAATTACCTTATAGCATTAGAATTACTCCAGAATAGATTCAACAGTAGTGATTTATTAATAAACAATCACGTTAGATCATTATTCAATATTCAGAAATTAACAAAAGAATCGCCTATATTGTTAAGAAAATTCATTGATTCTGTTCTAAAGAATTTGCGTGCCTTGAAAGTTTTGGGAGAACCGACAGAAACATGGGATACACTTATTAATTATATTATTGTTTCTAAACTTGATGAGACTACCGAGAGAGAATGGGAACAATATAAAACTATAACTTTGAAACCTAACACTAGTTCAAATAAAAGATTTAAAGTTGATGATTTAATTGGGTTCTTAACATCGCACGCAGAAATGTTAACCTTCATAAGTTCAAATCACAACAGTCACAAATCAACAAGTTCAACAACACACAGTAACAAACATACTAACAAAGTACATTGTAATATTTCTACCAATAAATCTGATCAGCCTGCATCACGATACAAGCAGTGTATTATGTGCAAGGCTAATCACTCCCTTTATAGTTGTCAACAATTCTTAAACGCGTCAATTAAAGAAAAACTTGAGTTTGTACGCAGTAACAAATTATGCGAAAACTGTTTACGATCGGGTCATTCCATAGAGGAGTGTAGGTTTGGTACTTGCAAATTGTGTACCAAAAAACACAACTCCTTATTACACATTGATCAAAACATAACTACTGATAGCACTACGAGCCTAGTTACAAACATAAGTCGACTGGAGACCGGTTTGAGCGCATCTAACATTCCATCTCAGCCAGCTGTTAGCACTGATTATATGCACTCACCTATAGATTCAGTTATTGTGAATAACGTTCGAACAAACAAGCGGTGCACATTGTCGCATTCTATTTTGCTATCTACGGCGCTAGTTGAGATAGCAAACCGGTTCGGCGAGTATTGTGTTGCACGTGCCCTCCTCGACAACGCTAGTCAACGGTGTTTGGTAACAAATTCTTTATGCAAAAAATTACAACTTTCTTTAGTACAGTCCACTCATGAGATACGTGGCGTCGGTAGTTCAGTGGTACAGTCAACCAAAGATTGCGATGTTACTATTCGGTCACGATACAGTACATACACCAAGTGCATTAAATGTATTGTTTTGCCTACTATTACGCCCGAACTACCAACGGTGCCACTAAATCGCGATCAATTTCACATTCCTTATAAATACCAATTAGCAGATCCCTCATATTTCGAAACGCAACCCATTGACATTTTACTAGGGGCAGATATATTTTGGGATTTACTTAATCAAGACAAGGTACGTTTACGTAATGGACCTTTCTTACTAGACACTAAGTTGGGTTGGATAATTGCGGGACCTATCCACCATGAGGCGCGCAAAGATGGCCACATTGTCCAATGCAATTTTAGTCAGTCTATAGACGCACAGTTACGTCAGTTTTGGGAACTGGAGGAAATACCTAAAATCCTCGACTCTCGCACGGAGGAGGAGAGGGCCTGCGAAAAACATTTCGCAGACAATACGAAGCGCGATCCTAACGGAAGGTATATCGTAGACATACCTTTCAAGGAATCTCCTCAGGTTTTAGGTACCAGTCGCGACCAAGCTGAACGTCGTTTTTACGCATTAGAAAAACGGTTACAACGTAACCCCTTACACAAGCAGTTATACTGTGAATTTATGCGCGAATATTGTCACTTAGGTCACATGACTCAAGTGTACACACACTCTAATCCTCATTATTTCATGCCGCATCATGGCGTGTACCGTGAGCACAGCACAACCACGAAACTGCGTGTGGTGTTTGATGCAAGTGCACCCACAACATCTGGCAAGTCATGTAATGACATTCAGATGGTTGGGGCCCCCATACAAGGGGATCTCTTTTCGATACTTTTACGCTTTAGACAGTATAGGTACATAGCTTGCGGTGATATCGAAAAAATGTATCGACAAGTCATGATAAACCCTGATCTTCGTGATCTGCAAATGATACTCTGGCGTGAGGATTCCTCTCAGGCCCTCGGCATGTATCAACTCAACACCGTCACATACGGCACAGCATCCGCACCATTCTTAAGTGTGAGATGTCTCAAACAACTCGCTGACGAGTGTGACGATATTGAGGTGAAACAATCGATACACGAAGATATGTACGTCGATGATTACATATCCGGGCGGGATGACAAGCAGGAATTACTACAGTTATGTAGTAGCGTCTCCAATGTTTTACGAAAGGGTTGCTTCCCATTGCGTAAATGGATTTTTAATTTCAAATGCGACATATCGCAAACTTCATTAGACTGTTCCAAATCACTAGCACTAACTGAAAACAGCCACAGTAAAACATTAGGTTTAAATTGGTATAACTCAACCGATGAGTTATATTTCAATACTAGCCTAGTGACTGATAATAACCAAGTAATAACAAAGCGACTCATATTGTCGTCGGTCTCGCAAATATACGACCCACTAGGACTTCTGAGCCCTTTTATAATTATTATAAAGATCAGTTTACAGAAATTATGGTTATTAAAATTGGGATGGGATGATGAAGTGTCGCAAGAGGTCATTAAAATTTGGCATAAGTTCGTTAATGACTTAATTCTACTCGATACATTACGCGTGGAACGGCATGTGATATCGTACGAACCTACGTATTTAGAATTGCACATATTCACAGATGCGTCACAGACAGCGTACGGTACCTGTGTTTACATACGCTCGGTAAGCCACGATGGACTGGTATCGGTTAAACTACTCTGTTCAAAGGGTAAGGTGGCACCACTTAAACCTGTAAGCATACCTCGGCTTGAACTGTGCGGCGCACTACTAGGTGCCAAATTATTTCACAAGGTTCGTGAGTCGTTACGATGCGAGTTCAGGTCAGTCACCTTTTGGACAGACTCAACCATCGTCTTAGGATGGTTACGAATGGCTCCTAACCTTCTACAAACTTTTGTCCAAAACCGTGTCGTTGAAATACAGGAGTTGACCAAGTCTATACCATGGCATCATGTCAAGGGTAAAGAGAACCCAGCCGACTTAGTTTCTCGAGGTGTCGGTTTAGATGGTTTAATTTGTTCCGATATGTGGTGGCACGGGCCACACTTCCTTCGCGATATTGAATTTAATAGTAGCACCAGCTCAGAATTGGATATCGGTCAAGTTGAGCTGCCCGAACTGAGACCACATAAAACACACACATTTTTATGCGAAAACAGTTCAGATAGTGAATTGTTCCCATTTTCTAGATTTTCTCAATTCCACCGTATGATACGTGCGTGCGCATACGCACTACGTTTTATCTATAACACTCGTAACAAACACAACAAACGTAGTGGAGTTCTCACTGTGGACGAGTTGAGACAATCAGAATTGGTTTTAGTAAACTTCAGTCAATTAGAGTCATTTCCTGTTGAATATAAATTGTTGATTAATAGCAGCCGCTTAAACAATAACCACTATCTGGCTGGACTCAACTTGTTTATTGACAATGATAACATAATTAATGTGGGAGGTCGGTTATATAACTCGGAGTCTTTCACATTCAATAAAAAACATCCTATGTTACTGTCAAGTAAACATCAGTTCACCATTTTATTATTTCGCAATCAACATAAACAAATGCTGCATGTAGGACCCCAGACACTTCTTTATAATTTGAGAGAAACTTGGTGGCCTATTAGAGGTAGAAATTTAGCTAGAAAAATAGTTCATGAATGCGTTACATGTTCTCGCTTTAAGGGTAAAACATTCTCCCCAATTATGGGTAATTTACCCATAGAAAGAATTACAGCCTGTTTTCCTTTTTATAACTGTGGTGTCGACTACGCCGGTCCGGTGTACATACTGAGCCGCAAGGGTAGGGGGGCTAAGACGTGTAAAGCTTATATTTGTTTATTTATATGTTTCGCTACGCGCGCCGTGCATTTGGAATTAGTATCCGACCTAACGTCCGAGGCCTACTTGTTGGCACTTAAGCGCTTCATTTCTCGTCGTGGAAAACCACAACAAATATTTTCCGATAACGGAAAGAATTTCGTAGGATTGAAAAACGATTTTCAATTATTTTTAAAAACATGTTCGTCTGACATTAAAGAATATGCTAGTAGTCAGGACATACAATTTAAATTCATTCCTCCGTATGCTGCTCATTTTGGTGGTTTGTGGGAGGCTGGTGTCAAGTCTTGCAAGCACCACCTCTTACGGGTTGTAGGCAATGCACATCTGACATACGAAGAGTTCAGCACATTACTCACACAAATTGAAGGCATGCTTAATTCTCGTCCTTTGACCCCCATGTCCACTGATCCTGATGATTTCCTTCCTTTGAGCCCCGGTCACTTCCTCATAGGCCGTCCGATTACTTCTCCAGTATGCGCTCACCCAAAGATAGCTGAAGAAGACATTCACAGACTGCCTCGCTATCAACGAGTAGAACAGATTCGTCATCATTTTTGGTCACGGTGGTCCAAAGAATACGTGTCGGAGCTGCAGGTGCGAAACAAATGGCACCATAACAAAGGCGAACTCAAGGAAAACATGATGGTACTGATTAAGGACGACATGCCGCCACTTCGATGGAGTCTGGGTCGAATAGTCAAGACGTACCCGGGAAGTGATAACGTAGCAAGGGTTGCCGATGTACGTAAGGCCGACGGCGTGGTTCGACGGGCTTTCTCAAAATTATGCCCGCTTCCCTTGAACGAGCAATGATGGATGGTAGCAGCCGGGAGCCTGTAATAAAATCATTGAAATCTGGCGATTCCAAGGCCGGGAGGATGTTAAGGCACCAGCATGATTCATTTCAAACTACTCGCCGGGTGAACAAATGCATCGTGATTGGCCTACGCTATAGATGGCGTGATTATTGCGCACCAATCAAACGCCGGTGCACACAGTGAGAAATCTTCACGACCGCGGTTTTTTAACGTCACTAACGCAAAAATTGTCATACGGGCTGCATCAAAATATCATGTAATTTCAGTTTAATTCGCAATATATACATCTCTAAAATACAGTTGTACGAGTCTTTTTTCATCGCCCTGAAGATACGCAACATATTGTTATCCTATCGGTTACGTAAGTAATCATTTCTTTCAGCAAATTCTTTATCGTACAGAATATAGGTATTATTGACGGCCTCTGTGGTGTAGCGGTAGTGCATGCGACTAGCTGCTACGCAGGGGGCGCGGGCTCGATTCCCGCTCAGTGCAAATATTTGTATGCATGAATATGTCTATTTGCATTGGTCTGAGTGTCAGAGACACTCAGACCAATGCAAAGTATAGTAAGTATAGTATAGGTATAATAAGTATGTATTTACAAAAAACAGTATATAAGTAATGTTTATCAGCATTCTAGAACCCATAACAAGCTAGTTAAACTAAGCTTACTTTGGGTCTAGGGAGCGATGTGTAGAATGTCGTCGAATATTTGAATATTATCTTTATCAATTTAATATGAAATGAACAACGTACCTACATAATCAAAGTTCCCGGACCTCGCGTAAAATTATTGTCTTTCTATCTGTTTGAATGACGTGGTCTGTGGAACGCCGAGCCGTTTTGGACCGGACTTTCGCTGGCAGATAGATAACTGGCAGTTTGTGACATAGGCTACTTTAATAAAAAAAAACTTTATAAAAATCCACGGGTTAGTCGCGGGCATAATTTTTGTGCGATTCAAAATGCTGACCGAACCTACCTAGGTTTATAATTAGGTACATCATAATTATCATTCTCTGAACCTTTTTCCCAACTCAGTTGGGGTCGGCTTTCCAGTCCAACTGTGATCCGGCTGAACTTCGATATTTTCCGTGGAGCGACTGCCATCTGACCTCCACAACAATTGGTCATTATGACCAATGGCGAGGTTTATAATTTAATGTTTTTAATTGTTTTGTTACAGAAGTCAGGAACTACAAACATACTTTTTTTTTTACTAAAATCCAGTTATGGATCAACCATCTCCATTACCATACGAGAAATCAATTACATACAAAACTTTAAATCCTCAAATTATAAAATTAGAATACGGCATATTTGGATCTCTATTCCGTCGACTTGCAGAAATTGAGAAGAAGCTTGAAGAAGGACACGAAATGCCCTTTAAAAAGACCATCAAAGCGTATATAGGTGACTGCCAAGCCTTGGGACAGATGCCTATATCTTTTATACGACAAGTCGTGGCGTGCATTTCTTGTCCAGAATTCATTGAAAGTAAAGGCAATTTTGCACAGGACGTTAAGAACAGAGCAAGAGAAATTTTAAACAGTTGCGATGGAAATTCCATCGGATCATATTCCAGTTCGTTGGGCATTGAAACTGTTAGGCGTTCAGTTGCCAGCTATATCGAAAAGAGAGACGGTTGCAAAGCTGATTGGAAAAATATTTGCTTGACACCTGGAGCCTCAGCAGCCATTAAGAGCTGTCTAAAACTATTCATAGATAATACAAAAAGTACTAAATCTGGCGTAATGATCCCTATACCCCAATACCCACTGTATTCTGCTACTCTTTCTGAATATGGGTTAAACCAAGTTGATTACTATCCAAATGAGAGTAAAAACTGGTCGTTAACGCTCGAAGAACTAGAAAGGTCATTTGAAGAAGGTTCTAGAACGTCTAAAGTCAGAGTACTGGTTGTCATTAATCCTGGAAACCCAACTGGACAGGTATTGACGAGAGAAAACATTGAGACTGTAATAAAATTCGCTTACAAACATTCTTTACTTATATGCGCAGATGAAGTATACCAGTTTAATATATTTAAAGGAAAGTTTTATTCATTTAAGAAGGTTTTAACAGAAATAGAAGCTCCTTACAATCAGGTTGAGCTGATGTCTATAATGTCTACATCAAAAGGTTACATGGGAGAGTGTGGGTTACGCGGTGGATGGATAGAGGTCGTAAATATGGATCCAGAAGTTCAAGCAAATTTTTATAAAAGCTTGTCTGCAAGACATAGTCCTAATTTAATAGGACAGGCCGTGGTGCATTGCGTGGTGAAACCGCCTGAAGTGGGTGAGCCGTCGTATGAGCTGTATGTGAAAGAGAAGGAAAATGTGTTACAATCGTTTGCGACTAGAGCTAAATTAGTGGAGCAAGTTTTTAACAATATGGAGGGATTCAGTTGTAATGTTTTGCAGGTAAGTTGTTCAGTTATACCGGGTGTAAGGGAATATTTTTTCGCGTTTCCGGGTGTGAGGGAAACGCGAAAAAATATTAGAGTTTTTCGATTGGTTGAAATTATTTTTTAATATGTTAGAAAGAAATAAAACCGGTCGTTAACGCCACGTGCGGATTGGGGTCAATGATTGCTATTCATGGCGACTTAAATAAATAAAATAGGTAAAGTGACGTTTACTTTTATGAAATTGTCGTTTCATTTAGCTGTAATAACATGATAAACAGTGAATAATGTTAAAATTTTGAAATAATTATTAAACAACCGATAAAACTAACCAAGAATCCAAAAAAATGCAACGTGGATATTTTTTTTCTTATCGCATGATAATTAACTACATTAATTTTATATTCTCGTCTATACCTATCTATTAAAAAATAATTGTCTTTCCCCCTCTCTCTACAATCGTGATCCTCTTGGCCTTGGCTGAAGTCATGAGTAGATATTAATTATTTACAAATGAAAAACATGCTATAATAAAAACGTTTATGGTTAGGTATTATTCAAAAATGTACCTACATTTATTATCGGTCACCAATAAAATTATCATTCCCCAGTAGTTATTCTGTAAATAATTATTCAATGTACGGAATTGACCTCTCTACAGTTTCATTGTTTATTTGTGCGATAAAACTGACACGTAAACGATGATAATACTCGTAAGATGACAGTAGATAACACTGTAAACATGACGCCTATTCAAAGTTACTTCGACGGTTACATTGTCATCTGTTACAGTGGCTCTACTGTGAGATGATACTAAACAAACTAGACGACTTAGCTCTTGTTAAGGGTCCGTTCACACAGACCAGCTCGGTGAGCATCGGCGCGCATTTTTCTTTTCACACTGACAAATGATTTTCATAATGACAAAAGCAGTGCAGATGCAAAAATAAACCTTACTACAAATACTTAAAACTCTGTTTTCAACGTGATAAGAATCTGCTCTCCTCTTCGAGCCGGTCTGTGTGAACGGACCCTAATACTGACGTTTCTCCTTAGCTAAGCGTCAACGTAAATAATTTGTATGGAAATTTTGTACAGCGCCTCTAGCGGTCACGGAAACAATTAAAGTTAGTACTACGAGCACTATAGATTTCGATTGTCGCTAGCGTGAAATTTTGTGGAGTAAACTCATAGTAGAGCTACAGAACTCGTCCTGGTATTTTACAGTAGATATACTAATGATAGACCGCGATAGCCTAGTGGTTTGAGTAATAGACTGCTGAGACGAGGTCTCGGGTTCGATCCCAGGTTCACCATGGCACACACCAATGACTTTTAAGTTAGTGTGTATTTATCGCAGGCTTATTATGTATAGTGCCTCGGAGAGCACGTTAAGCCGTCGGTCCCGTTGCCACACAAACATCTAAGATGGCAGTCGTTACGGGTAGTTGGAGCCTACAAAAGTCCAACCCGTCTAACTTGGAACTTCGATATCGCCATTGGTTATAATGACCATTGGTTGTGGAGGTCAGATGGTAGTCGCTCCACGGAAAATATCGAAGTTCAACCGCATCACAGTTAGACTGGAAAGCCGACCCCAACTGAGTTGGGAAAAAAGGTTCAGAGAATGATGATGATAGTAATGATAGTTTCTCTTTTTCAGGGAGCTATGTACGCCTTCGCAAGGCTCGAGATACCTCCAAAGGCGATAGAAGCAGCCAAGCAAGCAGGACAGGAACCCGATGAGTTCTACTCGTTTAGGCTGCTGGACGAAACGGGCATCTGTGTGCTCCCAGGGTCATACTTCGGCCAAGAAGCAGGCACTTACCACATCAGAAGTACGATATTACCACAACTGGACTCCTTGAAGGAGATGGTCCACATGTTCCAGAAGTTTCATAAGAAGTTTATGAAAGAATTTTCCAACTAAAATAGATTAATAATAAATTTATCCTGCAAAAACCTAATTCAGGTTTATAAGATGAACTGTGTAATATGATATGTGTATGAAATTAAATAAAATTAAAATTATTAATAACATTTTTTTATACTACATAGTGGTGTGGTGGCAGACAAGCACATGGCCCACCTGATGGGAAGCGGTCACCGTGGGATATGAACGTGTGCAACACTAAGGGTGTCACACACGCGCTGCCTACCCTAACGGGAAGGGAAAAGGGCTAGGAAGGGGTGGGGGAGGAGTGGTACAGTGAGCTCTGGCTACCCTATTTACCAACGGGAACACAACACGATGGTTATTACGGCCGCGGTGTTCTGTAGGGCGGAGGTACTTCCTCAGTCGGACAGCTCATTTTGGATGGGAGATACCGTCGTGTCCTACCTCCTCTATAAAATTGTTCATAAATACTACAATTACGTATAGATAGATGCGTTTTATTTTATTAATTAATTTTATATAATGCTAATTAATTGAAGAGCATACGAACGCATCTTTAGAGAGACGCGTTCGGCGTTACCATGACAACGTGTTATACCACAACAATACACGTTACCTATCCAAAACAAATGAACACATCATGATCAACATGGATATGAAGAACAGCAAACATTATATTTTTTTAATATGACGTCATATACTGTAAATATATCAAGTTAAGTTCTGCAAATAGTGTTTATGGCTACCTAAAATGAGACGCTGAGTAAGTTTTTTTATGTTTATTAATAAGTACTAGAATTTTCACAAAATCTATGTCATGTCAAATTAGTATCGGATGTTAATTATAAATTATGAATGTATGTTTAGGCACCTATAAATGAATAATCATAATCAAATTTATATCTACTTATAGGTGTGCATGAAATGAAATTACATTGTCATTATAAGCATTTTCTAATACCTACTTAGTCAACCTTGATTCCGGGGAATTTATTTTTTAAAAATCAATCCGAAACTATTCTATCGGTTTTGTCCAAATATTTTTAGCACTGGTCAAACATTTTTGTATCTCTCTCAGAATAAACTAATTAATTGATTAGTGAATTATCACAGTATCACATTCTACACAGCATAGCGCGGACTAAACAAACCTTATGATAAGGGTTCTAGAATATCATTAAGTATGTATTTATTTATTATCTAGCCTGTAAGTTACGTCTCATAACATGCATTCTAAAGATCCGTCAAAATTAGCTCAGCTACTTACGAGATTATCAGGGAAATCTAGAAACAGAACAAGACAAAAAGACAGACAGACAATTTTTTTTTAAATATATATATTTACAATTACAATAGGTGGATTAGTATACAACTTAAGTACTTAGTTAAAATTTATAAAAAAAAACTCGTTCGTTAAACTAAACTGTGTTGCATTTTTCAGTTAACTAAATCTATACTTACAAATCAAAAAATATTAATTATTAATTAAATCAATAATGCAACGGTTGCCGGGGTTGCTCCTGTGCCTGTTGGTGACGTCACGGGCTCATGCGAAATGGGTGGAAGGAAGGATCGATACCAAGGAAGTAAGTATTGCCGTAGACTTACGAAGTATAAGAAAATTAAAGGAATTTTGGGCAAAGTCATAGAATAAGTAGGTAGTTACTAAAAACTACTTATTCTAAAATGAAAAAAAAAAGACAATGGATGTACATGAAAATTATGCAAGGAAAGGAAAAGAATCCTTTTTTTTGTCGGCCATCGGGGGTGGTTATGTCGGAATCGAACCGACTTAAACCGCACGCCGTCTCGGGTCTAATTACCTGGGTGTAAGGTTACCCAATAGGCATATCCCTCGCACCCCAGCTGACCCCGGGCCATCTACGGTTTTAAGATGGCCCCCTCGACCCCCCCGAAGAGTGGTTGGGGCGAGCATCGCGCCACCACTTCGTCGACGGTGGGGTGTAGGGTGACAGGCGGCTGTCCTGTCACCCAACCATCGGCGCGCGAAAGGAAAAATATCCTAACAATCAATCCATCAGGTGCAGTCAATCAGGCGGAGTAAATAAAAAAAAAATATATTAAAAAACTTGAATTGAGCTGCGATCACAGATAAGAAATGAGAGGCTAAGTGGTAACTGAGTAGGTTACCACAGGCGCACGCTTAGGCTGTGGAATGATCTCCCTGCTGTGGTTTTCCCTAGCGACTACAATATTGGGTTCGTCAAGAAGGGCCTTAGAAGGATTTTTCAGGATCGGCAGCGTGAATGTGACGCTCCTGGTTTTACACACGTCCATGGGCCAAAGTTACCGTTTTCCATTAGGTGGGCCGTGAGCTCTGCCACCTAAGTGGTAAAAAAATGGCTGAAACATCACACGATTACATAATATTGTATCTATCGCACTACCTACCTAAACTTATATCCACAGAACTGGGCATTCCTCGCTCGCTTCTGCTTCCTGTCAATCGAAGGAAAGTTCGAGTACCTGATCGAGTATGACAAAGAGATGGGTATACCCAACCTGCTGCTTTATTACGACGACCACAGCCAGTGGCCATCGGTATACCACAGTGACAAGGTATGTGTGTGAGACTCTTTAGAAGTCCTAGATACTATTTTTAGGCTACCTACTACATAACAGGTAGCCAATGCCCCCTGAGTTTTTATGAGTTTCCTTCCTAGGGCATAGCCGGCATTTAGTCGGTTCGATTCTGACAAAACCACTTCATCATAGGCCCTGTTGAGGTAGTCCAGAGGTGGTTTCCACACGAAGACAATATAATCTGTGTTTTGTATTGTATATATAATGTGTGTTTTCGGAAAGCTATAACCTTGGAGTTTTCAAGTCATAAGTGAATAGGTTCCTTCTAGGCAAGCGTGATTCATCGTAGACCACATCGTCACTTACCATCAGGTGAGATTGAGGTCAAACGTAAGCCTATCATGAATAAAAAAAAATTATAATAAAGGTAAGTAGTTACTATGTATTCTGATGAACAAGCCTTTAACATATTCCATTTATATCTTCACAGTCTTGCAAAGAACGCGAGGAAGTGCTAAACAGGGCCGGACAGAACCAGATGATAAGGTTATCACACTGGTACCCTGACATGGAGATCTCTGGTTGCGTACTGAGAAGGGCCAACAAGGAGCTACCAGCTACAAAAAGGTATAGACTATAAACATTAAAATCATCATCATCTACCTGCCCTTGTCCCAATTATGTCATTCTCCTCCATAAATTCATGTCAGATATTTTTTTTCAAGATAGGCTTACGTTTGATCACTATCTCACCTGATGGTAATGGACAATGAATCACGCTTGCCTAGAAGGATCCTATTCAGTCGTGAGTTGAATATTCCCAGGTTATAGCTTTCCGGAAACACAGACTCGGGCAGGGAAATTCCACTCCTGTACGCATGATGAATGTATCCGCAAAGCGTTTCGTGCGTACGAGTGGAATATCGACCATCTCTTCAATCACTCACTTCATTGCCATAATCCTCTTTCACTCATTCCATCCATCTTTTCTAAGCAATCATAATAACAATTTATTCCAGTTCAACCACGACACAAAAGCCAGTCTCAACAACACCAAATTTGAAGACCAGGGTCTCTGCAAAAACGGTGCCTCCGGAACCGTCGTATTACGACCAGTTCCTGAAGTCGACTCCTCGAAGTAGCAGGCCAATCATACCAGATACCAACACTACCTGGTACGAGCTGGTGCCGACCGATGACCTGAACTTCACCACAACGATGGTGCCTGAGGATGAACTATGGGAGAGTATTGGTTCAGGTCATAATGGAAGTCAGTTTGGAACGATGAAAGACGTGGAAATCTTGTTCAATAATGTAAATGGGAGTAAGGTAAGAATCTTTTAAATTATATCAGCTATTTCAGCAACGCGAGTGTGACACCTGATGTTGCACACGTCTATAGGCCACGGTAACCGCTTCCCATCAGGTGGGCCGTGTGCTTGTCTGCCTCCTAAGTCGTATAAGAAAAATGCAACGCAAACTTGACGTTGAAATATGATCTAATCTAATCTAACTATAGAAAAAACTAAAACGAAACCATCTATAACCAAAACCATCGGAAATAATGCTCAATTTTACTTTAATTCTTTTAGCACAAAATCAAACGTTCACTAAGTCTATACGACCGACTCAGGCGCCGGCTTTTAAACACCGACACAAACAACCAAGGAGGTTCCAGTGAAACGCAGAGACTGGTGGTCTCCTGTCACAACTCGAGGAGGTTCAGATCCGCGAGGGAACGCTGGTGGTATATCGCTATAAGCAACTGTGAAAGTAAGAAGGTATGTGGCCCCAACCTCCCCAGACTCAACAAGAGCTCAAACCACTCCTCCATCGTACCGAACCCTCCTCCCCTCCAGGGTTGGCAGCGCGAGTGTGACGCCTCTAATTTTACACATGTCCATAGGCCACGGTGACCGCTTCCCATCAGGTGAGCCATGTGCTTGTCTGCCACCTAAGTAGTATAAAAAAATATGGAACAGTGTAGGTACTAGACGATTGCCGGGCCTGTAGACAAAGTGATATTCTATTAGCGATAACAACGGTGGAAAGTTTCAACAGAATATAATAGGTATGTGGAGGAACTAGAGACGAACATAGGATACTATTTATCTGCCACGGGGACGAAGTATACCACGGTTGAAACTGGGGCACAGCTAGGGTTTAATAAGTGTCAAAACTAGAACTTTTATTGCACGATGCAGGAACCGTCCTTTCGTATAATCCCACATTGCTATTGCTAGATGACGCTGGATAATAATGTTGCCTGTAGGACCCTACCTTGATATTGCTAGATGACGCTGGATATAATATATTGCTTATAAGACCCAACGTTGCTATCCCTAGATGCCGTTGGACACACGTGGCATCACCAGAAGTCTATTTATAGCCAGCTTAACTCATGTAATTATAATGTTTCAGGGTCTAGACGTGAGGTACAGGTTTCTGATGACGAACGGCCCGGATGGGGACTTTTGGCATGAACACTTTTCGGCGGATGAGTTCTGTAAGTTTGTTAATCGTTAAGTTATTTATTTTTGTAGTTTTAGTTCAGTCAGTATAACTTCATCTCACCTGAAGGCAAGCTAAAGAAAAGGGCCACCGAAATGAGTATCTGGGTGGCCCTCAGTTTGACGGTTTGACCTTTTCACGCCCCGTTCAAGAGCGGTAAAATTGCAAGAAGAAAATTCTATACTTAAGCGTGTTGGAAAGAACCCTGAGTATTTATGGCAGGCAAAAGGAGGTACCTACCGAATCTGCAAATTGACTTGCATTTGAATTAGGCTTTTCGGCCGTACGGTCATTATGGGTAGGTAGCTGCTAAGGAGTGGAATGCCTTGTCTGAGTCTGTGTTTCTGGGAAGCTATAAGCTGAGAGTCTTTAAATCAAGAGTGAATAGGTCGACATCGTCATTTACCAACAGGTGAGCTTGTGGTCAAACACAGGCCATTTAAAAAGAAAACGGTAACTGTCGAGGGGATCCAAGCGAACTCCATGCTCGAAAGTGAAAGATCTAAATGCTTTCGAGGCGCTTGAAAGAAGTAGAACGTAAAAAGAACTTCACTTGGGGACCATTCGTTTCTCATTAGGGTTTTTGTCCTTTCAGATGTTCTGCCAGTCCTGTTGGCCTTCACAGTCGGATACGTGGTGCTAATGATCGCTGTAGTGATGTGCAGCATCGAGTTGAAGTCTCGTCACTTGCTGCACTCGACGTACAAGTTGTTCCTCATTTCGATAGCGACTCAGCACTTCGGTGTGACGCTAGACGCTCTGTCGTATGTGGGCTATGCGACAAACGGTACGGGTGGCGAAAATGCCAGGATCGTTGGTAAGTTGTAATCCACTATTGATGTAAGTGATTTAGATTGTAGAAAAGAAGGTGAAGGAAAAGTGGAAATATAAGTCTGCCTGATTGACGGACAAGGTTAATCTACAAAAAATATATGTTGAAAGAAAATCAACGGCCAATATATAGTTTTATGACTAAAGTTTGGAGAGTTAGACGGCAGACATTTCCCGTTAAAGCCGAGACTACATAAACTTATTTTGAGGAAGAGAAATATGGGAGTGGACCCTGGGTTCTTGTGCAAGTTTTGCAAGGGACTGGAATTGAGCGGTAAAGATCTTTCACCATCTTGTATAAAACAGAATATAAATTTCCCAGGGCAATTCATCTGCGGTGTCTCCGAGATGACGTTTCTTCTCCTCCTGGTGCTGATGGCGAAGGGCTACACGATCACCCGCGGGCGTCTCAAAGTCGCCTTCACCGTCAAACTGACCGTATTCATGTGTTGTTATGTCGTCACTTATATTATTCTCTTTGTATATCAAGCTAAGGTAAGCATGAATCCCTGGTAGCTATCGAGGTGCGAGAGAAATACCTCTTAGATCACCTTCTCCTTGGCGTCTGGGCCCAAAAGACCAGAGACGGCATAGTCAGTCCGATTCCGACATATACACGAGGATACATAAACATTCCCGATGGCCAAGAGGGAAGGCATCTGTGGGGATTCCCGCACGAAATAGTACCTGTTTGCTTTTTTTTTGACCTTCTGAACTACCCCCGGAACTGGACCCCAGGTACAGAGGTGAAAGCCTCGGATGCAATCAGGACATAACGCTAATATTGATGCAATGCTTTCATAGCAAAGCATGATAGAGCTACGTTCATTTAATGAATAAACTATCACATGATCAAAATAACACGTATACATCATTGGTCAAGAGATTTAAGAGACCAGAGAAGACTGAGAGATGGTACGGAGCCATTATCCTTCAAGCCTTTTCCCTATTATAAAACGGCCGAACTTTGATATATTTATTATACGTAAACGGGAATTAACGCGATACACGTTAAAGGTATATATACATACTCGTTAATTCCCGTTTACGTATAATAGTTATGGAACGCGAAAGTTTGATATATTTGCCGTGATGCGACTGCAATCTGACCTCTACAACCCACTGGTGATATCGAAGTTCTGTAGTTAGAATAATTTTTCGGACTTTTGTGGGCTCCAACTACCCGTAAGGATTGCCATAGATGTTCGTATGGCAACTAAGACCGAAGGCTTAACGTGCTCTTTGAGGCATGGAGAAGTATTATATACTTCAACGCCCCCTTCTTTTTAATGATCTTACAACTGTCCTGCAGGCTTTTGATCCAGGCGAAGTTCTGTATTTGTACGAGTCTCCAGCTGGATATGGACTCATCGTCTTGCGGGTCACAGCGTGGCTTATATTCTCATTTTCCACCTTTTACACCGTGAAGAAGTATCCAGAAAAAGTGAGTTTTACAAAATCATCTCGGACACTGATTGTTAGGATGGTAACAGAATTACGGTAGTAAATGTGTTCTGTTTCACTCTAATCCACTGAACAAATCCACCATTGGATTGGAGAATGGATTTGATTGGAGTGGAATAGAGCATATATAGATAGATAAATATCTATTTGTAATAATATACAAATAGATAGGTGTCAAAATTGCATAATATTACTTCCCCTATCCTTCAGGGTAGGCAGCGCGTGTGTGACACCCTTAGTGTTGCACACGTCCATAGGTCACAGTGACTACTTACCATCAGGTGGGCCGTGTGCTTGTCTGCCATTACGTTATATAAAAAAATACATACCAACACCCAGACAATAATACAGACCAATGTAAATAGACGTTTGCTTAAGTAAGTACAAATATTTGCATTGTCCGGGAACCGAACTCGTGACCTCTGCCGTACGTCGCGTCGCGTACAACTGGCTGCGGTTATGAGTTGAGTATGACTAAGAGTGAGTAAACTCATCAAAAAAATACTTACCATGAAACTGTTGTATAGGATGGTATTAAGTGAATTCACCATCTTAATATATATAAATCTCGTGTCACAATGTTTGTCCTCAATGGACTCCTAAACCACTTAACCGATTATAATAAAATTCGCACACCATGTGCAGTTCGATCCAACTTGAGAGATAGGATTGTTTTTGAAACGGATTTCGACATCCACGCGGGCGGAGCCGCGGGCAACAGCTAGTATTATATAGAAATTGCCCTCTTGTTTCAGAAAATTTTCTACGGCCCGTTCTTCGTCTGCGGTTCGCTGTGGTTCCAAGCGGGCCCATTGTTCATTTTGACAGCTAACGCTTACATAGGTAGGTACTATAGCCATTAAAATCAGTGTAAAATCAGTTCGGGGGGTCAAAGGGGGCCATCTTAAAATCGTAGATGGCCCAGGGTCAGCTGGGGTGCGAGGGATATGCCTATTGGGTATCCTTACACCCCGGTAATTAGACCCGAGACGGCGTGCGGTTTTAGTCGGTTCGATCCCGACATAACCACCCCCGATGGCCGACGGGGGTGGTATCCCATGGATTACCGCACGATAAAAAAAAGGTACTATAGCCATTTATGTGGGTGAATAGTAGCCTTCCTAGCCTCCCCTCCCCTTCCAAGTCCCCCTCCCAATTGCCTTCAGGGTAGGCACACGTTCATAGGCTACGGTGACCGCTTCCCATCAAGTGGGCCGTGTGCTTGACTGCCACCTAAGTAGTATAAAAAAAAGAAACTGTAGGCGAGTTTTAGCAGTACCTCCATGAGGAGAGTGCCCGATGTAACATTTTCGTTGAAACTTTTGCAGATAAATGGGTGCGAGAGAGTGTGGTGACAGCGGTTCTACTCACTATCTCTTTTGGCGGACACATGATGTTCCTGGTAAGTAGGCACCTTGTTACCTAGTCCAGGATATAAAGGGGGGGTAAACTGGGGTATTTGACCCGGAAGGTATTTTAGGGGGTCCTAAATTATTGATGTAAAAAATTTAAAATGATAGGGTATTTTTTATTGCCGCCGCATTTTCAGGCTACAGTAGTTTCGAGGGGCGCTAAATGCATAATTTGAAAAAATGACAATAAAAATCAAGCCAAAAATGTCAACTGACATCCATGGACGTCCAAATTAGATACTTTTTCGTACAAAATAGAATACGTCTATAATATAATACATTATGTGATTTCCCTAACTGGCCTAAAATAACTTTAATAGCGCGATGTAGGAAGTTTCGAAATAGTTCGAATTGTTTTCGCTAGATGGCGCTGTATTCAAGAACAAGAACTACATAAATATGTTTAATATGTTAAAATTATTTCAGATTTTAACGCTACCCGTATTCGCTAACAAGAACTTCCCTTACCACGTCAGAACTACACAGATTGGTGTTATGGAGGTAGGTATTTAAAAAAAATAGGAAAAGGTCAACGTCCGGGACGGAATTTATTTTTAAATATTATATTTTACAGGTGACGAGGAATTCAGCTCTTGATGGCTTTGGTCCCAATGCGTACCATCCTTCAAACGCTCCTCCCCAGACGGTTATCATCCCACTTACTAGGTAAGCAATCCTTTTTCTTATACTACTGAGGTGGCGGACAAGCACACGGTGCACCTGGTAGGAAGTGGTTAACGTGGCCTGTGGACGTGTGCAGCACTGGGGTGTCATACTCACGCTGCCGACCCTGGAGCGGAGGGGTTGTGGAGTTCGAGGGGTGGGTTGGAGGAGGGGATTGGGGGCATGGGGGTTGAGAGCGCATTGTGAGCTCTGGCTACCCTACTTACCTTGGGGAACACAACGCGATGGTTATTATGGGTGCGGTGTTCTGTAGGGTGGAGGTACAACCCATAAAAAATATTTCAGCGTCGGACTGGCCTGCCTTACCCGGGCCTCCCACCGGGTTTCGATGTCCTAATCCAAGTGGCTGACCACAAGCTCGGGCTCCAGGCTTGAGGTCATCTCCCGGGCCCTTCAGGCCCAGTCCAACCCTGTATCCATTACCTCAGTTTTTTTATACTACGTTGGTGGCAGACAAGCACACGGCCCACCTGATGGGAAGCGGTCACAGTGGCCTATGGACGTGCGCAACACCAGGAGCGTCACCCTCACGGTACCGACCCTGGAGGGGAGTGGCTAGGGAATTTGGAGGTTGGATTGGAGTTGGGGATGGGGGTAGGGGTTGTGAGCTCTGTCTACCCCACTTAACGCCGAGAACACGATTTTATACTATTCTGATAATTTAATACCATCTGTTCCAGAAGAACCGAAGAGCTAATCGGCACCATGTACAGCCACTACAAAGCGTCTGCCCCACCCCTATCATTAGAAGACCAGCTGCCAAAATTGAACGGTATTCCCAAGAGGATAGAGTCCACTTCACCAAAACGTCTCATATCTCAAGACAGTACAGAAACCAACCATTCAGCTGACATAAGACCTACTATACCAAGAGATGAGCCTTCATCCGAAATATTCACTGTTGAAGGTCAAATTTCGAAATTAGAACAGCCAGTGTTGCCAACTGAAATTACCTCGCCTGGGTTACCAGGAGAGAATAATGTTTCGGGGAAATTAGACGATGGTGAAGGGGATTTACCGCTGATTCCGAGAGGTAGAAGAACTTTGCTGGATCCTATAAAGAGGGAAGAGAATGTTCCCTCTTGGTCGTTAGCTAAAGGGCCGTGTATAGTTGGGATGCTGAAGAAAACTAAGAATGTTGATGAAGGTAGGATATTTTTTTCAACCATATACATAATACCTATTCTAGAACCCATAAGTTAAGCTATGTTTCCTGTGGGTCTATAACGTTGTGTAAGACCACTTATACCTTGGAAGTTTGTTGTGTACCTACCAACCTACCTATTATGACGATCTTTGAGGACAGATTGCCGTTTGCCCCCAAACCCTCTTTAAACATTATTCTTATGTGCTGAAAAGACATTATTTTTTGAGCACCAGGATAATCATTTGCATATAGGTACGCCAAATTTCAAAACTGGCTTACAGAACTATTCCATCAAGAACCAAGCGGTTCGGTGCCTCTTTTCTTTGCCGCACTATAAACACTTGAAATTCTTTATCAGCGCATGTGTTTCCTTCCTCCTACAGTCCCGGGTCCTTTAATCTGGGCGTGAAAAAGCATTTTATGAGGCCGTCAAGCGCCACCAATGTATCACTATCGGTGTATAATATAGTAGTGAACCCAATCCTGAGACTTTACCTATAACTTACCATCAGCCTTTGTGAAGTTATCTTGACGTGTCCATATTAAAAAAAATATACTTATTTTTACAGAGCCACCAGACCTCAGCAACCTTCTAGCCAACGGTCGCAAAGTGCCACCAGTCAGGAATGGTCTACAGCCGAGCACTGGGGAGATTTCCACCATACACGAGGGTAGGATCCAGAGTTACAGGAATACTGTTAGCAAGGCCACGATAGACTTATTTAGTGCGGGTAACAACAAGGGGTGATTGATAAAGGGTTAGCAGAGTGAGTGTGACGACCCTTTTTTTCCGTGCGGAAATCCTCATGGATACCCACAGAAAAAATGTAGGTTACATCAAAATGGGTTCAGCCACTTAGTAATAACACTTTGGGAATTATTTTTTATGCCCAAAATATCAGGGCATAAAGCTATCTGAGTTTACGCCCTTGCATTTTGGACGGATTGAAGAAACGCCCGGCACGGTGACCGCTTCCCATCAGGTGGGCCGTGTGCTTGTCTGCCATCTAAGTGGTATAAAAAAAATACCCAACATGCCTGGGCATAATATCCATCACTGGTAATAACATATTTATGGACGGACACTAACCCTCCTTTTTGGCTTCAACGCAGTCGGGTAAAAACACTGAAATCGATTTGATTTACAAGCAATAATTAGGGAATGTAAAATTAACATTATACCTATGTTATTCCAAAGGGGAAGGCAGAGCAATATTAACACTCCATTTCGTCATAAGTTTGTGTACTCAACTATGTTAGGTTGCTTTGTATGTGTAATGAAATTGACTGATACCTAAATTATGTAGGTACAGTCAGCGCAAAGGTCTATGATCATTTTGAATAGCAGTTTTGAGCAAAGCAACTTATGGTTCTTAATGAAAATGATGTTTAATTACCTAGTTGGCTGTATTGAACTAGGTACCTTAACTTTGATTACAATATAAGTAATAATTTACATTCGAATTTTTATGTTTGAAATCTGTGCAATCATCATAGACTTTTGAGGCTGACTGTACTTTTATAAATAACAAATATAAAATACTCGTAGGTATAATTAATTTGAGTGTGAGTGATATTTTCTAGTCATAGAATTAAATTTATTCGTAAATACATATTTGTTTTATTCAATTAACACATCTATCTATGGGCGCATGAGTGCGTTCTCTCTTCGGAGCCCAAGCCAACCTTTTTTTTATGTTCAGTCCGCCGGATTCACTGCACCCCGCCTGATGGTAAGATGGTAATTTTTAATTCTAGCAATACCTTACCATTGCCTGCGATAATGTTTCCAAGTGGACGGACAGCAGGGCCTCGATTCTTCTAAATGCAATCCACTATCATGCCACTGAAACTCTAAAAATGCTATTTAATTGTAGACTTTACCGTTGTAAGTTAAAGTCTAAAATCAAATGAAAAGAATTCATTAAATTTTTCATTCGCTCTACAAAATATAATTTAAGTTTAGACTTTAAATTGATAACAATAAAGTCGAAAATTAAATGGCATTTTTTGAAGTGTCAGTGGCGTGACAGTGGCTTGTTTTAACAGAATCGAGGCCCAGATATTGACTAAGGTTATTGTTATTAAAATAAAAAAACATGTCAGAATAATATTTTTTATTTTTTTAAACAAAATAAACACCAAATGGTATCCCAAAATACCTACAATCTATTAACAACTTCGAGTACTGCGTTAACAAAATCAATATTTATATAAATATCATTGTCAAATAGTGAAGTACTTAATTTTGATATTATTATCGGTATTTATACAAATGATGATAGCAACCCATTTATGTCCCACTGCTGGGCACGGGTCTCCTCTCCTCTAACGAGAGAGCTGAAAAGGTTGCCTTAATCCACACACGCTGGCCTAATGCGGGTTGGTGGATCGGACATGTCCTTAGAATTTCTTCTAGGACATGTGGGTTTCCTCACGATGTTTTTTCCCTCAACGTCAGCAGATGGTAAATCAAGTGATTAGCACATATAAATTCCACAAAGTGAAATTTGGTGGGAATTTTCGACAAATATTTGAGCAAAATAGTGAGCATTAGATACAGAATGATGATTAAATAAGAATCGAAATCTTTAATGCAACGATTCAGACTACTATGCACGAATTTATAAAAAAATAATTATATTAAAATTTTCATTGACTACTTCCAAATTAATGTAAGAAGGACCCGGCAGTATTCAAAATGGTGAACAGCAAGGTGAATTTTAAGATTGCGTATGATTACATTATTTTTTATAAAAATAAATAACTACGATAAATGCATTAATATAGGTACACAAAGTAGGTACTAATTATTATTTAACATTCACATTAGTGTTATTTTAACGTTTTGTAAGTGCCGTTTTAATGGTCTATACAGAATAAATGATTCTTGGCTTTGACTTTGCTGATTTAAATTTTTAAATAATACCAAAATAAGGCGAATGTTGCTAATTAAACGGTTTTATTTAACTTGACCTGTTTTTTTGAGTCAAATCTAGTAATTGAAATTTGAACCTCTTTCAGTTGTCTGATTGGTCTGATATTTGGCAGAAGTCTTTAGTTCTGATGACAATGCAATTTAAAAACGTTTAACTTGAAAAAAATTTTTTCACAATTTATTTTTTCTATATTATTTAGCTCGAAAAAAAAATTTTTTTTTCAAGCTTGTGTTAGTGTTAGACTAAGAGGCGCGTCTAGGTAGCTCTGTTGTTAGCAAAGTATTCCTCTTATAAGGGACTGGTCATAGGTTCAAGTCCCGTCCTGGATGTTTTGCCCAGCTAAATCTAAATAAGTAGAAGTTTCTATAATAAAGAATACCATAAAGCCATGAAGAGTATTTGTAAATTTGTGCAAATTAATATTATGGTTTTATTAATATTAATAAAAAATAGAATGATTTCGCCATAGCACCAACCAACACTACATTATGTATTTATATTAAAAGAATTTTGAGGTATGCGACGAAAGATACTGAATTTTTTTTTATATAGGACACGTCAAAATGACTTTACCTCACCTGATGGTAAGCTAAAGGCAAAGTCTCAGGACTGGGGTCACCACCACATACACCGGTAGTGCTAAAGTGGCGGCCCTCAGCTTGACGGCCTCATCAAATGCTTTTCACGCCCCGCTTAAAAAGACAGAAAACTTACATTTTTTTAGGTAAAGCTTTTATTGAATTTACTAGAAAATTAGTAAATCGAGTTTTGAACATGTTATTTGATAGTCTGTACGGATTAATCGATTTTTATTCGATTACTGAATTTAGTAATAAGGTATTTCATAAATCGAATTCTAAACACAATTATTATTACTATAGTTTGTATTTGTTAATCGATTGTATTGTGTTTAGTCGATTATTTAGTTAAGTAATAAATTACTTTACTCGATATGAGATTCAGTTTACTATAAAAGAGCTTGTTTCGGTGGTGAATTTTATTATACTAATGAAATATTTTTATTAATAATGTATTCCTCGTCTACCATTTTTTTTATTGACCAATTTATTAATCTATTGTACAAATAAAACTTTAGCTGTCACTTTGTTAGTTAATTAAGTTCATAATTGACTAAACAACAATACAAACATACCATATAATTAAACAACTTTAAAAATGAGACACATTGAGTTGAGACAACATTAAATTTAGTTAATTACATTATTGTTCATAATATCATTAATACACCAAGTATTTTATTACATACATACTTCGGGTTTGTTTCAAAATGTCCAAAAAATAATACGGAAATATTATAATATGCTTGTCATAGATCTTTTTTATTATGCAACTTAGGTAGCAGTCAAGCACACGGCCCACCTGATGGGAAGCGGTCAGCATGGCCAATGGACGCGTGCAACACCAGGGGCGTCACACTCGAGCTGCAGACCCTGGAGGGAGAGAGGAGAGATTGGGAGGGGGGCATGAAAGAGGAGTGGGTTGGAGGGTGGTTGAGATCTGTCAGATAGGGCTAACATTTTTGAGGAATAATATAAATTCAACAGGGCAATGCAGCAAGCGTAATGGCCAACTTTGCCAGGATACGGTGAGAGGGGAGTTGATAATGTGATTGTTGTTTAATTTTTATTTTTCTATATTAGATAATTGTAGATATTACTATAATAAAGAATATTATTACAATATTATTTGATTAGAAAAGTTAATTTACTTTTAGAAGCTATTGACAACGATCAATGTGCGAGTTAAGGAACCCGAATTCACCAATATTAGCTGATAATATTCTAGGACATTCCATATAGCGCTATTTAGAAATTAATCATAGTTTAACTAGCTTGTAATATGGGTCCTAGAATGCGGATAGTTAGTTATTGTTGGTGGATTGCCTTAACTCGATGGTTACGTAACCGTAACCCAGAAAATATAAAGATATACTTATACCAGTATATACTCAAACCGAATAATATAATTATCTAACATTTAACTATTTGATATTAAAAAAACATTAAAAATAATTTTCGGGTCCAAAATCGACGCAGTCAGATCTCATTTTTGGAAAAACTCGTCATTTCTCAATTTTCACGAGCTTGGTCAGAATTTTATATCACATCACGACTCATTCCCAAAGGGGTAGGCAGAAACATCAATCACCTATTAAAAATAATAACATAGAATTTTTAATCCGCGTCAAAACGTATCAGATTGCGTCCGCGTCAAAATGCATTAAATTTCGTTTTTTGTTTAAAACGCAAGAAACTGTCTAACATTGTCCACAAATAGTCCTTGACCTAAGAGGGAGGCCATTTTGAAACAAACCCTTTTAAAACATTACATGTTACAACAAAAATAAGGTTTCACCAACAAAATTGATTACCATATAAATTATTTACTATTATACAATTGATTACATTATTATATAATGGAATAGATTGGAATTTTATATTCAAAGTCAGCAGTTTATTAGAGATAATTATAATTTTAATTAAAAAATAATCAAAAATTAAATAATAAGATTCTTTGAGTTGCATAAAGCAGGCATTTTAAACTATAACCGTAACGTGGTCTGTAGTCAAATACAGGGGACTGTTTCGTGCAAATTATGTAGCATGAATTTCGTGCACATTATTTGCACAAAAGTCATGCAAAAAATAACTACGGTTTGCAAGATGTGACCACGCATAAGACAGTGGACGACCTTATGAAGTTTTTAAGAGGTTGTGTTCATCATTTGATATTTGATCAGTTATACAAATATTATGCATAATAAACAAATAATTTAATTAATATCCTAAGATATTATTTTGGTGGCGCGGTTTAAAGTATTCCTTCGATGTAAATGGCTGTCATGGTGTCTCACCAGCTTTAAGGTTAGGATAAAAATAGGGGGCGGTTCGTGCACCTACCTGGCGTCTTCCAGCGTCGCAGGACAATCGGGCGGCAGTCAGCTCGGCTCCACGTGGCCACCAAGTTCTTACACTAATTATTGGTTTAATGTTCTGGTGAAAACACTCACGGCGATTGATTCGCGCACCACACTCGAGCGGGAGTCGGAAGAGCTTCAGGAACGAAGTCCTGATCACTCACAAATGCGGAGATGAAAATTATTACTGTTTACATTGCAACGGTCACTGGGCGAGTCTTTCTTCAAGCCGCTGTTCTTGTTCGCGTCACTTGGTGGCGCTCGTTGCGGACGCGGCCTTACATTTCGGCACACGAACCAATCATATTAAAGGAAGGGATGAATATAGGAACTAGCGTCGCCACCGTGACAAAGTTATCAAGTTTACTTCTAATATATAAAAGATGGCGTTACCAAACAACATTGAAAAATAATAGTTATCTCTAATGAATCCGCTTCCTAATTGAGTATAACAAATCTGTACTTTCATTTAATTAAGTCTTGTTTTACATCTAGTTGCTACGGTGGTTGACCCCAAACCCGACTATTCGACTAATACTATATCTCCCGCTAGCGATGATTCAACTGGAAAACAAAAAAGATTTATTAGTCAAATCTGCTAATGTACTATCGATTATTAGTAAAATATACTAATGTGCTATCGATTTATCAATAAATTCTACCAATGTGCTATTGTGTGTTATCGATTTATTAGTAAAATCTACTAATGTGCTATCGATTTATTAGTAAAATTTACTAATGTGTTATCGATTTATTAGTAAAATCTACTAATGTGCTATCGATTTATTAGTAAAATTTACTAATGTGTTATCGATTTATTAGTAAAATCTACTAATGTGCTATCGATTTATTAGTAAAATTTACTAATGTGCTATCGATTTATCAATAAATTCTACCAATATGTGCTATTGTCTGTTATCGATTCATTAGTAAAATCTACTAATGTGTTATCGATTTATTAGTAAAATCTGCTAATGTGCTATCGATTATTAGTAAAATCAATTAATGTGCCATCGATTTATTAGGAAAATCTACTAATGTACTATCGATTATTAGTAAAATCGACTAATGTGATATTAGTTCTTTTACCTATATTTGTTAACAGCTATGTCGCATTTTTGAATGTGGCTTTTGAATCGTCTACTTTATCCGATAGGTCCTGAAATAAATACATTATTCGTTTTAACTCTTAATACATAGATAGATAGATAGATAAAAACGTTTATTTTTTTTAAATAGAACAAGTATCTTAAAAACATATCCCACAAAACCGTGTGACTGGTTTGTCTGTGGGTCACAGTCTCTTTTATATTGATAACTTACAAATATATATCTATTTAGTAAACCATTTATAGTTTATCTGAGTCATGGTCATTATGACCAATGGCGATATCGAAGTTCCAAGTTAGACTGGTTGGACTTTTTTGGGCTCCAACTGCCCGTAACGACTGCCATAGATGTTTGTATGGCAACCGGGACCGACGGCTTAACGTGCTCTCCGAGGCACTAATACATAATATAAAAAATGTTACCTCTTCAAGTGAGTCTCCGTTGTGTCCGTTCCTCAGAGACTCCCGAAGCGTGTCGTCTTCGTCCTCGTCCGTGGCCACGTCATAGAACTCCTCGCTATCCATCTCACCATCTGTGCCTAAACATCCAAAATACATACATTCATTACATACATACATACATATGCTCACGCCTTTTTCCTACAGGGTAGGCAGATACAACAGACCGCCATCTGCCTCTGTCATTACATACTTCCCGCGCTTCCTCTATAGACATTAAACCTTCCAAAATACAATCTATACTAATATTATAAAGATGTAAAGTTTGTGTGTTTGTATATTTGTTAAATTGTAAGGAGGTAATCTCGGGCTCTACTGAACCGATTTTATAAATTCTAAACTAATAGAAAGCTACATTATCCGTGAATGTCATAGGCTGAATATCATCGCGCTACTGCCCAAGGGAGCGGAGCAATAATCATAAATGTGAACAATTCCGGTAGATTCCCATATATTTTAGGGAAACTGATAAATTATGAGCATGATGAAATTATGTGAGTTAAAAAGGGTGCATCGGGGTTCGAAAATACGCCACGGGCGAAGCCAGGGTGGGTCAGCTAGTATAATATAAAAATAATAACATGTGTATTTTATACTATTATTATGAAGCTTAAGAGTTTGTATGGTTGAACACACTAATCTCAGGAACTATTGGTCCGAATTGAAAAAATATTTTTGAGTTGAATAGCTAATTTATCGAGGAAAGCTATAGGCTATATTCATCACGCTCCCCCACTTCTTGGCAGAACGCCAGCAGACTTTTTATGGTGCTACCGGTATAGATTCCTTGCACCCAATTGGAATTTGTCTCCAAAACAAACTAATTGGTCGTTGTCTCAGATCATTGCGCTCCCTCAAGGTCAGGCAAGCCTTAGTTACGCTCAGACGAATTTTATCGCTCATTCATTCATTTGATAATATAAACCGATTTGTTACTCATTGATTAGATAAAACTATTGATACATACTGCATATTTGATATTCGAAGGCGTAGCGGTAGTGCATTCGACTACTACGCCTGGGTTCGATTCCCGCTCAGTGCAAATATTTTTAAGCATGAATGTCTATTTGTTTTATACCACTTGGATGGCAGACAAACACACGGCCCAGCTGATGGGAAGTGGTGAATGGGGCCTATGGACGTGTGCTATACCAGAGGCGTCACACTCGCGCTGCCAACCCTGGAGGTTGGGGGATAAGGGGGAGAATTAGGGGGGTTGGGGAAAGGAATTTCTTGTAGTCTTTGCATCGGTCTGGGTGTGTCTATAGGTATAATGATATGTATGTATTTACTGTTTTATTTGTAATACATACATATTATACATATATTTTAGTATGTACATGTCATAATAAACATATTCATGCATACAAAATTTTGCAGAGAGTGGGAACTGAACCCGCAACCTCCGGTCGTCACCCAACTCAACTATATATCACTCACCTAACACAGAGGCATAGTCAGTCATATACTCGGAGTCGGATATATAGCTATGCTCAGGCGCATCCACGGTGTCGCCGGCAGGGGTCGGTTTGGCTTGTCTTACTTTTCGAACCTTTTTTTGCTTCTGACGTCGCATAATTCTGTGGACAAAGATTTACTTATAAAATACAAGCTCATTCCCGCGGCTTCGCCCGCGTGAATTGCTTTGTGGATAAAAGGTTAATCCATCCAGACTATTATAATCTATCTCTGTATGTTTCAGCCAGATTCATTCGGCCGTTTTTGCGCTAACTTTTCCATTAATAATATAATGTTATTAGGAAGGATAGTAGCTACTAAGATTATATTATTAATGGAAAAGTTAGCGCAAAAAGTTTTGTCAGAAGTCAAATCAGTCTAACTTGGAACTTCGATATCGCCATTGGTCATAATGACCATTGGTTGTGGAGGTCAGATGGCAGTCGCTCCACGGAAAATATCGAAGTTCAGCCGCATCACAGTTAGACTGGAAAGCCGACCCCAACTAAGTTGGGAAAAAGGTTCAGAGAATGATGAGGAAGGATAGTAGCTGACAGGGAAGGGTTGTGTTCGTCTCAGGATTGGGCGGTCAGATGGCAGTCGCTCCCATAAAAGCTAAACTTGGCGAAGAAGAAGTAAGCAGACCCCGTTTGTTCCATAGGGAAATCTCCATGGAAGCCACCCCCACGGCCGGCCGTTTTGTCGGACTGGAAAAACCAAACGCCGTCTTGTGTCTTCTAGGGTGTGAGGTGGCTCAAAAGGTATTTCCCTCTTGCGGCTCTGTAGTGTAGACTTGAAAAATCCAAGGACTTGCCTAAAATACTACTGATAAGTAATCCAGGGTTTGTGGACATCAGATGGCAGTCGCTTCACGGAAAATATCAAAGTTGAGTTGACAAAAGGATCGGACAATGACAATACTTACGTTTCCTTCTGTAATTCTCTGAGAGATTCAAGTTCTGTTCTCATTGAAGCCACCTGTCTATCCAGCCTTGCTACTTC
Organism: Lithosia quadra; assembly: GCA_963576445.1. Lineage (NCBI taxonomy): Eukaryota > Metazoa > Arthropoda > Insecta > Lepidoptera > Erebidae > Lithosia > Lithosia quadra. Next base: position 3,743,362 of record OY754903.1, read on the forward strand.
TCTCACTGAAACAAGTGCATATTATTATTTGTGAGTGTACGATGATAGCCCAATGGATAAGGACGCTGCCTCTACTCAGAGGTATCGAGTTCGATTCTGGCCAGACAGTACCAATGTGAATTTCACTTTGTGGAATTTATATGTGCTAATCACATGTTTTACCATCTGCTGACAGTGAAGAAAAAACATGGTGAGTAAACCCACATGTCCTAGATGAAATTCTAAGGACATGTCCGATCCACCAACCCGCATTACACCAGCGTGTGTGGATTAAGGTCTAAACCCTCTCAGCTCTCTCGTTAGAGGAGAGGAGACCAGTGGGACATAAATGGGTTGCAATTATGAGTGTAAACAAAGAAAGTGTCAGTTTACTACAAATCTCAAGAAACAAGTGACTCTTCAACTTCTCAAGTAACAGGTCTTGTTAATTCGGAGGTATGACATACATTGAGAAAGGCTAATGTCCAGCAGTGGACTGCAATGGGCTAATTGATTGATTGACAATTCTGTAAGTGGGTCTACACCTACATAGGGTATACAGGTGTGAACCTAAATAACAGTTAATTTATAGAGATTGTCTTGCTTGCACATGCAAGAAGGCTTTGGTGAGGAAATGAGATATCTCTTCTCTCAGTGAATGAACTTGTGTGAGGACAATTTTCCAATAAGATTTGTTATCGCTATTCAATGGGGCAATGCGGCTAGTGTAATGGCATTTTTTTTAATAAGATTGTATCTTTGTATTGGCTGTACAACAGTTGATACAGTGTAGTCAAGGAAAATTAAAAATATATGTTGTTGGAAATCGTTTGCTTATGGTATGAATTAACCTACAATGACATTTCAAAGTCCAATACTGTTTTTGCTTACTTATTACTTGTTATTGCGAAATAATTGCGAATGCGATTGCAAAATAAATTTACGAATTGTTAGAAACTGACCTTTGAATATTAATTATATCTTTTTATATACCTGGGGATTGTGGGTGTTTGAAATAATATTAAAAAATGCATTCTAACCTAACATAGATCTTCGCTTTTCAGCATATATCTGTTCATATATGAAAACTCCTGCAGCTCCCACGATACCGACGATGGCTGCTCCAACCATCACACGAGGGGACAAAAAACTGTTGCTATTCATGATGCACAGAATTCTTTTTCCAAAACTTGCACTGAATTACCTACTAATTTTACACTTCAAGGTCCTTCCGCACTCACTAAATCATAAAGATACGCTAATTAATCGACCAAAACAAGTTTAATAGGCATGAAAACCAATATATTTGTAGATTTGTAGTTATAACAAGACAATTAGTAGTAATTACATGCGGAATTTGGCCGACTAGTATTTGATTGAAGTAAATTTCGGTGGTATAATATCAAATTAGGATACTTTGAATAAATGCTAGCACGTAAATTATTACGGAATTTCACATAATATTGCTGAATTTGCAAGTGAAATCGGCAATCAATCCAAGCAAACAAAATATTTATATGTACGTTTCAGTTACCATCAGTGTTTCCAGTCTATTTCTATTCAAAATCTATCTATCAAAAAATGCTAAATAATGCATTAAAGCGGTTGTGGACAATGTGGTATTTCAAAATCATGATGGTTTGTTTGATTTGCCCGGATTGACAACTGTAATATAGGTCAGAATAGTACAAATTCAGCATTATTTATTTTATAATTTTTATAATTTTTCTTACTGACTGAAAGGTCTTAGTTATCAGGTCATAAAATTCCAAAAAAAAGAAAACTGTCAATGTCAGTTGTCACTTGTCACTGACAAGTTGTCACAATTGTCACTTGTCATTTCTAAAAGGTACAGGCGACGCCGCGCGAGGTGTATAGATACATCTAAAATAATAATATAATAACAAATTAAAGCTTGAAATAAACCCCCTTTTTATTAAAGATCTCCGTACAATTTGGAGCAGTAACCCAATACCAATGCATACACTTTGAGTGTTAACATTCCTGTACATTGTTTTCAAAATAGTTTTTCGCCGAATACACTTTCATATCATCTACAATGAGTTCCACAGACGATGTAAGCAGCAGTAAAGATGAAGAAGACTTATTGAACAAAGATTCAATCCGTAGTGCACTGGAAACTAGAGATATATCTGATATAAATACATCGAGCAAAAACTCCTCAGCTACGACAGATAATCCAGAAAATAGAGCTAAGATGACTGACAGTGCTGCTACAGGACTCTCAGAAACCTCTAACAATGAATCTGGCGATAAAAAAACGATTACTCTTGAAGATACGGCTAAAATGATCGATGAAGTCACTTTGGGAGTCTCAGATAACAGTAATATTGAACCTGGTGATAATATTATGAGTACTGTTGAAGATACAGGTAAGATAACTAACTTAGCCACTACAGGACTCTCAGAAAACACTAATACGGAGTCTGGTGATATCATTACAAGTATTTTAGATACAAGCTCTATATCGGTATCTGAATCTATAGTCATACCTTTGGAGACAGGTGAAACCAGTGCTGAAAATGCAACTATAAGTGAGACTGCTGATAGTACACAGGATCTTCATGAAGCAGCTGTTGAGGAAGCTAGCGTAGAAGAAGGAAAAGTTGCTCTTACAAATGTAGAAAAAGTTGAAATTGAGACTGAAAACGTTAGAGGTGATTTAGAGGAAGAAGAGGATATAGAGTTACGATGGGAAGATGAAGATGGAGCCGGTTTAATCACTGGTGATACAACTAATGATACTAAAAAGGATGATTTAGAAAATGTACCTCCTGATGATGTAGAACAAAATGTTGAAGCGATTACAGATAAACCGTCTACAATTGAAACTAAATCTATCTCAGAGGGTAACGCTCAAGTAACTGAAACAGCTGAATCTGAAGAAACAATTAACAAAGATACTGAACTGGTCGTAGAGGAAAATCTTTTAAAAGAAGCTGTTACTACATCGGAAAATCCCTCGTCACATGTTTCTATGGAGTATACTGAAGATGAATTACTCAAGGATGAACAGCCTGAAGACTCAGAAATGATGGAGGTGGACACTATTGATAAAAACTTGGTAGTTCCTGAAACTATTGAAGGAATCGTTGAAACATCCGATGATGATACTAAAATACAAGAAAAAATTAGTAAACATGATGAAATTAAAATAATTGATAAACCTAACAGTTGTATAGAAACTAATACGGTATTAGTTAAAGATAATATCGATAAAAATAACACTAAAGAAATAACGGAATCTACCGCAGTGCAAATAACCGCTGATGAACCTAATTCAAGTAACAACGATAGACAAGAACTTAGTCTATCAATGGACGTAGATTCTGGCAATACATCCGTAGAAAGTTCTGGAATTCAATTTAAAACCCATGGTCTTCATAAACCGGATGTTATGTTAGAAATACCAACACAACCGGCGATATATATACATGATGCGTTAGATAGTCCAAATTATGGCTTAAATGATGATGGTGTTACAATGGCTGAGAAAAATAATATGGAGGACTATGGTCTATCAGGTGATGATTATATCTTCTTTTTTTTTTAATATATATACCTTTATTTATATTGACACGAGACAAAAATGTACATTCGTCCATATTTAGTCTTAAGATATCTTTGTATAACCTAACGTCTGAAAATGCAGCAGTGGAGTTTGTTGCGCCGTTTCTTCTCCACTAGCGCCTAGGAGGCGGTGGTAAACTTAGTATTAAGTAGTTTTTGACGTGAAAAAGATGTAATTACGTTGCACTATTTTGAAAAATAAAGAAATTGAAATTGAAATTGATAATACCGTTTCAGTCAATGAAGACGTAAGTATGGAAGTTGAGACAGCCGTAGTTGAAGGTGCCGTAGAAAGTATTCGTGACATGCCTGATGCACCTGCTGGAAAGAAAGTAGAGGATTCTCAGGTTAATGCAGAAGTTATTGCTACGGGAGGTAACTTTTTTTGTGATCTATCCTATCCTACTAATATTATATTGTGTTGCATATGTCTGTAGGTCACGCTAACCGCTTCCCATCAGGTGGGCCTTCTGCCACCTAAGTGGTATAAAAAAAATAAACAAACGTAAACAGACAAAAATTTTCAAATAAATATTTTTTTACACTCGCGCCGCTGACCCATGTGGGGGGCGGGGGCGAGGAATAGGAAGGGGTAAGAGACTTTCTGTGCTGAAAACGCAGGAGACTTTGGTTCCCCACCAGCGATACCGTTGTGTCCTATCACCTAAAGTTTGCGATGAATGTGTACTGAACATGAACTGAACATGATGTTATGTTCCTATGTTAAGTTGCAATTGGTTACCCTTATTTAAAACTCTAAACGAAGGGCTTTAAAGGGCTGTGTATTAACATGGGGTTCAAGCCAAATTCACTTCATGGAGATATATTTCCACCCTGTATATATCTTCCACTAAGTATATTATAATAATAATAATAAATAATATAATAATAAAGCTTTATTATTTCATTTTGCTACATGTTTGTTAGTATTTTTCTTATTCTATTATTATTACAAGTATTTATTTGTAGAAATGAATCCCTTTTTGGGTAAAAGCCTAAAACGTATATTAATTAGCAATCATTTATCATTAAAAAAAAAAATTCCAGCTTCCGTAATTGATGAAGTCCAACCATCCACATCAACAGTCTTTCCAAAGATGACTCCAGACACATCAGATGAAGTCCCAGAGATGACTGACAGTCTTGGTCTGCTGGCCGAGTCTTCTAGAGTGATGGACGATGATGATGACCAAGACGATGATGATGGAGATGCAGATGATGATGATGATTCTGACCAGGATGGTGAGTAGACTTTGAAATTAGAATTATAACTCGATTTTTATGTGAACATTGACTTGGTGATGACACAAAAGTGGTAATTAAATTAGATCACCTATTAAAATGAAGTGTCGTTAGTTGGCCCTATGAACGAAGGTTCGAATTCTGGCCTCTTTTGCCTATATTTGGTTTCAGTCCCAGTTACCTTAGTAATTGGGTAGATTTTTCTTTTTCCTTGATATCCTGATCTACTTCTAATTTTGTGGCAGGAAAAAATATTATGCATAAATAATTTATGGCAATTTAAAATTATTAAAATTTATAATAACATTTTGTAAATTTATTAATATTCAGCAACTTCTAAAGGCGATTGTATTTTACAAAACTATGCAATATTAAAATGTATCATTCTCATTCTCTGAACCTTTTTCCCAACTCAGTTGGGGTCGGCTTTCCAGTCCAACTGTGATGCGGTTGAACTTCGATATTTTCCGTGGAGCGACTGCTATCTGACCTCCACAACCAATGGTCATTATGACCAATGGCGATATCGAAGATCCAAGTTAGACTGGTTGGACTTTTGTGGGCTCCAACTACCCATAACGACTGCCATAGATGTTTGTATGGCAACTTATTTTACGTATAACTTATAGATAGCAGCAATCACATGACTGCCGAACATTCAGAAGACTCCAACGCACCACATTCTGAGAATGAGCATGAACACATGAAAACTGATATTGATATGGAATCTGAAGATATGGGAGACAATATCGAAGAGACGGAGACCAACCAATGTGAAGAGGATTTTAATGGTGATGAGTGTGATATAGACGAAGAGGATGGTGATGGAATTAGCAATTATGACCATAACGGTGATGAAGATGATCAGGTTAGTTTTTTTTAATGGTGATGAGTCCGATATAAACTTCACTGGTTGTTGATCTCCTAAATTTAATAATTACTTAAATATTGATACTAGTCAATGCCCGTGGCTCCGCCCGCGTGGACGTCGTTTTTTTTACTATAGCTCCGGTATTATTTATTTGATTGTGATCAAACATGCATAAGATTTCAAGTCTGACCAAGACATTTCAAAAAAATAAACCACATCGTAATCCATTCAGTAGTTTTTACGTACATAGCGAACATACAGACAAGAATTCCAAAAGAAAAACATTTTTGTGTTCAGAATCATTTATATAACAACTCAATTTTTTTAATACCTATGTCCAATGTACAGACATTACAATTAAAATTCTATATTTATAGGAAATGCCAGCAATTATAGGCGTGAGTTCTGAAGCTATGATAAAGATAGAAAAAGGTACTGAAAAGATAAATGAAGAAGATAATATAGATGTTAATATAAAGCAGGAAGACAGTACGCAATCACCAGTTGATAAAATACACGAAGATGTAAGCCAATCGAAAGAAACAGTCCACAGTCTAGAAGATACTGTTCAGTCGATAGACGTAGTAAAGGAAGAAAAAGAAGACTCGGTTCAACCAAAAGATGCAGTACATAAAGAAAAAGAAGTCATAGTTCAACCGAAAGATGCAGTAAATAAAGAAAAACAAGGCACGGTTCAACCGAAAGATGCAGTAAATAAAGAAAAACAAGGCACAGTTCAACCGAAAGATGCAGTAAATAAAGAAAAAGAAGGTTCGATTAAACCGAAAGACGTAATAAAGATAGAGAAAGAAGACTCCGTTCAACCGAAAGACACGAAAAAGGAAAAAGATTTTGATTTGAAACCAAAAGAAAGCGTTACTGCCAAAGAAGTGGCTGAAAAGGTAGCTAAAGATGCACGTCCGATATCACGCGCTGAATCTGAAAATTCTGTAAGTATAGCTATTTGTATGCATGAATATGTCTATTTGCATTGATCTGGGTGTGTTTCTATGTATAATATACTAGCTGACCCACCCCGGCTTCGCCCGTGGCGTATTTCGAACCCCGATGCACCCTTTTTAACTCACATAATATGCTCATAATTTATCAGTTTGCCTAAAATGTATGGGAATCTACCGGAATTGTTCACATTTATGATTATTGCTCCGCTCCCTTGGGCAGTAGCGTGATGATATTCAGCCTATGACATTCACGGATAATGTGGCTTTCTATTGGTGATAGAATTTTTGAAATCGGTTCAGTAGATCCCGAGATTACCCCTTACAATTTAACAAATATACAAACACACAATCTTTACTTCTTTATAATATTATTATTAGTATATTATTAGTATTACTATAGATTTTGATTTTACAGAAAAAAGTATATAAGTATGTATATCCGTAATATAGAACCCATAGCACAAGCTAGTTACTTAGCTACGTTGGATCTAGAAAGTGCTGTGTAGAATGTCATAGAATATTTATGTTTATTTATAGTAAGAACGTTAATTATATTGCCGATAGAAGCAGGTTGGTAGTAACACGGGCACTAGACGGTTGGTAGAAGGGTACACGTGTTTCTATGATATAATACACACTTTGTCTTCCAGAATGATGATTGCATCGAACAACCTATCGAAATAGAGACTGTCAAGGTATCTGATGACGATGATGATGATGATATTGAGCTTCCGAAGGTACAGGACGATAAAATTATGCCCCAGCAGGTAATTCCATTAGAGAAAATAACGTTGAAAGACAGTACGACAGTTGAGAAGACGGCTGAATCAGAAAAGACTTTAGAATCAGAAAAGACGTTAGAATCAGAAAAGGCATTAGAATCAGAAAAGATGTTAGAATCAGAAAAGACGTCAGAATCAGAAAAGTCGTTAGAATCAGAAAAGGCGTTAGAATCAGAAAAGTTGGTAGAATCAGAAAAGACGTTAGAATCAGAGAAGGCAACAACATCAGAAAAAGAGTCAGAGTCGAGAGCAGGAGTAGAGAATGCAACTATAGATCTTTCACCATCGAACAAGGCTAACATTGAAGGTATGTTAACACATTTTTATTTATTCGCATGAACGTATAAACCTAAAGACGCAACGCGTTGAAGAATACAACTGACGACACTAGAGTCGGCCCACTTGCCCCCAGGCTCTCCCCCCTTCCCTTCAGGGTAGGCAGCGCGTGTGTGACACCCTTAGTGTTGCACACGTTCATAGGCCACGGTGACCGCTTCCCATCAGGTGGGCCGTGTGCTTGTCTGCCACTTAAGTAGTATATAAAAAAAGAGCGCTGTGTAAAATGTCGTAGAATATTAATTTATTTTATTTATATCCAGGGCCACAAACAGATGGACCAACTCCCAAGTCCTCTCCGAACAAGTTGAAGAACTTATCTGTGTCATCCATACTTAACACAAATGTACTCAGTTTTGTGGAACTGGGGGGATCCTCAGATGATTCAGGTGAGTGAGCTAGTTCTTTGATGATCCGAAAGAAGTTTCGTGTTTGCCCTACTGTTTTCAATTTTCATTATAATCCTATTTATAAACTTGTAAATTATAGATATAAAGATAGCATAGTAAACTAATTTACACATTTAGATGTCCAAGAAGTTGAAAAAGAACCAGAGCATACACTATCACACCTCCAGAAACTTCTAGAAACGAAGTCCGTGCCGCCAAAAATCAAAGAGCCATCACTCAAAACCGTGGAGTCATCACCCAACCCTCCATCTAACGACGTCACATCTGTCAACATACCTACTGGAATTGATATCATGTCAACATCTGGTGTTGGCGGCAATAGGTCACAAATTGTTACTAAGGAAGGAGAAGTGGTCATAAGTGGTGTGGCGAAACCTCCCCCTCATAAACCTGTGAGTATGGAAAAAGAATCTTAATGTTATGAGAATAAGATGTATTTTGTTGTGTACATAGATATGTATATTACTCGTCCAAATAAACCTATGAGTATGAAAAAAAAAATTGGCCATCAATGCCCAGTTGATAAATACACCTTGTAATTTTTCATAATATGTTGCTTAGCCAGAATAGTAGCTTATGTTTTTAGAACTAGTTTAGTCTATCTGTCTATTATTAAAAAGTACCGTAAAACGGGGTGAATAGGGATTAAGGGGTGAATAGGAATAAAATGGTCAGTTAAATTTTGCTGTTATTATATGAAACTATAAACTATGTAGTAGTCTAAAGCTACTACTAATATTTTTTATCTATGGTTAATAGATAATTGCTTTTATAATAACTGTAGGGACGCATTTTGTTAGCAAATATAAATCAACTCATCGTTGCTTAAGTTTACATTAATTTAATCGCATTTAAATACTTAAATATATTCTATTTTCGATTCTGGTTGCGTTCCTGGTGTCGTAATTGATAATTATGTACAACAGTTATTTATCGATGTAATATTGTAATTTATAAGATTGAACTTAAAGGACTCGGTTCCTATGTGACAGTTGTCAATGTCAATAAGTGTCATCAATAGAAATTAATCATTCACAATTTCACTTCCGATATGGACGTCGCCTATTATACATAACCTTTTCGAGTTCATCATAAAAAAATCATATTAGAAAATGTAATTGGAAGCCGATGAAGACTCCAAAGACGATGAATCGTTGAGTACTTCATCCATCCCGTCCAATAAGAAGAAAAGATTGTGGCGTACACCGAAAGCGAGTGTTGGCGTGTCAGCGACATATAATATTTTGGAAGCCACCTCGTGTCTACGGGATTAACTCCGTAGGCTGGATCAGTGGCGTGTTCCATGCTGCATCTGACGGCCAGATGCAGCGATGCCAAGGAGCGGACAAGCCTTTAACGTCCACTTGCTGCGAAGCTGTGGATAGCCGTGGAAGAGACGGAGGCCGAATGGCATCGAACTGCATCGTGTCGCCGTGGTGAGATCTGACATCCGTTGGATCCAGTAAGGTACCCATCCACGTTATTTCAATGGCCATTGATCTAGTGCTCGTGTTCGCGAACTTTCGATCGCAAAACGCAAAACGTGTCGCGTGTGCCGCGTGGTAAGTTGATCCGATATCAACCTTTTCTTCGAACTGGACATTGCTCTAATCCTGTATATTTTGCAACCTATAGTCCTGATAACTTAATGTATATCTAAACTTTAATATATAAATTGTACTTTGAATGTCATCAACTGCAATTTCATTTACTCTCCCGAGGTGCCCCAATGGTTCATCAAAGTAAATAAATATCTTCCAGGTACTATTCACAAGAGGTCCTTGAAACAATAGTTCAATGTAAACTGCCGAGAGACTGATCCGGAAGCACTATTTGTACAATTTTCCATATTTCAATATTGTAACGTCACCATTCTATTCATCTCTATACATCATATACCATATTATACCTTAATACTATTTTTTATACGTTACAATTGGCGCCCGAATAATAATAATTACCTTTAATTTAAACCTATTTGACCATTGGTATGCCTCGGAGAAATTTTTTTTTTTTGTATGATGAACACTTTATTTTGATAAAATCAAACAGGTTGCTTAAACTATCTGTATCAATAATTATGAATAACTTAGTTTATTCTATCTATATGTAGATTAACAACATATTATATACTTTAAATACAGATATTATTGGTTATTGTTTGCACAGTTCATATTATGAACACACTTAACCTAACTTTTTTCTGATAACATTTGTTTACATTGGGTTATTCTGAAACTTTTTGCAATGTAGTTTGGATCACACCAACAAAGAATTTTAATATTTTATTGTTTACTGACTAAATAGTCATATTGGTTCTCACTATACTGAGAAATATATTATAAACTTGTTTACTATTTGTTGGGTGATTCTGCAATAATTTTCTTATTTTGTTTGAAATTTATACCAAATATAAACTTTTTCTTGTTTTTTTGGTCACTATGGCTGATGAACCAAGTGTTTCAAAGCCTTTAGCTGTTGATGATCAGCATCGTAACGTCACTCTTAGGGAACAGCACCAAGATGTGTACCGAACGCCACCAGAACTCGACGATAGTACTAGCTGTAAATTAATTATAATTATATACCTCAAATACAGCTCTTTTTAAATACTTTTGTTAACATTGCTACTAGTTATACACCATACTTTTTGGCTAAAGGTAGTGAGATAGTCGCGGATGGTGCACTACATACATTAGGCAGTGCACCTGATTCGTTAGACAATCTTCAACTCTCAAGTAGGCATTTTAAAGCTGGAGCCTTGAATGATCTTGCTGATATTTTCCAATGTGTAATGCAGCTAAGTTCTTCTCGGCTAAGCTCGCACCGAGGTTTGTCAAATGTATAGTAGTTGGCAAACCATTCGATGTGGTTTACCATTTAGAAGACCTCAATACAGGCATTATAGGGAAATATCATGTCAGTGACATAATTAAAACGCCAGGAGGTGTATAACGCTAGTGTGAGTCTGTACAGGTGTGGGCAATGTGGGCATGTTTGTACCTACTTTTGTCTAACTGATGTTGACTTTTTAGTCAATGTCAAGTTACTTTTAGTACCTGCATATATATAGATTCGCATGCGCAATGTATTTTTGTTAGTCTGTCTTCAACTTTTTTCTCAGTAATGAAAATTAAGTTTCAAAGATAGAATTTTTTTCAGACATGAAAATTTTTTTATTTTCTGTTTTGACTTTTTGGTATTGGCAAGTGTAAATACACATTTCACAGATCCTAGATCTGCTTTTCTGATCATTTTTTGATCAGTACTTTTGCCAAACCAATTGAAACTAAGTTTCAATTTCCTTGTGATCACACTCTTTTTCAGACATGAAAATTTTTTATTTTCTGTTTTGACTTTTTTGTTTTGGCTAGTGTAAATACACATTTTACAGATCCTAGATCTGCTTTTCTGATCATTTTTTGATCAGTACTTTTGCCAAACCAATTGAAACTAAGTTTCAATTTCTTTGTGATCACACTTATCTCTACTCCTTGTATAAGATTCTTATTTTATGGATATCCACATATTATGACTATTCAGGAATTACTTGTTTCACAGTTTTTCTACCATTCTAGGTTTCAAAACAATGAAAAACAAGTTTTCTTGCTTGAAATTTTTATGACTTTGTCTTAAAAATTCTCTTAGTGATTTTTCATCACTTTGTTTATTCCTCACAATTTCTTAATTGATGTTGTACTCACGGCTTATGACTAATCCGATAACACTTATTTGATAGTTCTTCGACCATCTCAGGTTTGAAAATAATTCATAATAAGTTTTTTTTTTTTCTGATACCATTTCTTAGACCTAGTCTATAGAAATTGGTTTCCTTGTTTTTCATATCTAACTGCGCAGTGGATATGATTAACTTATGTATATATCATGCATCCCAACAGTGTCTAGACCTGTTGTGGACTTGTATTAGTATAGTTCTAGCATAGTACACACAACACTCACCGGCTTGGGTAAGCAGTGTTGCTGCTGTTGTTTAATATTTAACAATTGGATTGTGTTAAATCCTTAGTTAAGTTAGTTTGTTAAGCTAGTGTTTTATACTTCTTAGCTTAGTTGTTTTTTTCTCTTTTTCATGAGCATACAAACGCTCATTGCTTGGTAAGCAGAAAAAACTTTTCATTGACATTCAAAGTTTTTTCCGGTTACCCCGGCTGCTTCGGATAAGGGGTTATCCTCTTTGCTCCGAAGGGGGGTATTGTAGTAGTCTAAAGCTACTACTAATATTTTTTATCTATGGTTAATAGATAATTGCTTTTATAATAACTGTAGGGACGCATTTTGTTAGCAAATATAAATCAACTCATCGTTGCTTAAGTTTACATTAATTTAATCGCATTTAAATACTTAAATATATTCTATTTTCGATTCTGGTTGCGTTCCTGGTGTCGTAATTGATAATTATGTACAACAGTTATTTATCGATGTAATATTGTAATTTATAAGATTGAACTTAAAGGACTCGGTTCCTATGTGACAGTTGTCAATGTCAATAAGTGTCATCAATAGAAATTAATCATTCACAATTTCACTTCCGATATGGACGTCGCCTATTATACATAACCTTTTCGAGTTCATCATAAAAAAATCATATTAGAAAATGTAATTGGAAGCCGATGAAGACTCCAAAGACGATGAATCGTTGAGTACTTCATCCATCCCGTCCAATAAGAAGAAAAGATTGTGGCGTACACCGAAAGCGAGTGTTGGCGTGTCAGCGACATATAATATTTTGGAAGCCACCTCGTGTCTACGGGATTAACTCCGTAGGCTGGATCAGTGGCGTGTTCCATGCTGCATCTGACGGCCAGATGCAGCGATGCCAAGGAGCGGACAAGCCTTTAACGTCCACTTGCTGCGAAGCTGTGGATAGCCGTGGAAGAGACGGAGGCCGAATGGCATCGAACTGCATCGTGTCGCCGTGGTGAGATCTGACATCCGTTGGATCCAGTAAGGTACCCATCCACGTTATTTCAATGGCCATTGATCTAGTGCTCGTGTTCGCGAACTTTCGATCGCAAAACGCAAAACGTGTCGCGTGTGCCGCGTGGTAAGTTGATCCGATATCAACCTTTTCTTCGAACTGGACATTGCTCTAATCCTGTATATTTTGCAACCTATAGTCCTGATAACTTAATGTATATCTAAACTTTAATATATAAATTGTACTTTGAATGTCATCAACTGCAATTTCATTTACTCTCCCGAGGTGCCCCAATGGTTCATCAAAGTAAATAAATATCTTCCAGGTACTATTCACAAGAGGTCCTTGAAACAATAGTTCAATGTAAACTGCCGAGAGACTGATCCGGAAGCACTATTTGTACAATTTTCCATATTTCAATATTGTAACGTCACCATTCTATTCATCTCTATACATCATATACCATATTATACCTTAATACTATTTTTTATACGTTACAACTATTTGCATGTACCAATGAACGAAATCATGACATATCTGGTTAAATACTAGAAATTTTGTAAAAAAAAATGCTAAACAAATTCTAATTACCATTTTATCCCTATTCACCCCCTTCGTCCCTATTCACCCATAGACAGCGTAACATGAAAGAAGTCAGGCGGGAAAATGACACTTTTTTTTAAAAGCTCTACCATAGACACTAGTGCCAACGTTTTAATAAGACTTCTATCATGGTAAGCATTTTTAATGTTTCTCTTTTAGGCGAGATTGAATACTAGCGAAGTGACCATCAAGACTGCAAGCTGTTCAGAGCAGACGTTGGTCATACCAGAAGCTAAGGTAGGTACTTTTAAGCCTACTTCGGATTAAGCTAGTAATTTAGAAGAGTAGCGAGTAATTTAGTAGCTAAATATACACACACCATTACTAAAGCAGTGCAAACTAGACTATTATAAACGCACTGACCTGTAAGCTACACTATACTTTATATATAACATCGTTTTCGGGGGCCTACCACAATCTCTAGCAATATTATTTGAATCTTACATTGTGACTTAAATAAAATACCACTGCATATATGGAGGGGTAGCCGATGGTAGCTGAATGGATAAGGACGCGGCCTCTTCTCAGAGGTATCGAGTTCGAATCCGGCCAGACAGTACCAATGTGAATTTAACTTTGTGGAATTTATATTTGCTAATCACATGATTTACCATCTGCTGACGGTGAAGGAAAAACATCGTGAGGAAACCCACATGTCCTAGAAGAAATTCTAAGGCCATGTCCGATCCACCAACCCGCATTAGGCCAGCGTATGTGGATTAAGGTCTTAACCCTCTCAGCTCTCTCGTTAGAGGAGAGGAGACCCGTGCTCAGCAGTGGGTCATAAATAAGTTGCTATCATCATCATATTATTTTTTTTTAATTCCACAGACAAAAGAACAGGCTAAACCTGCAGCCACAAAACCTAAACTCAGCTTAGAAATATTCAGCCTAGACTCTGATGAGGAGGAGACTCCTGCTAAAGGTAAATAAATATATCTTATCAGTTCTTCGCCGAGCCTTTTCCCAACCCTGTTGGCAGCCCCATATCAAAACCCAGTAAGTGACATTTATTCCGAAATCACTTTTTTGAAAGGTGTTTTGAGAAAAAATTACACTTATAGTTGTCACAAAATAAAAGGCCCACTTTGACAGTTCGTACCCATGAAGTTCTTAGTTTTTTATCAATTGAAATGTTCTAAAGGTAATTACATTTTTCATTGACAGGTACCGCCCACTCGGCTAAGTGCTGTGCATAACGATTTTTTCATGTAGTCCACAGACTATTAATAATCAGTTAAGGAAAGAAAATATCGAGTGAGATATTTTTTTTTTAAGCCCGACGCGCACTTTTATTTTTATTTATTTTAATATTTGTGTTTAGATTCTGAAGACTGATTTATTTATTCTTGTTGTTTTTGTGATTGAGTGAATATTATTGTAAAAAAAATATTAAATATAAGTAAATTGACCTTAAATTTTGTTTGTTTTAAAATACCTACAAAATCAAAGGTTAAGCTAATTTTTCTAATCAGAACTTTAATCCAATGCAGTTTACATACATATTCAAATCGATTAAATCCCCATGCAAACTGGATTCGATTCATCCTGAGTATCGAATACCGAATCGTATAGGTACATAACTAGTTACGCTACGCGGACAAACGTCAAAACGGGCCTTTTATTTTGTGTTGAGTATACTGGGTTTGATTTGACACTTAGCGATCCGCTTCTCCAAAGCACAGCCCAGTAAGTGACAGTTTTCTGAAAATATTTTTTTTATTTCAATATAAAATTTCATTTAAAAAAAAAAGAATTTTAATAAATCAAAAATAAATGCAAAATTTCTATGACCATTTTGTTCCTATTCACCCCTCGATCCCTATTCACCCCGTTTTATGGTAAGTATGTTTATCCGCAATCTAGAAGCCATAACATGCGCTAGTTAAACAACACTTTCTTTGGGTCTAGAGAGCGCTGTGTAGAATTTCATATATACTCGTATGTATATTATATTTAGTAGAACTTCTTTCAGTAGTAGAAAAACCAACTTCCAAGACTGATGCCAAGTGCGTGGCGCCAAAGAAGAAACAAAGGAAGTGCATGAACAGCTCTTGCTCTAGCGGCTTGACAGTCCTGCAAGCCGCTGACAACGCCACAGTGGCTTACTACGACGCTTCGAGGAAAAAAAAGCCGGTTGTATGCCAGGCTTGCGCTCAAGCCGTACTCGACAGGAAACAGGTAATTTTCAACAAAGTAGATGTTTCACAAATGTATGGACCTTGGGCCCGATAATTGTACACTACTTAGAAAAATAGCTAGGCAATGTAGTTTTCATTTTTCACTATTCAATTCTTATAATATTGCCTCGTATTATGGGCGGAATCTAACTAAATAAACACTTTTTTGCAACACAACAAACATGGCGGGCTAAAACTATAAAAATGTACTCATATTTTATTAATTAATTTATGCCGAGGCGAATAAATATAATTGTATTTTTGCCAATAACCGGTATTATTTCTCTTTTTTCTGTATTGTGTATAATAAAGGGGCCCAAAATGAAACATCTCCTTTTAATAGTTTTTCTGTTACTATAGTGCGGCCGCTAGTACTTCAATATCTAAAATTCCCACGTTTACCACCCCCGTCGGCCATCGGTGTGCGGTTTTAATCGGTTCGATTCCGACAACCACCTATTGTCGGAATCTATCCCGGTACTAAATTTTAGCCAGATCCGTTCAGCCGTTAGAGCGTTTTTTTATACACTTAGGTGGCAGACAAGCACACGGCCCACCTGATGGTAAGCGGTCATCGTGGCCTACGGACGCGTGCAACACCAAGGGCATCACACTCGCGCTACCGACCTCGCAAAAACCTTCTAATGCCCTTCTTGAAGAACCCCATATTGTAGTCGCTAGGGAAAACTTTTACATTTGCAACATAAGTAGGTAACATATCTACATTAATTAATATTATAAACTGTTAATTGTTCTAGAATCTAGTGGATGGTATCAAGAACTTCACCCCACTGTTGGAACTGGACATGACAGTAGCTCAGGACCTGGTCGAGATTCTGGACTCGGAGTCGGAAGACGAGGAAACGGTGCCAAAGGATCAGCAACCCAGGGAAACCATTGGAGAGGAGACGGCCAAGTAAGTTTCGTACGCAAAATTTGACTGGGAATAATTTTGTAAACAGTAAAGTCATTATTGTTAAATAAATTTGTTGACAGATTCTTAGAAGACAACCTGACGGACCTTCTGAACGACGCGTGGAAGAAATACAAACTGGATGACAGACTGAAAGAGACGCAAGATGAACTCAACGCTGAGATGTTGAAATTGGAGGGTAAGTTAATGTATTGTTAAGATTTTTAGAAGATTTACCCTACTTATTTTATATTTGGATTCCATACACACACACCCACATACGTGCACACACGCTCTTAGACGCACTCTCACACACGCACGTACACACGCACACGCATACGCGCTCACCTACACTCTCATACACATACGCTCTCGCACAAACTCTCTCTCTCTCTCACACACACACACACGCACGCACGCACGCACGCACGCACGCACGCACACACACACACACACACACACACACACACACACACACACACACACACGCACGCACGCAAATACGCACACACACACACGCACGCACGCAAATACGCACACACACAAACGCACAAACACATACACACACACACACATATTTATACTTTTCCTCGCGCGGAAATCTCCACGAATACAATTAAACGATTAAATAACTTTCAAACTTCCTAGCCCACCCCCCTTTAGGGTCGGCAGCGCGAGTGTGATGACTCTGGTGTTCCACACGTCCATAGGCCACTGTGGAACACCAGGGGCTTTTCATCAGGCGGGCCGTGTGCTTGTCTGCCACCTAAGCGGTAATATAAATATGTTTGTTTGTTGCAGAGGATAGCAAGGAGATAAACCAGATGTTGGTGGACTGCCAGCGCGCTACGGACAAGCTGCGCTCGGACCTGTACGCTACCTTCGAGTACCGCGTACAGGAGCTACAACCGCTGCTCATATTTAACACGCCTGAATTCTATGTAAGTATATTTCTTATTCCCGGGGTGTCATCTCGAGCCAGGAGATGGCCCGGGGTGCGAGGGAAGGGCCACCTTACATCCCAGCGCTAGTAGACCCTTGACGGTGTGCGGTTTTGGTCGGTTCGATTCTGGTATAACTACCCCTGCTGGCCGCGGGTGTGGTATCCGTGGGGAATTCCGCACGATAGTACTGTTTCAAAATTTGGATGGTCATTTGGATGGAAAAAAAAAGTGGATGGTCATTTTAAAATTTTCAAAATTAGTTATAATATAAAACAAAATATAGCATATTATAAAAATAACATACTGATTTTTATATTTTTTGATAATTAAATTCAATAATTATAATTTTAATTCATAATTTAAAAATTAACTACAATTGATTAACATAAATGTAGGTATATTTATTTTTTCAATTATTTAATTTGTACTAATAAATGTTAATATATTTTTTCTAAAATTAGCTGTACATGCATGTATAATAAATTTTTAATCAACAAATTTGCCCATTAAATGCCTTTAAATGACGTCATATTTGTTTCTTTATAGTACATTGGACCGGAAGCAGAAAACGTTATACCAGCTAATGTAGTTACTGAAGTAAGTATTAATGAATTTTGACACCTATCTGAATAAGCATAAAGGATTTTTTTTATATAGGACACGTCAAAATGACTACCTCGCCTGATGGTAAGCTAAAGGTAAAGTCTCAGGACTGGGGTCACCACCACATAAACCGGTAGTGCTATAGTGGCGGCCCTCAGCTTGATGGCCTCATCAAATGCTTGTTTACGCCCCGCTTAAAGGCCCCGGGACTATAGGAGGAAGGAAACACATGCGCTAGTAAAGAATTCCAAGTCTTTATGGTGCGGCAAATAAAAGAGGCATCGAACCGCTTGGTTCTTGATGGAATTGATTCCACTGTGTGAGGGTGATACCTCAGTCTGGCACGTGTAGTTCTGTATAGGAAAGGAGAGGGTGGGATTAATTTGAAGAGTTCATCGGAACACTCGCCATGGTAGAGCCGGTAAAAACTCCAAAAGATGCAACATCCCTACGCAGCTGCAGAGGCTGTTTAGCATTGGTGCATTTTGTAATGTCATCTGTATCACAGTTACAAAAGTATTGGATGCTTCTATACTTTGTCTAATGTAGGATGATAATAATGACAGGTCTAAATAGGGTAGCCCATATAGTATAATCGAAAAAGAATCTTTCGATCGATTATCGTTCCCGTAGAATATGGAATCGATATTTAGAAAAACACAAAAACTTTTTATTTTTTATTATTTTAGGTAACTTACTTCAGGATGACAAAAGAGAAGTTTTATGCTAAAGTATTTACGTTTCGTGCCATATTTAGCTAATTATATCACAAAAATTTAGTGGTATAAGTACTTAATAATTTTAATAAATTATTTTAAATTCGATTCATTCGATTCATTTGTGTATAGTCAATTGTGCTATATTCTTGCAAGACGCTTCACTATGACAAGTGGGCGGGGCTTGTCTATGAAATACAATAATTTTAGGGGTATGATTTTGTATAAAAAAATACGATACTTCATAGACATGAACTGTCATTTTTATCATCCTACATTAGACAGAGTATACGTCTAATAATATCGTTTTTACTGTCCGCAGTCCCGATTGAGTGCCAAGAGGAAAATGATATCCAATAATGAGCCTCAAGCCAAGAGACCAGCCATCCCACTGGGATACGCGCCGTTGGATGACTCCAAATTGAAAGTACAGGTAGACATTTTTAATGTTTTTTATGATATTTAATTATTTGGGCAAAAAAATAAATTATACATTTTACATGAATATGTGTTAAATAGTGCTTTTAAAGGGAAGTAATTAAAAAAAACCGGTCAAGTGCGAGTCGGACTCCTGCACGAAGTATTCGATTATTATATGGGAGCCCACCTTAACTATTGTTTTTCTAGATTGATCGCAACCCATTAATGTCCCACTGCTGGGCACGGGTCTCCTCTCCTCTAACGAGAGAGCTGAGAGGGTTTTGTAGAATTTGCAGAAAAATGTTGTTTTTTTTTTATAATTTGTGTCATCCACGCGACACGCGAGTCTGAGCTGCAGAAGTTATCTATTTATTAAATATACAACATGATTTTTGTTACAGGAAAACAAAACAATAGATACCAAAGCAGACGATGATGTAAGTATTTTTCTATCTAATTCATAAAGTTATTTTATTATTTTTATTTTTTTTTATGTCGGTCACGTCAACATGACTTCACCTCGCCTGATGGTAAGCTGAGGCAAAGTCTCTAGAATGGGAGTCACCATTGCAAACACCGATAGTGCCAAAATGGTGGCTCTCAGCTTGACGGCCTCATCAAATGCTTTTTCACGCCCCGCTTAAAGGACCCGGGACTGTATGAGGAAGGAAACACGTATTTATATCTATGACTAGCTGATGCGTGTGTGCGTGTGAGGTCGGTATCGCCACCAAAGCTAGCTTATAGCATGGTTTTAACATAATACCTAACAACATTCAAATATGAGTCGTTAGATCACACGCTGTTACAGAATGCGTTGAAGAAATAAAGGTTCACTGCTCGTTCCCCGTAGGTGATAGCGTGATAATATTGTGTAGCCTATGTGTTGACCCGACTTCTTAATAATATTCGTGCCAAATTTGAAGTAAATCCATGCAGTATTTTTTGAGTTTATCCCGGACATACAGACAAACAGACAAAAATTCCAAAAACTGTATTTTTGGCTTCGGTATCGATTGTAGATCACACCCCAAGTATTCTTTTCAAAAAATATTTAATGTACCGTTTTGACTTTCCTACCATTTTATTATATGTACTAGCTGTTGCCCGCGGCTCCGCCCGCGTGGAATTCGGATTTTGTTCCAACATTTTTTCGATTTATTGACATTAATGCTCACTGCTCCGCTCCCTTTGGTAGTAGCGTGATGATATATAGCCTATATTACTCCCAGATAGTGTAGCTTTCTATAAGTGAAAGAATTATTGAAATCGGTCCAGTAGTTTCGGAGCCTATTCATTACAAACATACAAACATACAAAAATAGGTACAAATCTTTCCTCTTTATAATATTAGTATAGATAGATAGAGATGTTTCAAAATCATTGTTTCATTCTAATCATAACTTTTCCATGACAGAAAGATATCTCCGTTGTCAAGTTGTCAGCGGAGGCAGCACCGGCGGACCTGCCGCCCCCCGGGGAGCTGACCCGGCCCGGCCTGCGCGTGGGGCTGGCGGTCTACGCCATGAAGAACGCCTTCGGACCCTGGTTCAGAGGCAGGATACTGGAGATCATGCCGAAAAGCAGTATCCCTGTAAGTACCGTCGCCATCATGGCGTTTTTTTTTTAAATTTATGACTTTCGATTGGTATGTTGGGTTTTCTGGGAGTGACTGCCGGCCGGGGGTTTTTTATACGATTATTTCTTGCGTTTCCGATCCTTGGGGGGGGGGGAGGGGGGATTGAGGAGTTTGGAGAGGGTTTAAGGTGGGATTGGGTAGTTTGGGGGGGGATTAGAACTATTTAGGTGGTAGACAAGTACACGGCCCACCTGATGAGAAGCGGACCAGGGGGGGGACTCCGGCGGGCGCGGACGCCGAGGGCGTCGGAGGTCTCAAGACCTCCGTCCTCCATAAGCGCTGGCCTGAGGGTGACGGGTGGAGCCGCCTGTCACCCTAGCAGAAGCAGGCCGAGGGGTGGGTATCCATGAGGATTTCCGCACGGAAAAAAGGGGGGGGGGGGAGACTCGCCCTGGTCACAATTGTCCCCAGTCAATCAGACCCCAGGAGTCTCAGGACACACAGTGCGAATTTGGTTGTACTTCAGAAGCTACGGTTATGAAACCAAAAGTAAGCTTAGTTTAACTAGCTTGCGTTATGGGTTCTAGAATGCGGATAAATTAGTTATGTTGTTTGCAGACAAATTTCATGATGTGCCGCATAAAATTCGACCATAAAGTGAAGAATAACGGCAAGGTTCTGCCCGCGAGGTGCATAGCATATGCAGAGCCGGCTGACGTGAGAATGACCATAGGTAAGGCTCTCCCAGTTGTATCTAAGCTTGTATAGGTACAGATACCGGCACGTAAATTGGCCGGACGCGTCATATGCGCAAAGGTCGATTTTTAGGTCCCCTTTGAGGTATGAGCGGGTCGCGGGAGACGCGGTTGCGCCGTCGCGGACATATGATTGGTCCGTCACTTGACGGACCAATCATATGTCTCCGAGAGACGTCTTGTAGCGAATCAACGTTCCGTTCGTTCGTACTTCGAATCATTTGATTGGCTCAAAGTGCACGATGCGCGAACTTACCCCAAGCCTGGCCAAGTTAAGTGCCTGTATCTGTACTATAAAATTCAAGATTATTTAGACGATAAACAAGCTTGGAAATGACTAGCTCAACTATGTTGCTCAAACTAATAACTGTATAAATTTAGATTCAAATTTTCAAATTCAAATTCATTTATTCATTTGCGTGTAATCCATTCATACTAATATTATAAATGCGAAAGTAACTCTGTCTGTCTATCTGTAACGCTTTCTCGCCTGAACCGCTGAACCGATTTTGATGAAATTTGGTATAGGAGTAGTTTAGACCTCGAGAATGAACATAGGCTATGTTTGGTCGCGATAACCGACATCCACGCGGGCGGACTAAGTATTAAAAAAAAGCACTTGTAGACAGGTGTCTAATAATATGAAATTGGTCAACAGGCACACGCCTCATAGCGTTATTCAAAGACTCTAACAAACGCGAGTCTTACTACTCCGGAGTGGTCGCCGAGATACCCAACCCAGTCAACAACTATAGGTAAGTTTGACTTAACAAAAAAGTGTGACCCGCTACAGTTATTGATGTTGACCCCTCCTCCTCCCATCCCTTCCTAGCCTCCCCACCTCATCCCAGCCCTTAGTGCTACACACGTTCATAGGCCACGGTGACCGCTTCCCATCAGGTGGGCCGTGTGCTTGTCTGCCACCTACGTAGTATATAAAAAAATACATACAAACATACATAAATACACACAAACATACATGCAAACATACATAGAAGCCTATATACATACAAACATACATACATACATACATACAAACCTACATACAAACATACATACAAACATACATACATACATACATACATACATACATACATACATACATACATACATACATACATACATACATACATACATACATACATACATACATACATACTTAAATCACACCCTTTTCCCATTGGGGTAACAGAGAAATCATCTGTCTACTAAAAAACATTCTCTTTTCATATAGATACCTAGTATTCTTCGACGACGGGTACGCTCAGTATGTGAGCCATTCCTTCACGAGGCTGGTGTGCGAGAGTTCCCCGCTGGTGTGGGAGGAGGTCCACCCCCTCTCGCGGGAGTTCGTGCGCGAGTACCTCATGGCCTACCCCGAGAGGCCCATGGTTCGCCTGCATGAGGGACAGCATCTCAAGACTGAGTGGGACGGTAAGTTGAGAACTAGCTATGACTTTTTATGCGGAACCCTAATAGCTTTTCTTAAATAAAAGTAGCCTATGTTACACCTTGTAGTATTACCTACATCCTATTGTAAGTGCCGTCAAAATTAATCCAGCCGTTCCAGAGATTAGCTCTATAAAACAGAGAGACAGATGGTCATGTCAATATGACATCACCTCGCCTAATGGTAAGCTAAAGGAAAAGTCTCTGGAATGGGGTTCACCATTATAAACACCGATAGTGCTATAATGGTGGCCCTGACGGCCTCATCAAATGCTTTTTCACGCCCCGCTTAAAGGACCCGGGACTGTATGAGGAAGGAAACACGTGAGCTGGTAAAGAATTATTTTTGTAATTTTGATTTATTAAAAAAAATCATATTGTTATAGGAAAATAATATAACAATTGTAATATATTATATTATTTTCAATTTGTTATAGCCGCGGTAGCCTAGTGGTCTGGCTAATGGACTGCTGAGACGAGGTCTCGGGTTCGATCCCAGGTTCACCATGGCACACACCAATGACTTTTCGATGTTTTTCGAAGTTATGTGTGTATTTATCGCATGTTTATTAGTGCCTCGGAGAACACGTTAAGCCGTCGGTCCCGGTTGCCATGTATACAAACATCTATGGCAGTCGTTACGGGTAGTTGGAGCCCACAAAAGTCCAACCAGTCTAGCTTAGAACTTCGATATCGCCATTGGTCATAATGACCATTGGTTGTGGAGGTCAAATGGCAGTCGCTCCACGGAAAATATCGAAGTTCAGCCGCATCACAGTTAGACTGGAAAGCCGACCCCAACCGAGTTGGGAAAAAGGTTCAGAGAATGATGATGATATTGTTATAGGAAAATGGTGGTCGTCTCGTGTGAATAAAGTAGACGCATCTCTCGCACAAGTGGTGTTCATCGGCGATGGCCGCAGGGAGTGGATCTACAGGGGCTCCACCCGCCTGGCGCCGCTGTATCTGGAGCTGCGGGCTGCGGAAAGGCACAGGCCTAGGCCTATGCCCCGCAGCAAGCAGCCACGGGTGAGAAACTACTGCCTCACTCTCTGTGTATTTTGAAAACTTCTTTGTATAGGATGGGACAGAGTGAATGAGTTAGGTATAATTTATGAAATGGGTATAATGTATGAAATGGGCATAATTTTTGAAATGGGCATAATATATATAAAATGGATATAATTTATGAAGTGGGCATAATATATGAAATGGACATAATATATGAAATGGACTGTTAAGTCTCCTAAATTATGCCCACCTTTTATGTTAATAAAAGGTGGGCATAATTTAGGAGACGAGTATTTCGATTACTAAACTATTCATGAAAGGATCTTGTAGCCGGACCTCGTACTACATCTCAGACAAGCACACGGCCCACCTGATGGGAAGCGGTCGCCACGGCCTATGGACGTATGTAACACCAGCCGTGTCACACTCACGCTGCTAACCCTAGAATAGGAGGTTGGGGGGGATTGAGAGAGGGGAGAAGGGGGACTAGAAGAGATTCTGTAGAAGTTAAGCGGGAACCAATGCTCACTAAACATACTTTTTTCAGTCCCATATGATGCCGTACGTGGAGTACACCCGTTCTGATGAACAAGCGAACAAGTCCCAAGAGTCACACCCCATTCCTGTGGCTTTGACTGCACAGCAACATAACGAGGTAAGCCGTCCGGCTCGAAGGAACATAATGTTGGTTTTTGGTCCTTCGAGCCTAGAAATGAAGAGAACCACAAAATCTATACTGCCTTTTCTTTCTATGCTACTTAGGTGGCAGGTAAGCACACGGTCCATCTGATGGGAAGTGGTCACTGTAGACTTAGAGCGTGTGCAACATCAGAGGCGTCACACTCGCGCTGCTGACTCTGGAGGGGGAAGGGTTGGGAAGTTTGGTTGGGTTGTATGACAGAATTGGAGGATGAAGGGGGATAATGAGGGATGAGAATATTGGTTCTTGGTCCTTCGAGCCTTAAATTGCAGAAAACCCCACTGTCTCCGGTTCTACTAGATTGATTTTGATCAGACATGCCTAAAAGTCTAAATCTGACCAAGAGCTTTGAAAAAAAAAACCGCATCAAAAACCGTTCAGTAGTTTTTGCGTCCATCGCGCACATTCGCAGACAAGGATTCCAAAAAAATATACTTTTGTGTTCAGAATCGTTCATATAACATAACCCAAGAATTTTTTTTTAATATCTCCCAATGTACAGACACAGCTACCATACAATTTTATAATAATACTAGCTGTCGCCCGCGGCTCCGCCCGCGTGGATGTCGAAATCCGTTTCAAAAACTATCCTATCTCTCAAGTTGGATCGAACTGCACATGGTGTGCGAATTTTATTATAATCGGTTAAGTGGTTTAGGAGTCCATTGAGGACAAACATTGTGACACGAGATTTATATATATTAAGATAGATATTGCCATCACAGTCATTCCTCACCAGTTGATCTAACATACTATGTTTGGTATGACAGGAGATGCGTCGACAACGCGCGGTGGCCAAGAAGTCCACAAGCCTAGCGGCCGCGTCTTCTGTCCCGCCCGGGCCGCTCCCCGCACCCCCCCGGACCGGGAACCTGGATGCCGTCACCAGCAGGGTTGTGGTGAGTCGCTATCACAGCATTCTTCAACCTAGCGTTAATCCCAGTCGCATGCAAAGCTTTCACCTCGAAAAGCCGCGGTAGCCTAGTGGTTTGGGTAATGGACTGCTGATACGAGGTCTCGGGTTCGATCCCAGGTTCACCATGGCACACACCAATGACTTTTCGATACTTTTCGAAGTTATGTGTGTATTGATCGTAGGTTTATAATTGCCTGGGAGAGCACGTTAAGCCGTCGGTCCCGGTTGCCATACAAACATCTATGGCAGTCGTTACGGGTAGTTGGAGCCCTAAAAAGTCCAACCAGTCTAACTTGGAACTTCGATATCGCCATTGGTCATAATGACCATTGGTTGTGGAGGTCAGATGGCAGTCGCTCCACGGAAAATATCGAAGTTCGGCTGCATCACAGTAGACTGGAATGCCGACTCCAACTTAGTTGGGAAAAAGGTTCAGAGGATGATGATTTATTTTTTTACCACGCCTTCAAAAAAATATTTTCCTTCCAGTACTACACGCCAAAGCACTCAATCCGCCCTCACAAGTTGGTGCCTCACACGTGCTCGCCCAAGTGCAAGCGGAGTGACCTGCTGTCCCTCAAGGAACTCCGGACTTACAACCCTCTGGCGAAACCGTTGCTTAGCGGCTGGGAGAGGTGAGTGATATCACAGGTGTTTGTATGGGTATTAACGTGGAGATGTGTTAATATCGTTTTTCTTAGCGGGAGGTATTTTTGAAAGTTATTTTCATAGTGGGAGGTAATTTGGAAAAGTGCTTTACATGGTGGGAGGTAGTTAATAAAAGTGCTTTTCATAGTGGGAGGTAGTTAAGAAAAGTGCTTTTCACAGTGGGAGGTAATTAAGAATAGTGCTTTTCATAGTGGAAGGTTTTCACTAAAATAAATCATCTGTCCATTTCTCGTGCGGTACTGCACACTGTGCGGTTGTGTCTTGTCTAACTTGTAGTTAATAAGGCACGTTTCCCCTGGCAGACAAATAGTGAAGTACAAGGGCCAGAAGGGAGTGATGTACCGCGCGCCGTGCGGCCGGCGCCTGCGCAGCCTGGCCGAGCTGCACCGCTACCTGCGCGCCACCGACAGCGAGCTGCCCGTGGACCTGTTCGACTTCTTCCACGGCACGCACTGCCTTGCCGAGTTCGTGCTCAACAAGTGCCTCGTGGGGAAGAAGGTGCGTCGGGTTTTATACATTTACCTACTAGCTTTCGCCCGCGACTTTGCACGCGTGGAAGTTGGTATCGCCACCAATAAAACGAGTCTCCACTTGGCTCTCTACTCCACTCTTCACTCCACGCTCCACTTCACTCTCCACTCCACTCTCCACTCCACTTAACTTAGCTGTAGGTACCTATAAGAAAGGTACCTACAGCATTCCAGACATGCTCAAGTAGCTTATGGTTTGCTTTCTAATTATTGAAACTGTATGTTTTGAATGTAAATAAATAAATTAAAAAAAAAGAAACTTCACTCTACTTCACTCTACTTCACTCCACTCCACTCCACACTCCATTCCAAAAAAAAAGACCTATGTCTATCATGGAGATCTATTACAGAGATAAAAAGTAACCTATGTGTTATTCCAGATTATAATCTATCCCTGTACCAAATTTCATCCAGATCTGTTCAGCCGCTTTTGCATGAAAATGTAACTCACAAATTATCGCGTATAAAAATTAATAGAATTTTTCAAAAAAAACTCTCCCCCCTACCCCCACCATTTCCCCTCCTAACCTCCTACCCCTCCAGTGTAGGCAGCGCGAGTGTGACGCCCTTGATGTTGCACACGTCAAAAGCCACAGTGACCGCTTCTCATCAGGTGAACCGTGTGCTTATTTGCGCATTATTTGCCACCTACGTTGTATAAAAAAATCTGTATGTTACCTGCATTCTAGGACTTATCTCATGGCAAGGAGAACGTGCCGGTGCCCTGCATCAATTACTACGACGACACTCTGCCGGAGTTCTGTTCGTACAACACCGAGCGGACCCCCACTTCCGGGGTCCCACTCAACTTGGACCCCGAGTTCCTGTGCGGCTGCGACTGCACCGATGACTGTGAGGTCAGTGAACTTTTTAACTACTTAACTTTTTAACCCCCGACGGAAACGAACGGGGTGTTTTAAGTTTGACGGGTGTGTGTGTGTGTGTGTGTGTACGCGCGTGCGTGCGTGCGTACGTGCGTACGTGCGTGATTGTATTTAAGTTAAGACCTGTCAAATTAAGACAGCGCCTTATTGGTGCAGTAAGTTAAGTCGCATGTTCGTAGATGTCGACTAACATTGAAGGGTACCGTCAAGGCGCCGACTTAATTCGACAGGTGTTCACTAACATAAATCATCTGTCCTTTTCTATCTGATAATGAAAGAAACAGATGCAGTTAGAAAATTTTAGAGAATTTTAAGTTTAGAGATGTAAGTATAATCTTTATTTTCAAACTAGTGCAACATTATTACATCGTTTTTGACGTCAAAAACTACTTAATACTAAGTTTACCACCGCTTCCTAGGCGCTAGTGGAGAAGAAACGGCGCAACAACAAAATTAGCAGCATTATTAGTTAACTGCTTTAAGAGTTTGTGGTAAGGTCCCTAGCCTTTTTATGTTAGGGCCATTTTAATGGTGTATACAGACTAAATAGATTTTGACCTCCCCAGGACAAGAGCAAATGCGCATGTTGGAAGATGACGCTAGAGGGCGCGCGCACCATCGGCCTCGACGTCAATAGCGTCGGCTACGAGTACAAGCGCCTGCCTGAACCGCTGCCCTCGGGCATTTACGAGTGCAACTCTAGGTAAGACTTTTCTTTATAGTCGATAGGCTCGCGTTTGACCACGATCGGATCATTCTTTCACCTTTTCCCTATTTAGTTGGGGTCGGCTTTTAGTCTAACTACGAAGCGGCGTACTCCGATATGTGCCGTGAAGCGACTGCCTTCTGACCTCCACAACGCGCTGTCGATATCCGTAACGACAACCCGTAACGACTGCCTAACGTGCTTTTAAGACATGGATTGGTCGCAATGTGTTGAGATTGGTCACCCATCCTAACACTGACCTGGGCCTCGATTCTGCTAAAGACAAACCACTGATATACCACTGACACGCTAATAAATGCCATTTAATTGTAGACTTTATTGTTATCAGGTTAAAGTCTAAAGTCAAATGCTATTATGTAATAATAATAATAAATTCATTTATTGCATGAAACATGGTAGGTAAAAGATCACATAGTAAAACAGTTCAGTACAGCATGTCCCACAGAACCTCTGCATGCAACATTGTGAGGGGTGAGTGTCTATATTTTGTTGCAGTTAGACAAAAGTTAAGAGTACTTATACAATAAATTCATACAAAATATATCAATTACGTGCATCATTACAAAATTATAATACCTACAAATGTCAAAGTTAATACATAATTATTGTCATGGTGAATTTTTAAGCTGTCAAATTAGTATACTTATTATTAATATTTCTATAAATTGTAATTTTTGGTAATTTCTAAAAATTGTAATTTGTAATTGTAAAATTGTAGAGCGAATGAAAAAGTTAAATGAATTCTTTTCATTTGATTTTAGACTTTAACTGTATAATTGTAAAGTCTACAATTAAATGGCATTTTTACAGTGTCAGTGGTATGACAGTGGTTTGCCTTTAGCAGAATCGAGGCCCTGGTTAGTGATGCTTATAAACCTAATATAAACATTATTTTCAGATGTAAATGCAAGCAGACCTGCCTTAACCGCGTCGCACAGCATCCGTTACAATTGAAACTACAGGTAATTTTGTTATTAACCGACTTTAAAAAAGGAGGAGGTTCTCAATTCGCTAAAATCCTCATCGATACCCCCCGTCCCCCGCGGCCAGTGAGGCAGTTTATGTCGGACTGTTACCGACTTAAACCGCACGCCGTCTAGGGTCTTCTGACGCCAGGGTGTAAGACACACCCGCTACAACGCCGTAGAACATTTTCCTCGCACCCCGGCTTGACCCGGGCCATCTCCGGATTCAAGATGGCCCCCTTTCCACTGGGTGAACCGATTTTGATGATTCTTTTTTATTTGATAGCTGGCGCTTCCCGTGTGTTCCCAATTTCAATAAGTCGTGTTTTGTTCCAATTACTTGTGGTCGGCGCAACATGTCATTCTCTTACATACATTCCTGTCATATTCCTTAGGCCACATGTCCATAGGCCACGGTGACCGCTTGCCATCAGGTGTCCCGTGTGCTCGTCTGCTACCCAAATGGTTTAAAAATAACTGGGAGTCACATATCTTCTCTTCTTCGGTATGCGTCAATTCTGTGCTTCACTGCCCGATTAATTTTCCCATCGGCCTGGATAAGAATAACTATCTTAATATATATAAATCTCGTGTCACAATGTTTGTCCTCAATGGACTCCTAAACCACTTAACCGATTATAATAAAATTCGCACACCATGTGCAGTTCGATCCAACTTGAGAGATAGGATAGTTTTTGAAACGGATTTCGACATCCACGCGGGCGGAGCCGCGGGCAACAGCTAGTGAAAATATAAGTCAGTCCTAACATTTGTCACATTTCACAGGTGTTTAAAACGCTGAATCGCGGTTGGGGTATCCGCGCGCTAAACGACGTACCAAAGGGCGCGTTCTTATGCGTATACGCAGGGAACTTGCTGACCGACGCCACCGCTAACCTGGTAAGTTGTTTTTACAACTGATGTGTCAAAATAGTATCGATTAATATTGGTTGCAAGTCGTTCATATGTGGGCTCATAATTTATGAACGATTAGTTTATAAATTTCCGAACGGACTGATGGATAAAGAGGGGGAAGGGATATTTCCCGCTACCCGTGACCCACGGGAACCTGTTCCCGGGATAAAAAGTAACCTTTATGTTATTCCAGACTATAATCTATCTAAGTACCTAATTTCAGCTAGATCTATTTAGCCGTTTTTGCGTGAAAGAGTAACAAATATACATTCTTACAAACTTTTGCGTTTACAATATATTATTAGAAATGAGAAAGTATAAGAGGATGCATCCTCTAAAACCTTCACAGTTATGTGCATGAGTGGAGGAATGGATGTAGTGCCTCGGAGAGCACGTTAAGCCGTCGGTCCCGGTTGCCATACAAACATCTATGGCAGTCGTTACGGGTAGTTGGAGCCCACAAAAGTCCAACCAGTCTAACTTGAAACTTCGATATCGCCATTGGTCATAATGACCATTGGTTGTGGAGGTCAGATGGCAGTCGCTCCACGGAAAGTATCGAAGTTCAGCCGCATCACAGTTAGACTGGAAAGACGACCCCAACTGAGTTGGGAAAAAGGTTCAGAGAATGATGATTTGTATAATGATTGTCTATAATGTTCTAGGATGGTTTAAATGAGGGGGATGAATACCTCGCGGAGCTGGACTATATCGAGGTGGTGGAACAGATGAAGGAGGGGTACGAGGAGGAAGTAGCTGAGCCTGACAAGAAACAAGACAAGGTATGTATACAATGGCAGCGTCCCCCCCCCCGCACTCCCACTCCTGTAACTCCTGAACTCCACGAATACACCGAGTGACGACACTCAGGAAGTCCTTATCCAAGAATATATTGGAGGGCGCTCTGAGCGACGCGTGCGAATTGTTGATATACAATTATGAACCCTATATCAAGGGTATTAAGGTTTATATTAAATTGTTGACTTAAAATGCTGTCCGCCGCGCCTCCAGCGGTGTGCGCTGGGTCTATGGGTCTAGAGAGCGCTGTGTCGTAGAATATTTAATATTTACATGTAGCAAAAAGTAAAAGACAGCCTCTGTGGCGTAGCGGTAGTGAACGCGGCCGCTGCGCAGGAGGCGCGGGTTCGATCCCCGCTCAGTGCAAATATTTGTATGCATGAATATGGATATTTGCATTGGTCTGGTCGTGCCTCGGAGAGCACGTTAAGCCGTCGGTCCCGGTTGCGATACAAACATCTATGGCAGTCGTTACGGGTAGTTGGAGCCCACAAAAGTCCAACAACAACGGTCTAGCTGCAATGCTTCGATATCGCCTAATGTCACCATTGGGTTGTGAAGGTCAGATGGCAGTCGCTTCACAGAAAATATCGAGGTCCAGCCAAATCCGCAGTTAAGACTGGTAAAGCGGACCCCAGACGCTACGCTAGGTTAAAAGGATGTAGCAAAAAGTAGCTGTATTTATCATGTGAGAATGTAAATATATTTTTAACAAGGTCTACTTATGATAACTTTTTAGGAAGGTGCGAAGCAAGAAGACTCCGAAGAAGAACCTTCTTCATCGTCGGAAGAAGAAGAAGACGCGTCGAAGACTGACGAGAAAGATGACGACTTCAGGCCAGGGTTCATTTCTCTCGGACTGGCGGACTTCAAGTAAATTTATATCTATATCTATACTAATATTATAACGAAGTAAAGTTTGTGTGTTTGTATATTTGTTAAATTATAAGGGGTAATCTCGGGATCCACTGAACCGATTTTAAAAAGTCTTTTACCAATAGAAAGCCACATTATCCGTGAATGTCATAGGCTGAATGTCATCACGCTACTGCCCAAGGGAGCGGAGCAATAATCATATATGTGAACAATTCCGGTAGAATCCCATACATTTTAGGAAAACTGATAAATTATAAGCGTATTATGTGAGTTAAAAAGGGTGCATCGGGGTTCGAAATACGCCACGGGCGAAGCCGGGGTGGGTCAGCTAGTATTATAGCGTTTGCACCTATTGGTATCAATTCTGTTGTACATTTTCACTAAACTTAACTAAAACTTCTAAATTTTATGTTGACTTTAAAGTTAGGTTCGATCCCAGGTTCACCATGGCACACACCAATGACTTTTCGATGCTTTTCGAAGTTATGTGTGTATTTATCGCAGGTTTATAAGTGCCCGGTTAATGG
Organism: Lithosia quadra; assembly: GCA_963576445.1. NCBI lineage: Eukaryota > Metazoa > Arthropoda > Insecta > Lepidoptera > Erebidae > Lithosia > Lithosia quadra. The sequence goes on from OY754903.1 coordinate 3,776,154, forward strand.
CAATAGGCTCGCCACCTATTACATTGGGACCTAGACATAAACTGGCGAAATGTGGGTGCTAGCACCTCTGCCTACCCTTTCGGGGATATAGACGTGAGTTTATGTTATGTTATTAATTAAATTATATCATTTAACAGTAAACGCCTCCGCAAGCGGTCCAAGAACAAAAAAGAACAGAGCGAAGGCAAAGAAGAGAAAGACAAAGAGAGCAAGCCTACAGAACGGAACCCTGACGAAGACTGCATCACCATCAGTGATGATGATGAAGGTATTGAACTAACCCCTCCGTATGATAGCAACCCATTCATGTCACGGGTCTCCTCCCCTCTAACGAAAGAGCTGAGAGGGTTTAGACTTTAATCCACACACGCTGGCCTAATGCGGGTTGGTGGATCGGACATGTCCTTAGAATTTCTTCTAGGACATGTGGGTGTGACGATGTTTTTCCTTCACCGTCAGCAGATGGTAAATCATGTGATTTGCACATAAATTTCATAAAATAAAATTCACATTGGCACTGTCCGGCCGGATTCGAACTCGATACCTCTGAGAAGAGGCCGCGTCCTTATCCATTCAGCTACCATTCGCCTACCCCTCCGGTTCCGGTATTAAATGGGTCAAGCTAGTAGCGTTATATGTGTAAAGAAAAATGTATGTAATATTTGTGTAGATTTTTTTTTATATATCGGTCACACGTCAATATGACTTCACCTCGCCTGATGGTAAGCTAAAGGTAAAGTCTCAGGACCGGTGTCACCACTAAAAACACCGGTAGTGCTAAAGTGGTGGCCCTCAGCTGGACGGCCTCATCAAATGCTTTTTCACGCCCCGCTTAAAGGACCCGGGACTGTAGGATTTAATGCTATTATTTTGTTGATAGTTCGTGAGCCGTCCAGGTTTACTGCGAAGCCTGGAATGGGCGGGAATGACTTCATATCTAAGTACAGGTAAGGTTTGGTTTATAATAACTGTTGCCCTGTATTTTAAAATACATAATAATCTCATTTCAATGGGAGCAAGACTCGATGGTATCTCCCGTCCGCCTGGGGTAGTACCTCCGCGGTAATAATCGTGTAAATTGTTTGTTTGCAGGTCCGTCCGTACGTTGTTCGGCGAGGATGAGGCGTGTTACATCATGGACGCCAAGGTTCAAGGCAACATTGGACGATATCTCAATGTAAGTACTCCTACTTAATTTTTGATTCCAATGAGATCCTTTGGTGTCAGCAGGGAGACCAGTCTCCTGCGTTGTCAGCACAGAATCTCTCGCAACCCCCCTTCCTCCCCTCCCTCCAATTCCTCGTATTTTATAAGCGCTGGTAGCTTAGTGCTTATAAGGAATCGGTAATCGGCTGTTCAATATTAAAACCTAGTTGTTCGATGTAATAACACGTTTTGCTGATCGAGCGACCTAACACGGCCGCGTCAAATGCGCCGCGGCCTCAGTGCATATTCCGACAGCAAACCGGGTGCATTCATTACATCATTTTAGCAATTAGCCTAGCATAGCCTTTTATAGTTTTCACTGTTTTAACAATAAACATCGTTAAAGTGTTTAATTCCATAGAAACCAACCACTTAGGTCGCGTCCTCTACATTTTGGTCCTTCGAGCCGGATCTGATATTTTTTAAAACAAGTGTTTCAGTATTATTCGATTTTCCGCGTATCAGGCTAGCAAAAATCATGTCTATATGATATCACAAGCCATCACCCTCAAGAATGTATGCTTGGTGTTTCTAAAACGGCGCACTGTCTAAGATACGAATAGGGTTTTCGGCTTTCCTGCAAAATGTGTTTGTCGTAATTGAACAATTATAAATTCAAATTCATTTATTTATTGTTTGTCACAGGTTGATAGTAGATGTTGTCAATTAAATAAAGGTATATAGCATGTGTGTGATTCATAAGATTATGAATCACATCATATTAGATAGAAATTAAATTGTAAAGTATAATTATTTGGATAAATAATTATTTAAGCTATGTCATTAATCATATGAAAGTACATTGTCGCATTGGACCTATTCTGTAAGAGCGATGTCTATAGATGTAAATAAAAAAAAACTAGTTTTATGCAGATACTGGGTTTTGATATTACACAGCCGAATTGCCTACAAATATTTGCACTAAGTGGGCATCGAACCCGTACCACGACCATTTCATAGTTCTCACACCAACTTCTCTTTCCAGCATTCGTGTTCCCCCAACGTGTTTGTCCAAAACGTGTTCGTGGACACCCACGACCCACGCTTCCCCTGGGTGGCGTTCTTCGCGCTGTCCCACATCAAGGCCGGGGTGGAACTCACCTGGAACTATAATTATGACATCGGTTCCGTGCCGGGGAAAACTTTGTATTGTTACTGCGAAGCGCCTAATTGTAGGGGGCGACTATTGTAAAAATTCCCTTTTAAATTACTCTGGATATTGGAGTCTAATTTCACCAATGATATGAACTAAGTTCAGCTAAAACTATATTAATGTAATGAAATTCATTCTGTAAAATATGAGAGTCCATTTAAGGCCTGCGCTGCTTTATGCGTGTCACATAAATGCTATTTTTTGCACAATGTGCAAATTATTATTTAAAAGGCTCTCGCACGACGTAGCGCAGGCCCTTATTTGAATGGATTTTCACTGGTAACAGCGTCAGGCCTACGCTATATTTGACGTAATTTCTGTCACGGATCTTCCGCGAGTACCGCAACGGAATTTCCGTTAAATGTACCGTAGCTTACCTACTTTATGTGATTCCGTTATAAATCAAAAAGTATTGTTGGTATATTTTATTCTTGGTTAGATAATTTTGTTTAATTTAAGAGTAATAAAAAACCTATGTTTATATAATATATAATACCAATTAAGTATTTTGTCAAAATCTTAGCCAGGCAAAGACAGTCAATATTATATCGCGATCAGCTCAATATAATATCGCCATCATTGCGATCAAAATATATACTAGCAACCAGCCCTCGCTTCGATTCGATTTATAAGATTTCAACCCAAACGTTTGTAAGTATAATGAGTCTATCGGGGATTAAGTATCTTTAAAATTTTATAATCTATGTAAAATAAAGTCATTTTAGTTACACTATTTATAACTCAAAAACGGTTGAACCGATTTAGCTGAAAATTGGTAGGGTATAAACCAGGAGACAGACAAACGGATTATGTCCTTTTTTTAGTAAAGAGTGGAGAGTGGAGAGGATTGGAGTGAAGAGTGGAATAGAGAGTCCATTGAAGAGTTGTTTTATTGGTGGCGATACTGACTTCCACGTGGATCGAAGCTATTATTAATATAGATTATTGATGTACAAACGCGATAATACCTATATTGACACATGGATCACGATATTTATTGACTGACCTACATTACTGGAATTCTATACTCAAATATTCAATGTTTTAAAATAGGCATTAATACTGTATACGTATCTTGTAATACTATATCACTCAATAGTTACATGTTGTTCTTGAAACATTGGCCGTTCACGATTACTCGTCAATGTAGGGTAGGGGAAAATAATAGGGAGTGCAACCAAGGAGCGCAGCTAGTCTTTATATATTCTTAATCGTTGGTGCGGTTGTGTATCGATAACTATTAAACTACTCAACCGATTAAGGTTATATACCATAATACTTATTATATGTGCCGACAAATATCTTGAAGAAAAATCTGAAAGTTCACGGTTTTTTGGATTCTTGTTTGTTTGTTCGTAATGGACGTAAAAACTACTGAACCGTTATTGATGTGGTTTTTTTTATTTAAACGATCTTTGGTTAGATTTAATATCTGCCATGTTTGAGGAATAGCGAAGTCTCAGGACTCTGAGGACAGATTTTGATGAAAATTAAAACAGCAACCTTGGATTTTTAACTGACTCCCAAAAAGGAGGTTCTCAATTCGATTGTGTTTGATTATAAACTGAATCTCTTACAATAAGAAGTCATTTTATGAATATTTCAAATAGTGTATCTATAATGTGTTGGTTTTGCATTTGCCCATCATTCATGGGGAGGGGATTCACACTTCTATACTAACACTACTCAATCGTCTATATTTCGTTCGTCAGAAAATGCACGTCTGGTGGCCCTGTCCCCGTAGACAAGTGTCACAGCGTAAATCGCCAAGGAAACGAATAGATTAGGTCGACCAATCATATCCAAGCTCGTCGCCGGCGTCCGATTAGCGCGCTGGGGCAGGATCACGAGCTGAAGTGTGATTGGTCGACCTAATCTATTCTATTCCGTAGCGTTTTAGACTTTTGACACTTGCCTACGGGCCCTGGGATGTTAAAAATCAGATCCTAGTTCATATATTTCTTTCACTACCCTCATATACTTCTAGCATGTAAGAAATCTGACATTTAGTTAAATTACACATGTATACTCACGACTATACATTAAGAGGGTAGATAGAGACTGCAAGCGGTGGGAGAAACATGAATGTGTGTATATAATGTATTATTAGGTAGATTTGATGTGAGCGCAATGTTTGTAATACATAATTATAATAAGTTTAGAAAACAATTGTTTAGATTAATTAATGTCTGAATAAATAAAGGAAAATACAGGTTATTTGACTTTTATTTGATACTAGCCGCCCGTTACGGCTTCGCCCGTGAAATACTTCGTCCCCGTGGCACTACCTCATCGTGCGCGTACAGACACACGCGCCTACACAACCACACCGGATCTCACCGTGCTGTCAGTCGCGGTTGCCGCGGTCATGTTATTATATCTCTAGGGCCGCGCGTACATTTCGCGATCTTGTCAAGCTCTCAACCCCTTTTTTTTATCGTGCGGAAATCCCCATGGAAGGCTCAGCGCACACCGGTAAGGTGAGAGTATTTTACGGTCCCCTCAACCCCTGAAAGGAGGGTGGGACGAACATCGCGCAGCCTTGCCGATGTTGGAGTGTAGGGTGACAGGCGAAAGGCCTGTCCTCCAGAGAATCAGGCCTGCTCCCCAATATGCCCTCTGCCAGTCAGTGGGGAACCTCGGAGCAGCCCTTTAGAGGGCCACTCCCACCTCGGCCGGCACTTGCTGTAGGCAGCAGCGCCTCCCATGGCGAGTGGGAAGCGACTGACTACACCCTGGGCCTGCTCATTGCAAATAAAGAAAGATCCCTATACTCTGTCTAATTTAGGATGATAAAAATGACAGTTCATGTCTATGAAGTATCGTATTTTTTTATACAAAATTATACCCCTAAAATTATGGTAATACGTCTTGCAAGAAAATAGCACAGTTGACTCTACACAAATATATCGAATAAATCGAATTCAAAATAATTTATTAAAATTATTAAGTACTTATACTACTAAAATTTTTGTGATATAATTAGCTAAATATGATACGAAACATAAAATACTATACCATAAAACTTCTCTTTTACCATCCTGAAGTAAGTTAACTAGAATAATAAAAAATAAAAAGTTTTTGTATGTATCGATTCCATATTCTACGAGAACGATAATCGAAAATCGAAAGATTCATTTTCGATTATACTATATGGCCTACCCTACTTGGAGCTGTCATTATTATCATCCTACATTAGACAAAGTATAAACAATTCGTGGTTCTGTAATTTAATAAAACATCACTAATTACAATAAAATATTTTATTATAAAGTTGTACAGCTCATAGTCCCGGCATAATATACGCGATATTGTGGAGTGTGTCCTGCAGGAGACGCTGAGGGGGGGCGATGGCGGGGATCGCGCGGGACACCGACAGTAGGGGCACCAGGGAGCACAGCAGAGTGTCCAGTAGAACTGACACTGAGCCGGACACTGCTATCTGACCCTGGACACACAGAAACATTTTTTTTAATATGTTTATGGCTTAACATTGACAGTTGTATTATAACAGTCATCAAATTTATGTATTTGCGCAGGGTAGTTATAACTAGTAGCAGAGCACTCACCACTGCCGTACACTCACCGCCACGCTCCCGTACACTCACCCGCGGAAATCCCCATGGATACCACCCCCGTCGGCCATCGGAGGTAGTTATTTCGGGATCGAACCGACTAAAACCGTGCGCCGTCTCGGGTCTTAATTACCGGGGTGTAAGGTTACCCAGTAGGCATATCCCTCGCACTCCTGACCCTGGGCCATCTACGGATTTAAGATGGCTCCCTCGACCCCCCGAGAGGGGGCTGGGGCGAGCATCGCGTAACTTCGCCGATGGTGGGGTGTAGGGTGACAGGCGGCCGTCTTGTCACCCAACCGTCAGCGCGCGGACAATAAGCTCGCCCCCCGCTAGCTCCTCATTATGCCCTCTGCTAGTCAGAGGGACACGTGGAGAGCCTCGGAGCAGCCCTCTAGAGGGCCACTCCCACCCTGGCCATATTGGCCGCAAGCAGCAGCGTCTCCCGTGGCGAGTGGGAGGCGCTGCTCGCCTCCGTTGCGCCTCCGTTGCCCAGGTGCACCGCACACAATACTAACCTCATGTTCCTTGAGCCGCTCGCCGATGATGGCGAGGCTCTCGCCCAGCAGGCGCAGGTGCGCGGCCACCTCGACGGCCCCGCAGCCCGTCACGCGGTACATACCGGCCGTCGTCGCACTCGCTGTGGCACTGGCCACTGGTACTGGCTGAAAGAAACGTAGCCGCGGCTTTAGGGCAAGCGTCCGCATGTCCGCAACGGACGTACGGACAAACGGACGCATCGCATCGAACGGATCGTAGCTTTGCATAGAGAGTCAAACAGTACAACTTGTTTAATGCGATGCGTCCATTGCGTACGATGTGGACATGTGAACGCTTACCTTTAAGTGGTAAAAAAGGCCGACTTTAATAACTACGTTTAAAAAACCGACTTCACAAACTAAAAACGTAGTTATTTTTTATTTTTTACTTTTTAGTGTACAGAAATAGAAAAGTACCTATTTATAGGGTTTATTATGTACAAATACATCAAAAACAGAATTTTTGCCGTAAATTTGATGATTTCCCCTGATCCTGATACCCTGGATAAGGGATCACCTCAAAAGTAGCCTCTTTCAAACAAAAAAAATAATTTCTTAATCCATCCATAATCGCCGCGCGCTTGAAGGGGTCGCTATCACGTAAAATACAAACAAAAAAAATAGCGTACGAATTGGAAACCTCCTTTTTTGAAGTCGGTAAAAAAAGTCGGAGCAGGTTCTCAATTCGACTATATTTTTTTTAGGATTGTTAGGTACCTCAGAACTTTCCACTGGGTGAACCGATTTTGATGATTCGTTTTATTTGATAGTTGGCGCTCCCTATGCGGTACCATTTCGATTTGGTGCAGTTGATGTTGAGTTTTTCTTTTTGTTCAAAAACTCATTAATCAAATCATACATAACAATATTTTTATAGGCAATATTATAAGAATTGAATAGTGAAAAATGAAAACTACAATTGCCTAACTATATTTCTAATACAATTTCGGGCCGATGGTCTATATATTTGTGAAACATCCCTTTTTGACACAAAGTAAAACCCGTTTTAAAGATTGCTTTTTTCTATAACTTGTAGTTTCTATAGATGGCACTGCAAGCGGCATATAAGATTTTTCTATGGATTTATTCCCCGGGCCCAAAGTATAATGATCGAAGCTGTACTCACCACTACAGCTTGTTGGGGTGGCGTGACGGGAGCTGGTTTAACAGGAGGTCGGTTAGCGGGCGGGCGGCCAGGCCCTACCGAGGACAGCGGTCGACCTGTGTAGAATAATAATAGGTTAACATCCCGTCAGTTATTATAATAGTAATTTCAATAACCATCATCATTCTCTGAACCTTTTTCTCAACTCAGTTGAGGTCGGCTTTCCAGTCTAACTGTGATGCGGCTGAACTTCGATATTTTCCGTGGAGCGACTGCCATACATGTTTGTATGGCAACCGGGACAGACGGCTTAACATGCACTCCGAGGCACTAATAAACCTGGGATAAATACACACATAACTTCGAAAAGCATCGAAAAGTCATTGGTGTGTGCCATGGTGAACCTGGGATCGAACCCAAGACCTCGTCTCAGCAGTCCATTACCCAAACCACTAGGCTACCGCGGTACCTACCCTAATTTAAATAACCATGTCAATCTATAATCATATTAAACACAGAGTTCAGTTATAATTTTTTGGTCTTCTACTTAACTAATTAAACATAACTATATATACATAACATAAATAACATTAAAAGTTAATAATTAAACATATGACAGATTTTAAGTCTGATCAAGACCTTTCTAATAAAAAAAAAACCGCATCAAAATTCACTCAAAAGTTTTTGAACCCACTGCAAACAGATAGACAAGGATATCAATCGTTCATTTAGGCGATAAGTCGACGGCGGAACGGGGCGCTCAAAATGACCGCGACGCACTCTTATTTGTGCGATTATAAGGTTGCATTTGTTCGCGCAATAGCTCATGTCGCTTGTCAGACATACGCGGGCTAAATGCGATCTTATGGTAGTAATAATAAGAGTGTGTTGCGGTCATTTGGACCGCCCCGCGCCTCCGTCTGCTTAACGCCTTAACATGCCTTTTTTTTTAAATTTCCAATGTATAGACAACTAATTTTCAATTTTATATTTAGTAATATGATATGATAATGACAAATGTTGAAAATGACAAAAGCTCACCTGGATTTGATACTATAATTTTGTTTGTATTAGTTTGGTTGCTTTGTTCCTTCTGCATCGCAAACCGCTTGGCTTTACGCTTCCATAGATAGCGTTCATTGTAGTTCACCTGGCAATGATAAAAATATGGTATGATTTTTAAAATTACGATTTATCAAATGGGTAGTTTTTAAACCATAAGTCATTGTGCCTGCGACAATGCCGGTGTGGATTGAGATTTTTAAGATTTTATTTTTTAGTATGGAACCTTAATTTGCTTTCTAAAAATAAAGTAGCCTATGTTACACCTTGTAAAATTACCTATTAGCTAGAGAAAGCCTCTTCCGAATTGGCCCAGTTGTTCCATAGATTACCTCTTTCAAATAGACAGACAAAATTTTAAAAGTAGCTTTTTGCTTTCAACTCATATGCATTTAAAACCTGTTATTTTGATATTACAGACAGAGACAGGAATTTTATTTACTTGTTAGAGTTAGCTACATGTGAATCTTCTTAAGATTTAATAACGTCACGAAAACGTAAGTAATTTTTGTTTTGAACTAGCAAAGCACAAACATACATTAACAAAAAGTAAAATACTTACATTAGACCACATCTCTCCGAGACGCTTCGATATAGCAGAAAAGTCCATATCGGGATGTTTCCTCAGTAACTCGTTCCGAGCTTCCTTCGCCCACATCATATAGGCAGTGATGCGGGTCTTACCCTTGTCTTTCCGTTGAGCTTTTGCCCTACCAACCACTCTACCGTCTTTCACAATCAACTTCTTCTTACTACTTTTCTCCATCATGTAAAGAGAATTTGCTGGTGTCCTGGTGGAGCCCTCATCTGATGCCGAGCTGTCCGACTCCATACTACAATATTGACAAGTTTTTTTTTAATTTACAGATTTGTACAGACCTAGCATTTAGAGGTTTTCATTTCAGTATTAGGGAGTTAGATGGTAATCACTCCCATAAAAGTCATAATAAGAGAATATTGTGTGGAATACAAAAAGACCCTGGACTCTAACATGAGGCCGTCAAGTTGAGGGCCACCATTAATGTCATTGTCCGTGTGTGTAATGGGGACCCTTTCCTGAGACTTTACCTTTAGCTTACCATCAGGCGAGGTGAAGTCATATTGATGTGACTGATATAACAAAAAAGTAAATGTTCCAATATCAACCAAATCACTCACAAACAGGTGAGATAGTGGTTAAATGCGAAACTATCCACAAAAAAATTTAACCTAGATTGGCACTAATAGAAGAGAAATATATGAATAATATATGAATTCATCATCATTCTAATGTTAGCGGTAAGTCCCAAGCGCATCCAAGATTCTACAATGCCAACCTTAATTGAGTTGTGGAAACTTTGTTCCATTACCTGTCTGCATTTTCCGCCGTATTTTCATAATAATCTGATTCGCTTCCCGACGCAGTGCCGGCATCTTCAACAGGCCTAGGCGTAGTATTCTCCTGTGGTTGAAATTCCTGAGTCTCCTCTTGGCGAAATCCCGTAAATGGTTTTACTGGCGTGTGGCGCCGATAACGAGTCTCAATGTCATCAGGGGACTCAAAATCCATCAATTTAGAGCTTTTCTTCCTAACTCGACCGCTACGGGATATGCCAGTGACTTCCAAATCTAAAAAAAATACATATTTTGGAGGGCAACGCATTCTAGCGTGATAGATTACAGAATATAGTTCAGATTTCAGTAATCTGACTTACCTTCTTGCATTTTGGCTAAATTCCGACAATATTAAGTTCTGTATCTGTTTAAAATTAGTGTTCTCAGATAAAAACTCAGTGTTTTCGTTAAATTTAATACAAGCTTTACGGCGCAAAACCGCAAAACCAAAATTTTGGCACAAATTGACACTAATGACAATGTCAACTTGACATTGACAGTATAAGCTAAACAGTGTTGTCCATTTTCCAGTAAAATTTTCCCCATATTAAGTTGTAATACCAAGTCATTATTTAACTTTCCCTGTTTCACGCGTTAATAAATCTTTAAAATTCCATAAGTAGTCACTAAGACTAAACTTTATTCCCTTACGGGAGGCTCTTAGTTTTTAAATTGAGTAGTTGTTGCAATATTATGGAAATATGGATTACTCCTCTTGTACATTGACTATGTATGTTTTTACGCAGGTATTTTATGGATCGTCTTATGGGTTACAGAAAAAGAAAACAACTGAATGTACAACAATGTTATTTTATTATATATATAACTGTCTTTAATAAATATTGGTACATAAATATCAGATGTTATGGCTACACTAATGAAAACATGGAAGCTTTTAAGCTCCTAGGAAGTATGTATCTAATATGCTACCGACGGTATAGAATGCGATGATCAAATAATCGCATGTAATTTACGTTTGGAAACTGAAAGGTAGAAACAAAACAATTTGCATAAAACGTAACTGTTTTGTTAATAAAAGAGGTATGGTTCTGTAGTGGAGCTAGTTTTTACACATTTTTTCGTACAATAGTAAGCTCGCAATGCGCCGATATTAAAATTATTAGTGCGTACAAACAATTGGAAAACAGCAAAAAAAATGCAAAATAAAGATAAACCAATAAAAAAATCTATTTCTCTGAGATCGCATGACAATCATCATTTAAAATACTCATATGAGCCAAACAAAATGTAAGATATTATGAAATAGAAATATAAAATAGTGGAGCATAAAAAATCTTGTTTTAAACAAACACCAAACTTAGTTACTTATACTTTAATGCTGTTAAGAAAAGCAAGAATTATTTCTCGCCATGTTTCCCTGTACTTTACAACCACCGGTTTACGTAGGCTGTGTATTCGAGATCCTAGCCTATCAATGCATTAAAAAAACGCAAGTAAATTTTCCCTTATTTTTGGTAATCGAAATAAGAATACTTTATTATTATCACTATCACATAAAAGTTTTTGCTATTCCAGTTTTATATTTTGACATTATAAATATTGATGTTGCCATTTTTAAGCGCATAAAGTCCCAATATAGCTGTAATAAGATTAGTTTTACGTTGCATTTGACATTGCTTATGCTAAAATATTAACAATATAGAGGTTCCTGTGTATGTTTGTACGATTACATTAAAAATGTACCTTTTGTGAATAACTTCTATGTACACTACTAGATAAGCTGTTCAAAACTAAAATCATGTTGAGACTAGAAAAATGAGGTAATCAAATTTAGCGTCTATCTATAAAGAAACAGCGTGCCTTTTTGTAGTGTCATCATGCATGACAGCTACAAAAAGTTGCAGCGCTAGTTGCTGGCAATTGCGAGCAACTAAGTTACCTAATTTTTTGTTTCCTACAGCCAGTCTAGTAACACAAAAGTCATTTCGCAGAAGGCGAATATAAAAATACAGTTCGTGACAAAATGGCACAAACTGTATATAACGGATTATGTGATGGGTAGCAGTTATCGGCGATAAGACTATCTATGTATTTCGACTAGAATATATTTCAATGAAACCTATTTATAACAAAACATTAAATGATAATCCGCCAACCGTATATCTTATGTAACATAACCTCATGCTGTCGACAGAGAAGACAGGAAGGTATATTAATAATTAAATTATTTCGTCTACAGAATATTTGTAGGTATTTCACCATTACCCATGTGTATTAAATAACTAATATAATATGTATTACATTTTGAATATAATAATGTTATTAAAACATTTTAAGTAAAATAAATTCGTCTCACGCGCGGACCCAGAAAAGATAAAGTCAAGTGAGAGTCATAATTCGCTTCGGTATTTTCATTACAATTTATTTAGTCAATCTTGTCCCACTGCTGGGCAAAGGCCTCCCTCAAATCCCACCACCTCTCTCTCTCAGTCTCCTTCTTCCTACATTCCACCAATCTGGGACCAGTGTATTATTATTATCGATTGATTTGGTTTAAGTGGATTTAAAATGCTTCAAAACGATGTTAATTTAAGAACATACATTTTCCACAGCACTCAGAAGCTGGATCCATCCCTAAGTACACTGTAAATTATTAAATTTAGCACTTATTTCAAATAAATAAAATTATAATTCACACGCGTGAAATGACAAATGAATGATATGAATGAACGATCGAATGAGAGAGTGAATGATTGAATGATCGAATGATTCAGTGAGTGAATGAAACACAGAAACCTCTTATTTGTACATACAATCAACTTATTCTCCCAATTACACTGCTTATTATGACTGCCATGCACATAATAAAACCAATTCCGGTTATTATTTGATTCGGTTCTAGTAACACTTTATTTTGGACGTCTATCTGGTTGTGGTCCACGTCTTCTAGGTCCTGGTGTACGGCTGACAATGCTTTGGCGATTTCCGCATCGGATTTGGCACTGATGTGTGACGCGTTTGTGATCGATCGCCTTAATTCTCGAAGGTGAGTGTCCATTGAAGATTCGCGTTTGTGAAGATGTTCTATTAAAAAAAATACAGATAATATGAAATAGAAGGAAAAGAATTGATAATTTCTGATTAATTTTTTTTTAAGTTATAATTTTTTACCCTTATTATTTTACAAAATTAAAGTAAAATTACTAATCGTTACAACGGCCGGCCATTTCAGAGATTAGCCGAACAGACAGACAAAAATTGAAAAATATATTTTTTTTCAATTCCAAACAGTAGTTCCTGAGATTAACGCGTTCAAGCAAACAAGCAAACTCTTCAGCTTTATAACATTAGTATAGAGGCAGAAATGTTCACTTACCTATTAAGGACGACTGTTTAGCGACCAGCTGGTTGATGTTTTCTTGCATTTCTCTTAAGCTTTCTGCCAATTGATCCTATGGAAACAAATCATCGCAGCGTTAGCCCATGTTTCATTCTTGCATTTTAGAGCCCGGGGTCTGCTATCTTAAGCGCAGCATGTATGTATGTATGTATGTATGTATGTATGTATGTATGTACTCTAAAAATTTATGCAACATCTTTAATTACCTGATAAGCGAACTCAGTCTTCATAGCTTCTGCGATGTCGACATTACTGCTGGTTTTCCCGCCTCCTCCAGCGATAGTGTACAGCACACTCGCACTGCGCGCCATCTGTTGTTCCATCATGTCGCGGAACTCCGACATTTTGAGGTGATTGTTAATTGTTGAACCGGCTATACCCAAGACCGTGCCTGTGGAGTGGATGTGAGATTCAGGAACCGATGTGTTATTGCGCATGGTTGTGATATATCGATGGCTCCATCAAATAGACGTGCAAGAGTCAGGCACGATTTTTCGGTTTTTCGATCCCTTACTTCCCTCCAATCCACCAATGTGGTCAATGTGTGTGTGTGTATGGTGGTAAAATGTGGTCAAACGCGAGCCTATTACCAATGAAAAAAATTGAAATAATTTTTATTTTTAGTCCATAAATAAGGCTGTATTTGCATTTGATTACTTTTATCAAGAAAACAATAATGTTTTTCTGTCACAAGAACATACATTTATTTTTTAACTTCAATTTCATTTTACAAGGTAGGTATTAACCTACCTACAATGAAACCCGAGATACTAAGGATTTAACGTTTTTATTTACTCCTGTAAAGTTGTCATTTTCCGATTGCACTAGTATTCGATGGAGCTATCGATATATTAGGTACAGTCAGCGGCAAAAGTAGATAATGATTGCAAAGATTCCAAACTTAAAAATATAAAGTCACACTTGCGCTGCCTACCCTGGAGGGGTGAAGATGGGGGTTGGAGAGGGGGAGGGGGAAATTGTGAGCTCTGGCTACCCTACTTGCATATACTACTTACATATAAAAATCTTACCAAATATAGAAGCGACGATATACCAATACTTGTTTCTCTCGGCGTGAGCTCGTTCCCTCTCGTGACCCAACTTCACGGCCGCCGACATAGTGGCGAACAGCTCGCGTTCCTCACGTTCTGCGTCCGAAAACAACGATCGGAGAGCTCTTTCTTGGATTATTAACTATAAAAAAAACCATACAAATTTACCCAGATTTATGGGAGAGTTTTTGAAATGGCAACATTGAGATACGAATAGAAAAAAATACCCAGATATTGTGGGAATTTTTTTTCGATGGCCACATCAGAAACGAGACCAGTGAATTTTTTTATACTACAAAGCACATGGCCCACCTGCAGGAAAGCAGTTACCGTGGCCTATAATGGACTTGCGCAACACCAGGGGCGTCACACTCGCGCTGCCGACCCCGCAAAAACCTTCTAATGCCCTTCTTGAAGAACCTCATATTGTAGTTCGCTAGAGAAAACCACTGCAGGGAGATCGTTCCACAGCCTAAGCGTGCGCGGAATGAAATTTCTTTCATACCTCACAGTGCGCACTGCAGGCGGATGCAATGAATGGATCTGGATAAAATTTGGCACAGATACAGATTATGGTCTGGTCTGGTCCCAGTGGGTTCCGGGTACTGGACCAGAATACACGCGCGCGAAACCGCGGGCGACAGCTAGTCATATATAATACGCATATTATTTAATTTAGAAATGACATAAGTAAATACAATGTTGTAGCTAAGTTCGTTAATATAGCTATAAATAAAAATACTAGCTTTTGCCCGCGGCTTAGCCCGCCTGGAAGTCGGTATCGCCACCAATTAAACGACTCTCCACTCCATTCTACACTTCACTCGCCACTCCATTCCACTCCACTCTCCACTACAAAAATAAAGGATAAAAAGTATCCTACGTCTGTCTCTTCCTTCTAAGCTACCTCCCTATCAATTTTCAGCCCAATCGGTTCAGCCGTTCTTGAGTTATAAATAGTGTAACTAACACGACTTTTTTTATATATATAGATGTCACATGACATCTATCTTAATATATATAAATCTCGTGTCACAATATTTGTCCTCAATGGACTCCTAAACCACTTAACCGATTATAATAAAATTCGCACACCATGTGCAGTTCGATCCAACTTGAGAGATAGGATAGTTTTTGAAACGGATTTCGACATCCACGCGGGCGGAGCCGCGGGCAACAGCTAGTTTACTTATAGATCTAGTATAAGCTAGATAGACACCGCGTGCGCGTTACATAGTATGCAAATAGAGCGTGTCATTTTCGTCCATAATTACATTGTCGTTTTGATAATGATAATATATATAATTATACCTACACGTGTTCAACATCTGCGTATAATTTTTCCTGTAACTTGTATTAACGTTTATCGTATACTAGCTTTTGCCCGCGGCTTCACCCGCGTGGAAGTCGGTAACGCCACCAATTAAACGACTCTACTCCATTGTCCACTCTACTCTCTAATTCACTTTCCAGTCTACTCTCCACCCACTTCACTCTCGCACTCCACTCCAAAAAAGAGGATAAAAAGTATCCTATGTCCGTCTCCTGATTCTAAGCCACCTCTCCACTAATTTTCAGTCAAATCAGTTCAGCCATTCTCGAGTTATAAATAGTGTTACTAACACGACTTTCTATTATATATATATAGATGTGTGTTTTTTTTTAATACTATGTAGGTGGCAGACAAGCACACGGCCCACCTGATGGGAAGCGGTCACCGTGGCTTATGGACGTGTCCATTGAAGGAAAGGAAGGGGTACAGTGAGCTCTGGCTACCCTACTTACCTTGGGGAACACAACACGATGGTTATTATGGGGCGGTGTTCTGTAGGGCGGAGGTACTGCCCCAGTCGGACAAGTCATTTCGGACGGGAGATAACGTCGTGTCCTAGCTCCTACTCCTAATCGTAATAGGCGGTATGGTTGAAGATGTAGTGACCAGTGGTTCGGACATGTAGAGAGGATAGATACCTTATGTTCCTCCGTGCAAAGATGTAAGTATTTATCGTCGCCCTTCATGGTGTTCTGCATCTCAGCGTGGAGTTCCTTCAGGGCGGCCTCCAACGTGGCAAGCTGCCGACCTATGTCACGTCTGCGTTCTTGTGCTGCCATGAATCTATCCTGGAAGTTGAAGACAATTAATTAATTAATAAATAAACTAGCTTCTGCCTGCGGCTTCGCCCATGTAGATGTCGGTTATCGCGACCAAACATAGCCTATGTTCTTTCTTGAGGTCTAATCTACTCCTATACCAAATTTCATCAAAATAGGTTCAGCGGTTCAGGCGTGAAAGCGTAACAGACAGACAAACAGACAGACAGAGTTACTTTTGCATTTATAGTATTAGTATGGATATTCTACAACAATCTACACAGCCCTCTCTAGACCCAAAGTAAGTTAGTTTAACAAGCTTGTGTTATGGGTTCTAGAATGAGAATCAACATACTTATTATAGGTACTTTTCTTTGTTAATACATTCTTTTGATTTCTACCAATGTATTATGGTGCCATTTGATGAAATTACACCCAATCCAGCTAACAAAACCATAGCAAACATCTGATTATGGCTAATAGCTGATTGCAGATGGATGGAAGAGGAAAAAAAAACATACTTATTATACCTACATATAAACACCCAGACCAGTGCAAATAGACATATCTTAATATATATAAATCTCGTGTCACAATGTTTGTCCTCAATGGACTCCTAAACCACTTAACCGATTATAATAAAATTCGCACACCATGTGCAGTTCGATCCAACTTGAGAGATAGGATAGTTTTTGAAACGGATTTCGACATCCACGCGGGCGGAGCCGCGGGCAACAGCTAGTACTATTATAAAAATATTTGCACTGAGTGGTAATCAAACCAACACCCCTAATATATTTTCTACACCTTATATAAAAGACACCTTCATTATTTCACTAGAATAGTTAGTTTAATTGATAAATTGTTAGGTAGTAATAGTAAAGTAGACATAATTTCAATAGTAAATTTTAAACTGCATGGTCTTCAAGAATATTTTCTTATAAAAGGAGCAATATTTTAATAATTCTCATTTTTTTTATGGGATTCATCAATACAACTTCACCTCATCTGATGGTAAGTTTACATACAGGATA
This sequence comes from Lithosia quadra, assembly GCA_963576445.1. Lineage (NCBI taxonomy): Eukaryota > Metazoa > Arthropoda > Insecta > Lepidoptera > Erebidae > Lithosia > Lithosia quadra. The sequence continues at coordinate 3,793,706 of OY754903.1, forward strand.
CAATGGCAAAGGTAGTCCAACAAAAGATGTATGGATTGCATGGGGTTCACGGGCTCTTAGTCCATTAGCCTATGTCATAAATTTTAAAACTATATAAGCTGTCAAATATGGATATTACCAACCTGTGATTCAACTACAGTATTTTGTATCGCCAAGATTTCTTCCACGCCCGTGAACTTCTCATACCTGGCGACCATCTCCTTGACTTTCTTGGTAACTGTTTCATATTTGAGTTTTTCGGCGAGCTCACTTACTCTTGCAACAGGGCTTAACTTATGCTGGTCTGATTTTTGTATGGAGTCTGGTTGATGATTGAATTGTTTATTCAATATGTTGAATTGGGAAAATTGCACCTTTTCTTTCAGCTTTAGAGCGAGCTGCCGCAGTTTGTCTGACATATTTACATGTTAATTAGCACTGTTGTAATACAAATTATACGAATTTTATCATATTTTTGTGTAATGATATCATTCCGGGTGTGGTGACAGTTGTTACAGAAAATGTATTTTTTTTTGACATTGACGGCTATAAAGAGTTCGTTCATAATCCTAATTCCTAATTCGTTAAGTTCAAAAATTAACTGCAGTGAAATATTTGTATTTCACGAAGTTATTCCAAAAAAAAAAAATGTTAAGAATCGTTCATATAACTAACCCAAGTATTCTTTTTATTATCTCCAATGCACGTTAATGTAAGTTAATGGAGTACAATTTCCATTGTTTACTAATGATGAGAACTGGGCCTTAATCGCATTGCGTTTCTCACAGACTACTTATTATAACTCTGTGTTTCCAAATTTTAATGTGTAGGTACATAGATGCTATTTTATTTATATTTTGTAACTGCATTCGCAACAACTGGAGATGGTTCTGTATTTCTGCATAGACATATTATTATAAAACCTATGGACGGCACGCATTGAAGAATACAATTACTGATTCATGGTCTTTGCAGGTACTTACATTAAGTCGGCGCGCACACAATCACACACTAGTCAGCCACTACACTGCAAACGTTATTCGATTCATTCAGTTTGATACCAACCCATTTATGTCCCACTGCTGGGCACGGGTCTCCTCTCCTCTAACGATCGGAGCAGCCCTTTAAAGGGCCACTCCCGCATCGTGGAGGTTCCGGCCCGCACTCTACCTGTTTTCCATCCATCCAAACTTTCGTATATGTAACAGCAGGTAGTATATGAAACCTTGGTTAAACTTCACGTATCTAATAATAAGTTCCGTCTTAAATAATAATCATTATCGTTAAGATAACGTACGTTTAGGTTAACCGCAGGAACCTATTAACCGGCATTAGCAGTAGGTACTTATGTCCTTCCCAACAAGCAAAGTAGCGATAACAGGATCTAAATTTAAAGCTTAAAGTTATATAGTAGCTATATAAGATCTAAAATAATACTTTTAGGTGATAGTACGGATATAAGAGAGTTTGCTAAAGCACCAGCGATAGTAAGGTGATATAAAAGATATAGAAAAAATACGCTGCAGCTTAAAGTTGTATAAAGGTGCTATAAGCTACAACCTTACCGTCGTTATTGCAGCTTTAAGTGAATTTTAACATTAAAAGCTCTTTTGGAGTGGCTAATATCACTTGCTGATGTAAATGCTCTATTTAAGTGCTATGTATACCTTTAAGTGCTAAATATCACTTTTGATGTTTAAGTGGTTATAAGAAAACCTTCAAGCCGTTTAAGGGTTATAATAATCAATCTTATAACTCTTAATAGTGCAGTGATACAATAGAGTTAAGGTACCCTGTTCAAACACTATATAGGTGTTTTAGCGCTTGAGGTGCTAGAGAAGCTTGAAGCTTTATAGCCCTATAAGAGTGCTAGTGTGGACATTATTAAGTCTTATAGCGATATGATTTTTGTTTTAAATATGAAACCCTTCTCTATCACCTTAAGCTGGTTAACGAGGTTATTTATATTAAAAAGCTTTAAAATACTCTACATTAGTGTTAATAATCACTTTGAATGTTAAAAAATTCCGTTATATCGCCTATGTGGTAAATATTAACGTCCATCTTTTATTTTACTGAACACACTAAGTAAATACAAGCGTGCCTTTTCGTATTTAAACAATGCAAAGGGAAATTAAATCATGGAGTGTGAATGAAAATCCAGATGGTATATGACAACATAAAAAACTCAACAACTAACTCTAGTATAGACTACAATGCTTTACATTCTAATAATTCGCGTAATAATGAAGAGGGTTCCGTCCATCAAAATATTGAAAATAAACAAATTAAAAAGTTTCGACAGACTAGTAAAGTGGAACAAATGAACATTAACACGTCAAGTGAACAGAACTGCAGTTTGGCTGATGAACTGATGTGAAATGTCAATTTATTCTCGATAAAAATATTTTAACTCTTTATGTTTTTGTATTCCAAGCAGTACCTGATTAAAAAAAAAATATATATAAATGTTTACTCAATATATTTGAACGAACTGAATATTGGAATGAAAATGAGTATAATATGTATATTACTTTATAAGCACACAAGACTCAAAATAATACAAAAAGAGACCAAAAAGGAGCCATGAAAGCCCATATTTAATCAGATTCGTCTATGACCACCGATTACCTATACGAACTATTAGGTACCTAATCGATGTCCATATTGCTATAGTCACTGTCGTCACTGCTATCATCACCTACATTAATTTATAGGTTCTTTTTCTAAAATATTATCTATTTTCATATTTCGAAAAACAAATTGTGTGGTAAATAAGTACACCAATAATTATAATCTTACTAGCTTTTTCCCGCGGCTTCGCCCGCATGGATGTCGTTTATCGCGTCCCAACATAGCCTTATATCTCGAGGTCTAATCTAATCTACCCCTACACCAAATTTCATCAAAATCGGTTCAGCGGTTCAGGCGTGAAAGCGTAACAGACAGACTATTTTGAACAGGTGGCACTGATTCCCACAGGTATTTTGTATTAGCTACCAAGATATTTCATATTTTATACCCCTGATACATAAGATATGAAGATAAATAAAATACAGTTTAAATCAACACGTTGTATTTATTTATACCTATAAGATATGATCTAAGTTGCGACAATAAGAGCGGGTACACATTAGGCGCTTTCAAACGCGCGTTTTACGAACTAGAAGAAGCACGCGCTTGCATGTGTAACGCTGGTTTCCTCTTCAGTATCACGTTGTGTGAGCATAATATTTATTTCTTTTACTGCAGCCTCGTAAGTATTAATGTTGTTTCTTATAACACTGCACGGTATGGAACACCAATGCGCTTGCGGTAAAGATGTATCGTCGTTTATAATTTTTTGTGGCTGTTTAGGCCACCTTAGAACGCTATTGTGCTCCCATGTAGACGGTACTGCAATTAGTTTTACTTTATTTCGCTCTTTGGTCTGAATTATTTTAAACGGCATACTGAAATATAAAAAGTAACTGTTGTAAAAAGAACTTGTGTGACTTGACTATGCATTCGCACCATTTGGCACCAACGCGGAAAACGTCACATCGGGGCCTTTGATTATTATAATGAAAGATCGGGGTATTGTATAATTTTCTAAAATTAGTGTAAAATGTGTAAAAACGGTGGATTTTTAAACATAACATCTTCGACAACGTGCACAAGTTTGGAAAAGTGGCATATTACCGTGAATTGTGCTTTTCAACGTTGATTCCAAAACTCCATAGAAGCCTCTAGTAAAGTCTCCACTATTTTACTGGGGCAAGAAGAAAAAATCCATGGTCATGGGTACCTATGACCATGGATTTTTTCTCAGACACGAAGGGAGTCCATGCTCAAAAATTAGTAAGGGGGGTTTATATGTAAACTAGTAGAATACTCACGTTTTAGAGATGTAGGATTGTAGGTAGGTATATACTGTACGGCACTCGCAGTCGTCCAACACGTCGCTTTGTTGTTGCCGTTGCCGTCCTCGCGTTGTGCTCAATGTATTTTATCGCTAAAAGCAAGTTAAAAATATATTATATTAGATATAACAATTAAACACAGAGGTTGCAGTCTTTAATTTATCCCGAACAAAGTACAAACTTTAACACTATTACGAAATTAAGCGCGTTATAATATTTATAATTTTCGATCACAATTTGTTAGTTGAATAAGTAAGTACCTACTTATAATAGTTAGGTATGTAATAAAACAAGTATTGTAACTACTACTTTGTTAATTGAAAAGTGCCTATTTAGATTTATCGTATGACATTCACATTATATACCTATTTGCAAAGATACAATAAACTTGATGAAAATCTTTTATATTAATGGTTTACGTATCTTACCAAGGAACCCAAATGTCCCACCCAAATACTTATGATAAAAAATCCTTTCAACGATATGAATTAAGGCTCTAATCGCCGTAGTTGTACAAACAAAAGTGCTAATAAATAATTTTATAGCACCGTTATAAACTCATGAGTTCTAAAAAAGAGATAATTATCACGATTGCCGTTAGCCTAGCATTTAAATTTAAAACTCCATTATTGTTTACAAATATAACCTAAAAATCTTGATATATCTATTAATAAAGTTTACTTAAATCATTGTTGTTTTCTCACAATTAAAGATCTAACAATTTTTGATTAACCATTTGGAAGGGATTAGTACAATTAGCAAAATTACAAAAAAATACTAATATTACCGCTATATTTTGGTTTAAAGATTTCTTAAAACGCCTTATTTCAAAGGCGCTTGAAAATTGAGATTAAAAATAGTATACATAATAACAGAAAAAATACAACCGCAATAGTATTTCACTTAAATATTCACTTAAGGTATATATATTGTAGGACTTACCGCTTTTTGTTAATCAACGCCATTACGTACACATCACACATGCTAGATATAAAAAACAAGAACTTGCACAGAAGGAATTAGGTACATATAAAATATTACAAAACGCAAAGATTTTATTTACACTATTCTAGCGTTTTTGCATCACTTTAAGTGATATATGATACCATCTTACATCTTTAACAGAACTTAAGCGATATAAAAAATAACATCTTATAACTAAAATAGAACCTCAGGCGATTAATATAGGTTTTGCAACACTTCAAGTGATATAAAATAGCATATTATAACTTTAATAGAACCTTTTTCTATAAATAAAGTTTTTTCACACTATAAGTGATATAAGACTGCATCTTATAACTTTTATAGATCTTTTGGTAATAAACACAGCATTTGCAACACATTAAGTGATATAAAATAACATCTTCTAACTTTATTAGAATCTTGGGTAATAAATACGACTATTTTACTCTTTACTATCGCCATTGGTAAGAAAATACCGTATAGTAGCATTGTTATGCCACTTATTTATCACTGTTGCAGTTAATACGAGCTGCTGTAGAACTTACAAGTGCTAACATCGTTGCCCAATTCGGACTATAAGAGAGTTATAGCGCGCTCTATCGCTAATTTTTAGGCCGCGCTATCGTTATTGGTGTTAAATTGAACAAATAACCGGCTGTTATAGACCTTATTTTATCGCTAAATTGTTAGTTGGGTTGTCATACTATTGTGTGCCAAATAACTTTCATATTATAATTTTAATGATTTTTATTGCTGTAGCTAAAGTCGCATGCTTGATATTTTTTATACCACTTAGGTGGCGGACAAGCACACGGCCCACCTGATGGGATTTTTGGGTCGGCAGCGCGAGTATGACGCCCCTGGTGTTGCACACGTTCATAGGCCACGGTGAGATTGAGTAGAACCGGATATATGAACAAAAGTCGTGATATAGTGTACAGCATCTAACTTGGCAAGATTTTGGACTAGTGTGGGCCCCACTACTCCAAAACCTTGCCAAGTTAAATGCTGTACACTATACTTGTTTGTGGCAAAATGCGTCGCATATAAACATGATAGTGTACGGCATCTGACTTGGCAAGGTTTTGGAGTAGAGGGGTCCACACTACTCCAAAATCTTGCCAAGTTAGATGCCGTGCACTATATCTAACTGATATTCAAGTGGGCGGAGCCACGGGTATCGCCTAGTGTTATAAATGATTATAAATCTGTCATACGTTTAAATTATTTATTTAAATACATGTTAAATAGTTAGTGTTGGGACTGTAGTCAAATTTATAGGGTGTTCATTATTCGGTGCGTGCTGCGTGTCGCATCACTAATTGACATTGAAGGATACTCTACGACACTGCTCGCTTGTTAGAAATATAGGGTTGTCTACAATGATTTTTAACCGATTTCAAAAAAGGAAGAGGTTCTTATTTTGACTGTATTTTTTATGTTTGTTTTCTCAGAACTTGTGACTGGGTGAACAGATTTTGATGATTCTTTTTTTATTGGAGAGCTTAGTGCTTCCTACACATTATGGCAAAACTAATAAAATACATATTATGGGTTGAGATGGAACAGGGGTTCGAGATATGCCAGAAGAGAAGATATTCCTTGAAGATATTAAAAAAAACTTGGGTCATGTTATATGAACGATATGTTGTCTGTTTGCCGGTTCATCTGTTTTTCTGTTTGCGCGCGATGGACGCTAGTTGGATGGATAGGCTAGTTAGGTACAAACAAAATAACAAATACAGAAGACCGCGGCCATAATAACCAACGTGTTGTGTTCCACGGTAAGTAGGGTAGCCAAAGCTCACACCCCCTCCCCCCATCTCCCCAATCCTTCCCTCAACCTTCCTCCCTTTCGTAGGTCTGTCACAGACAGCGCGAGTGTAACGTCTCTGAAGTTGCACATGCACACGTCAATAGGCCACGGTGACCGCTTCCCATGGTAGCCCGTGCGGTTGTCTGCCACCTAAATAGTATAAAAAATATATATCTAAGTACTTATAAAAATAAGTCGGGTTTTCCTTCCTGACGCTATAAATCCAGAACGCACGAACCGATTTACACGGTTTTGCATTCGTTGGAAAGGGCTCCGTGAGGTTTAGCAAAGAAAATTTAGGAAAATTTTCAACAGAAAAGCGGGAAAATCATAACCGACATCAACGCGGGCGGAGCCGCGGGCAACAGCTAGTTTATTATACAAAAAGAGGCAGCCCTATATTACACAACTAACGAAATAGACAAAAAATTAGTATTAGATACACACGTTGATTGATGACGAGGAAGATTATTATTATATGCGCATAGAATATGAATTGATTCGATTGAGTTGAAGTGTGTTCGCGAATCGAGATCGCAGGGCAATATTCTCGTGATAAAATACATGCATACATACATACGCACGCCTTTTTTTCGTCGGAGTTGGCAGAGACAACAGCCCGCCATTTGCTTCTGTCCTTACATACTTCACACGCTTCCTCTACTGTCATTAAACTTTTCATTTCCGCCGGTTTCGAGTGCTTTTGAATAGCCCTTTTATCAATATTAAAAAATATTATTTACTTAATTTATTTTTTTATTGGATTGCAAATTCGCTTAAAGAAACTTTTTGTTTTCAGATAATCGTTCCTTGGCCATACTTTGTTGAAATCCTTTCAAAGTAGATACTTCTTTCTTTTTTCAGGGAATGATACCGGTCTACCTCCACGAGGCGCCTCTTCCAGTCGTAATGTCTCTACATAACTGCATAGGTTTTAAACATTAATGACTTTTTTTTGTGCGAGTGAATCCCCACAGATACCTACCACCGCCGTTGGCCATCGGAGGTGGTTATATTGGATTCGAACCGATTAAAGCCGCACGCAGTCTTGGCTAGGTCTTGTCTCAATTAACGGGGTGTAAGGTTACTAAAAAGAGGTGTTTTTTTATAACACTTAGGTGTCAGACAAGTGCACGCGGTCGTGTGCAACACTAGGGGCGTCACACCCGCGCTGCCGACCTTGCAAAAACCTTCTATTAATGCCCTTCTTGAAGAACCCTATATTGTAGACGCTCTAGGGAAAACCACGGCAGCGAGATCATTCCACAGCCTAAGCGCCCAACTAACAATTTAGCGATAAAATAAGGTCTATAACAGCCGGTTATTTGTTCAATTTAACACCAATAACGATAGCGCGGCCTAAAAATTAGCGATAGAGCGCGCTATAACTCTCTTATAGTCCGAATTGGGCAACGATGTTAGCACTTGTAAGTTCTACAGCAGCTCGTATTAACTGCAACAGTGATAAATAAGTGGCATAACAATGCTACTATATGGTATTTTCTTACCAATGGCGATAGTAAAGAGTAAAATAGTCGTATTTATTACCCAAGATTCTAATAAAGTTATAAGATGTTATTTTATATCACTTAATGTGTTGCAAATGCTGTGTTTATTACCAAAAGATCTATAAAAGTTATAAGATGCAGTCTTATATCACTTATAGTGTGAAAAAACTTTATTTATAGAAAAAGGTTCTATTAAAGTTATAATATGCTATTTTATATCACTTGAAGTGTTGCAAAACCTATATTAATCGCCTGAGGTTCTATTTTAGTTATAAGATGTTATTTTTTATATCGCTTAAGTTCTGTTAAAGATGTAAGATGGTATCATATATCACTTAAAGTGATGCAAAAACGCTAGAATAGTGTAAATAAAATCTTTGCGTTTTGTAATATTTTATATGTACCTAATTCCTTCTGTGCAAGTTCTTGTTTTTTATATCTAGCATGTGTGATGTGTACGTAATGGCGTTGATTAACAAAAACCGGTAAGTCCTACAATATATATACCTTAAGTGAATATTTAAGTGAAATACTATTGCGGTTGTATTTTTTCTGTTATTATGTATACTATTTTTAATCTCAATTTTCAAGCGCCTTTGAAATAAGGCGTTTTAAGAAATCTTTAAACCAAAATATAGCGGTAATATTAGTATTTTTTTGTAATTTTGCTAATTGTACTAATCCCTTCCAAATGGTTAATCAAAAATTGTTAGATCTTTAATTGTGAGAAAACAACAATGATTTAAGTGAACTTTATTAATAGATATATCAAGATTTTTAGGTTATATTTGTAAACAATAATGGAGTTTTAAATTTAAATGCTAGGCTAACGGCAATCGTGATAATTATCTCTTTTTTAGAACTCATGAGTTTATAACGGTGCTATAAAATTATTTATTAGCACTTTTGTTTGTACAACTACGGCGATTAGAGCCTTAATTCATATCGTTGAAAGGATTTTTTATCATAAGTATTTGGGTGGGACATTTGGGTTCCTTGGTAAGATACGTAAACCATTAATATAAAAGATTTTCATCAAGTTTATTGTATCTTTGCAAATAGGTATATAATGTGAATGTCATACGATAAATCTAAATAGGCACTTTTCAATTAACAAAGTAGTAGTTACAATACTTGTTTTATTACATACCTAACTATTATAAGTAGGTACTTACTTATTCAACTAATAAATTGTGATCGAAAATTATAAATATTATAACGCACTTAATTTCGTAATAGTGTTAAAGTTTGTACTTTGTTCGGGATAAATTAAAGACTGCAACCTCTGTGTTTAATTGTTATATCTAATATAATATATTTTTAACTTGCTTTTAGCGATAAAATACATTGAGCACAACGCGAGGACGGCAACGGCAACAACAAAGCGACGTGTTGGACGACTGCGAGTGCCGTACAGTATATACCTACAATCCTACATCTCTAAAACGTGAGTATTCTACTAGTTTACATATAAACCCCCCTTAGTAATTTTTGAGCATGGACTCCCTTCGTGTCTGAGAAAAAATCCATGGTCATAGGTACCCATGACCATGGATTTTTTCTTCTTGCCCCAGTAAAATAGTGGAGACTTTACTAGAGGCTTCTATGGAGTTTTGGAATCAACGTTGAAAAGCACAATTCACGGTAATATGCCACTTTTCCAAACTTGTGCACGTTGTCGAAGATGTTATGTTTAAAAATTCACCGTTTTTACACATTTTACACTAATTTTAGAAAATGATACAATACCCCGATCTTTCATTATAATAATCAAAGGCCCCGATGTGACGTTTTCCGCGTTGGTGCCAAATGGTGCGAATGCATAGTCAAGTCACACAAGTTCTTTTTACAACAGTTACTTTTTATATTTCAGTATGCCGTTTAAAATAATTCAGACCAAAGAGCGAAATAAAGTAAAACTAATTGCAGTACCGTCTACATGGGAGCACAATAGCGTTCTAAGGTGGCCTAAACAGCCACAAAAAATTATAAACGACGATACATCTTCACCGCAAGCGCATTGGTGTTCCATACCGTGCAGTGTTATAAGAAACAACATTAATACTTACGAGGCTGCAGTAAAAGAAATAAATATTATGCTCACACAACGTGATACTGAAGAGGAAACCAGCGTTACACATGCAAGCGCGTGCTTCTTCTAGTTCGTAAAACGCGCGTTTGAAAGCGCCTAATGTGTACCCGCTCTTATTGTCGCAACTTAGATCATATCTTATAGGTATAAATAAATACAACGTGTTGATTTAAACTGTATTTTATTTATCTTCATATCTTATGTATCAGGGGTATAAAATATGAAATATCTTGGTAGCTAATACAAAATATCTGTGGGAATCAGTGCCACCTGTTCAAAATAGTCTGTCTGTTACGCTTTCACGCCTGAACCGCTGAACCGATTTTGATGAAATTTGGTGTAGGGGTAGATTAGATTAGACCTCGAGATATAAGGCTATGTTTGGACGCGATATCATGCGGGCGAAGCCGCGGGCAAAAGCTAGTAAGATTATAATTATTAGTGTACTTATTTACCACACAATTTGTTTTTCGAAATATGAAAATAGATAATATTTTAGAAAAAGAACCTATAAATTAATGTAGGTGATGATAGCAGTGACGACAGTGACTATAGCAATATGGACATCGATTAGGTACCTAATAGTTCGTATAGGTAATCGGTGGTCATAGACGAATCTGATTAAATATGGGCTTTCATGGCTCCTTTTTGGTCTCTTTTTGTATTATTTTGAGTCTTGTGTGCTTATAAAGTAATATACATATTATACTCATTTTCATTCCAATATTCAGTTCGTTCAAATATATTGAGTAAACATTTATATATATTTTTTTTTTTAATCAGGTACTGCTTGGAATAAAAACATAAAGAGTTAAAATATTTTTATCGAGAATAAATTGACATTTCACATCAGTTCATCAGCCAAACTGCAGTTCTGTTCACTTGACGTGTTAATGTTCATTTGTTCCACTTTACTAGTCTGTCGAAACTTTTTAATTTGTTTATTTTCAATATTTTGATGGACGGAACCCTCTTCATTATTACGCGAATTATTAGAATGTAAAGCATTGTAGTCTATACTAGAGTTAGTTGTTGAGTTTTTTATGTTGTCATATACCATCTGGATTTTCATTCACACTCCATGATTTAATTTCCCTTTGCATTGTTTAAATATGAAAAGGCACGCTTGTATTTACTTAGTGTGTTCAGTAAAATAAAAGATGGACGTTAATATTTACCACATAGGCGATATAACGGAATTTTTAAACATTCAAAGTGATTATTAACACTAATGTAGAGTATTTTAAAGCTTTTTAATATAAATAACCTCGTTAACCAGCTTAAGGTGATAGAGAAGGGTTTCATATTTAAAACAAAAATCATATCGCTATAAGACTTAATAATGTCCACACTAGCACTCTTATAGGGCTATAAAGCTTCAAGCTTCTCTAGCACCTCAAGCGCTAAAACACCTATATAGTGTTTGAACAGGGTACCTTAACTCTATTGTATCACTGCACTATTAAGAGTTATAAGATTGATTATTATAACCCTTAAACGGCTTGAAGGTTTTCTTATAACCACTTAAACATCAAAAGTGATATTTAGCACTTAAAGGTATACATAGCACTTAAATAGAGCATTTACATCAGCAAGTGATATTAGCCACTCCAAAAGAGCTTTTAATGTTAAAATTCACTTAAAGCTGCAATAACGACTGTAAGGTTGTAGCTTATAGCACCTTTATACAACTTTAAGCTGCAGCGTATTTTTTCTATATCTTTTATATCACCTTACTATCGCTGGTGCTTTAGCAAACTCTCTTATATCCGTACTATCACCTAAAAGTATTATTTTAGATCTTATATAGCTACTATATAACTTTAAGCTTTAAATTTAGATCCTGTTATCGCTACTTTGCTTGTTGGGCGTGCGCGGAATAAAATTCCTCTCATACCTCACAGTGCGCACCGATGATGGATACAACGTGTGAGGATTCTCTGCCTGTGGCAAGCGATGCGATGGTAAAACGTAGCCGTTGGCATCATGTGAAACAATTCATCAGATTTCATGCCATTATATATAGGCGGTTTCATCCCATTATCGCCTAATGTCACCATTGGCTTGTGAAGGTCAGATGGCAGTCGCTTCACGGAAAATATCGAGGTCCAGCCAAATCCGCAGTTAAGACTGGTAAAGCGGACCCCAGACTCCGAGATGAAAGCTTTGGATGCGACTGGGATTAACGCTAGGTCGAAGAAGAAGATATATAGGCGGTAGAATACACAGCGAGATGGTTAAAATTTTGTATATATGGTGTGCTAGAATGGAAGGTATTCGAGGGGATTTCCGCACGAAAAACAAGACAAAAGGGTGACTATACACGCTCGAGATAATGAACGTTGGTACAAAAAGTATCTACAAAAAAGAAGTCTTCCGGGTAATCTTCTCAAGGGCCCCTTTGTATGTGTGATGTTCATTTAATGGGTAATAACTTCAATTTATGGGTTACTAGCTTTTGGCCGTGGCTTCGCCCGCGTGGATGTCGGTTATCGCTACCAAACATAGCCTATGTCTTGAGGTCTAATCTAATCTAGACTATACCAAATTTCATCAAAATCGATTCAGCGGTTCAGGCGTGAAAGCGTAACAGACAGACAGACAGAGTTACTTTCGCATTTATAATATCAGTAAGTATAGTATGGATGGATAGGCCGTTCAAGCTGAGGGCTACCATTGAAATACTATCGTTTTTTATGGAGGCAGACAAGCACACGGCCCACCTAATGGGAAGCAGTCACCGTAGCCTATGGAAGTGTGCAACACCAAGCGCGACACACTCGTGCTGCTGACTCTGGATCGAGATAAGGGGGGTAGTTTAGGGAGCGTTGGAGGTGGAGATTGTGGGATGGGAGAGGGAATTTGTGGGCTCTGGCTACCCTACTCACCGCCGCGCCGGGAATACAACACGATGGTTATTGATGGTTATTATGGGCGCGGTGTTCTGTAGGGCGGAGGTACTACCCCAGTCGGACTACTCAGTTCTTACCTCGTTACATAGTATGTAATGGTGACCCCCATTCCTGAGACTTTACCTTTAGCTTACCATCAGACGAGGTGAAGTCATATTGACGTGCCTAATATAAAAAATCAACACTCACTTATATTATACATACTTTTCATTCCTGTTCCTCCCTAAGTTTGCCTGGGAAAATATATATATAAGGCCACCCACTGCGCATTCAACTGTAAATGTTCCAAACTTGTATTATACCATTGTCCATAGGCCACAGTGACCACTTCCCATCAGGTGGGACATGTGTTTGTCTGCCACTTAAGTAGTTTACCTACTTATAAAATATACCTAGTACTTACAGGTAATCTTGTGTGCAGACCCTACAGTAAAGAATTATTAAGTATCTGTCTATCAATGAAAAAGCACTATAATTTAGATGTTACTATCTTGAAACACTGAATCCATATGTGATTACATCAGTAAGGTACATTGCTTCACTAAAGTATATCTATACTAATATTATAAAGAAGTAAAGTTTGTGTGTTTGTATATTTGTTAAATTGTAAGGGGTAATCTCGAGATCTACTGAACCGATTTAAAAAATTCTTTCACCAATAGAACGCCACATTATCCGTGAATGTCGTAGGCTATCATCACGCTACTGCCCAAGGGAGCGAAGCAATAATCATAAATGTGAACAATGCCGATAGATTAATACATTTTAGGAAAACTGATAAATTATGAGCATATTATGTGAGTTAAAAAGGGTGCATCGGGGTTGGAAATACGCCACGGGCGAAGCCGGGGTGGGTCAGCTAGTTTTATTATAATCTGAAGCTAAAATCTTGGACGGGAAACGAGTGTTTACCGTGTTCACAGCTAATGCGCAACCTAGCATTATTAGTACTCAGGCCAAACAGCAATGAAATATAAGTTGGATGTAATAATAAAGGAGGTAGGACACGATGGTATCTCCCGTCCGAACTGAGCTGTCCGACTGTGGTAGTACCTCCGCCCTACAGAACACCGCCCCATAATAACCATCGTGTTGTGTTCCCCAAGGTAAGTAGGGTAGCCAGAGCTCATCCCTCCTCAACCCACCCCAACCCTTCCTAGCCCCCTTCTCCCTTTCAGGGTTGGCAGCGCGAGTATGATGCCCCTTTTTTTCCGTGCGGAAATCCTCATGGATACCCACCCCGCGGCCAGCGGGGCAGGTTATGTCGGACTCTTACCGACTAAACCGCACGCCGTCTAGGGTCCTCTGAGGCGAGGGTGTAAGGTGGCCCGTATAGAGCATTTCCCTCGCACCCCGGTTTCTGGTATTGCACATAATGCCCACGTCCATTTATGCACAAGCGTTTATGCTGAGATGGTGGCCCATTTGAGTGCACACGATGTGCATTGGATGTATCTACATATACCTTTATGATATAATTATATATATATATTTTTATACCACTTAGGTGGCAGACAAGCACACGGCCCACACTGATGGAAAGCGGTTACCGTGGCCTATAGACGCGTGCAACACCAAGGGCGTCACACTCGCGCTGCCGACTCTGCAAAAACCTAATGCCCTTCTTGAAGAACCCCATATTTTAGCCGCCAGGGAAAACCACTGCAGGGAGATCGTTCCACAGCCTAAGCGTGCGCGGAATGAAATTTCTTTCAAACCTTACAGTACGCACTGCAGGCGGATGCAACGTGTGGGGATGAATTCCCTGCCTGTGGCGAGCGGTGCGATGATAGAAAGTGGCTGTAGGCATCATATCAAATAATTCGTTTGAACACAAACCATTATATAGGCGGTAGAAGACGCACAGCGAGGCGAAGTCTCTCCTGAAGCTGTATATTTATTATTTTTGATCCTCTGTAAAATGAGCTTTAAGGGTACACGTGTAAGTGTAGAAAATAAAAATAAAGGTGACCGAACTCAAATGAGTATACCCAACCGGTTATCACTTTAATAATAGCAAATAAACAATTTTAGCGTGTTCTATGCTATTGACATTTCCTTATAACTTTTATCAACTGGTCGAAGGTCACACTGGTGTTTTTTGTAAATATTAGGAAAATGGTACGTCTGATGGTAGCGTAGACATAATAAAAAAAAGACGATAATTTCGTGAGACATTTGACATGTGGGTGAGAAACTACCGGTTAAACTGACCGGTATTACGGCAAGCGACTGCTACACAGGGGGCGCGGGTTCGATTCCCGCTCAGTGCAAATATTTGTATGCATGAATATGTCTATTTGCATTGGTCTGGGTGTTTCTATGTATAATAAGTATGTATTTACAAAAAAAAAGTATATAAGTATGTTTATCAGCATTCTAGATCCCATAACACAAGCTGGTTTAACTAAGCTTACTTTGGGTCTAGGGAGCGTTGTGTAGAATGTCATAGAATATTTATTTATTTATTTTATTTATCTATTTTTAAAACTAAAGAGTTTTTTTGTTTGTTTGGCTGAACGCGCTAATCTCAGGAACTACTGATCCGAATTGAAAAACTCTTTTTGAGTTGAATAGCTCATTTATCGAGGAAGGCTATAGGCTATATATCATCACGCTACTGCCCGGGGGTGCAGAGTAGTTGAATAGAACCGGAGATATGACCAAAAATTATTATAACCGACATTCACACCTACTGCTCCCATTCACTGGGTATCAGCATGATGATATTAAGCCTATAACCTTCTTCGACAGGCTATCCAACAGAAAGCGTGCTCCCCCCCCCCCCCCTATTCCAGGGGCATGACGGGAACCACGTGGTTCCCAAACCCGAGGGGGCCATCTCGAATCCGGAGATGGCCCGGGTCAAGCCGGGGTGCGAGGGAAATGCTCTTTGGGCCACCTTACACCTTGGCGTCAGAAGACCCTAGACGGCGTGCGGTTTTAGTCGGTAAGAGTCCGACATAACCTGCCCCGCTGGCCGCGGGGTGGGTATCCTGAGGATTTCCGTACGGAAAAAAAGGATATCCAACACAAAAATAATTTTTCAACTCGAACCAGTAAATTCCTGAGAATAGCGCGTTTCAGCAAACAAACAAACACGTCAGCTTCATAATATTAGTAGGTATTATAGATTATGATGATGATATTAATATAAACTTATCTAAACTTCTAACGGTCAGAAAGTCATAGGTGGTCGAACTCATAACTGATACGTGACGTGACGTCACAAACCGTGACGTCACGTAACGTGGTGCGACCACTTGACTATCGTAGCATTTCTATAAACAAGTGCTTATCTCTTTTATAGGTATTTGTGTCTACTAAACATAATTATATTCACCACACACATAAATCAATCAATCATTTATTTATTTGCGAATAACATGAGTACCTACAGAATAATGGTGTTTTTTTTTTACATATATAGGACACGTCAAAATGACTTTACCTCGCCTGATGGTATTAAGCTAAAGGCAAAGTCTCAGGACTGGGGTCACCATCACATACACCGGTAGTGCTACAGTAGCGGCCCTCAGCTTGACGGCCTCATCAAATGCTTTTTCACGCCCCGCTTAAAGGACCCGGGACTATAGGAGGAAGAAAACACGTGAGCTAGTAAAGAATTCCAGGTCTTGATGGTGCGGCAAAAGAAAAGAGGCACCGAACCGCTTGGTTCTAGATGGAATTGTTTGCACCATATATTTCTAACTCCTCCAATTTCCTATTTCTGATTAATTTCGATGCGGGTTCCAAGACAGTTGAACGTTCCCTGGCACTTCCTGGGTGTCATCACTCCTGTTCAATGTGATCCTGGTGTACAGCAGTTACAGTAATGGGAATGAGGATGGAATACCAACAATCGAGGGGATCTGACGCTCGGCGGCCGCTGCCGCGGAATGCTCGTGCCTTAAAAATTTCTATAAACAGATATGACACTTTTGAAATTTCCGTACACTATTGTCATAATATTGTGGGCGAAGGTCAATCTTATGTTTATATTAGTTGTTAGTACCTTCTTGTTAGCAAGTAGTATCTAAAGGTCTAAATGATACAACAACAAGAGACAATAATATTTACTTCCATTTTTGCGCTCATCGCGAACAAACAGGCAAAAAATAAAAAAAATATTGTCTTTAGAATCATTCGACTACCTACCGATGTTTTTTTTTATACTACGTAGGTGGCAGACAAGCACACGGCCCACCTGATGGCAAGCGGTCTCCGTGACCTATGGAGGTGTGCAACACTAAGGGCGTCACACACGCGCTGCCTATCCTGATGGGAAGGGGGGAGGGCTAGGAAGGGGTGGGGGGAGGCGAGGTATAGTGAGCTCTGGCTACCCTACTTACCAATGGGAACACAACACGATGGTTATTATGGCCGCGGTGTTCTGTAGGGCGGAGGTACTTCCTCAGTTGGACAGCTCATTTCAGATGGACCTCCCGTCGTGTCCTTATACCTCCTAAAAAAAATCATAACATCGTCAATGTATATTACCTACTTATTTACAACTAGCGACCCGGGACCCGGCTTCGCCCGGGCGTGTATTCCGGTTTTCCAATAAAACACAATAGCCTATGACACTCACGAATGACGTGGCTTCTATTGGTGAAAGAATTTTTAAAATCTGTTCGGTAGATCCCGAGATTACCCCTTACAATTTAACAAACACACAAACTTTACCTCTTTATAATATTATTTAGTATAGATTTATATAATAGTTTATTCACAATTTTATAATAGGCTGACCCGACCAATCCTCTCACAACAATGGCTCAGTCATCTTTTTGCGATGGCGATCCTTTGTATGTATATACAATGTATTTTCATGATGTTGTAGGCATCCAGCAATAAACAATACTATGTCAAAACCATTATATTGTATTTATTTTATAAGTGCTAATGACCTAACTAATTGGGTTAGACTGGTTGGGCATTGGGCACTATAAAAATGTTTTGCGAATCTTGCCCGAAAATAAAAATAAACTCGCTTTGAGAGACCGGCATTCTTGGACCCTTATTTTCCGTGCGGAAATCCTCCCGCGGCCAGCGGGGCAGGTTCTGTCGGACTCTTACCGACTAAAATCGCACGCTGTCTAGGGTCTTCTGACGCCAGGGTGTAAGGTATATAGAGCATTTCCCTTGTACTCCGGCTTGACCCAGGCCATCTTCGGATTCGAGATGGCCCCCTCGGGTTTGGGAACCACTGTGTTCCCGTCGTGCCCCCGAAATAGGGGAATTTTTGGACCCTAATGTTACTTTATTGATTTTACTAGCTTCCGCCCGTGGCTTCGCCCGCGTGGAGGTCGGTATCGCTACCAACTTTACTTATAGTGTGAAGCTAACTTATAGCATGGTTCTACCATAATAACAACATTCAAATATGCGCCTTAGAATACACGGTAGGTACCTACACAATAAATATTATGATAGATTACAGACAGATATTTTACTTTTATTTATGTGTATAGATAAATTCTCTGGACTTTACTCTTCTCAGGATTTTTTATATAGAGCGCGGCATCTAACGTGGCCAGATTTTGGAGTAGTGCGGGCCCCACTACTCCAAAACCTTGCCAAGTTAGATGCCGTACACTATACTTGTTTATATGCGACGCATTTTGCCACAAACAAGAATAGTGTACAGCATCTAACTTGGCAAGGTTTTGGAGTAGTGGGGCCCACATGGGCCCACACTACTTCAAAATCTGGCCACGTTTGATGCCGCGCACTATACCTTTCTTATGAAGCTTTATGAAGAATGACTTTTCGATGCGTTTCGAAACGTATTTATCGCAGGTTTATAAGTGCCCGGTTAATGGCAATAGGCTCGCACATTGGAACCTTAACATAAACTGGCGAAATGTGATTGCTAGCACCTCTGCCTACCCCTTCGGGGATATAGGCGTGAGTTTATGTTATGTTATGATAAGAAGCTTACCGGTTTCGGGCGCGTCTTAACTGTCTCTTTTTACCCGACTGCGCAACGCAAAGGAGTGGTAATGTGTTTAACAGCCTATGTATGTATGTATGTATGTATGTATGTATGTTTGTATGTTCCTTTGAAGCACTATACAGACCAAACGCCTTTGCCGATTTTTATGATTCACACGTCAATCGATTCCTCTTAGTCCGGCGAGTGTCACTAAAGACATGACGTTCGTGAAAATGCAATATGGCGACTACTGGACGCCATATTGGGAAAATTAAAAAAATGAAATTCAACAAACTATGTCAAGTGGGGTATCGTTGAATAGGTATTTAAAAATAAGTTTTAGTTTTCTCTCAACATTTTTCGATTCGATTGACCGTTTAGAATATATATATCGATTTAAAGTTGCGTAACAACCATTTTCACAAAGGGGTTTTTATCAGACAGTAGAAAGTTCAATCGGGTAAAAGCTAGCTAGGTACCTACTCATAACTAAAAAGTTTAAAATAAAAAAATATAATTTAAAAAATGAAAAAACCCGACTGCGTAAAAAACTAAAAAGAAAAAAACAAGCACTCAGATGTCCGGTGGTCTAGAAACATAACAACTTAACAGTCGGGATCCATTGAAAAATTAGATTGGCTGTAGAATAATGGATCCCGACTGTTAAGTTGTTATGTTTCTAGACCACCGGACATCTGAGTGCTTGTTTTGTTCTTTTCAGTTTTTTACGCAGTCGGGTTTTTTAAATTTTTAATTATTACAATAATATTATGTCCAATTTAGTCGATGTATGTTCTCGAAGGCTGGACCCCGACCGACTTGCCTAGGTACCTACTTAACTTTTTCCTCATTGATTTGTCATTCATTATATTTGGCAGCGTATATTTTTTCGACGCGTCTCATTACATCCTGCTTTCGTATAACCAATCTTCTTTTGAATACTTTTGAATTTTAATCTTCTATAGGGTCGGCAACGGGAGATGCCCCTGGTGTTGCACACGTCCATACATAGGCCACGGTGTCCGCTTCTCATCAGGCGGACCGCGTGCTTGTCTGCCACCTAAGTGGTATAAAAAATACGCGTTTATCTATATCTAATATCTATACCTACCATAGAACAATTTCTGTGATCTGTAGGGACCATTCTATACTATCCAACACTAATTTATTGTAAAGTAGCCGGTCTGTACATTATAGACGTTAAAAAAATACTATAATACATGTGTCATATGAACGATTCTGAAGACTTTTTTTAAAAATCTTGTCTGTTTGTCTATTTGTTCGCGATTGACGCAAAAACTACTGAATGAATTTCGATTCGGTTTCTTCTATTGATTAGATCTTGGTCAGACTAAAAATCTGCCGTAATTTTGATTGCAATTGGTTTAGTATAACCGGAGATATGACCAAGGCACAAGACCAAAGGCATTTGATGAGGCCGTCAAGCTGAGAGCCACCACTGTAACACCATCGGTGTACCTATAGTGGTCACCTCCTGAGACTTAACCTTTAGCTTAACATCAGGCGAGTTGAAGTCATTTTGACGTGTCCTAAATAAAAAAAGACGAAAAGCGCCCTCTACGCAGACGGAGCCGTGGGTATCGCCTAGTTAAGTCTATCATACATTTTGTGGTATTCGGACATATTGTGGTTTGTGGTTCTTGCATTCGGTTGCACGTTGCATTTAGAAAGGTTGTGTAGAAGTTGTCCTTGACGCAATCTAGGGCCTCAGCGCATGACTTAACTAATGGTATATATCGTTAAATAATAAGTATTTATTCATATACCTACATAGTATTACGATTCGCCATTATTACAGATGGTACAATTTTTTTATATCACTTAGCTGGCTGACAAGCACACGGCCCACCTGATGGGAAGCGGTCACCGTGGCCTATGAACGTGTGCAACACTAAGGGTGTCGCATACGCGCTGCCTACCCTGAAGGGAAGGGGGAAGGCTGGGAAGGGGCGGGGAGGCTAGGAAAGGGTGGAGGTAGGAGGGGTACAGTGAGCTTTGGCTACCCTACTTACCGGCGGGAACACAACACGATGGTTATTATGGCGCGGTGTTCTGTAGGGCGGAGGTACTACCCCAGTCGGACTGCACAGTTCAGACTGGAGATACCGTCGTGTCCTACCTCCTTGAGATATAAATTGATAGTGGTAATGTGAATCTGAATAGGCAGTTTTAAATCAAGTAAGAAAAGAAATTACTGGACACTTTATAAGGAAATATCCAAAGAGATTAAATTGATATCCTGCGATCGCCGACACCTTCAATTTATTCGATAATTTGGTGAAAGTCGCTGGGAATTTTATAATTAATATCAACAAGATATTTTGGACATGACCAGTTTTCCAGGGTGTAGATGTATCTGAATAATACAATCCGGTCTAGCTGCTATGCTTCGACATCGCCTAATGTCATGATTGGGTTGTGAAGATCAGATGGCAGTCGCTTCACGGAAAATATCGAGGTCCAGCCAAATCCGCAGTTAAGACTGGTAAAGCGGACCCCAGACTCTGAGGTGAAAGCTTTGGATGCGACTGGGATTAAAGCTAGATTGAAGAAGAAGAAGAAGTATTTGAATAATCGTATTAATATTATTTTTAAATGGTTTTATTCAACGTGAGCTGATTGTTTGGGTCAAATCTAGTAATTGAAAATTGACCCCCTTTCAGTTGTCTGATTTAGTCTGATATAAGTAGAAGCAAAGACCATGTCTTTGGTAGAAGTCTTTAGTTCTGATGACAATACAATTTAAAACCGTTTAACTTAAAAAAGATTTTTCCCAATTTATATAAGACTAGCGACCCGGGACCCGGCTTCGCCCAGGTGTAAATTCCAGTTTTCCAATAAAATATATAGCCTATGACACTCACGAATGACGTGGCTTTCTATTGGTGAAAGAATTTTTAAAATCGGTTCAGTAGATCCCAAGATTACCCCTTACAATTTAACAAATATACAAACACACAAACTTTACCTCTTTATAATATTAGTATAGAAGTTTAATAGATAATGTGAGAGGTTTTGCAGATTTTTTGTTCAAGTAAGTGGTCATGTAAATATGACTTTACCTCGCCTGATGGTAAACTAAACATAAAATCCCAGGAAGGGAGGTCAATATTATGCTTATATTGTTATACTTAATGCTGGCCCTCAGTTTGACGCTGTTACCTAAGTGCTGGGGGCGTTGTCTACTTTTCAAGAGAACGGCGGGCGCGGGTTACGACCCTCTCAGGCCTGCTTCACCTAGAACGGCGGGCGCGGGTTACGACCCTCTCAGGCCTGCTTCACCTAGTACCTAACCCTTCCCATCGCCCTCAGATCCGCGAATATAGAGCTGCCTACGGATGCGCATCTAATATATTAGCTGCTTATAAAGTTATGGGCTGTCGTATGAACGAATACATATTAGGAGACACTGTCAAGACAATCGAATTTACTAGTAATAAATTTGAATTTTGCGCACTAAATATATCTTTAGCATGGACGTTAAAACCTATGGACCGAATGCGTTGAAGAATACGGATGACGGGAACACCGTGGTTCTCAAGCCCGAGAGGCTATTTCGAAACCAGAGATGGTCTGGGTCAAGACGGGGTGCGAGGGAAATGCTCTATGAGCCACCTTAAACCTTGCCGTCAGAAGACTCTAGACGGCGGCGTGCGTTTTTAGTCTGTAAGAGTCCCGCTGCCGCATAACCTACCCCGCTGGCCGCAGGATGGGTATCCATGAGGATTTCCGCACTGAAAAAAAGGGCTTTCCACTGCTTAGCAGTACGCTAATTTGTGTAGTGAAATGGTGTAAAACCCGTAGTGCCAATAAAAAAAAATATCCAGGAATCACATTTCATTCAAATTTGGGAAACACGTAATCACTCACACTTGTTAGCAGCCTCCATTTTTACCCGACTGCCGAAGAAAGGAGGGTAATGTTTTTGTGACACAGTCTCGTCTTCAGCGCGATCTGTCTGTAAGTTTTATACGTTCATGATCTTTAGTACGTACCACTATCACATGAATAGCTATGGTACTCCACTATGGCGTCTGATGAAGCTTTATCTGTGCGAACTTATACGGGACTCGAATATTAATGAATTAAATCCTCAAAATCGTAGGATAAATACCTACACTCACATGTTTACAACAGTTTATGTTTTCTAAAGGATTATCAGAAAAATGTGTACCTATATTTAGGAATTTTAAGTCAAATGTCGTTTGATTACAAGAATATGACCGTCTCATCAGCATGTAATTACTGCCGTTAAATATGAATAGACATATTCATGCATACAAATATTTGCACTGAGCGGGAATCGAACCTGTACTCCAGCCTGTCGTAGCAGTCGAATGCCTTTCGGCCACTTTCATAACTGTTTTTTCTTAACTGGTTAAGAAAAAACACCTTTTCGTATGTTTTCTTAACTGGTTAAGAAAAAATACGCTACGCCACAGATGCCGTGGAAATATTTTAAATGCAATACCATCATTTTAACCTTGCCAATTTAATGATGGCCTTTAAAAGTTTTAATCATGATCATTAAAACATTAATTTAACAGTTTCTTTCACCTATTTCGCCATAATTTACGTATAAATAGGCATATTGACTATTTATAAAATCGTGAGGGATCAAGTATAAATATTTTGTTATGTCATTAGATGGCCATCTTGTTTTTTTTTTTGTTGAAAGGCGGAGACGGCAACATGCCGTAGGTCACCACGGCCGCACGGCGATAAACAAATTTTGCAATAACATCTTTAAGAATTATATTATAGGTACCTAAAAAATAAATCATAATCTATAAATAAATACACATGAATCACCGAAATGGGACAACTTTTGAACGACTGCACCAAATTAGATAAGTAATTCTTTTTATTTGTGTTTTTTATTGACAGAACAACTTTTTAAGAAAGATTTTTTGGAAAGCCCACGGGTATCATATGGTGCTATTACCAGGGCTCGAAAACGTTATTTAAAATAACGGTTTTAATTCGTTCGGAACAGTTCATTGCAAGGACTTTTCTTGGGAACGAAACGAAATGAGAACGTTTTGAAAACCCAAATAAAACGGTTAAATCCACACAGCAGTAGGTACTGCGCGCATGCAGCGCGTCCGCGTCGACATGAATGAACTTGTTTTTGTCAAACCGCAGTGCCGCTTGGCTATTTTTGTATAATTATTTGTTCTATCTCAGGAAGGAAAGCGGGTGAACAATAATAGTAGGTAGTACGAACTATTAGGTAATCGGTGGTAGTACCTATAGATGTTCTATTTTACGAAGGCGGTTTTGCTTTGGTTGTAGTTAAACGTATATTTACACACTGCTTTCGTGTGCGTAAAGGCTGAAGTGGTCAGTTGGGCCCGTGCCGCGGTCCGGATCACTAGTGTACAATGCATTCGCGCCAAAATCTAAAAAGAACTACCGTCAGCATGGTAAATTCGTTAAGTCGATTTTATGTCTATCGCTCTAGCGACGGACGTAAAAACTACACAACGGATTTTGGTGCGGTTATATAAATTTTTAGTTTTTTACTAATAATTTAATAAATAATTGTTTTGACTTCTGACTGTTGGCTTCACATGCGATACGAAATGTAAATCTAACA
This sequence comes from Lithosia quadra, assembly GCA_963576445.1. Taxonomy (NCBI): domain Eukaryota; kingdom Metazoa; phylum Arthropoda; class Insecta; order Lepidoptera; family Erebidae; genus Lithosia; species Lithosia quadra. The sequence goes on from OY754903.1 coordinate 3,818,436, forward strand.
AGTATCTAACTTTATTTAGGTAGGAACCTACGATAAGCGACGTTGCCAAATGGGCATTATTTTCATAAAATTTCGAAACATAATAATATAGAAAGAGACAAAATTCGCTTTGATATTGCTGCCTACAGGAATCACCATCATTTTGAGGCGCTGGTCTTTTAAAATAATCGTAATATTTAATTAATTTAAACATCTGATAAAAAGGCCTCCTTGTTTTTACGATTAATTTGTGCCCTCAGACTAGAAGAATAAGTCTGAGTTTGTGCCGTAAATATTTTTTTTTTATTGTTAACAATGATGAAATCATAACAAAGACATAGGTAAGTACCGTGGTAAGTACTAAGTATTTTTTATTTCAATAAACGTCTGAATAGAGAATTTCATTCTTTTTAAAGTTGGTTAAAATCTTCTTGGTTCACCAAAATTCAAAGTTCGCTAGTTAACAAGGTACGTTCTTCAATCTGCCTGCACCAGAGTCTCGTCCGTCATAATCAGTACCGGCTAGCTCAGGTGAGGTTGACTCGAGCCCCGAAAATATTGGAGACACCCAACCTCGTGAATCTTATAATGCGTGTCATGTAATAAGTAGGTACATATTATCACCTCACATTCATCAGGAGGAGCAGAGGGTTTCGTGGTACCAGAATCTAGACGCGATGACTCCGCAAAAAGAGAGGCAAATAAATTTGCTTTCTCCTCAGCAGAGTGGGCCAGCGACCCGTCAGGTTTCAGCAGTGGAGGTAGTGAGGGACGGCAGAAATTAGTCTCAACCGTCTTGGCCAGGGACCAAAACGCTTTACTGCCCGCTGGGTATGATGCGAGTTTGCTCCCTATTCGGCCAATATGGTCATAACGAGCCTTACGCAGAGTCTTTTTGCAGGCCTTGGCAGCTCTATTGAAGGCCTTCTTCCTCTTGGATACATCCCCAGACTTGCGGTTACGAGCATCGACCCAAGCAAGGTAAGCCGCGTGTTTTTGCGCTTCGGCGCGACCACACTCGGCACCAAACCAAGGCCGCGCTACGCCAGACATTGTGACGTCAGAGAATGGAATGTAATACTCCATTCCCCGCCGCACAACATCCGCGCAAACAGATGGATCAGCAGAGGAGAAGCAAGTAGGCCGCCAAGGGTAGGATGCGAAGAAGGACCGCATCTCATCCCAATCTGCTGACCTGTACCGCCATATCCTTCGAGAGCCCTTAGGGCTAGCATCGTGTGGGGAGTAGACGGATACAGATTTCACCAGACAGTGGTCGGAACTTCCCAGAGGGGAAGATACCGACACGGAGTATCGGTCTGGATCCGTTGTCAGTAGAAGGTCCAAGCAATTAACTGTGTGCGTATCAACATCTGGTACCCTCGTTGCCTCCTGATGAATGTGAGGCCCGTATGGTGGATGTTAGCATCCGTCAGAAGGAGGTGCGTAAAGTGCTGAGCGGTCTGGACGTGAATAAGGCCAGTGGGCCCGACGGGATTCCAGCAACAGTGCTGAAAAAATGTGCGCCTGAATTGTCTCCTGTCTTGACACGCCTATTTCGTCTCTCTTATGAGGCCGGTCAAGTGCCGAAGGGTTGGAAGCAGGCAAATGTGCAACCTGACCTGTCAACTATAGACCCATATCGGTAACGTCCATACTTTGCAAAACTATGGAACGTGTGCTGAACCATAAGCTCCTGGCATACCTGGAAACGAATGAACTCCTCAGTGATCGGCAATATGGGTTCCGCCAGAACCGTTCCACTGGGGATCTTCTTGTGTATGCTACTCACATCTGGAGTGAGGCCATCGAGAAACACGGAGAGGCACTCGCTGTCTCCCTTGACATCTCGAAGGCCTTTGACAGGGTCTGGCACGAAAGCCTAATCAACAAGCTTCCAGCGTATGGCCTGCCTGCTGGCTTGTGTGCCTGGATTACCAACTTCCTGAAAAACCGGTCAATCCGAGTGGTCATTGACGGCTGCTCGTCGGATCAACTGCCAATAAACGCAGGGGTCCCTCAGGGGTCGGTTCTCTCTGCCACACTTTTCCTGCTGCTCTTCGAGAGGCTATGGTTGAGCGTTTGGACTTGTCCTTGAAGGCTGTCTCCGAATGGGGAGACGCTAACTTGGTCAACTTCAACGCAAAAAAGACCCAGGCGTGTCTATTCTCCGCTAAGCGGAGCCAATTCCAGCCAAACCCTACTTGCCGAGGTGTACCAGTGCCGATAACCGACCACCTTGAGCTTCTTGGCGTGACTCTCACTCCTACCCTCAATTTTGGTCCATACATTGAGGCAAAGGCTCAAGTAGCTGCCAAAAAGCTGGGTATTATTTCAAAGGTGCGGCAATATTTCACACCGGAACAGCTGCTCAACCTTTACAAAGCGCAAGTTCAATCGTGTATGGAGTATTGCTCGCACCATCAGCTAAATGTGTATGTGTGTGTAGACTCTCATGGTTTGTACAGATGGTTTCATTGTTTAATTATTTTTTTACATTAATTTTGTTAAAAAATGGAGGAATCAAGGAATTAAATTAAATTTTTAATTTAGTTCAACTTCTATGGACTAGGATGCATTGAGGTGTCAGTAATTGCCTATGTCTGAGACCCTTACTGTACAATTACACCCACACAACTCTCCCTTTAACCTATTCCTTAATAATTTCAAAAAGAGGCCGAACAGACGAGTGCTCAGGTAAAATAAATCTCCCGTTTGACTACTAGGGCAAGGCGGCCTCAGCAGGCTTTCAACTCTCAAATCTCAACGCCCTCCGCTGTCGATCCATCCATCATCAATAATTCAAACAGTAGTAAAAAATCAAAACATTTAATGTAATAGTTGCTACTCAACTGAAGTTAAATGATCCATGTTTAATAATCCTTTTTCTACTCTCACACATCAAAGCCGCATGGCCGCGATCCCGCGAATGAATGACCGAAGAATAATATTTTTTTGTTCTATACATATAAACTATCGGGGAAATGGGAAAAACCGGTTAAAAACGTTTTAAGGATCAAAAACAAAAAAAATCATAACGCTCTTATAAAACGTATCGCATAGCGTTCCGTTCCGAACGAAACCAAAACATAACGTTCCGTAGGCATTTAAGGCGATAACGTTTCGAAAAATATAACGTTTTTCGAGCCCTGGCTATTACACTGAGGCGAAACCGGGGTGTGCAGCTAGTTGAATACAAAAAAATGTTTAGCGAGAGTGATTGAAGCTCGAGAAGTAGGTACCTACCTATGCAAGGATAGGAGGGAAAAAAGCGAGAGTACTTACCTATGTACTTATGTTTATGTATAAAAATTACATTAAAAATAAACCCAATTTTAAAATTAAAATTATCTTTTTTTAAGCTACTTAGGTGGCAGACAAGCACACGGCCAACCTGATGGTAAGCGGTCACCAGCCTATGGACGTGTGCGACAGCAGAGGTGTCACACTCGCGATGCCGACCCTGGATGGGAGAGGGGATCGAGGAGTTGGGGAGGGGGTTGGAGGAAGGGATTGGGGAGATGGAGGGGGGAGGGGGCTGAGCTCTGGCTACTCACCGCTAATGATAAACCATATCTAATTGATCAAATCTAATTGATCTTTTGTTTTGTTTCCAAAATTGGTAAAAAAAATCAGATCCAAGCCGTGGTAATATTTAATATTTAATGGCAATGGAGACGGAAGTGTTTCTCACTCGCAGGGGAAACGCAGCTGCCTGCGGCATATGCCGGGTAGATGCGGGAGTGGCCCTTTAGAGGGCTACTCCGAGCCACTCCACGTGTCCTTGTGACTAGCAGAGCGCACAGTGGGGAGCAGGCAGGGAGCAGGCTGCTTCAGTTCAGTTGGGTAACAGCATGGCCAAATCATGTCACCCTATACGGCCTACACCCCACCGTGGACGTGGCGCGGCGCGATGTCGCCCTACAACCCCTTTCTGGGGATCGAGGGGGGCATCTGAAGACTGTAGATGGCCCAGGGTCTGCTGGGGTGCGAAGGAAAGGCTTATTGTACGTATGTGCCTAGGTACATGCTTTAGCCGCAAGGCTCGTCATAGAGGAACTGGCTAGGGAGTCCTCTAAACCGCCTCTCAACCAAAATTTTTCACAAATATATTCATCTACGTTACCATAGGTCATCATCGACCTTAATAGTCTCTCATCCAAAACAAAATGAAGTTACGTTACATTGTAAAGTGTGGATTATAATTATAAGGAGAGGCCACGATGACAGATGAATGGTACTCTGAGCTAAGGTTAAACGCATGATAGTTTCGCAATACTCGCCCGAGCGGCCGAACGAGCGGAACGCACGCGCGCGACCGCGAATATAATATTTAAAAAAAAAACGATCACGTATTAATATTTTTTTCGAATTTCGAATATATTCGAACGATTTAAAAAAAAATTAAAAGTTCATGTGCGTTTAGTTATGACTGTTTAGTTCAGTGTTATAGTTTTATGTTTGAGTTTCTTTTAGGAATTAAAGGTTAGTCTATTTTTTTAAGTTTATTTTTTAGTTAAGTATAATAATTTAATTTGAAGTGTTTTTTCTTGTTTTTAAAAATGTGAAAGTTAATTCAGTAGTAAAAAATGACAAATCTTAATAGGTAGATAATAGAGATTATTATTTTAAACTAAATATATTTTGTGTGATGCCATTTGTTATTATAAAGTATTATTTAAATAAATAAATAGTTTTATAGTGAATATTAAACCCAATGACTTTATTATCTTGAATGATAAAGAAGCTGGATTTTAAAAAACAATATAGATACCTATCGCTTAACATTGCCTGTGTTTTGGTCAATGTCAATAATCAAAAATTATTTTCAAAGACAATTGAATTTTTCAGATTTATTTATGTAATATTAATAAATCCGTATCTAAAGTAGGTACTAACATAAAATAAAAAAAAACTTGGGTTAATGTTAAGTGAACGATTCTGAACACAAAATTCTTCTAGTCCGAGACAAAAATATTTTTATTAGAATTCTTGTCTGTTTGTCTTATCTTGTCTTGCGCGCGATGCATACTGAAACTACTGAATGGATTTTATTACGGTTTTTTAAGGTCTTGGTCAGATTTAAAATTCTTATGTATGAATAGATTGAGTAGAACCGGAGATAGTCAAAAACGCGAAAAGTGCCGTCCAAGCCGCGGTCATAGACTAGTTATTTAATATTATTAACGTGATAGATATTTTATGGGTAGGCCTTGAAAGGGTTGTCTGCGGCTAGTTACGGTCGAGACGGGAGTGGCCAGCGCTGTATATAGCAACCTGCTTTTTTAACGTGCGGAAATCCCCACGGATGCCACACCCGTGTCCAGTGTGGGTGGTTATGTTGAACTTGAACCGACTAAAACCGCACGCGGGCTCGGGTCTGTATAATACGCCGAGTGTAAGGTGAACTAAAAGGAGTAGCAAACTGCCCTTGCTTCGCTTCGGTTTATATGAGACTAGCGACCCGGGGACCCGACTTCGCCCGGGTGTAAATTCCAGTTTTCCAATAAAATATATAGCCTATGACACTCACAAATGACGTGGCGTTCTATTGGTAAAATAATTTTTAAAATCGGTTCAGAAGATCCAGAGATTGCCCCCTATAACGAACGTCACAAACTCACAAACCTTTCCTCTTTATAATGTTAGTATAGATTTTTATTAAACGGTTTTATTTAACTTGACCTGTTTGTTTGGGTCAAATCTAGTAATTGAAATTTGACCCCCGTTCAGTAACTGTTGGATTGGTCTGATATTTGGCAGAAGTATTTAGTTCTGATGACAATACAATTTAAAACCGTTTAACTTAAAAAATATTTTTACCTATTTTTTTTAAACCTTTTCTAAGGTAAAAGTAGCTTAGGTTACACCTTTAAACATCAGTTATCTGTCAGAAAAAAGTCCGTCAAAATTGGTCCTTGCATTTCGGAGATTAGCCCGAACTAATCTGGTATAGGTACCTACACCTGTTGGGCAGTTGCTCCCGTAAATGTCAAAATACGTCAAAGCAAGAGAAAGAGTAGAAAAGCGCATCTCTGGCACTAAATTAATTAAAAAAATTGTTATCAAAATCCGGTCTCAAACTTTTTATTATTTTCTTTGATTGAGAATTTATTTATTTCTTTCAATAATATAAACTAAACTAAGAAATATAGGTATCTTCTATCTATCTTTGAAAGCAAACCCCTACCGGTGATTATGCGCACTTCGTCCCACTCATATTTGGTCCCATTAGCGACTGGTTCCATTGGCGACTGGTCCCATTAGCGGCTGGTCCCATTAGCGGCTGGTCCCATAAGCAGCTGGTCCCATTAGCGGCTGGTTCCATTAGTGGCTGGTCCCATTAGCGGCTGGTCCCATTAGCGGATAGTCCCATTTGCAATAAGTCCCACTTCATACTGCGTTCCACTAACCCTGCGATGATGAAAATGCAATAAGTACATAAACCAGGTTCACAGGTCATCGGCATTAGGCTAGCTTGCGATGCGTAAAATGATGAGAATAACCGCATAATTGTTGCAATAAAACAATTTTATTGTGATCTCAGTACGTTTTGTAACTAGTATTGAAGTATATTTTATTGTTATGAATATCAACAGTCAGTGCTAAGTGATATCAACACAAACATACCTAATATGCATAACGCATAGGTTAGATCTAAATAATAGCAATCCATTTATGTCCCACGGCTGGGAAGGGGTCTCCTCTCTTCTAACGAGAGAGCTGAGAGGGTTAGACCTTAATCCACACACGCTGGCCTAATGCGGGTTGGTGGATCGGACATGTCCTTAGAATTTCTTGTAGGACATGTGGGTTTCCTGATCCTCATGTTATTTTTTCTTCACCGTCAGCAGACGGTAAATTCACATTGGTACTGTCCCTGCCGGATTCGAACTCGATACCTCTGAGTAGAGATCGCGTCCTTATCCATTCAGCTACCATCGCATTAGATCTAAATGAATAAATAAACACATTTCTCCAAGACAAAGATACTTTAATAAAATAAAATTCAGGCAATATATATTTTTGTACGTAACAAAACTATATCGCAATTCAGCCACTCAATACAGGAGCGCTATCTAGCGAAACCACATGTTACTAAATACTACATTTTGGTTACACACCATATTATTATAATATTTTATTACCAACTTTATGTACAAATGAATTACTGAATTTATGCATACCTTAGGTCTAAATTCTTGAAATTTTTTTTCTTCATATATCTTCTATTCTAGTCGTGTTAGTTACACCATTTATAACTCAGGAACGGCTGAACCGATTTAGCTGAAAATTGTTGGCGAGGTAGCTTAGAACTAGGAGATGGACATAGGGTACTTTATATCCTGCCACGGGGACGAAGTATGCCACGGGAGGAGCCGCGGGGCACAGCTAGTATTTATATAAGTTCATACATACTTAAGATCTAAAAAATAACATTATGTGGTGCAGGAATTACCTTTAGATCTAGTTGATATTTACAATCATCTAGATCTCGATTACATTTTTGATCATCTTAGATCTAAATGAAATTAGTTGCATAGTAGGTAGAGCGTTCGATCGCTACGGTCACGGGTTCAATTTCCGTTTAGTGTGGCCTGATGGTAAGCTAAAGGTGAAGTCTCAGGACCGAGGATCAGGGGTCAGGATTGAACAGATTTTTGACATTCTGGAGAAGGTTCTAAGTAGGATATAGGTACTTAACCGTTATAAAAAAGGAGTTAAGTAGATTTTTAACTAAAATGATTGAATTTGTCACACATCTTCAGCTTCTAAATATTAGATCGAGAGCGCCTTTTACCAGTTGGGTACTTCAATAACGTATTGCTCAAATAAGTGGATGTAATAAACTCTATGAGCTGTCTACGCGATTTGTACTATATTACTTAACGCAATTTCAAATATCATCAGTTAAATTCGGATTGTAACATTGTTAGCCAATAATCTTTTTTTTTATGTTGGTGTTTTTAAACGTCCAAAATGTGAAAATAGACATTTACGTAAAAATACCAAACGGATTTTGATGCGGTTTTTTTTATTAGAAAGGTCTTGCTTAGACTCAAAATCTTACGCATATTTAATCACTATCGGCTGATTAGAACAGGCGATATTGTAAAAAAACACTAAAATCGACGTCCACGCGGGCGAAGCCGCGGGCAATTTCTTAGTAAATAAACTCCTCTGGTCATTAAAACCCTCAAGGCGACAGTACCTACCTATAGTGAGTCATTAGAAATGATTTCTTAATATCAACTCAGTTACACAGAAACCTAATTTAAGTAGATTTTTTTTGCACACGTCCATACATAGGCCACGATGACCGCTTCCCATCAGGTGGGCCATGTGCTTGTGTGCCACCTAAGTTGTATAAAAAACCTTTGGTTTGTATCTAGCAATCACCAACGCTCACCTATAATTGTGATTTGAAGTAATTTATCAGGTAATATTATGAAATAATGTAGTATTATAGTACGATACTGTGGCAATCTTTCGTAACCAATCAAATCATCTCGTGCGATATCTTCCCATGACCTATCAGAGAATCAATTCAACTGCCCGTGCTTGCTACAGTAATACTTAATAGTTTTGTTACTAGCCTACGCCCGCGGCTCCGCCCGTGTGGATGTAATTTTTCGGCGTTTTGACTGTATCTTTAGGAGGTAGGACACGACGGTATCTCCCGTCCGAAATGAGCTGTCTGACTGGGGTAGTACCTCCGCCCTACAGAAGACCGTCCCATAATAACCATAGTGTTGTGTTCCCGCCGGTAAGTAGAGTAGCCAGAGCTCTCTGTACCCCTCCTCCCACACCCCTTCCTAGCCTCCCCACCCCTTCAAAGAGGGATCCAATCTATTTCAAATTTTGCATATTATTATATTCTTTAAATAGATACTTATATCATGAATCTTCTGAACTAAATTGCAAAGACTTTGGTGCTACGTGATGTCCAGGGGACGGACGGTCATAGGAACTTGTAAACTGAACAAGATAGACCCGTCATGTTTGGACTAGAAAGCTTATTTTTTAATCTATTTTTTTTATTATCCACCAATTTAACGTTCTAAACAGCTTCTGTAGGAGTATAAGCAGAGGTTAAGATTAAAGTAGGTATGTATAGAACTACAATGGCGGTTACCTAGTCCACAGGGAAATAATAAAATATTTATAACTACAATATGCATTGCAATTATCTTAGTGAGGTAAACGTGGGGTATTTGAACATAATTATAGGCTTTGAAGTTTTTTACGTCTAGTTAAGTTGCTACTAAGTTTATCTTGCAACTCAGTATTAGGCACCTACAAGTAAAAGAGTTTTATCCGATTGCGCAGAGCAAAGGAGTGTTTAGCCCAGGGGTGGGAATGGCGCTCTAGAGGCCTGCACCGAGGCTCTCCACGTGTCCCTCTGACTAGCAGAGGGTACAATGGGAAGCAGGCGGGCGGCAGGCTGGACTCTCCGCGCTCAAACGGTTGGGTGACAGGACGACCGCCTGTCCGTGACCCCACCGTCAGCAAGGTGAAGCGATGCTCGCCCCACCTCCTTTTCGGGGGGTCGAGGGGGACATCTTAAAACCGTAGATGGCTCAGGATCAGCTGGGGTGCGAGGTATATTATGCCTATTAGGTTACCTTACACCCCGGTAATTAAGCCTCGAGACGGCTTTAGTCGGTACGATCTCGATTATAACCATCCCCGATGGCCGATTGGGTGGTATTGGTATTCATGGGGATTTCCGCACGGAAAAAAAAGAGGCAGGTGCTAAAAGTACGGGCCGGAATCTCCACGCGGTGCACCCAGGCATCGGAGGCAAGCAGCGCCTCCCACTCACCAGTGAAAGTAATACATAAAAGGATAGAGATGCCTGGTGAGTGGAAGCACTGAGGAGATGGCATCTGACAGGAATTTATGGAGGAGAATGACATGTTGATTTTCATCGATAAAAAATAACTAAATCTTCTTCAGCCTATCCAAAGCTTTCACCTCGGAGTCGGAGTTCCGATTTACCAGTCTTATCTGCGGATTTGTCTGGACCTCGATATTTTCCGTGAAGCGATTGCCATCTGACCTTCACAACCCAATGGTGACATTAGGCGATATCGAAGCATTGCAGCTAGACCGTTGTTGTTGGACTTTTTAGGGCTCCAACTACCCGTAACGACTGCCACGTTTGTATGGCAACCGGGACCGACGGCTTAACGTGCTCTAAATAACAGTAAAAATTGTATCAAAACAATTTGTGTAGTTTAGAAGTAATTAACGGAGAAACAGACACATAAAAGGGACTATTAATATGACAAACGTAATTAAGGAATGAGATAGCAGCGTACTTATTATAATTATAGCAATTAATCAAACGTGTTGGGTTGTAATCTAATTATTGCCAGAGCTTCGACCGTGGGTAGCCTTGAAGGGCCATTATCCTATCCGAACTGATAACAGGGCCTTGATTCTGTTAAAGCAAGCCACTGTCATGCCACTGACCCTAAAAAATTACATTTAATTGTAGTCTTTACAGCCATACAGTTAAAGTCTGAAATCAAATGAAAAGAATTCATTAAACTCTTATTATACTCTAAATATCATTTAATATTAGACATTTCAGTCCTTAGAAGAAATTCTAAGGACATGTCTGTTCCACCAACCCACATTAGGCCAGCGTGTGTAGATTAAGGTCTAAACCCTCTCAGCTCTCATGTTAGAGGAGAGGAGACCCGTGCCCAGCAGTGGGACATAAATGGGTGTCTATTAATATTAGACATTAAAAGCATGGTGATAAAGTCCAAAATTAAATGGCTTTTTTTAGAGTGCCAGTGGCATGACAGTGTCTTGCTTTCGAGGCCCAGAACTATATAGGTAAATAATAGTTATTGTTTATAAAAAATAAAATAAAAACTCATACAGTCCCGGGTCCTTTAAGGGGGGCGTGAAAAAGCATTTGATGAGGCCGTCAAGCTAAGGGCCGCCATAGCACTATCGGTATTTGTAATGGTGACCCCCATTCCTTACACTTAAGCTTACATTCAGGCGAGGGACCGATATTTAAGAAAAAAAATTGAGATATTCTTAATTCCCTTCAGGGTAGGCAGCGTGTGTGTGACACCCTTAGTGTTGCACACGTCCATGGGCCAAGGTGACCGCTTTCCATGAAGTGGGCCGTGTGCTTGTCTGCCACCTGCGTAGTATAAAAAAATCATAGACTTTTGCCGCTGACTGTATATACAATGTCATTTTAAGTGAGTCATCTACCAATTAACGGTTCATCTTTTTTTTTTTTTATACTACGTAGGTGGCAGACAAGCACACAGCCCACCTGATGGGAAGCGGTCACCGTGGCCTATTAACGTGCGCAACACTAAGGGTGTCACACACGTGCTGCCTACCCATCTCGTACAATGTCATTTTTTAATTTCACGAACTTAAAATCGCGAAGCGTCGACTTCCGAATTTATTGTTCCATTGTATCGGCATGTCGACTATTTTGGGAATACACTTCCATTTAAGTCGATACAGCAATTTCGTACTCGTGTTTAACTTAACGTACTTGAAGGTATACGAGTATTCTATAATTTGAGTAGTTATTTCTTATATGCCATAGAAACTGGTAATAAATTTACATCTTCTTCTTCAACCCAGCGTTAATCCCAGTCGCATCCAAAGCTTTCCCCTCGGAGTCTGGGGTCCGCTTTACCAGTCTTAACTGCGGATTTGGCTGGACCTCGATATTTTCCGTGAAGCGACTGCCATCTGACCTACACAACCCAATGGTGACATTAGGCGATATCGAAGCATTGCAGCTAGACCGTTGTTGTTGGACTTTTTAGGGCTCCAACTACCCGTAACGACTGCCATAGATGTTTGTATGGCAACCGGGACCAACGGCTTAACGTGCTCTCCGAGGTACGACATACATAATAAATTTACATACTGTACAGAAATTCACGCTATTTTGCAATTGGGGAGGGTAGAGACAACGTTTTTGGGGGACCGTACGCGAGTGATAAAATAGAGCCTATTACTAAGACTTTCCGTCTGTTTGTCACCAGGTTGTACCTATCTCATAAACCGTGATAATTAGACAATTGAAATCTGCAGTTGACTGTTTTAAAATAAAGGGGGTTATAAAACGTTCAAGCATACAGATTTCGATGCGGTTTTTTTATAGATCTTGGTCAGAATTAGAATCTTACGCAAGTTTGATCACAATCGGTTGAGTAGAACCGGAGATAATAACAACATAATAATAATAATAATAAACCGACATCCACGCGGGCGCAGTTAATCCATAATACCTATAAATCAGTAATTGAAAGGAAAGGTGCAATAATCTTGCGCAAGATTCGCTTTACAATGCATTTATGAATGCGGGACAATGGAAGGTAACAAAATGATAATAAACTTGATAATTGATAGCGCCTTCAACCAACCAACCAAAAAACTCTTCAGCTTTATATTATACTAGCTTCCAGCCGCGGCTTCACCTGCGTGGAGGTCGGCATAACATTGCCATCAAGTCTATTTTAATAAAACGACTCTCCACTCCACTCTCCATTCCACTCTACCCTCCAGTTTTTTGTAGATAATAATGTTAGACAATTTTTTGTTGTAAAATTCATAGTTGCCGCAGCGCATGCGATAAGACATTTTATGGCAAGTTTTTTCATACCTTGGTTTACATTATTGAAGTTTTAGTAGGGGTCCGTATTATTTTCCAATAAAATATATAGCCTATGACACTCAGCAATAATGTGGCTTTCTATTGGTAAAAGAATTTTTATAATCAGTTCAGTAGATCCAGAGATTACCCCCTACAACGAACATCTACTCACAAACTCACAAACTTTTCCTCTTTATAATATTATAGAATGATATTAGATTATTATAGATACCTAGACTAGCTGTTGCCCGCGGCTCCGCCCGCGTCGATGTCGAAATCCGTTTCAAAAACTATCCTATCTCTCAAGTTGGATCGAACTGCACATGGTGTGCGAATTTTATTATAATCGGTTAAGTGGTTTAGGAGTCCATTGAGGACAAACATTGTGTCACGAGATTTATATATATTAAGATTAAGATAAACCAGCTGTTGCCCGCGGCTCCGCCCGCGCTGACGTCGATTTTCGCGTTTTTTTACTATATCGCCAGTTCTAATCAGCCGATTGTGATCAAATAGGTAGGTATGCGTAAAATTTTGAGTCTAACCAAGACCTTTCTAATAAAAAAACCGCATCAAAATCTTGCTAGCTTAGATTAAAAATTTACCGAATGTTTAGTTGTAATTACGGGTATCAGCTTGTATAAAAAGTAGCCTATATGTTGCCCAGAACTATGAACTATAATCGTACCAAGTTTGATCAAAATCCCTCCAGTAGTTTTTGATCCAAGCGAGCACAAAAATCCAACAAACAGACAAACAGACAAAAATTCTATAAAAGTCTCCTCGTACTTTTTTTTCTCATATATCTTCCATGTACAGACACCGATCAGTTACAGATTTATTATTATGTATTAGCTTTAATTTCATTCATCACTATCATAATTAATATTCAACTATAACAAGGGTATTTGACGACCTCAGTAGCGGACTGTAGACTGTTCGACTGCTAAGTCAGAGGCCACGAGTTTGATTCCCACTTAGTGTAAAAATATGTGGTTAAATACAACCCAGGCGCTGTATAAAGCTGCTGGGAGTCTCTCCGCCTGTCTCTTTAAGTACCAGAGGGTAGTGTGGAGAAGAGGTCTAAGGGATGCGAGTGAAATGCCTCTTGGGTTACTTACACGGGTCTGAAGACCCGAAACGGCGTGCGGTTTTAGTCGGGCCAAGTCCGATGTTAACCCGAGGGATCCGTGGGGAGAAGCAGTAATCATATACCTACACCAACAAATCGGGAAAATTTCCACACATTATTGAAAAACTAGTAAAAAATTATGGGCATGTATGTTTTTTTATGTCGGTCACGTCAATTTGACTTCACCTCACCTGATGGTAAGCTAAAGGTAAAATCCCAGGAATGGGGGTAACTATTACACACATCGATGGTGCTACAATGGTGGCCCTCAGCTTGACGGCCTCATCAAATGCTTTTTCACGGCCCGCTTAAAGGCCCCGGGACTGTCCTACAGTCCCGGGGCCTCCGGGGGAAGGAAACACGTGAGCTGGTAAAGAATTTATTTATTTTATTTTATTTTTATTTCCTTTATTTTAAAATAGTGCAACGTACTATGCGATTCACGTAAGTTGATAACTGTCATAATGACATTTTGATTCCCGTTGCTTACTTCATTGCATAAAGTAAGGTCAGCAAATACATTTTTTTACATCACTATTCCATCTGAGATAAGTACATACAATGATAATTACGAAATTAACTATCGGTTCTTTTTTATATTTATTTATTTTTAATCGGGCGGTAACACTTTGATGCCGCTTATTTTATCGTTTGCACTGTTAGCGGAGCCGCACGAACAATTTCACGTGCTCGTGAATGTACCACTGTGCCTTCCCTACTCATTTTAAGCAAATTTAACTATACCTAACAAAATAAACTTATCAAAACAATAACAAAAGTCTATAACAAACACAATGTAACAATAAAAGTCAACATGGACGCAACAAAATGGAGAAAAATCAGAAATATATATCAATGGCTTTGGAAGAGTAGCTAGCGGCACACTATGATACCAATCAATTATGAACTATTATTATAAACTATTACTAAGAAAATATGTTATGTATTTAAAAGAAGAAAATAAAAATTAAGTCGTTGTTACCATTACAGGTATGAACCTATCCGACGCGCCGTGAAAATTTTGTTGCTAGCTGTACAATTTTGATGAGTACGGAATGAAGTTGCCGCGAACGCGATTATCTTCTTACTTGAATCGCATAGTAATTACATCTAATTCTAAGTGTTTATGGTGCGGCACCGAACCGCTTGATTGATGTGTTAAATTGGTGTCACGGGGATCCAAGTATGACACGAGTGAAGCCGCGGGGCACAGCTAGTATTTTATAATGCCGAAGAGGTTGCAGCTACAGGTCACTTTCTTGTAACCAGTTTAAAAAAATACTTGTCTGACCATGAATTTTGATAACCGGTATACCTCAACCTTCGATTACACCCGTGCCAATAAAAATATGTAAGAAAATTCGATTTCAATATATTTGCAAAGGAATGTTTTTTTTTACTACGTAGGTGGCATACAAGCACACGGCTTAATTGATGGGAAGCGGTCACCGTGGCTTATGGACGTGTGCAACACTAAGGGTGACACACGCGCTGCCTGCCCTGAAGGGTAGAGGGAAGGGCTAGGATGGGGTGGGGAGTTTAAGAAGGGGGGTACAGTGAGCTCTGGCTACCCTACTTACCGGCAGGAACACAACACGATGGTTAATTATGGGGCGGTGTTCTGTAGGGCGGAGGTACTACCCAGTCGGACTGCTCATTTCGGACGGGAGATACCGTCGTGTCCTACCTCCTTCTTAAATTATTATTAGTTTGTATGTCTGTTAGTTTGTTAGTATTGACACAAATGTAAACCCAACCCAACCACTTTGATGAGGCCGTCAAGCTGAGGGCCACCATTATAGCACTATCGGCGTTTGTAATGGTCACTCGCATTCCAGACACTATACCTTTTAGCTTACCACCAGGCGAGGTGAAGACATATAAATAAATAAATAAATAAATATTCTACGACATTCTACACAGCGCTCCCTAGACCCAAAGTAAGCATAGTTTAACTAGCTTGTGTTATGTGTTCTAGAATGCTGATAAACATACTTATATACTTTTTTTTTGTAAATACATACTTATTATACATAGAAACACCCAGACCAATGCAAATAGACATATTCATGCATATAAATATTTGCACTGAGCGGGAATCGAACCCATCGGGATATTGACGTGAAGGACATAAAAAAATGGTATAGGTACTTGCGTATCTTATCCAGGGTCATCCTCCGGCTTCGCAATCCATTTCCCTCCTTAGCAAAGCTTAGTATACCTATCCACGCACAATATTTGTTAACAAAACACGTTATGCCTTATTTGTGTACCGTCAATAGACAATTGGTTTGTCGTTTACTCTATTGTCTATACACAATGTTATTCGTATGTAATAATTACGTATTTAATATTAGTTTACATAATTTTTAAACAATTTTAACCTTAACCTGTTAATTAATTAAATCTAAGGAACTTCTCCTCGGTCTAAATATTTTTTTAAATTCAGGGTTAGCTCATTAAAAAAATATTTTTGGAAATGTTATTTTAGGATTATTTAATAGGCATAAAAATATTAAACAAAAGCCGTGTAGCTAATTAAAAAAATTCTGCAAAGTTACATTTTGCATTATTTCACTGGTCGATGTTCGCGGCTCCGCCTGCGTGAATATAGGTTATCATAACTTTTGATCTAATCTCCGGCTCTACCAAGACCTTTGATATAAAAATCTCATCAAAATCTTTTCAGTAGTTTTTGCGTCCATCACGAACAAACAGACAAACCAACCGAATTCTCTTCAAATAAAGACTCTTAAGATTCACTCTCCCTTCTCCCTCCCAATTACACGTGTATTCCTTACCCTGGACATCTCCTCGCCATACAACCTTTTGGCCACAGTCATTTATACGACTTTTGTAATACCTACTTAATAGTTAAAACTCATTGACTCGGTTATAAAATCTAAATTTAGTACCTACCTATTTAATAAGTAAGTAGGTACTGCGCCAGCGCATGTATGTATGCATAGAATAATAAGTTTAAATATTGTATTTTGTATGTATCTAGTTTTCTTTGTTCTCCTCTAGAGGTCACGGCTCGACAGATTTCGATGAATTGAGGTCTCAAATGAAAGGTATGCATCTCCCGAGTGTCATAGGGTACCTACTTGAAATGTGAAAAATCACCATAGTTTTGATTACTGTTGCAAAAATGTAGGTATGTTATTCAAAATAATTTTTTACTCAAACTTATCGAGTAGTAGGGTATCAAAATGAAGGAAATTAGAAGATTTCTAAAATAGGTATACCTATAATGGTTATATATTATTGTAAATACAAATAGTCCGGTCAATTTAGACCAAAAAATGAGAGTGAAGTTACATAAAGTCCCAACAAGCTGAATTTTTGTGAAGTTGTTCAAAACATAATTATAAACAATGTCTGGAAGTTCCCCATCATTCCCCTGTAAGGAAAAAATTTAATTCAAGGTCAAAGGTCAAAAAAATGAGTTTTTCGCGATTTTCAGCAAAACGGTAAGTTTTATCATAAAAGTATCTAGACAAAAATTGTAGATCATAAAATTATCTATAAAAAATGTATCAATACTTTTTTCTTACGAGCCACCGTTTCTGAGATATAACGATTCTAAAAGTTATAAAAGTTGTTATCGTCATAATATGCACACGTTTCCACGCCACCTATGAGGTAGTGTACTTAGCGCGTTTTTGTTAACGTGGTTTCCCCAGTAGGCCTACTCCACGGGTCAGTTGTGATCCTGTTTAATGTAAAACTATTGCAAAATAACGGAAATTTTCAAAGATTGGGAAAGATAAAAGCGATGTAAATGAAAAAAAAGTGTTGAAGTTCATTCATCTTATTCGTAAGTTTCAAATTCTTGTTCTTCTTCTTGATCTTCTTCTTGTTCTTCTTCTCCTGCTTCTTCTTCATCTTCATTTTGGATGCAAGTAAATTGCGTCAATAGCGATGTATCGCATGATACTTCGTCGGAGTCAAACGAATCCTCCATTGTTTGTGATTCCATATTAGAGCACGACCGGCCTTGACAATTTGTGCATGCCAAAGAACAAGACAGTCCGACTTTTTTGCAACCACATTTAGCACTGCATCCCTTTTTGCAGTTGCAAAAAATAATGTTTAGCGCTTTCATCTCATCATCGCTTTTATCTTTCCCAATCTTTGAAAATTTCCGTTATTTTGCAATAGTTTTACATTAAACAGGATCACAACTGACCCGTGGAGTAGGCCTACTGGGGAAACCACGTTAACAAAAACGCGCTAAGTACACTACCTCATAGGTGGCGTGGAAACGTGTGCATATTATGACGATAACAACTTTTATAACTTTTAGAATCGTTATATCTCAGAAACGGTGGCTCGTAAGAAAAAAGTATTGATACATTTTTTATAGATAATTTTATGTTCTACAATTTTTGTCTAAGATACTTTTATGATAAACTTACCGTTTTGCTGAAAATCACGAAAAACTCATTTTTTCGACCTTTGACCTTGAATTAATTTTTTTCCTTACAGGGGAATGATGGGGAACTTGTAGACATTGTTTGTAATTATGTTTTGAACAACTTCACAGAAATTCAGCTTGTTGGGACTTTATGTAACTTCGAATGTCTAAATTGACCGGACTAAAAGTATAAAATAAAATAAATGATTATAAATATAAAATGTAGGTACCCAGTCCGTAATCATAAACCGAAAGAAAAATGTCGTGAAAATGTAATGAAAATTAATCTGCTATCGCCTTTTTTTATTCCGTCCTCATGGATACCACCCACCCCGCGGCCTCTTACCGTCGGAGTCTTACCGACTAAAACCGCACGCCGTCTAGGGTCTTCTGACGCCAGGATGTAAGGTGGCCCAAAGAGCATTTCCCTCGCACCCAATCTGCTATCAAACTTGTTTCAGGCTTTTCAACAGCAGTCGGTTTTTTTTTATCATTTATTTTATAAATTTATTTTTAAGATTTCTGTGTCTCGAGAATTCCATACCCGACGAAGTTATTATACTTACATGTTTACACCCTTTCGCCTTTCAACTTTCAATGTAGTTATTTACGCTCTTCAATAATTGCTTATTTAAATACAAAATTATTTATATCCTGTAAAGTAAAAACAGTTATCTGTGGGCCTACTACGAACCATACAGTCGCAGTTGCGGACTGCAGTTTCGGAGATTTTTTTCTCTTTTATATTAGATAAGTCAACATGACTTTACCTCGCCTGATGGTAAGCTGAAGGTAAAGTCTCAGGACTGGAGGTCACCACTACGTAGACCGATAGTGCTACAGTGGCGGCCCTCAGCTTGACGGCCTCATCAAATGATTTTCACGCTCCGCTTAAAGGCCCCGGGACTGTTTAGGAGGAAGGAAACACATGCGCTGGTAAAGAGTTTCAAGTCTTTAAGATGCGGTAAGTATTTTGTGATATTAGTAGGATGGGTATTATGGTATGCCTCGGAGAGCACGTTATGCCGTCGGTCCCGGTTGCCATACAAACATCTATGGCAGTCGTTACGAGTAGTTGGAGCCCTTAGAAGTCCAACAACAACGGTCTAGCTGCAATGCTTCGATATCGCCTAATGTCACCATTGGGTTGTGAAGGTCAGTCGCTGCACGGAAAATATCGAGGTCCAGCCAAATCCGCAGTTAAGAGTGGTAAAGCGAACCCCAGACTCCGAGGTGAAAGCTTTGGATGAGACTGGGATTAACGCTAGGTTGAAGAAGAAGCAGAAGGGTATTATGATATCAGAAATAAAAGGTTTGTGTGGTCTTGTATACCTGTATACCTACTATGTCTTCCGACCGTACCTATGTCATGCAGGTTTGAAGTATCGTATAGTTTCGTGGTAGCCCTCTCAAAGTGAAAGGACGACTGTCAGATCTTCCTATAATTATTATAATTACTTACTTCCATGTATGGCAACATCGAATATAATTTTATTTTTAACCTAGACCTTCAGTGAGGCTGAATTTAATAACATACAATTTGTATAAATTATCAATCCATCTGAATAAAAACTTGAAATAACTTTAAATTGATTTGTTTTTGATTTTGCGTGTATAATATTCACAGTTCTTCGGAACACAAGCCAACTTGAACTGCAAGCCGGTACACCTGCTACTGATAAATGAGACTCTGGCGCAGGCGCTTCTCTCAGTTGACGTCAGATGGTAATCGTTCTCGAAAAGCTCTCAGAGTAGGTGAGGCTCGAGACGGAGCGGGCCCGGGAGGGATGTAAAACTCTTTTGGAACCCGCCGAGCCTGCAACATGCCCCCTGTACTAAACTCAGACGCAGGTCGCTCAACGAACTCTGTCTTTTATGAGCGCAAGCCTGGAGGTGACAGTAAATACCAACAGTCACCTCAGGAGAAGCAGACCGGGGCAGAGTGGGTCGGCTCTTTCCGGGGACACTCATGTGTTTCCTACTCCAGACGAGGCCAGCTGCTCTCTGCGTTTTCTTGCGTAAATTCCCTCGGTACCACCCCTGTCGGCCATCAGGGGTGGTTATGTCGGATTTGAACCGACTAAGACCGTACTTCGTCTTGGGTCTAAACTACCGGGGTGTAAGGATACTCAGTAAGGCATTTTCATAGTACCTCAGCTGACCTTGGGACATCTACGGTTTTAAGATGGCCCAATCAATCCGCGTCGGCCGGAATTTAAAAGCCATCTTTATCTGGGTCTGAAGGTTCCTCCATCAGATATCCTCACACTCACAATTGCAATTCACTTAAGAACCATCTAATTTAAAGAAAAATGAGACAGGCCCAATGACCCCGATCGTTAATATTTTGATAGCGGCACTAATTAGGTATTTTAAAATAATTGCCATTAAAGGAAACTTGAGTGCATAATAACTTCCGATATTTAAATTGATACATAAGTAAATATTAGACTTTTTATTTTAAGTAATACTTAGCTGATGCATGCAGCTCCGTTCGCGCGAAGGTCAGGGTATCGCTTTTCGGTCATATCTTCAGTTCCACAACATACGGTAGACTTTAAGTCTGAACGAGACTATTTTTTTTGATACCCACCCCGCGGCCAGTGGGGCAGGTTATATCGGACTCTTACCGACTAAAACTTGGGGTCTTCTGGGAATAACCCCTTCTGGCGCCAGGGTGTAAGGTGGCCCCAAAGAGCATTTCCCTCGCACCCCGGCTTGACCCTTCCTATAGCAAAAACCATATCAAAATCCGTTCGGAAGTTTTTGCGTCCATCGCAACGTAAGGGCACTTTTGAAAAAGGGTCCAAACTTTGAGGTCCTACGGGTACGTCGCGCGTCGCCAAATAAACAGACTAGTATTCCCAATTTTTTTTTGTGTTCAGAATCGTTCAGAAACATAACCTAAGGTATTTTTTATAAAATATTTCCGATCTATAAACACAATTAATTTACAATTTTGTAATAGGGTAGATGTAAGAACATAAGTATTCCTTTCTGAGTGCGTAATGATTCATTATTGACAATCTTAAGTCGTAAAGTAATACGTAGATTGCAAATTTATTTTTACGAAATAACGGTGCTTTGACACCATTTTAAGCTGGCAGGACTTTCAGTAAACAGCGGGAAACGGGCTTAGCCAGATTACAAATATTGCGTGTTTTGCTGTGACTTTTTTCCGTTTCAACAATATAATTTGTTTTTGAACGATTTATGTTTGAAAAAAATTCAAATTACTTGTAGTTAGGTGCCTGTGGACAGGGTGCGGGCCGGAACCTCCACGTGGTGCACCTGGGCAACGGAGGCGAGCAGCGCCTCCCACTCGCCACGGGAGACGCTGCTGTCTGCGGCCAATCCGGCCGGGGTGGGAGTGGCCCTCTAGAGGGCTGCTCCGAGGCTCTCCACGTGTCCCTCTGACTAGCAGATGGCACAGTGGGGAGCGAGCGGGGGGCGAGCTGATTGTCTGCGCGCCGACGGTTGGGTGACAGGACGGCCTCCTGTCACCCTACACCCCACCGTCAGCGAAGTGGCGCGATGTTCGCCCCACCCCCCCTCTCGGGGGGTCGAGGGGGCCATCTTAAAACCGTAGATGGCCCGGGGTCAGCTGGGGTGCGAGGGATATGCCCATTGGGTAACCTTACACCCCGGTTACTAAGGCCCGAGACGGCGTGCGGTTTTAGTCGGTTCGATCCCGACATAACCACCCCCGATGGCCGACGGGGGTGGTATCCATGGGGATTTCCACACGATAAAAAAAAAAAAAAAAAAAAAAGTTGCCTGTGGACACCGCCTGGTGCCTGTCACCCTACACCTCACCGTCGGTGAAGTGGCGCGATGCTCGCCCACCCCCTTTCGGGGGATCGAGGGGGCCATCTTAAAACCGTAGATGGCCCAGGGTCAGCTGGGGTGCGAGGGATATGCCTAGGTATTAGGTAACCTCACACCCCGGTAATTAAGACGAAAAAGGTGTCTATTGACTACTTACTATAAATTGTAGAAGATATCTAAGTACAAGTTAAAATAAACTTTATTATCTGGAATTCTTAGAGTTGATAATTAATTGGCTTAACAAATAATCCGCAGGTGTGCTTAGTTTATAAAGTAAGCTTAGTCTATGCTTAGAATTAACAACTGTATCACAATACTTTTGCATAATTTCTTAGTTATTGATAATATTGTAGATAGAAAAAAAATCAATCTTTTTTATACAATGATCGTACCAAGAAATAACTTGTTAGATCATCTATCGATACTATTATAAAACTGTAAGATAGATAAGTCTCTACATTGGAAATATTAGAAAAACTTAGTCTCTGTTCGATTTTCATTTTTGCGTTTTTGACTATATCTCCACCGATTGCAATCAAACATACGTAAGATTTGAAGTCTGACCAAGACCTAGCAAACAAAATAAACCGCATCATTTTTAACCGACTTCAAAAAAGGAGGAGGTTCTCAATTCGTACGCTATTTTTTTTGTAGTAGGTATGTTACGCTATAGTGGCGCCAATTATGGATGGATTTTGATTTATTTTATTTGTTTGAAAGAGGCTACTTCTGAGGTGGTCCCATATCCAGAGTATCAGGATCTGATGCTGGGATCTTGGGAAAATTGAGGGGAAATCATCAGATTTACGGCAAAAATTCTGTTTTTGATGCCTGTGTAGGTACATAATAAAACTCATAATAGGTAGGTACCTACTTTTCTATTTCAGTACACTAAAAAGCAAAAAATAAAATATAACTACGTTATTAGTTTGTGAAGTCGGTTTTTTAAACATAGTTAGGTATGTTATGTTCAGTAGTTTTTGCACCCACAGCGAACAAATAGACAAGAATTGCAGAAGAAATCTTTTTGTGTTTAGAATTCTTCGTTTTTTTAAACGTAGTTATGTTAAATGTTCAGTAGTTTTTGCACCCACAGCGAACGAATAGACAGAAAATCTTTTTGTGTTCAGAATTTTTCGTTTGACATAACTTAACCAATATTTTTTTTAATATCTCAAATCGTAGACAGAGAATCGTCTCAAATGTACAGACCAAGAACATTAAAAATTTCCTTGTACTCAGACACAGCAACTTTACAATTTTATAATAGTATAGACCATAGATTATATTTGTGTTTTTTTAATATAATAGTAGACCATAGATTGTATTTATGTTTTTTTAAATTAACAATTTAATTATAACGATGTTTGGCGACGCGACGTATTATCAGATTTTATTTGTGTTTGTAATTTGTATACAATGCTCGTTGCTCGTGCTAAAAAAAAATTGTTAGGTCATTAAATATTATTAAGTATTTTAACTATTGGCAGGTTTTTTGATTAAATAACGTCGGTAGGTCTATAGTCATTGTAGGTACATCATGAATGTATAAAACCTCTGGATAGAATGCGCTATAGACGAGAATTATCACAAAAATGGCGGCGGCTAACCATATTTATGTGAGTACAATTTTATAACATTATACAGATTAGCTCAGCATTAAGTCGTCCATTTGTTTATAAGAGGATAACTGATTCTAATACAAAGTAATAAATTACTTGTACCTAATAATAATTATATTATTATTTCCGCACGTTCATAACTATACAATCATCTGATTGATATCATTGCACTATAATTACGGAGTTTCCTATAAATACAATTAAAATAAATTGTTTAATAAGAGCTTATAAAATATACTGTAGTAAACGGGTTTTTTTATAGTCGATCAGCTCGCGTTTGACCATAATCTCACCTGATGGTAAGTGATGATGTGGTCGACGATGGAGCACGTTTGCCTAGAAGCAACGTATTCACTCTTGACTAAAAGACTCCCAGGTTATAGCTGGAACCACGCGGTTCCCAAACCCGAGGGGGCCATCTCGAATCCGGAGATGGCCCGGGTCAAGCCGGGGTGCGAGGGAAATGCTCTTTGGGCCACATTACACCCTGGCGTCAGAAGACCCTAGACGGCGTGCGGTTTTAGTCGGTAAGAGTCCGACATAACCTGCCCCGCTGGCCGCGGGGTGGGTATCCATGAGGATTTCCGCACGAAAAAAAAAAAAAAAAAAGGTTATAGCTTGCCGGAAACACAGACTTGTGGAGGATCATTATACTAGTTTACATATGTACATACATATGCTCACGCCTTTTTCTCTCCGGGGTAGGCAGAGACAACAGCCCGTCATCTGCTTATATCAGTTTGACCACGAGAAATCATAACTGCGGATTTGGCTGGACCTCGATATTCTCCGTGAAACGACTGCCATCTGACCTTCAAAACCCAATGGTGACATTAGGCGATATCGAAGCATTGCAGTTAGCCCGTTGTTGTTGGACATTTTAGGGCTCCAACTACCCGTAACGACTGCCATAGATGTTTGTATGGCAACCGGGACCGACGGTTTAACGTGGCACGACCAGGGCCTCGATTCTGCTAAAGGCAAACCACTGTAATACCACTGACACTCTTGAAATGCTATTTAATTGTAGACTTTACCGTTATACAGGTAAAGTCTAAAATCAAATGAAAATAATTCATTTAACTTTTTCATTCGTTCTACAAAATGTCATTTGACTTTAGACTATAACCTGATTGCAATAGAGTCTACAATTAAATGGCATTTTTTAAAGTGTCAGTGGTATATCTGTGGTTTGTCATTAGCAGAATCGAGGCCCAGACCAATGCAAATACCCATATTCATGCATACAAATATTTGCACTGAGCGTGGATCGAACCCGATCGGCCGCGTTCACTACCGCTACGCCACAGAGACTGTCCCCTACCAAGTTATAACCCTACCAAGTACCTAGGTACTCCAATTGAACAGAAACAGTTCATTGTACAACTATAAGACGCTCTTACATAACCGATAGATAATTAATTTTCGTATGAATACGTTTCTAACAAGTAAAGATAAGACGCTACGGACACAAACTTATCTATCGCCATTGCAATTGATTACCTATTTCTTGTCCACTGCAGTTTGATAAGAGCGATTGAATGTCCCATGATGTATTGAGACTGCTGTGTGGTTGTGCGGTCGATGTTAGGGCCGTAAAGTTTTGATATATCATCATCATCATCATCATTCTCTGAACCTTTTTCCCAACTCAGTTGGAGTCGGCTTTCCAGTCTAACTGTGATGCGGCTGAACTTCGATATTTTCCGTGGAGCGACTGGGTAATGGACTGCTGAGACGAGGTCTCGGGTTCGATCCCAGGTTCACCACGGCACACACCAATGACTTTTCGGTGCTTTTCGAAGTTATGTGTGTATTTATAGCAGGTTTATTAGTGCCTCGGAGAGCACGTTAAGCTGTCGGTCCCGGTTGCCATATAAACATCTATGGCAGTCGTTACGGGTAGTTGGAGCCCACAAAAGTCCAACCAGTCTAACTTGGAACTTCGATATCGCCATTGGTCATAATGACCATTGGTTGTGGAGGTCAGATGGCAGTCGCTCCACGGAAAGTATCGAAGTTCAGCCGCATCACAGTTAGACTGGAAAGCCGACCCCAACTGAGTTGGGAAAAAGGTTCAGAGATCGCTCGCTAGTCGCTAACCATCGTTCGCTGATTTCCACATGGTGTGTACCTGGCATTAGATGTTGCATTCATTATGTAATATTGAAACAGACAGTGTATTGATCATTTCAATTGACTGTTGCATGTAAAATTCAGGTCAATATTGTATTTAGGACGAATCAATCAGAGCTAGTCATTTCTAAGATTTAAATGCAACTAAATTGACACAATTATCTGTACAAACAAAGTGTCTGTTTGTCATATCTAGGTATATGTTACGACTAATACCCGATGTGCGGCTGCACCTAGTTTTAGCCGGTTAGGTTAGGTTAGGTTAGGTTAGGTTAGGTTAGGTTAGGGTAAGTGGCTACACAGTGCACTTCGGGTATTAGCCGTAACATATATACAAATCAATAAAATTGGAGTGTCTGTCTGTAATATTAAAATAACCGCTTTTTACTAAGTGCATTTGGATGTACACACGAACACATAATACCAAAAGAAGCTGTAGGTATGTCTGTTTGATTTTTAACTAACCTAACCTAACCTCTAAAATGGCTGGACCGATTTTCACGCGGGAATTTAATTGAAAGATACCTTGCTGATTTAACAAGGAGTAACATAGGTAGTACTTTAATTTTTGGAAAAATAATTAGGGTTCCGTGTAAAAATTAAACTGTTAAAATATCTAATAAGTCTTTTCAAGATCAATAACTTATTTTCTGTTTGACAAAATTAATAACTTAACGTATTTCCTATTTTGTATAGTTTTCTCCTATACATTAATTTTTAATGGAAGCGACCTCGCAGAGTATACACTGACCAAAGTAATGAGTTATTTGCAAAAAGGGCAGGTCAAAAGCACAAGAAACCGGCGGGCTTGTATGAAAGGTTTAATGACAGTAGAGGAAGCGCGTGAAGTATGTAAACACTGTAGCAGATTGCGGGCTGTTGTCTCTGCCTACCCCGGAGGGAAGATTGATTATATATATATGTCTGTATGTATGTAAGTGTTATCATACTTATCATATTCACGTGCCTTGCATAAAAATAACTAATAGTTATGAATTATCACAGCAGAATGCATGACAAAATTATTATACTTCATTGTATTTCATAATTATATAACAAGCAACCTATGAACTTAACAATTGTATACCAATTATACTACAATTTATGTTGATAATTAAATATTCTACAGCATTCTACACAGCGCCCTCTAGACCCAAAGTAAGTATAGTTTAACTAGCTTGTGTTATGGCCTCTTGAATGCGGATAAACATAGATAATAATTTTTGTTTTAAACAGGTACATAAATATTATACTTATAGTCATTCCACTCCTTATTTTTGCGTTTGACAGCAGTTTTAGAATGTAACTATTGCATTAATCGTACAAGTAAACTTGGAAATGCGTGACTAAGAAATTATATAAACTGGCGTATCATATGTATCTACCCTATTTATAACTCATTACCAAAATTAAAATGCTTTATTTGTTTCGGTTGATTTAATTTTTACGATTATTTGCTCACTCAATGAAAACGGCTACACTCTACCATATCTAGTGTTGGGATCGAATGAAATCGCTGCAAATTACGAATCCAAAATAATCGTTCACACTTACTTACATTTACGTCAACATAAAAGTTGTTGTAACATATAAGCTTATTATATTATGTATTATGGATTCTTGTACGTGTTTTCAATGGCTAATCATCTCATCAAAATATTGAAGTGTAGGGATTAAAAGGTTTCATCATATTATACGTACGAAAAGCACCGAGCCCACTCGTCTTCGACAGCATTTTAAAACGCAGCCACAGCTTCCTCGGCATTCATAAAACGTTTATCTCGGTGTTTTCTTTCTTTTCAGAAAAAAAATAAAAATTGCAAGGTGTGAGGTCAGGGCTATACGGCGGGTGACCCAGTAATTCAGCAAAGAGTTTTTACCATGACAAAAGAAATGAGCCTAAACTCGATAGGCTTATCTTATTGGCGTAAACCCATAACAGGTAATCGGTATGAACAGCCTATAAATGTCGCCGAATAATTAATGCATTGTACACGAATAAAGAATGTTTTTTACAAAACATAAAATTTTGTTGGAAGATCAAAATAATAGTCATTATTTATTATTATCATGATAATAAAAATAAAACTATTTTTCACAGATTTTATTGCGAATTATTTTAGTCAGTTACACATCTGGCACTCAAAAGAAGAAGAAGAAATAAAATATCGAAGTTCGAAATCGATTGCAACTTCTTCAGAGATAATGTCGATTATTGTTTGAAATCGGTCAGGTTACGCATTTGGACATACTTATTTGACAGAAAATTGAAATGTCAAACGCAAAAATAAGGAGTGGATTGACTATAGAGACCTAGAATGGCAACCTATGGAAATAATAGCCACTACTTTTTGAGTTCAC
This sequence comes from Lithosia quadra, assembly GCA_963576445.1. Taxonomy (NCBI): domain Eukaryota; kingdom Metazoa; phylum Arthropoda; class Insecta; order Lepidoptera; family Erebidae; genus Lithosia; species Lithosia quadra. The sequence continues at coordinate 3,846,566 of OY754903.1, forward strand.
TACAACTTACCATCAGGTGGAGGCATTCAATATGACACTCTGCTCAGTACTTGTTAGATGCTCTCGACAGGTTGCAGCGACGCGCGGCCCGTATTATTGGGAGTCCCGAAGTTACCAATACTCTCGAGCCCCTGCAATTGCGCAGAGATATAGCATCGTTGGCAGCTTTTTACCGCATATACCATGGGGAGTGTTCCGACGAGCTCTACCAACTAGTCCCACCCTCTCCATTCCTATACAGAACAACACGTGCAAGGCTGAGATACCACCCTCATATGGTGCAAACAATTCCATCAAGAACCAAGCGGTTCGGTGCCTCTTTCCTTTGCCGCACCATCAAAACCTGGAATTCTTTACCAGCTCACGTGTTTCCTTCCTCATACAGTCCCGGGTCCTTTAAGCGGGGCGTGAAAAAGCATTTGATGAGGCCGTCAAGCTGAGAGCCACCATTTTGGCACTATCGGTGTTTGCAATGGTGACTCCCATTCTAGAGACTTTGCCTCAGCTTACCATCAGGCGAGGTGAAGTCATGTTGACGTGACCGACATAAAAAAAAAAAAAAAAAAACACACTAAACATAAACCAGGCCAATGCAAATAGACATAATATGCATATAAATTTTTACACTGAATGGGAATCAAACCAGCGACCTCCGATGTAGCATTTGAACGCAACCGCCACGCCACGCGCCACGGAGGTCCGTACTAAACTCCGGTAAACTCCTATAAATTGAAATGTCCCAAGACATGTTTTTTGTGCTGCAGATAAGAACAAATCATAACTTCGTCCTTTATCGTCATATCAAAAATAACAAAATTTGAAAATAATACAAGTTATGATAGCATAGCAGATAATTCATAATCATGGATGTATAAATCCTATGGAAGGAACGCGTTGGTAGGACTTCGGTTTATCCCCACACGATATAAGGGCTGTGAGGGGGTGGAGAGGGTTTGAAGAATAAGTTGAGAAACCCCCCCCTTTTTGAGATACGATTTTTTTAATATTCTAACCTAACTTTCGTAAAAACAAGATTTCTTAATGGTTTAAAAAAAAATACCAACCTAACCTAACCTAACCGAATCTATCCGAGTCGGGGTGTTGAAAATTTCGTAAAAAAACAAGATTTCTTGGTGGTTTAAAATAAAAATACTAACCTAACCTAACCTAACCTAACCGAATCTATCCGAGTCGGGGTGTTGAAAATTTCGTAAAAAACAAGATTTCTTGGTGGTTTAAAATAAAAATACTAACCTAACCTAACCTAACCGAATCTATCCGAGTCGGGGTGCTAATAAAGTTAGTGTTGTGTAAAAAAAATATGAACTCCGAACCCGTGTGGGGATAATCTAAAGTTAAGCCAACGCGTTAAAGAACACAACTGACTGAAATAAATTCAATAAGTATAATGATATCAATTCATAATTAACAGATTTAATAAAATGACTTAATTGATATTGCTAACAGTAGATGTAAGAAAAAATGTTACTAACAAATTAGGCCTAGTTGAAATTAATAAATGAATTTGAATTTGATTTTGACTTAAGTCGCCGTACTTACATATGAGTACAAGTCAGCTTTATACAACCCATTCGGTTTAAGTAGCAAAAAAAAAATACAGAATATCTTGTATAGTGAAATTGTGTACAAAAACCATAGTGACAACAAGAAAAAATATCCAGGAATCACATTTTTGGGTCACACATTACAACCCAAAATTCACTCACACATGGTTAGCCGCCGCTAATTTTTTTTTTATACCACTTAGGTGGCAGACAACACACGGCCCACCTGATGGGAAGCGGTCACCGTGGCCTACGGACGTGTGCAACACCAGGGACATCACACTCGCGCTGCCGACCCTGTAAAAAACTTCTATATTGCCCTTATTGAAGAACCCCATATTGTAGTCGCTAAGGAAAACCACACACAGACTCGTCTTCAGCGTTCCGTCCGAAAGTTTTTACGTTCATTTTCAATGTTTATTATATTTTTTCAACATTACACAGGTGTTTTTCATAATATTATGGTACCTACTTAATCAATTTTATTTTTGTGACAATGTACAAATAAAAACTAATTATTTTAGTAATTGTTTACGAAGAGTCAGGTCATTGCATTGGCATTTAGGAAAATGTCAAACAATGACCGGCTGAAGGGTAGGCAATGTAGTTTTCATTGTTTACCTTTTAATTCTTATAATACACTCGAGAGCAATGAATCCGGGTCACTTAAAGAATCCTAAAAATCTCGGAAACTAAAAATGCTAGGTTAATGCAATAAATTGTATTTAATAGACAATGTAATACTCCTTAAATGAAGGTATTAAAACTTCTTAGTTATTGTAAAGTTATATCATAAAAAAATCAAATTTGAAAAAGGGCCACTTTCGAAGATGGAACTACGAAATTACAGCATTTGGTTTTGCTTTTGTTTGTAATCTGTCATTTATGTGGGTACATAAACCATGTTGATAGTGCTCTATATTCATTATTCAAGCTGAAATTATGTCGCTTACGCCTGAAGAATGCACCAGAATACTTACAATGCTGGAAACCGGCCGGAGTCAGCGCGATACAGCCAGGACTGTCGGTGTGTCGCTGTCAACAGTACAAAGAGTTCTCCGACGTTACGAAGAAACTGGTTCTAACCTACGCAGACCAGGAACGGGCAGAACCAGGTGTACCACAGCACGAGAAGACCGATACTTGGTGAACACCATGCTTCGAAATCGCTTTCTCACAGGAACTGAACTCACCAATCAGTTTCGACGCCTCGGAGGAAGTAACCCAAGTGCATGGACAGTAAGACGTCGGCTTGCTGAATCTAACTTAAAACCCCTTAGACCTGCAAACGGCCCTAAACTGGAGCGTGGGCATCGTATTTCGAGACTAAGATATGCCCAGAGCCACGTAAATTGGAGTATTGAAGATTGGTCAAAAGTTATGTTCTCCGACGAATCAAAATTTATGCTCTACAAGCACGATGGAAGACACAGAGTGTATCGAAGACCAGGGGAAAGATTCAAGCAAGCATGCATCGAAGAAAAAGTAGCCTACGGTGGTGGGTCTGTACTTGTGTGGGCCGGAATTTCTTCTGAAAGTCGCACAGAGCTGGTGATCATAGAAAACGGCTCTTTAACTAGCGTAAGATATGTGGAAGAAATCCTCAATGATCACGTTGGTCCATTTATGGTCAATTTAGGTGAGGATGCTATATTTATGCATGACAATGCCCGACCTCATACAGGTAGGATTGTGAATGACTACCTTCAAGAGATGAACATTACTCGTATGGAGTGGCCAGCGCGCAGCCCGGATATCAACCCGATCGAGCATGCTTGGGACGAGCTAGGCAGATGCGTAAAACAACGAAACCCTCCCCCAATCACGCTTCGTGAGCTCAAAATTGCTCTCACAGAGGAATGGGAGAATATTCCCCAAAATCGTATAAGGAACTTGGTGTACAGCATGCCAAACCGCGTAAACGCAGTAATGGAAGCACGAGGAGGCAATACGAAGTATTAAAATTCAAGAAAATCGTAATAAAGTTCAAAAAATTCATGTTTCCTATTTTTGTTTTAAGGAGAGATCAGCAGTTTTTTTCTTTATGTAATTTTGTGTTAATAAAATGTATGGTGACTCATATTTTTTTTACTTTCATTTAAGGAGTATTACATTGTCTATTAAATACAATTTATTGCATTAACCTATCATTTTTAGTTTCCGAGATTTTTAACATTCTTTAAGTGACCCGGATTCATTGCTCTCGAGTGTATTACTATGTATTATGGGCGGAATCTACTTACTACTTAACTAAATAAACACTTTCTTGCAACAAACATGGCGGACTAAAACTTTAAAAATGTTTCTACTCATATTTTATTACTTGAATTTTGGAGGCGAATAAATTTAATTGTATTTTTGCCAATAACCGGTATTATTTCTCTTTTTTTGTATTGTGTACAAAGGGGGCCTAAAATGAAACATCTCCTTTCATCCAAATACTATGGTCGTTCTAGCTTGATAGAGTACTTACACATAATATACCTACATTCGAACATTCGCAATCGCATTTATAAAATTAGTAAGATTCCTTATCCTGAGAATTAGAAGAAAGAAAGATTTAATCCTTTACATGATTTACATTTTACATTTTTTATTCATTACATTTTTAACTATATGTAAAGATTGTACATTACATACATTACATGTACATTACATACATCACATGTACATGTACGATCATTACATGTACAATCTTTACATACACATTTATTCATGGTCACACACATTTATGGTCTACGACTTAAAAGTCGCACAGCGGGCTATGGAGCGAGCTATGCTTGGAGTTTCTTTAATGAATTAAATTCGGAATGAGGTCATCCGACAAAGAACTAAAGTTACCGACATAGCTCGCAGAATAAGCAAGCTGAAGAGGCAATGGGCTGGCCACATCTGCCGAAGGACTGATGGCCGTTGGAGAAAACGAGTCCTAGAATGGAGACCGCGAATTGGCAAACGGAAAGTAGGACGCCCCCCAGCACGATGGACGGACGACCTGAAAAAGGTAGCTGGGATAGACTGGATGCGTAAGGCGGAGGATCGGGTGCTATGGCGTACATTGGAGAGGCCTATGTCCAACAGTGGACTGCAATAGTCTAATTGATTGATTGATGATTTGACATTTATTCCATACAATTCATAACATGTTTTAATGCCTTTACAAGTATGGCGAGTGTGACGCCCCTGGTGTTGCACACGTTGACACGTCCATAGGTCACGCACGGTGACTGCTTCCCATCAGGAAAGCCGTGTGCTTATCTGCCACCTAAATGTTATGAAAAAAAGATGCAGAACCATGGAATATTCTTGTTTGGGGTAGCGTATATGCGTCATATTCTTGTCATAATAAAAGTTTTGCCTAGATTTATGACTAGTACGTGCCTTATGGTACTAAAAATTACATAAAATTTTATATTCTATTGACAACATGGTGACCCTTGGGGCTCAGGTCAAGGTACCTGTAGTGGGTATCTGTGTTACGTCACAGCTAAGGGCAAGGGTCTAGCTATCCATGATATCCATCTATACTATTATAAAATTGTGAAGTAGTTACGTATGTCTGTACCTACATTGGACATATTTCGATTCTGAAATTTTTTTTGGAATTCATGTTTGTTTGTTCGCAATGTATGCGAAAACTACTGAACCGATTTTGATGCAGTTTTTTGTTTGAAAGGGTCTTAGTCAGACTTAAAATTTTAGTCAAAAAACGCGACCACCGACGCGCGACGTCCACGCGGGAAGTTACCAGGCATGCCTGGCAACCTGCCCTTGTCCTAATTATTTGCGGTCGGCGCAACATGTCATTCTCCTCAGGGTCGGCGCAACATGTTATACATTCCTGTCAGATGCCATCTCCTCAGGATGCGGGCTGGAACCTCCACGCGGTGCACCCGGGCAACGGAGGCGAGCAGCGCCTCCCACTCGCCACGGGAGACGCTGCTGCCTGCGGCCATTCCGGCCGGGGTGGGAGTGGCTCCCTAAAGGGCTGCTCCGAGGTGAGCCACGTGTCCCTCTGACTAGCAGACGGGCACAGAGATAGCAATCCATGAGGATTTCCGCACGATAAAAAAGAAAAGATGCCATTTCCTCAGTCACTCCCTTCCTTGCCATATCCTCTTTCACGCATTCCATCCATCTTTTCTTAGGGTCACCTCTGCACCTAACGCCCTCCACATTCGTACTCAAGAATAAACTTAATAAATATTAAAAAAAACTAATGACGATAAAGTGCATGACATTTTTTATTACCGCTAAAGGTATTGATGTAAACAGCAGGGTTGCCAAACATAGATTTTCTTTTCTCGTACACGGCAGCTTAAAAATCTCCTACTTTGACTTTTAAGCCTCGTACATTTCGATAAGAGGCCATTCATTAATTACCTTGTTGAATATGTATGTAAATGTCTCGAGGCGGGCTGGTCAGCAATGAAGAACTACGTTTTTTTCGCAAATAACAAAATCAAGATAATAATTTCTAGATTATGGAAATCCCTCCCTCGTTACATTATGTATGACTTGAACCAAATAAAATCGGGCCGTCTTGGGTTTACAGATGCTGGGGTGTAAAGTAGCACATAAGGTATTTTCCTCGCATACCTCAGCTGACCCTGAGCCATCTACGGCACTAAGATGTCCCCCTCGGGTGTGGGAATCACGGCGTCCCCATCTTGTCATTCCCCATCCCGCCGCCCTGGTCTGCTTCTCCTGGGGCAACAGACGGTCTTACCTGTCACCCCAGGCCTGCGCTCATGGAGAACGTGTTCTCGTACCTACAAAAGATCATAACGACAAATGTATCTTATACTTGTACGACAAATCTCGTTGGCAACCCTGGACGGAAATATATGTTCATTTTGTTTTTAATATAAGGCACAGGATACTTTATTAAGATCTTAGTTGTGAGCCAATATTGGTATAGGTCGGTACCTGGTTGCGTTGTTTGATGTTATTTTTTAATTAAATTTGCTAAGGGTTATCTTTGTAACAGCAAGCTTGGGTACGTATTTGCTTTTTTCTTGCATTAATTTTATTCCATTCGCGCTCGCTTATAGGTGAATCATGAAAGGAGATGCTGCATAAATGTATCCCGAGTCTGAGTCTGGGTCCTAAATTGTACAGTATTTAGAACTCAGGCAATATGGTTTTCAGTTTTCACTATTTAATACTCATAATATTGCGTCATTTCATTGTTAAATCAAATTAATTACAACAGTACAACGACTAGGGATTTTACATACCTACCGAACATCCATCCATGGTTTAATAATTTAAATCGACCCATCAAATTCAGCCCTCACGCGTCACTCTGCTGTCACCTACTGAACCAGAGGGGACTCTGTCGGACTCGACCCGACTGAAGCCACCCCCCATCTTGGGTCTTCGAGCACCGGGTTAGAAGGTGGCCCAAAAGACATTTCCCTCGCACCCTGGCTGACCCGGGCCATCTCCGTGAGAGCCATTATAGTGTCCATGAATCGGAGATATAGTCAACAAATGCTTAAAACCGACGACATCCACGCGGGCGGAGCCACGGGCATAAACATGTCTATCGACCACAAATTATAATTGATTTCAAAATTTATTAGTTACAATAGATTTTAAACTCTCTCTTTCAATATTGTAGATACTTAGCATAGCACGTAGCATATTGCTTTTTTGTGCTAAAAATATCTACTATTTTTTTAATACTTAGCTGTGTTTGCAACTTCGCCCGCCTTTAGATTTTCACATACAAACATACAGGTCAAACATTGAACTTCTTTCAAATTCAATTAGAAAAATGATCGAAACTAAATACTTAATATAACCACCCCTGCTGAGGGGGGGGGGGGATTTTTGTGGGGATTTCCGCACGAAAAAAAAGGTGTCGGCGCAACATGTGATTCTCCTCAATACATTCCTGTCAGATGTCATCTCCTCAATAACTCCCTTCTTTGCCATATCGTCTTTCACGCATTCCATCCATCTTTTCTTAGGCCTACCTCTGCCTCTAAAGCCCTCTACGATACTTTGAACCTTTTTAACAACATTACTTTCATCTCTTCTCTTATTATTAATTAAACGGTTTCATTTAACTTCACCTGACCCCCTTCCAGTTGTTGGACCGGTCTGATATTTGGCAGGAATCTATAGTTCTAATGACAATACAATTTAACACCGTTTAACTTAGAAACCCAGGTTCACCATGGCACACACCAATGACTTTTCAATGCTTTTCGGAGTTATGTGTGTATTTATCGCAGGTTTATAAGTGCCCGGTTAATGGCAATAGGCTCACCACCTATTAGATTGGGACCTAAACATAAACTGGCGAAATGTGGGTGCTAGCACCTCTGCCTACCCCTTCAGGGATATAGGCGTGAGTTTATGTTATATGTTATGTTATGTTAACTTAAAAAAACTTTTTACTTATTACATACAATAGTTAAGTTAGGTATGGTTAGGTATAAACCTACTTGTAAAATTTCTGTGATGGTGTAAAATAAAGTATATTTATATTCTTTTCTAGTTCTATTCTACGCAATACTATGATTTAACTGTTTCGGTTTTATTTATTAAGCAAATATTAAGTAATGAAGTCATTAAAAAGTTACAAAGTTAAAGTTGTGAAAGGCGTCAATGACCAGTGCATATTGCTTACTAAGCAGATTAACGACAGTGGTTCAACTCTGTTCAAGTAATTTATTTATACTATTTAGGTGGCAGACAAGCGCACGGTGTTAGGAGGTAGGACACGACGGTATCTCCCGCCCGAAATGAGCTGTCCGACTGGGGTAGTACCTCCGGCTATAATAACCATCGTGTTGTGTTCCCGCTGGTAAGTAGGGTAGCCCGAGCTCACTGTACCCCTCCTCCTCCCATCCCTTCCTAGCCTTCCCACCCTTTCCCAGCTCTCCCCCTTCCCCTTCAGGGTAGGCAGCGCGTGTGTGACACCCTTAGTGTTGCACACGTTCATAGGCCACGGTGACCGCTTCCCATCAGTTGGGCCGTGTGCTTGTCTGCCACCTAAGTAGTATAAAAAAAAAACAGGGGTGGCCCTTGCGTCTGAACGAACGTAAGTCTAATTTAAAACATTCATTAAAGGGTGTTACTAGATCCCGTACGTATTACCGCCCATTCCGAGATTCGCGTCCATGTGCGGTGTCTATGTGTGCGTCGTCGCTTAAACAGATATTGTATGGAGTTTAAGTTCTGTATGAGTTTTGTTGCAGTTCCAAGATAGAGGAGACATCGTATCTGCTAGAAAACGCTAGCGATAAGGAGTGGTTATGTTGGAAAAGGAAGGAAATCTGATCCTCAGAGACCCGACCAGCCGTGTCCTCTCTGAGGTTGAGAGGGGGCGGGGGGAGGGTGGACTGAGATATCTTCTGTTCTGACAACGAATCTCTTTTCTCAATTTTTCTTACACTGGAGCAACTTTCTAACTTCCTCTCTCTTCCTGTGTCCACTCCCGTTATACTTCTGTTATTTGCTTGTATATTGTCACACATTACTGATAATAACACCGTCTCAAGGTTAATACATGTTCCAATGTATTGCAACATCGATGTATTGGATGTGTTGCGGTCATATTTAATGCCATTAGGGTCAAAGTAAAAGTGATTCAGAAAATCTACTAGTCATCTTTGAATGTACCACCAAAAACGACGATGGCGCAAAGGTTGGATTTAAGAGCAACACGGCACTAGTCTATAAGTCTTCTTCAACCTAGCGTTAATCCCAGTCGTATACAAAGCTTTCACCTCGGAGTCTGGGGTCCGCTTTACCAGTCTTAACTGCGGATTTGACTGGACCTCGATATTTTCCGTGAAGCGACTGCCATCGGACCTTCATAACCCAATGGTGACATTAAGCGATATCGAAGCATTGCAGCTAGACCGTTGTTGTTGGACTTCTTAGAGCTCCAACTACCCGTAACGACTGCCATAGATGTTTGTATGGCAACCGGGACCGACGGCTTAACGTGCTCTCCGAGACATGACCATATTTATGCATACACATATTTGCACTGAGCGGGGATCGAACCCACGCCTCCTGCGCAGCGGCCGCATTCACTACCGCTACGCCACAGAGGCTGTCTAATAACCCAAGTATTTTTAAATATCTCCAATGACAGACACAGCTACTTCACAATTTTATAATAATATAATTTATGATGTATAAATTGTGAGATATCGTTTTTCTAGGATTTATATAAAAATGTAATCAAAATCGTTTTATCCGAGAGCTGACCTCGGATTATAAGACGATTTCAATAATTGGGATTATTATATTAATTAAGAAGCTTCAACCGTTTTTTAGAGATTTTCTGCAGCATCTTTAGATGGACCAGTTATCGGTCATTTATACAAATGAATTGAATATTGAGTGCCTGTTTGTAATATTAAAATAACCCACCCACCCCCCTTTTTTGGGCTTCCCTTCAGGGTAGGCATCGCGTGTGTGACACCCTTAGTGTTGCACACGTTCATAGGCCACGGTGACCGCTTCCCATCAGGGTGGCCGTAAAAAACCCGCTTTTTACTGAGGTACGTACACATACCCACATATACAACAACAACATTTTCTACAATTTTTGTCTGTCTGTTTGTCTGTTCATTCTAATCTATGAAATAGCCGGATCGATTTTGATGAAACTTTCACTGCAAAATAACTGATATAACAAGTAATAACTTAGGGTACTTTTATTTTGGAAAAATAATAAGTATTCCGAGAAAAAAATTAAAAGCTTAAAAACGGACGCAGTCACGGGTATAGCTAGTCTACCTATATAATGTACGTTCCCTCCATATGGCATCGCCCTGGCACACACCCTGTATACCTACCTAGGTACTTATCATATATAGTCCACGATACGTAATCGATTTTTCGGTTCTTGGCACAGAATGTGGTCGCCTTTGCGCCGATTAAGGTATAGATACACTTAGACGTGAATATAGTACGAGATTCAAAGTATTTTTTTAAATTGTAAGGAATATAATAGGTACGCAAACATACGTGTCAGTATTAAAATTTTTTTTTTTTTTCAGAATTGTTTATATACCTAACAAAACCCAAGTTTTTTTGTATTTATCTCTAATATACAGACACAGGTAATTTACGATATTATAATACTATTAGCTTTTGCCCGCGGCTTCGCCCGCGTGGATGTCGGTTATCGCGACCAAACATAGCCTATGTCTCTAGGTCCAATCTAATCTACCCCTATACCAAATTTGATTAAAATCGGCTCAGCGGTTCAGGCGTGAAAGCGTAACAGACAAACAGACAGATACTTTCGCATTTATAATATTAGTATGGATAAATTAGTGTAATCTAAATTAACTTTGAGATTGTGTACCTATCTCCAGCCTAACCTAAGCCTAACAAATAAAGACGTAGTAAATATGTTTGTTGATCACTAAATCAGTGGTATTAGGTTTATAATTGTACATAAGTAATCAGTCAATTGAATATAAATAACTTTTATTATTCTAGAAAATTTATTAATGTAATCAAAGACCATTATAACTATCATCGTCTTTGATGTAATTAAATAGTCTTATGCCCGTGCCTCGGTAAGCACGTTAAGCCGTCGTCGGTCGGTCCCGTTTGCCATACGAACATCTATGACAATAGTGTTAGGACTATTCACCATTGTTCTACTAGTATAAGAAGCAGGAAAAAAATTCACATCTGTTCTACTATGCGGTATGACAAAAAATGTCAGGTAGTTGGACCCCTAAAAAGTCCGACCTACACTAGTCTACCTACAGAACTTAGATATCGTCAGTGCGTTGTGGAGAACAGATAGCAGTCGCTTCACGGAACATATCGAAGTACGCCGCTTCGTAGTTAGACTGACAGCCGACCCCAACTGAGTTGGGAAAAGGCTCGGAGGATGAAATTTTCTATGTGTGAAAGTGCCTTTATAGAGCTATTGTGCGTATATTTTTTGTAACATTTTTCTTTGGGCTTCCGATTGAATATCAAGTGTAGTTGTGTTGTTAAGACCACATAGATGTTTATGGAACCCTAGTTTGGAACCTACAGAATACCGCGGCCATAATAACCATCGTGTTGTGTTCGGTCCCGCCGGTAAGTAGGTAGGGTAGCCAGAGTTCACTGTACCCCTCCTCCTCCCACCCCTTCCTAGCCTCCCCGTCCCTTCCCAGCGCTCCCCCCTTTCCTTCAGGGTAGGCAGCGCGTGTGTGACACCCTTAGTGTTGCACACGTTCATAGGCCACGGTGACCGCTTCCCATCAGGTGGGCCGTGTGCTTGTCTGCCACCTACGTAGTATAAAAAAAAATTTAGTGTACAAAGACATGAACATTAAAAAACCTATGAATGGCATTTATGTAACGATAAATCGCTCCCCTCCCCCCAAACACCAGATATTAAAAAAATACAGTTTTTTCAATTCCTCTTTTTATACCAAGTGGCAGACAAGCACACGGCCCACCTGATGGGAAGCGGTAACCGCGGCCTATCGACGTGTGCAACACTAAGGGCGTCACACTCGCGCTGCCTACCCTGTGAAAACCTTCTAATGCCCTTTTTGAAGAACCCCATATTGTAATCACACAGGAAAATAATTCCTTCTTTTGTTACAGGAAACAAGATGTCGGTCGAAACCATTATCCCAGAAGACAGGTCCGCCTCATCAGCCGCTTCCATGCGGTCCGAAGACGCTGATTCCACCAAGGATAGTGCCACAGACTCGCTGAACAGTCTACTGAAGAATACGGAGACAGATTGCGGAGACACGTGCATGGATATCAAGATAGAGTGTGAAGGAGAGACGAAATCAAAACGTAGAGTATATTGCAGTAAGTTTATTTATTTATTTATTTAGACACACCAACAACCATAACATAACATAACATAACATAAACTCACGCCTATATCCCCGAAGGGGTAGGCAGAGGTGCTAGTACCCACATTTCGCCAGTTTATGTTTAGGTCCCAATGTAATAGGTGGCGAGCCTATTGCCATTAACCGGGGACTTATAAACCTGCGATAAATACACACATAACTTCGAAAAGCATTGAAAAGTCATTGGTGTGTGCCATGGTGAACCTGGGATCGAACCCGAGAACTCGTCTCAGCAGTCCATTACCCAGACCACTAGGCTACCGCGGTACACATTATACAACATTGTCTTTTTAATAGGTACAGAGTAAAAATATTCTTATATGTAGATCAATTAGAGGCATGTGCAGTTCACACCATAACATGATAATATTATATTATACTCTCAAGTGCCACTTATTAGAATACAGTAATTATTGAGTTTACATTATTATACAAGTATATAAAGAAAATCACGAAAAGAAATTTAACTTTTATACAACTTAGATGGCAGACAAGCTAACGGAGGTAGGACACGACGGTACCTCCCGTCCGAACTGAGCAGTCCGACTGGGGTAGTACCTCCGCCCTACAGAACCCTCCCGACTCCTCAGAAGAGTCCCCCTCCCCCTTTTGCCAAGGGTATGGACTGGGACACTGTGGTTCCCAAACCCGAGGGGGCCATCTCGAATTCGGAGATGGCACGTGTCAAGCCGGGGTACGAAGGAAATGCTCTATGGGCCACCTTACCCCCTGGCATCAGAAGACCCTAGACGGTGTGCGGTTATAGTCATGAGTCCTACATAACCTGTCGCGCTGGCCGCGGGGGAGGTATCCATGAGGATTGCCGCACGACAAAAAAGGAATCTCATGTGTTAAGAATCAGTCGCCCATCCAAGAACTGACCTGGCTAGCATTGCTCAACTTTGGTATGTGTTTCCCTACTCAGTTACCTTAACCACGATTATTTCAATGTTGTGGTAAATATATAAGTTGCATTTTACCACTAGATAAAACCGCAATAGTTGTTGTTGCATAGAGTTTTGTACGACGCGGTAATCAAACTTGTGGCCTTGAGCTAGTGCGTACATAAGTTGTAGCATAATGTGCTTATTTAATGGTAGTAGGTGGCAGACAAGCATTCGGACCACCTGATGGGAAGCGGTCACCGTGGCCGCTCGCGCTGCCGACCCTGAAAGGGAGGGGAGCTGGGAAGGAGAGGGATGAAGGGTTTGGGGGTAGGGGGAGTTTAGAGAGTTGAGGATTTTGATGTGGTTTTTCTGTTTGAAAGGTCTTGGTCATACTTAAAATCTTACGTATTTTTGACCACAATCGATTGAGCAGAACCGGTGAAATAGCCAAAAAACGCAAAAATTGACGTCCACACGGAGCTGCAGGCATAGACTAGCTCAAAAACAAATCTGTCGATAAAAACTACACATTATACCGTATCCTCTGGCATATTATTTAAACCCGTATAATTATAGAAAAAAACATTTACAACTAATCAATATTCCATCCATCTTTAATTCGCAAATCACGACAGAATCAACCATAAACACAAACATTGAAAAAAACTACAGAATATAAAACTTAAAACTTCCTCAACATCAGTCAATAGACAAACATCTTCTATTTTTAATCACCGCAATGACAAAGGCATCGTACGCATTCAGCCTAGTAACAATATAGTCTGACAATGGAGGTCCTAGCGCTACAAAATGCGTAATAATGTTACCTCACGTTTTGCATACTAAAAAAGTTATGAAGTGCGATTTGATATTTCAATTCGTGGTGCCGTATAATTAATTGTAAGTTAAAGTTTATTATAGCAAAATTTTGTGGTACTTTTCACGTAAAAACGGCTGAACGGATCTGCGTTAATCCCAATCGTATCCAAAGCTTTCACCTCGGAGTCTGGGATCCGCTTTACCAGTCTTAACTGCGGATTTGGCTGGACCTCGATATTTCCGCCATCTGACCTCCCGTTCATGACACTTACAATTTTTTTTCTTCGATATTTGTAAAATGTGCGATTTTTTAATGATATTACTATGTTTTATTAATATTAGCAGGTGATAAAGTCCATAATATGAAAAGCAAAAGTCGCGTTGTCCAAATTTTTTTGAACAAATGCGACATCTTGTGTCTAATTATTTCACCTGGGAGATAAAGCTTACTTAGCTGATATGATTCCCAGGTGAAATACTACTTTGTTCACCAGGGCGATATCACCAAGGTGAGCAAAATTGAATAAACCTACTCACTTTCACGTTCATTATACGAAAGAAAAATAAAAAGAAAACGGACCCCTAAATTGAATCTCACAAGAAACAAACACGTGGTTGCACCTCTCAAATTAATTGTCATTCAAATTTATTCCTTGCCACATCGTGATAAGAACCACTAATACATAGCAATTGGTAATTCATATGCAAATATAACTTTGCTAGGTCAACGTGCGTTTGGTCTTGTTACGTCATTAGAATGACGTACGCGATTTTTATATTTGGGAATGGAGGTCACGATGATTAATCTTGGTTTATTGTTATTGAAAATCTAGGAATCCTTCGGGGATATAGGCGTGAGTTATGATGAATCTTTTTTTTTATACCACTAAGTAGGTGGCAGACAAGCATACGGCCCACCTGATGGAAAGCAGTTCCGTGGCCTATATGGACGTGCGCAACACCAGGGGCGTCACACTCGCGCTGCCGACCCTAATCTCGATGACAACCTACTTTTTTACCCGACTGCCAAGAAGGGTTATTATCATACTACGTAGGTGGCAGACAAGCACAGAGCCCACCTGATGGGAAGCGGTTACCCTGGCCTATGGACGTGTGCAACACCAAGGATGTCACACACGCGCTGCACACCCTGAAGGGAAGGAACTTTTTCCATCCCTGAGACTTTACCTTTAGCTTACCAACAGGCGTAATGAAGTTCTATTGACGTAACCAATATGAAAACAAACGTACATAACTAGACTTACTGTACATTCTGCGGAAAATTGCATAGAAATCACCTAGCAAAATGGTAGTGTAGTGAGCCGTGGTAGTGAGTGATGACAGCAACCCATTTATGTCCCACTGCTGGGTACGAGTCTCCTCTAACGAGAGAGCTGAGAGGGTTTACACCTTAATCCACACACGCTGGCCTAATGCGGGTTGGTGGATCGGACATGTCCTTAGAATTTCTTCTAGGACATGATTGTGGGTTTCCTTCACCGTCAGCAGATGGTAAATCATGTGCATTAGCACATAATACATTCCACAAAGTGAATTTCACTTCGGTACTGTCGGGCCGGATTTGAACTCGATACCTCTGAGAAGAGGCCGCGTCCTTATCCATTCTGCTACCATCGCTTATTATGTGTGATAAGTACTATATTTATGTTGAGTGAGTGATGGGCGTATGTAAAATTAATTCTCTGAGCGTACTAGATTTATATCCAGAAGACATCACTAGTACTTTGTTAGAATACATAGGTAGGTAGATGAGAGGTGTCGGTGAACACAAGGAGTTCATACTATAGTCAATCCACTCCTTTATTTTGCGTTTGACATTTCAATTTTCTGTCAAATAGTTATGTCCAAATGCGTAACCTGACCGATTTCAAACAATAATCGACTTAGTCTCTGAAGAAGTTGCAATCGATTTCAAACTTCAATTTATTTTATTTCTGCTCGATATTCAAATTTTTATACTTGTTTTGCGTGCCAGACGTATAATTGAAAAAAATAATTCGCAATAAAATCTGTTAAAAATATTTTTATTTTTATAATAATGATAATATTAAATAATGGCTATTATTGGATCTTCCTACAAAATTTTATGTTTTGTAATAAACATTCTTTTTTCGTGTACAATGTCAAAGTCAAAAATCATTTATATTCTGTACTAGCTGTTGCCCGCGGCTCCGCCCGCGTGGACGTCGATTTGCGCGTTTTTTTACTATATCGCATGTTCTAATGAGCCGATTGTGATCAAATATGCGTAAGATTTTGAGTCTAACCAAGACCTTTCTAATAAAAAAAAACCGCATCAAACCCGGTTCAGTACTTTTTACGTCCATCCTCCTCCTCCTGAATGTATCAATTATTCGACGACACTTAGGTACCTATAGGCTATTCATACCGATCATCTGTCATGGGTTTACGCCAATAAGATAAGCCTATCGAGTTTAGGCTCCATTGTTTTCATGGTAAAAACAATTTACGGAATTACTGGGTCACCCGCCGTATAATAGCCCTGACCTCACACCTTGCGATTTTTATTTATTTCTGAAAAAGGAAGAAAATACCGAGATAAACGTTTTATGGATGCCGTAGAAGCTGTGGCTGCGTTTCAAAAGGCCGTCGAAGACGAGTGGGCTCAGTGCTTTTCGTACCTACGTATAGTATTAATGAAAACTATTACCCTACACAACACAACTTAAATATTTTGATGAGATGATTAGCCATTGAAAACACGTAGGTACAAGAATCCATAATACACTATAAAAACAAAGCTTACATGTTACAACAACTTTTGTGTTGACGTAAATGTAAGTAAGTTTGAACGATTATTTTAGATTCGTAATTTGCAGCGATTTCATTCGATCCCAACACTAGACATGGTAGAGTGTAGCCGTTTTCATTGAGTGAGCAAATAATCGTAAATTTTAAATCAACCAAAACAATTAAAGCATTTTAATTTTGGTAATGAGTTATAAATAGGGTAGATACATATGATACGCCAGTTTATATAATTTCTTGGTCACGCATTTCCAAGTTTACTTGTAGGATTAATGCAACAGTTACATTCTAAAACTGCTGTCAAACGCAAAAATAAGGAGTGGAATGACTATAGGTACATACACGAGTTCATTTGTAGTTACAATATATCAACCATTATATTTTTGAAATCTCCTTTTAATGTCCTTCATTTTGATACCCTACTCGATAAGTAGAAGTAAAAAATATTTTTTGACAACATACATTAAAATAGCACCAGAAATCATAATTATGGTTTTGATGCACTCGGGAGATGCATACCTTTCATTTGAGATCTTTTTCATCCAAATCCGTCCAATAACTTGTAGATAATTTTATAAGGAATCCAAATATACCTACATCTATATTACTATGCATTCATTTAAATTCATTGAGATTGAGAGAAAGGTGTTGCACACGTCCATAGGCCACGTTGACCGCTTCCCATCAGGTGGGCCGTGTGTTTGTCTGCCACCTAAGTGGTATATAAAAAAATCTTCGTAAGAATACATCTGCCCCTGTCCCCCTGCGTACCGCGTCATGACGTCAGCCAGAAGCGCCGGAATTTATGGTCGCAGGGTACGCCAGATGAAAAGATAGAGGGGAACAAAGAAAACTACATACTAACATACATACATACGCGCGAAACACATTACCCTCGGTGCCGCAGTCGGTTAAAAAAATGTACCTAAATAACAAAGTATGTTTCGTTGATATTTATCTCAATGAAGTGCCTATAGGCTGTCGCAGACATATTATCTAGTTCCTAGATCTGCGAAGCATCAACACCTTGTTCAATATTCTTTATACGTAACATAATACTAGAACGCATACCAATTGAGATTGTTATGGCGATGCCTAAGTCCGAGATGAGGTTACGAACTGAGCTGTATATGAATGACAACTAGTGGCTTTCGTCCGTGGCGTATTTCGAACCCCGATGCACCCTTTTTAACTCACATAATATTTATGCTCATAATTTATAAGTTTTCCTAAAATGTATGGGATTCTACCGGAATTGTTCACATTTATGATTATTGCTCCGCTCCCTTGGGCAGTAGCGTGATGATATTCAGCCTATGACATTCACGGATAATGTGGCTTTCTATTGGTGAAAGAATTTTTAAAATCGGTCAGTGGATCCTGAGATTACCCCTTACAATTTAACAAATATACAAACACAAAAATTTTACTTCTTTATAATATTAGTATAGATGAATGACTAACTGGCCTTTCCCGGCTTCGCCTGTGTATTTCGAACTCCAATGCACTCTTGTTAACCCATACATTTATCAGTTTTCCTAAAATGTATGGCAATCTACCATTCTTCTTCTTCTTCTTCAACCTAGCGTTAATCCCAGTCGCATCCAAAGCTTTCACCTCGAAGTCTGGGATCCGCTTTACCAGTCTTAACTGCGGATTTGGCTGGACCTCGATATTTTCCGTGAAGCGACTGCCATCTGACCTTCACAACCCAATGGTGACATTAGGCGATATCGAAGCATTGCAGCTAGACCGTTGTTGTTGGACTTTACGACTTTAGGACGATATTTTAAAACTAAACTAAAACCACGCAGACGGAGTCGCGAGCACACAGCTAGTTACAAATAAATATCATATTACTTATCATTACAGCCACGTACTCAATTTTCGCACAAAGTGGCCCTAATACTCGTCATTGATAGATTACGTGGTCACACCATGATGTGTCACTTCGACCGACGTGATCTCGACTCGTAAGAGCAACCAGAAAGACGACAAATTTGATTCAATCGCTAGCTTAGGCATCGAGCACAGGGGCCTTACTCCGAAAAACGAAAGTCGTTGTTTGACAAATGGTCCGTTTTCGTTCGATCCGAAACGTTCATGTTCGATTTTCAGAGTAAGGCCCCAGGGCCGGATAATTTCACCGCGAACGATATCGCAAAAGGAATCCTATACTACCAACGCACACGAAGGTCAAAAAGACCGCGCTGCGGATGCCCGTGGGTACTGGCGGCGCTTTGGTTTCGCGGTGAGGGCAGTCGCGGGCATAGACGGGCAGATGCGGTCATTTTTACTTCGCGATCAAAAATACCTGCCCGCCCCGCCGTCTGCTTAACGCCTTAACGGTCAAGTAGTCCGACCTACGATCGAAGAGGTACTGGGTTCAGGTCACTCGGGGTGCGAGAGGTGCCTTTTTTCCGTGCGGAAATCCCTTATGAATATCTTTACAATGGATTTTTTAGTGGATATAGGGAGTAGTACAAATCAGATAGTCAGTGTAAGGTGGTCTATGGGGCATTTTCCTTCGCTCCCCGGCTAGCCCATCTCCGGTTACGAGAAGGCCCCCTCGGACCTGAGAACCTTCTAATGCCGTTATTCAAGAACCCTATATTACAGTCGCTTGAGAAAACCACATAAAACAATGTTATACGATGCATTTCGAGGCCGCAAAACATAAAAGCATTTAACTTAATAGTTGTGTGCGTTGACCCTTAGCACATTAGAGTAATTGTTATTTAAAATTCATAATGATTAGTGCGTAAGCCTTGACCGTAAAGCGGAGCATGCAGCCATTTTATGTGTACCTCAGCATTTATGGTGCGAAGTGTTAAGTTGTGTAAGTCTTTAACGATATACCAATGACTAGACCGGCTGTATGATATTCAATTTCAGACCTTTAGCTTACCATCAGGCGAGGTGAAGTTATATTTGACGTGTCCAATATAAAAAAAAACAACCGTTGTTGAGAGAGAGTTTGTGCTGGCAGCACAGAATCCCTGCAGTGAGCTTTGGCTACCCTACTTATGTTGTGATCCCCTTGGGGAACACAACATGATGTAGGTAATGATGAAAAAAAAAACAGCCCACTGGGTTTCTTGCCGGAGTCTTCTCAGGTCTGGGCCGCGTTTCGAACCGGTGCGGTGTTCCATTTGCTTCTAGTTTAAAATATTTATAATTTTCACGTTTTGTAAGTGCCGCTTAAAATGGTCTATACAGAATAAATGATTTTTGACTTTGACTTTGACTTTGACTATGGTTATTATGTGCGCGGTGTTCTGTAGGGTCCGACTGGGGTAGTGGCTCAGTTCGGACGGGAGATACCGTCGTGTCCTACCTGTATCTATAGTAACAACAGCCCCCGTAGACAAGTGACACAGCGTAGCGTACCTAAATCTCTAAGAATTCGAATAGATTAGGTCGACCAATAACATCCAAGCTCGTCGCGGCGGGATCACGAGCGTGAGTGTGATTGGTCGACCTAATCTATTCTATTCCTTAGCGATTTAGACTTGTGCCACTTGTCTACGGGCCCAGACCGGATAAGCCCATTGCATTGTAATTCGCCATTACTTACTGAACGCCAGCCAAAAGTTAATGCAAGGGCAATGCAATAAATTACGCCGTCAAAATATTCAACAATTTTCGCGGTAAAAATATTTAAGTGGTGATTTTAAATTCAGAAGCAATGCTTTTTTTTGTTTAATCTGTAACATCTACTCGTATTAAGCGCAAGGTTAAAATATGAGCGTATTAGGTATTGTATTGTTGCGAAAGTTTCCGATATTTTTGCTTAAGGTCTCGATTCTAGATTCCTTAGCAGAAGCAACCTTTGGTTATAATGCGGAAATCCCCACAAATACCCTCGGAAAAAGAGGTGACGAGTATCGCGCCTCTGCGTCGGGTTGACCAGAAGGTTGATATGTAGCCTTCCAGCCATTCCCCCCTTTTTTTATACCACTTAGGTGGCAGACAAGCACACAGCCCACCTGATGGGAAGCGGTCACCGTGGCCTATGGACGTGTGCACCCACGCGCTGCCGACCCTGAAGGGAAAGGTCGAGGGTAGAAAAGGCTGGGGAGGTTAGGAAGGGGCGAGGAGGAGGAGGGGTACCTATAGTGAACTCTGGCTACCCTACTTACCCCCTTCACTCATTGCACTACCACTCTATCTATTAGTGAAAATGGCATAAATGTAGTGCAGTAGTTTTTGAGTTTATCACGAACAGACAGACACAGCAGAGGTTATAGTTTTACAATATGTAGTGATGATGTAGAAACAGGATAGTACCTATAATATGAAACAATACTTCCTTCCTTCATAGCCAAAATTACCCTTTCAGGGTCGGCAGCGCGAGTGTGACACCCTTATTTTTGCCACACGTCCATAGGCCAAGGTGACCGCTTACCATCAGGTGGGCCGTGTGCTTGTCTGCCACATAACATAACATAACACAAACTCACGCCTATATCCCTGAAGGGGTAGGCAGAGGTGCTAGCACCCACATTTCGCCAGTTTATGTTTAGGTCCCAAATAGGTGGCGAGCCTATTGCCATTAACCGGGCACTTATAAACCTGCGATAAATACACACATAACTTCGAAAAGTCATTGGTGATCCTGGGATCGAACCCGAGACCTCGTCTCAGCAGTCCATTACCCAGACCACTAGGCTACCGCGGCTATTTAGTATATAGCTTAGTATATAATGCGATCTTGTGAGTACTTTACCTTTAGCTTACCATCAGGCGGGATAAAGTCATGGTGACGTGTCTAAAATAAAAAAAACAATGGTACTTTTACCACTATTATATTGTGTTTGTATTATCAATTGTTGCAGATCCGATAGTGCAATGTGTATGGGGTGTTCTGCTGATACTCCTATCGATAACCAGCTTTATATTCACGCCGATGGACTTCATGTTGCTGGAGAAACTAAATATGAGACCAGGTGAGCTCTTGGCAAAGGTTTAATGACAGTAGAGGAAATTCGTGAAGTGTATGGACGAAATTAGATTGCTGATGGCGTGTCTGCCTACCCCGGATGGAGTAAAGCGTGAGTGTATGTATTTTTTATTCTACTGTGGTGGCAGACAAGCACATGGCCCAACTAATGGGAAGTGGTCACCGTGGTCTATGGACGTGTGGTCTGGAGGGGAGGGAATAGGGAGTCTTGGGGGTGGGCTGGATTGGGGGGGTGAGGGGAGGGCGTTGTGAGCTCTGGCTAATTATGTATAATTGTTGACCTTACCGCAAATTTAATTGAAGTGTGATTCCTGGATATTTTTAATAATCATAAATGTGAACAATTCCGGTAGATTCCCATACATTTTAGGAAAACTGATAAATTATGAGCATTATGTGAGTTAAAAAGGATGCATCGGGGTTCGAAATACGCCACGGGCGAAGCCGGGGTGGGTCAGCTAGTTTGCTTATAAACACGCAAAAAAACAGTTGTATTGTTCAATGCGTTCCATTCGTAAGTTTTTTAGGTTCATGTACAGTCAACGTCTACAGTGATCATTTTCAGATTTTGAACAGTAGTTTTGAGCACAGTAACTTATGGTTCTTAATGAAAATGATGTTTAATTACTTATTTGACTCTATTGAACTACCTTTAAACTTTGATTACAATATAGTGAACCATTTTCGATCGAATTTTTAAGTTTGAAATCTGTACAATCATCATAGACTTAGCTTTAGCTTACCATCAGGCGAGGTGAAGTCATATTGACGTGACTGATATATTAAAAAAAAAAGTTCCCGCTGACTGTACTTATGCCGATCAGGTCAAGGTCTTGGTCAAAGAAGGCGCAGCAAAAAGTACAGACAACCGGTCCATATGTATGTAAAAAATATGAAAGCAGACAAGGCGAAAGTTGTATGCCAAGGTCGTAGCAGTGGAAAAAATGTTGTGGTCTCTGCTTACCCCAATAGGAAAGTGGCGTGACTATATAAGCTCATAATAACAGACATATAATTAACCTGCGGCAAAAATACCAACTTCTCTTAATACAATCTCAATGCCAATAAAATTATTTTGAGGATCGTCCATTTATTACGTAAGGCGTTTGGAAGGAGAAACGAACCGAATGTCAACTAATTTTCATATTTTAACGCAAATATCGCAAAATAGAATAGAATAGAAATAAGCTTTATTGTTCAGCAAGCAAAACATGCATATGAACAACACAATAAACAATTATATATACAAATGACGGCCTTATCGCTAAAAGCAATATATTACAGGTAATGTATGGACACGAATAATAAATGAACCATATCCTATTCCCACAAGAATTAAAGAAGTTAAAAAATGAGAATAATCTAGTAGGTAGTAATTTTAGACTTGTCTCTCAATACTAGTGTCTCAAATAAAAATAAGTTTTAACTTAAATAGTTTCTTTTTATTTAAATAGAAATAAGTACAATGTTTACTTCTTATAATAAAAATATTCTCAAATACATACAACGTCATCTAGACCCTGAACTAAGCAAAACTCATGATTAGGTGCATAGAAATACCCAAACTATTGCAAATAGGCAACATATTCATACATACCTATTAAGTAAATATTTTTATGGAGCGTAATTCGAACTTCGACTTAGAACTCACAAACACAACTCACGACGTCTCACAATTTTCCTTTCTAAGTTGATTAAGTATACTAAAACCTTCTCCAGAATGTAAAAATACTTTTCTGAAAACAAAACAAAATTGATTCATTGAAAACGCGAGATAATCGCGAACAAACATACACACAAACATACATGTCAAATAAGAGGTTCACACCGTGTTTTGAAGTCGATAAAAAATCACTATAATCGCCTCACATAAATAATGGACGCTCCTTTACATGGAATTTTAACTATATTTATTATGTTGTTGCCCATCCTTTTCATACAGAGACAATGAAGATATATTTCAACCTCAATTGGTTGTGACCTCACAGTTTCTCGCCGAATATGGCCGTGACATGACGCGGCTGGCCTAGAACTTGGGACCCTGTTTGTGCCGATATGTTCGATTAACTTTCGTTCACATGACAACTGAATATATTAAACTGAGTATACATAGCCTAATAGCCTTTCTCGCTAAATGAGCTATTCCTGAGATTAACGCGTTTAACCAAACAAACAAAAAAAAACTCTTCATCTTTATAATATTAGTATAGATATGTTGTGTTAATCTCGATGTGTCATGATAATAATTGTGTTTAATCTGTGCACACGTGCATGACATGATACATCACAAAGGCACCATGTGGTCAACATGCACATCAGGTCTTCAGCATTGTGATGTGCAGCATATAACCAAGCTGAGATGGCAATGTATACCCACAGGAATTGGTGAATAAGTAACTCGGGCTCGATCCCAGGTTCACCATGGCACACACCAATGACTTTTCGATGCTTTTCGAAGTTATGTGTGTATTTATCGCAGGTTTATTAGTGCCTCGGAGAGCACGTTAAGCCGTCGGTCCCAGTTGCCATACAAACATCTATAGCAGTCGTTACGGGTAGTTGGAGCCCACAAAAGTCCAACCAGTCTAACTTGGAACTTCGATATCGCCATTGGTCATAATGACCATTGGTTGTGGAGGTCAGATGGCAGTCGCTCCACGGAAAATATCGAAGTTCAGCCGCATCACAGTTAGACTGGAAAGCCGACTCCAACTGAGTTGGGAAAAAGGTTTAGAGAATGATGAATGACTCTCAATCAATCAATCAATTAGCCTACGTCCACTGCTAGATATAAGCCTCTCCCAATGTACGCCATACCACCCGATTCTCCGCCTTCTGCATCCAATCCATACCAGCTAGGTACCTTTTTAGATCGTCGGTCCATCTGGGGGGGGGGCGTCCCACCTTCCGTTAGCCGACTCGCGGTCTCCATTCTAGGACTCGCTTGCTCGAACGACCATCGGTCCTTTGACAGATGTGGCCAGCTTATTGCCACTACAGTTTAATACCTCTCCTACCTCACTTATCTCTCCAAATCACGTCTCTTACCTACGTCACCTCCTCCAAATCACTTCTCTTGCCTCCATCGTCTCTCCCCCTCTCTCCAAATCACCTCTACTGCATGCGTCCAAGTACTCGGCGATTTCCTCATTACAATAAAAAAAAATCATAACAGCCTTGTTACCTATTGCACTTGCTAGTCACCTTTCAAAACGAAATATTAGAAATAAAAAATATGATTGATTGATTAGTAATGATTACCTTCCTATTGAAAAAACTTCTGATGTAGGTTAAAAAAATTCTTGTAACAGGCGAATTAGTGATTCAAAAGAAGAGGGATGCCAACAGTACTCTTAAATAGAGTATTGATTTATGCTTTCTTTCTCCTTTCTTTCTTTGTACTCTATAGTCTATGACACTAATAGAGTACACTAACATACTTTTTTTAACCGAATTTAAAAAAAGAGGAGGTTCTCAATTCTTACTTCGTAACCTATTTTTTTGTATGTATTCGTACTATACCGTGCTTGGCGGTGGAAACCTTTCGAAATTATGAGTGTATGGTGCACTTTCGCACTACCGTGAGTCGCGTTTCGGTATTTTAGGGCTACAGTTCATCGTTATTTTGAACTTCGAAATTCAGGATGACAGGCGGTCACGGTGACTGCTTTCCATCAGGCAGTGGCGGATTTACAAATTTGCCGCCAGTAGGCTATACAATTTTCCCCATGACTACCCCCCCCCCCCCGTCAGCCATCGGGGGTGGATATATCACTATCACAAGGACACCGCTCTCCACACTCTTGTGACTCCATAGGTATTCTTGTGACAGCTCCATGATTCTTCCATGACGGGTCTTGCCGCCTTAGTTTTAATATAATTGTAACGTGCTCTTTTTTCCGTGCAGAAATCCTTATGGATACCCAACCCGCGGCTAACGGGGCAGGTTATGTTGGACTTTTACCGACTAAAACCGCACGCCGTCTAGAGTCTTCTGACGCCAAGGTGTGAGGTGGCCCATAGAGCATTTCCCTCGGTCCCCAGCTTGACCTGGGCCATTTCCGGATTCGAGATGGCCCCCTCGGGTTTGGGAACCACGGTGTTCGCATTGGGGGGGGGGCGGGAGGGCGTGCTGCCTCCTTGGTCTGCTTCTGCTAGGGTGACAGACGACTCCACCCATCACCCCCAGGCCTGCGCTCATAGAGGACGAAAGTCGTCAGACCTCCGACGCCTTCGGCGTCTGCGCACGTCACCGTCCGGGTGAGCTCTGTGCAGCCTCTCCCGAAACCATTCCGCCGCCTCCTTCTCGAGCATCACTTGCTCGCAGAATGAGGCGGCGGCCGACCACGCATCGCAGTAGGAGGCGGCGACTGACCACGCGTAATTGTGACGTGCCCTAGTGAAGAGTATACCTGCTATTGAAGAGCTAAAAACAGCGGCGAGTACTAATTAGAAGGTGGATTAAGATATGCCTCTCCAAGAAAACGCTCCCCAAAACTCGTTTGTGTATATAATAAAGTTTTTTTTTTTTATTTATGAAAGAAAAAAAAAATTGGCTCAAAATTGCCGCCCCCTAAAATCTGCCGCCCTAGGCTCCAGCCTACTCAGCCTACTGTTAAATCCGCCACTGCCATCAGGTAGGCCGTGTTCTTGTCTGCCTTTAAAGTAGAATTAAAAAAAATATAAGTACATAATATTGTTGTCGGGTGCAACGTCTAAGAATAAATTCCCTGTCTGCGGCGAGTGGATGATAAAACGTGGCTTTCTAATACAGCCTTTTCTTCCAGGGTTGCCACCCTACGAATGGTGGGCAGACCCACCGGACGAGGTGAAGCTGCGCGCCTACGTGTTCAACATCACCAACCATGAGAGGTTTCTCCAGGGTTTGGACGCTAAACTCAACGTACAGGAGATCGGGCCGATCGTATACTTGTAAGTACTGCTTTCATCATCATTTGAACGCTAGTCCTGGGCATGGAGCTGTATAATATCTCTATGGTCTTTGATTCTGCCAAAAAAAGACAGTCATTTTTTTTATACCACGTAGGTGGCAGACAAGTACACGTCCCACTGATAGGAAGCGTTCACCGTGGCCTATGGACGTGTGCAACACCACTCGCTGCCGACACTGAAGGGAAAGGGTGGAGGGCTAGGATCAGGTGGGGAGTCTAGGAAGCGGTGGGGGCAGGAGGGGTACAGTGACCTCTGGCTACCCTACTTACCTTGGGGAACACAACACGATGGTTATTATGTCCGCGGTGTTCTGTAGGGCGGAGGTACTACCCCAGTCGGACAGCTCATTTCGGACGGGAGATACCGCCGTGTCCTTCCTCCATTAAATTTAACTTTATCTTTATGCAGTTAAAGTCGATTTTTTTTAAATTTTTTATGGATGGTTGACCATTGTTCTGACCATTGAGACCCTGTACCTAGGAGAGCAAGTTAAGCCGTCGGTCCCGGTTGCTATACAAACATCTATGGCAGTCGTTACGGGTATTTTAAACCCTAAAAAGTCCGACAACATCGCCAGTGGGTTGTGGAGGTCAGGGCCTCGATTCTGCTAAAGACAAACCACTGATTTACCACTGACACTCCAAAAAATGCCATTCAATTGTAGGCTTTATTGTTATCAGTTTAAAGTCTAAAGTCAAATGATATTTTGTAGAGCGAATGAAAAAGTTAGACGAGTTCTTTTCATTTGATTTTAGACTTTAACTGTATAAGGGTAAAGTCTACAATTAAATAGCATTTTTAAAATGTCAGTGGTATATCAGTGGTTTGTATTTAGCAGAATCGAGGCCCAGAAGACAGTCACTTCACGGAAGGTAATGATGGTCAGCCGTTAAAGTACAAAAAACCGTCTAGCTTATAAAGCTTTTATGGGAGCGACTGCCGTCTGACCTCCTACCAAAACGATGAGTTAAGACTGGCATTTTTAGTTGATGGTCAGATGCCACAGTACAAAAAACCGTCTCGACCTTGTTCACCGTAAATACACGTTGAGCCCAAGTATAGATAACCCACCGTGCAATAATCGGTAAATGTCGGTAATGCGCGGTGACGTCACTATGTATGTACAGTCGGCAACGGTATAAGCTTAACACATTACAAGTTTCCGGTCATCTTAGCTCTACATACATTATACCTATACCTACAATAATAAAATAAAATTAAAAAGCTTAGGTTATTCGTTTTTTAGACCACAGACAAGTACATCGCCCACCTGATGGGAAATGGTCACCAGGGCCTATGGGTGTGTGCAACATCAGGGGCATCACACTCGCGCTGCCGACCCTGGAGGTAGGGTTGGGAAATTTGGGGGGGTTGGAGATGGGATTGGGGTATGAGGGGAGGATTGTCAGCTCTGTTATCACTTTAAAGGGGGTCTCGCATACAACAAACGGTTACGGTCGCATAAACGAACGGAACACATACTGCGAGTCCGACTCGCACTTGACTGGTTTTTTTATTGATCACTGGAAGGATTCGGGGCTGACAACGCAGGAGACTTTAGTCTCTCAACTCCCTTCCCTATCCCCCCCCCCCTACAATCCCCCTCATCCTCCCTCCATGCTACAGAGTTGGCACCGCGAGTGTAAAACCCCCGTTGACCGCTTCTTATCAGGGCCTCGATTCTGCTAAAGACAAACCACTGATTTACCACTGACACTCCAAAAACTGCCATTTAATTGTAGACTTTATTGTTATCAGGTTAAAGTCTAAAGTCAAATGATATTTTGTAGAACGAATGAAAAAGTTAAATGAATTCTTTTCATTTGATTTCAGCCTTTAACTGTATAACGGTAAAGTCTACAATTAAACAGCATTTTTAGAGTGTCAGTGGTATTACAGTGGTTTGTCTTTAGCAGAATCGAGGCCCAGGGCCTCGATTCTGCTAAAGACAAACCACTGATATACCACTGACACTCTAAAAAATGCCATTTAATTGTAGACTTTATTGTTATCAGGTTAAAGCCTAAAGTCAAATGATATTTTGTAGGGTGAATGAAAAGTTAAATGAATTCTTTTCATTTGATTTTAGACTTTAACTGTACAACGGTAAAGTCTACAATTAAATAGCATTTTTAGAGTGTCAGTGGTATTACAGTGGTTTGCCTTTAGCAGAATCGAGGCCCAGGTGGGCCGTGTGCTTTTCTGCCACCTAAGTGGTATAAAATTGATTTATTTCAATTTAAAGATCGTGTGTGAATTTGTAAGTGTTCAACGACTTGTGAAGGCGACTGTACCGGTCTACGTTAAAACGGACGGACGGTAGAATCTAAGGTCAATGGTGCACTAATGCCCAGTGAGGTTTATTTGTATTAGGCTGGTGGTACACTGCTAGCTATCTATCCATACTATTCATACTAATATTATAAATGCGGAACTGTGCGGAAGTAACTCTGTCTGTCTGTCTGTCTATCTGTCTGTTACGCTTTCACTCCTGAACCGCTGAACCGATTTTGATGAAATTTGGAATTATAGAAGTAGATTAGACCTCGAGAATGAACATAGGCTATGTTTGGTCGCGATAACCGACATCCACGCGGGCGGAGCCGCGGGCAACAGCTAGTACTATTATAAAATTGTAAAGTAGTGCTATGTGTATACATTGGAATTTAAAAAAATACTCGGGTTAATGTTATATGAACGATAACACGAATTTTTTGTTTGAAATTCTTGTCTGTTTGTGCGTGATAAACGCAAAAACTACTGAAAGGATTTTGATGCAAATTTTTCTATTAGGAAGGTCTTGGTCAGACAAAACCTTGAAATGTTTAAGTAAATGATAGCCTAAATGAAGAGATTAGCATCGCCCCGCAGTTTCTTCCACTTATTTAGTCTTACTCCTGTGAAAAAACGTGATAAAAAGTAGTGCTATAATACTACTCTACTTTTCGTTGAAGTACAGACACGGCTACTTTTCAATTTTGTAATAGTAGGTATAGAAGCATTGCAGCTAGACCGTTGTTGTTGGACTTTTTAGGGCTCCAACTACTCGTAACGACTGCTATAGATGTTTGTATGGCATCCGGGACCGACGGCTTAACGTGCTATCCGAGGCACGACTAGACCAATTCAAATACGCATATTCATGCATACAAATATTTGCACTGAGCTGGGATCGAACCCGCGCCTCCTGCGCAGCGGCCGCGTTCACTACCGCTACGCCACAGAGGCTATTTTGTTCTTCAATTATCGGTGAAAATATAAATTTCAGCTCTCTGTAGCCGACGGCCTTTATCTATTGAATAACATAATAATGTATTCTGACGTCGAACAAAAAACTAGGAAGTTGCCATCGAGAATACGAATGTAATGTGCATCTGTCTGTAACTATATTACCTGATACAGCTTAAAAAATCGGTCAAGTGCGAGTTGAACCATATGTTGAACTTGCTCGCATAGGGTTCCGTTGCAACACATCATTATATTCAACGACATGTATGAGATCGAAATGAGATCGATACTGAATTTTGACCCTCTTTTGTTCTTTTGTTTGGGTTGTGGGGAATTGGGGGGGAAATGAAAAGGGAAGGAGCTGGTTGAGAGAGTTTCTGTGCAGGAGACTTTGCTCTCCCCACTAATAGCACAGAATCCCTCCAGTGCGAGTGGACTAACCCCTCGAGGGGAGGACTAACCTCGCGAGTGAAGGACTAACCCCTCGAGTGGAGAACTACTAACTCCGCGGGTGGAGGACTAACCCCACAAGTTGCGGACTAACCTCGCGAGTGAAGGACTAACACCGCGAGTGGAGAACTAATTCGGACCCGTGAGTGGAGGACTAACTTCGTGAGTGGAGGGTTAGGTTTGTAAGTGGATGGCTAACTCCGTGAGTGGAGAGCTAACTTCGCGAGTGGAGAGCTAACTCCGTGAGTTGAGAGCTAACCCCGCGAGTAGAACTAACCCCGAGAATAATTGACCTTCTGTTATAGGTTTCGTTTTCGTCAAGTACGGAACCCTAAAAATAGCTTCAATATAACCTTATGCATTTACTATCTATGTGGATATTCAATTTACCTGAATATTTCTTGTTGCGCTAATCACATGATGAACCTTCAGACCAACTTTTTTTATTTCACGGAAGAAATATTAAAATGAATCACTACCTCAGTGGCATGGAGTGTGTATTAGTGTTTGGAGTTCCGTGTTCGATTCCTGGGTTGAGCAAAAAGTTTTTTTTTTTTTGTTAGGAAAATGGTAATTTGAAACAAGTGTAAACATTTATGAAAATTGAAGAAGCGAAAGGCGTATGTCAAGATCGTAGCAAGTGGAAAGATGTTTTCTCTACCTACCCCAATGGGAAAAAGACATGATTTGTATGTATGTATGAACGAATATAATGAAGGTAAGTAGGACACGACGATAATGTCCCGTCCGAAATGAGCTATCCGACTGGGGTAGTACCTAAGAACTGCAGAAGACCGCGGCCATAATAACCATCGTGTTGTGTTCCCGCCGGTAAGTAGGGTAGCCAGAGCTCGCTGTACCCCTCCTCCTTCCCGCCCCTTCCTAGCCTCCCCACCCTTTCCTACAGCCGCCCTTTCCCTTCAGGGTCGGCAGCGCGTGGGTAACGGCCTTGGTGTTGCACACGTCCATATAGGTCACGGTGACCGCTTCCCATCAGGTGGGCCGTGTGCTTGTCTGCCACCTAAGTGGTATACAAAAAAAGAATGACGTATCCAGTATTTAAAATAATTCAAAAATCCGTTCAGAAACGCTACCTTTTTAATATTATGAGACTCAAATGTTACCGAACGTAATAAGCTTTATAAATTAAAACATAACAAACTTATAAAATAATTCAAACATCTAGGTCGCATTATAATATTAACACTTGCGAAGGTCAATAACTCCATTTAATGCCAAGTTCACACATTTCGCAATGTATTTTTACATGCACATACGTACATATTATGCTCTCGCCTTTTCTCCTCCGGGGTAGGCAGAGACAACAGACAGCCATCTGCTGCCTCTGTCCTGACATACTTCACGCGCTTCCTCTACTATCATTAAACCTTTCATGCAAGCCTGCCGGTTTCGAATGCTTTAAAATCACGTATTTTTATATCTATTTTTTATACCACTTAGGTGTCAGACAAGCGCATGGCCCACCTGATGGGAAGCGGTCACCGTGGCCTATGGACGTGTGCAACACCAGGGATGTAACACTCGCGCTGCCGACCCTGTAAAAACCTTCTAATGCCCTTCTTGAAGAACCCCATATTGTAGACGCTACGGAAAATTTTCTAAGCAGGACATATCCAGGTGTAGTTTTGAGTGGCAAGGGTTAAAATTAGGAAGGGGAAGACCGTATTCTAAGTCTGACCAAGACCTTTCAAGAAAAAAAACCGCATCAAAATCCTTTCGGTATTTTTTGCATCCATCGCAGATAAACAGACAAACAGACAAGAATGCCAAAAAAAAATTGTGTAAAGAACATAACTTAACATAAACTCACGCCTATATCCCCGAAGTGGTAGGCAGAGGTGCTAGCACCCACGTTTCGCCAGTTTATGTTTAGGTCCCAATGTTAATATTGCCATTAACCGGGCACTTATAAACCTGCGATAAATACACACATAACTTCGAAAAGCATCGATAAGTCATTGGTGTGTGCCATGGTGAACCTGGGATCGAACCCGCGACCTCGTCTCAGCAGTCCATTACTAGGCTACCGCGGCTTGTGTAGAGAATCTTCATAAGAATTAATCCAAGTATTTTTTTAAATATCTCCAATATGTACAGACACAGGTACTTTACAATTTTATCTTAATATATATAAATCTCGTGTCACAATGTTTGTCCTCAATGGACTCCTAAACCACTTAACCGATTATAATAAAATTCGCACACCATGTTGTGCAGTTCGATCCAACTTGAGAGATAGGATAGTTTTTGAAACGGATTTCGACATCCACGCGGGCGGAGCCGCGGGCAACAGCTAGTAATAGTATACGTACTTAGATAGATTTGTGTAGATTACGTAGGTAATGTAAATTGCTTCTACGAAAGCACTTTACATAATTTACATTGTAAATAAAATTTAATTAGGTAAATAATTGTATAATTTGATAAATTATTGTTTAAAATTATAAATAATTAGTAGTAATGTGTCTATGTAATTATAATAACAATATTATGTAATTGTGTTGAAGTAGGTTACTATGTTTTTTTATACTACGTAGGTGGCAGACAAGCACACGGCCCACCTAATGGGAAGCGGTTACCGTGGCCTATGAACGTGTGCAATACTAAAGGTGTCACATACGCGCTGCCTACCCTGAAGGGAAGAGGGAGCTAGGAAGGGGTGAGGGAGGAGGAGTACAGTGAGCTCTGGCTACCCTACTTACCTTGGGGAACACAACACGATGGTTATTATGTGCGCGGTGTTCTGTAGGGCGGAGGTACTACCCCAGTCGGGCTGCTCATTTCAGACGGGAGATACCGTCGCGTCGTGTCCTACCTCCTAATGTTATTTAAGTGTTTTTTATTCACTTCTGAATTTTAAAAACAGGCTTTCTAGTAAGTGCTTTTTTAACCAAACAAATCAAATGAGCCCAAACATGACGGGTTTATCTTGTTTAGTTCACAAGTTCCTATGAACGTCCGTCTCCATCTTCAGACCCTGGATATCACGTAGCATTAGAGTATTTGCAACGACAACACAAAGGTTAGAAATTTTCAACAAAATTTCAATCAAATCGGTTCAGTAGTTCAGTCGTGAAAGCGTAACAGACAGACAGAGTTACTTTCATATCTTATATATAAAAATGAATCCCTGTTTCCCTTGGTCACGGCATCACGCGTGAACGGCTGGACCAATTTGGCTGAAAATTGATGGGGAGGTAGCTTAGAACTAGGAGACGGACATAGGATACTTTTTATCCTGCCACGGGGACGAAGTACGCCACGGGCGAAGCCGCGGGGCACAGCTAGTTTATAATAAATATTAAGTGTGTTGCCAGTGATGACGTATGGAACTAAGACGTGGTCGCTCACGATGGGCCTCATAAGAAGGCTCAAGGCCACCCAAAGGGCAATGGAGAGGGCTATGCTCGGAGTTTCCCTGCGTGATCGAATCAGAAATGATGAGATCCGCAGGAGAACGAGGCTCACCGACATAGCTCTCCGAATTGCGAAACTCAAGTGGCAGTGGGCGGGGCACATCGCTCGTAGAGCCGATGGCCGATGGGGCAAAAGGTTCTCGAGTGGCGACCACGAACCGGAAGACGTGGTGTGGGTAGGCCTCCGATAAGGTGGACCGACGACCTGGTAAAGGTCGCGGGAAACCGCTGGATGCGAAAAGCGCAGAACCGGTCGTCGTGGAGATCACTGGGGGAGGCCTTTGTCCAGCAGTGGACGTCTTTCGGCTGATATGATTATGATGATGATGATGATTAAGTATGGATTATTTTGTCTCTTCCAGAGAGAAGCTCCTACACTCCAACATCAGCTTCCACGAGAACAGCACGATGACGTACACGGCCAAGCGGTTCCCCATCTACCTCGCCGAAGACAACCACATAGACCTGAACGCCACCATTATAGTTCCTAACATTGCAGTCCTGGTGAGCATCTTCTATAATATCTTGATGATGAACCTTTACCTTCAGCTTACCATCAGGCCAGGTGAAGTCATATTGACGTGTCCTTTATAAAAAAAAATTGAAACAATTCCTTTTGAGAGCAAGTAACGCTCGAGAGGGAAGCGGCGGTACTGGTCCGGGAGAGATGCCTCAGAACTTCCCTGGACCACCAAGCCCACAACAGGCGCAGGCGACTCAGGTCATCGAATGAACTCCGTCCTCCGTCAGCACAAGCCTGGAGATGACGGGTAGAGCCACCTATCACCCTAGCAAAAGCAGGATTTTTTTATACTACTTAGCTGGCAGATAAGCACACGGCCGACCTGATGGAAAGCTGTCACCGTGGCCTATGGACGTGTGCAACACTAGGGGTATCACACTGGCACTGCCGACTGCGATAGAGGGAAGGGGGCTATGTAGGGATGGGGAGGGGGGAGGAGGATATACAGTGAGCTCTGGCTACCCTAATTACCTTGGGGAACAACAAGATGGTGTTTATGAGCGCTGCATTTCAGCTGTTTGGCCTGCAATTGCCGTACCATGAACTCATTTTTGACATCTATTTAACCAAAAATTGACCTGCCGGGCTGTCATACTTTGCAGGCGTATCAAAGAACTTCTATGATACCTCAATAGTGCAAGTTTGTACAATGTTATCGCTAATGTTTTTTACCAGGATACGATGTCGCCACTTTCTTGCAACACAACTCTTATAGTCACGTCTTTAAAATCTCGCAAAAGTAATAACAGTCATAATTTCATCCTAAGAAAAAACGGTATGTTATCGTTGTGGGAAAATCTCTGCAGATGCCATTCTAAGCAAAAGATATAATCTATACGCATAATAAAATGGTAGAAAAACAAAACTTATAATAGTGCAAACAATTCCATCAAGAACCAAGCGGTTCGGTGCCTCTTTTCTTTGCCGCCCCATAAAACCTGGAATTCTTTGCCAGCTCACGTGTCCTTCCCCATTCAGTCCTGAGTCCTTTATGGGACCGGGTAATGGCGGCCATTTTGGATTTACAATGGTTTTTTTTTTTATTTTGCAATATGCAATAATATTGTCATATAGTAGTAGCAATTAAGCGACTACAAACTGATTTCACGCTCCTAACAAAATGGTCTCATGATGTAGGGCTAGTCCTGAACGCACAGAAAACTAAACTGCTTCATGTATCGTCAGCCTATTATAAGAGGGACAGTGACGTTGACATTCAATTAGTTGCTCATGATCACGACTGCTTGCATGGTAGGAAAACACGATGTAACTGCGAATGTGTTGATAAAGTAGCTAAAATCACGTACCTAGGAATAATAATAGATGAAAGGTTCAATTGGTCTGCTCATATTGATACTGTGTGTGATAAACTGCGCGCCATTTTGGCAAAATTCTGTATACTGAAATTAAAATACCTTTTCCTGTTTTACTTGACATGTATACAACCCTTGCAGAAAGTATTATACTATATGGGCTCAGTAGTTATGGACGCACATTTCCGTCATATTTGAATAAAATATATTCCCTGCAACTTCGATTGCTAAAATCTATTGTGCCCAAAAATATTCAAATTAAATTGAACTATAATGATGAAAAAATATTTAAATTTTGTAATATATTACCAGTTTAGGATAAAGTCTAAATGGTCTTGACTATAGAAAACTATTTTAAATATAATACTAATAATAATCTAATAACACACCCAATTATGACGCGACAAATAGTAAATAAAAAGTTAATTACAAAAACATCCCATAACTACTACGGCATGCGAACTACTGACTACCTACTACCTAGGCTTATAAATGAGCTACCAATAGAAACAAGAAATAAAATAAATACACTCAACTTAAAACGTCACATCAAGAACATATACTCATCGAACACTTTTAAATAAAATCTAATAGACTTAAAAAAATCCTAAAATATTGTACTACCGAGCATCCTGTATGCAGTCTAAGCGAACGCATAAAAGTGGGTGCGAATATTTCGTAGCATTGCTTCAACGTAAACAAGTAACCGGTTTGTTAGACGCTGGAAAGATTTGTACCCACCGTAATATGAATAAGATTTGTGCCTACCCTGCACCTAGCATTTCGTACGGTGCTCACGGCGATACATATTATATTATAATGAAATAAATGAAAACTATTGTATAAATGTACACTCACACCCAAGATAAACCAATATAGGTTTTATGGGTGTACCATGATCAATGTATACTGTTTTATAAATAAGTAAATAAAAAAAATAAAAAAATTGAGTTGTGTTCCCACCCGGTAAGTAGGGTAGCCAGAGCTCACTGTACCCCTCCTCCCCCCACCCCTTCCTAGCCTCCCCACCCGTTCAAAACCCTCCCCCCTTTCCTTCAGGGTAGGCAGCGTGGGTGTGAGTATTAGTTCAAAATTGCCGCCCCCTAAAATCTGCCGCCCTAGGCTCCAGCCTACTCAGCCTACTGGTAAATCCGCCACTGGGTGTGACACCTTTAGTGTTGCACACGTCCATAGGCCACTTACGTGGTATAAAAAAATACATTGTTTATTGCATAAACAAATTCGCAAATTCGCTCTTTCCTGTGAGATAAAGCGTAGGTGATATGATTCGCAGGTGAAATGAGGACACTACAAAATCTACTTTGTTCACCCGGGTGATATCAGCTAGGTGATCAAAGTGGAACCCTGAAAACAATATTCCTTGTTTTCAGGGTTCCTTGGCCATACTGTCATTGTTGAAATCCTTTCAAACTATAATTTTTTTTCAGGGAATGATGTCCTACCTCCACGAGGCGCCATATTTCGTCAAAACCTTCTTCCGAACTTTCGTCAACATGCACCGGTCGAAGTCTTTCGTCAACAGGACCATTTACGAGTACCTGTGGGAGTTCAAGGACCCCGTCCTGGACGTGTCCAGTACCTGGGCACCGGGAATAGTTCCCGTTAGTAACGCTGGGATACTAGACAGAGTGAGTATGGTACTTTATAGCTAGTTTATAAATATATTTTGACGGAGGTAGGACACGACGGTAACCCTCAAAGTGCGGGGTGGTTCCCGTTAATCCCACCAGCTTAGCTATTCAGGATTAGTACCCAGGACCTCTCGCTCTTAACACCGCCTTTTTAACAACTGAACTACTACACTTTATCTGTCCATTCCAGATATACGCTGACTTCACAGACGAGATGACCGTGAAGATTGGGCCCCAGTGGGGACACAAGGACTTCTTCGAAATCGACAGGTTCAGAGGTGTTCCCCAGCTACCTGGATTTGACCCTGATGTAAGTGAGATGGCGACAAATTGTATCTCTAGCCGTATTAATATAAATAATATAATTATGACCTGATATGTCTCAAGCATGAACTTGAGACGCTTTGCGAACTGTACCACTGGTGCTCATCGGATCCGATGCCCATTTGGTAAAGTCCCCATGGATACCACCCCCGTTAGCCATCGGGGGTGGTTATGTCCGAATCGAACCGACTAAACCGCACGCCGTCTCGGGTCTTAATTACCAGGGTGTAAGGTTACCAAGTAGGCATATTTCTCGCACCCTAGCTGACTCTGGGCCATCTACGGTTTTAATATAGCCCCCTCGACCCCTCGAAAGGGGGGCGGGGCGAGCATCGCGCCACTTCGCCGACGGTAGGGTGAAGGTGACAGGCGGCCGTCCTGTCACCTAACCGTTGGCGTGCGTATGCCCTTTGCTAGTCAGAGAGATACGTGGAGAGCCTCGGAGCAGCCCTCTAGAGGGCCACTCCCACTCCGGCCGGATTGGTCGCAGGCAGCAGCGTCTCCCGTGGCGAGTGGGAGGCGCTGCTCGCCTCCTTTGCCCAGGTGCACCACGTGGAGGTTCCGGCCCGCAGCCAAGCTGCCCTACCCTACAAACCACCGGGAACACAAAACTGCCACTGATATCATAGACTTTTGCCGCTGACTGTTACTTTTTTACAGACATGTCCAGACCGTATCTTCGGGTCCACTGAGGGTGTGATGTACTCCCAAAGGTTGACCAAGCAGGACGTCCTCCAGTACTGGAGAAAAACTGTCTGCAAGGTCATGCCGCTGTATTACGATAGTGAGTTTTTACCCGACTTCAAAAAAGGAGGAGGTTCTCAATTCGAATCGAGGCCCAGGAGGAACCGACCGGCAACCTAAGCCGTAGAATATATCGGAGAAATTCGAACGTCTAGTACGGGTCCAGGTAGCTCAGTTTGTCAGAGCATTCCCCCTGTAAGAGACTGATCGCGGGTTCAATTCCCATCCTGGATGATCAATTTTTCCGGTCAAAAATCATAGTTACCTTACTTTAAAAAATTTCATTCAATAAGCTGCAATGCTTCGATATCGCCTAATGTCACCATTAGGTTGTGAAGGTCAGATGGCAGTCGCTTCACGAAAAAGATCGAGGTCCAGCCAAATCCGCAGTTAAGACTGGTAAAGTGGACCCCAGACTCCGAGGTGAAAGCTTTGGATGGGCTAGGTTGAAGAAGAAGAAGCTAGTATCTATTATTATCCATCTACCTTCATCTATTTCCAGGCGAGATCACGATAGACAACGTGCCTCTCTACCGGTATAACTTGTCGGAACATGTGTTCGACAGGGTATCCAACGGGACTGACTGCTATGATACGAGCCCGTCTCTGCCCGCGGGTATAAGCGACGCTTCCAAATGCTACTTCAGTAAGTTCACTTCATACAGACTTTTTTTAAACGCTTTCTTTTTAATTTGACCTGGGCCTCGATTCTGCTAAAGGCAAACCACTGTCATACCACTGACACTCTAAAAAATGCTATTTAATTGTAGACTATCTTTATAAGTCTAAAATCAAATGAAAGGAATTCATTAAACTTT
The DNA here is from genome assembly GCA_963576445.1 of Lithosia quadra. Taxonomy (NCBI): domain Eukaryota; kingdom Metazoa; phylum Arthropoda; class Insecta; order Lepidoptera; family Erebidae; genus Lithosia; species Lithosia quadra. The sequence goes on from OY754903.1 coordinate 3,885,891, forward strand.
TTCATTTGCTCTACAAAATATCATTCAATTTTAAACTTTAAAGTGATAAAAATTAAGTCTACAATTAAATGGCATTTTTAGAGTGTCAGTGGTACACAGTGGTTTGCCTTTAGGAGAATCGAGACCCTGTGTGTTTGGGTCAAATCTAATATTTGAAAATTGACCCCCTTCCTGTGGACGGATTGTTCTGATATTTGGCACATATCTTTAGTTCTGGTGACAATACAAGTTAATATATTCTTAAATTTTGTAAATCCAAGATGGCCGCCGCTACAAAATGGCGACATACGTATCATTCTACAACTACCGCATTAAGGAATATCAAATGAAAGGGCTTGACTAAAATTTAAAATTAATAAACGGAGCAACCATGAAATAAAAATTTAAATACCTCTGACAGGCTATGAACACTTTCTTCATGCCCAAATATACAAAATCAGAATCGCTTCATCCGTTCAGGAGTTACTATACTACAGACAGACACACTCCCCGACACGTCAAACTTGTAACATCGTTTGTTTTCTTTCAGATTTCCCCATGGTGGTATCATACCCCCACTTCTACATTGGAGGTCTTCCGAAAGACCATTATGTCACGGGACTCACACCTGATAGGAGAAAACATAATTCGTGGGTAGACGTAGAACCGGTGAGTGCAAACCTCTCCAAGGTATAGTTCCCAATTCCCAGGAGTTTCCTCCCCCCTTCCCCCACACCGACGGTGGCAAGTATGCCCGTCAGCGAAGTGAACCTCCACGCGGTGTACCTGGGCCTGGGCAACGGAGACACTGAGATGGCGGCGCCCCCCACTCGCCATGGGACACGCTGCTGCCTGCGTGGAAGTGGCCCTCTAGAGGTCTGAGCAGGGGGCACAGAGGGGCGTAGAGCGGGTTAATTCTTCGAGCGCAGTCGGAGAGTGACAGGACTGATGCCTGTCACCCTGCGGCCCGGGATCACCTGGGGTGTGAGGGAAATGCCTATTAGTCGGTTCGAGCCCGACATAACCACACTGGGGTGTTATCTGTTGGGTTTCCCGCACGAAACAAAAAGGTACTTAATTACCTACCTAGATTTTATAAACTTTTATTTTTCAGTACACCGGTACGCCGTTTCGAGCAGTTGCGAGGATGCAGAGCAATTTAAGAATATACGACATATCGTCGTACGACACTGACTTTGCCAAGCTATCGAACCTGATCCTTCCACTATTTTGGGGGGAATATGTAAGCTCAACTTTGTATATCTATTTAAATATTAAAATATTTTATGGTGCCTGGAATGGCGGCCCTTACCTCTTCTCTGGATTTTGCCAGAGCTTCTTAGCATACAGCGGGGTAAAGTTGACGGCCTAAGTATTAATAGACAGGATAGGGTACATCAAGAGGAAAAAGACTGGAAAAAGTATAAATCGCCATAGAAGATCGATTAGAACCCTCCCTCTACACTAATACCCCCTGCCCATATGCCCATATATCCCGGACCCCAGTATAACACAAGCCCCCCTTCCCCTACACTCGACTTCACCCCCCAACGTCAACCAGGCTACCCCCATTCCAGAAACCATTAATATTCGATAATGTAGAAGGAAATACCCTCCCAACCTCATCTTCTAAGGTCGACAGCGCGAGTGTTACACCTCCGGTGTTACACACGTCCATAGGCCACAGTGACCGCTTCTCATCAGGTGGGCCGTGTACTTGTCTGCCACCTAAGCTATATAAAAAAAAGAAAACATTGTAATACATTTTAATTGAATTTTTTATGTTTCAGAATCAAGAAGGGTTACCAGACGGAATAAAATGGATGGTATTTTTCACAGTGGTAATACTACCACCATTGTCGATAGTGATGTCCACAGCGATGTTATTGTTCGGTTTCTATTTAATAACTAAACATATTTATTTGAATAAATTACATAATGATCGGTTAAAAACTATATTGTTGTTCAAAAGTAAAAATGTTACTCAAAATAAAATATTTGCCTTCGAAAGAGAAACGTTTATGAAAGCTAGTTAGGTTAAGATAGGCTTAATCGATAGATTTTTTGTACGTTTGAGTCTGTTGAAATTGCATTTCATTTGTATCTACATCGAACGAACAGCTGAAACGATTCCTAGAGTGGAGACCACGAGTTGGCAAACGGAAGGTGGGGACGCCCCCCAGCCAGATGGACCGATGACCTGAAAAAGGTAGCTGGGATGGACTGGATGCGGAAGGCGGAGAATCACGTGGTATGGCGTACATTGCGAGAGGCCTATGTCCAGCAGTGGACGTCGACAGACTAATTGATTGATTGTATCTACATACTAGCCTATGCTGGAAAGTCGGTATTCATGTTTTTTGACTACCTATATCTCCGGTGCTACTCAACCAATTGTGATCAAACATACGTAAGATTTTAAGTCTGACCAAGACCTTTCAAGACCAAGAAACGTTCAGTAGTTTTTACGTCCATCGCACGCAAATAGACAATCAAATAAATGAGAATCCTGAAAAACAAAAATTCTTGTTAAGTACCTATCTTTTTTTTTTCAAATATCAAGTATTTTTTTTAATATTTCTAGCAGGCAAGATGCCTGGCAGACCAATATTGTTCAGCTCGAGAACTTTAAAAGCGTGATGCAGAATCGATTGTTTCCAAGTAGTTCTACTTGTTTTCGCTAGATGGCGCTAGCTATATAATGGTACCACACACTATTAAAGATTTTTTAACAGACTCACACGATGAAAATCTATTTTTTAAGGGGTACAAGGTAAACAATGTAAGTAAAGACTGAATTTATGTAATTTTCATGACATGGCCAAAGTGTAAACGAAATTTTCTTTTTATACAATTTGATAAAAGCTCTCTTTCTTCTTTCTATCTACCTCAATGTGTCTTAAAATCTTTTGTAACATGCACAGAAATGCGTATTATTTGTATTAGAATGATTCTAAAAGGCATTCTTTATTTTATAAAATTATTATGAAACATTACACACAAAAACTTATAGATATCATAGAACCTTAGGTACAGTCACCGTAAAAGGTAGCAGTAGTTATGTTACACAAAAATAATGAATTTTAGATTGACTTCAAAGTTCCTACTAATTGTAATCTATAAAAGATGCTTACCGAGTAAGATTATACTTACTAAAAGTTAAAACGATTTTTTTAGTAAAAAATGGAACGGACTTAGGTAGATAAGTATTTCTTTTTTTAAGCGGTTAAGTATACCTAACTCTTCAAAAGAATGTAAAAAAAAAATATTTTTCTCAAAACCGCATTTAAATCGATTCAACCAAACGCGAGGTCGCAAATCGCAGACAGACATTCATAGGCACCTACCTAAATGTACCTACCTAAATATGATTTATCATCACTATTGTTTATTATAAGTAGGCATACATACCGACGTGGAACTTTTATATTAAGTATAATTTTCCAAAGTATATAGATAGCATATTTTCAGTTGATATACCTACTAATTTCGTAGTACCAACAGCAAGCGTCAAAGGTCTATGATCATTTTCAGATTTTGAACAGTAGTTTTGATCAAAGTAACTTATGGTTCTTAATGAAAAAGTTGTTTAATAAATTAGTTCGCTCTATTGAACTACCGTAAAACTTTGATTACAAATATGATGAACCATTTCTCATTCGAATTTTTAAGTTTGAAATCTCTGCAATCATTATAGACTTTTTTGAATGAAATTTTAAGCAATTGCATGCTAACTATTTCGGCTCACTATTTCCAATGATTTTCTGATCCATCTCTTCATCTTCTGGACCCATCCTAGATGCCCTAAGCCGTAGAATATATCGGAAAATTTCGAGCATCTAGGATGGGTCCAGGTAGCTCAGTTGGTCAGAGCATTCCCCCTGTAAGGGCCTGCTGGTCACGGGTTCAAGTCCCGTCCTGGATGATCATTTTTTCCGATCAGAAAATCATCATAGACTTTTGCCGCTGACTGTACGCTCAAAAATGTCGACAATACTTTAAGACACAGACTTTGAAATTTTCTTTATTATCTAAACCTTTTATATTTAAGACCTTATTAAAAAGCAGCCATGCGTCTGCGTCAAAGATTTGTGCTAAAAGCAAAATTATTGACGTGTGAGTTATAATAATAATTATTATTATTTATGATGGAAACGGTGTTAGAGTAATATTACAATGTAAGTGGGGTTAGTTTTTAACTGTGATTGTTCCTAATATAAGTTAGATGCATCGAATTTGCTCACTGGTAGCTTTAAGATAAATTAATAAAATAAATACAACATGTAAATATTATTAAAGGAGTTTTTATTTTCCCTATTAAATAATTTTAATAGCAGGCACAGTGATGGGCGGGGCACAGTGGGGAGCAAGGGCCTCGATTTTGTTGAAACAAACCACTGTTCCGCCATTAATACTTCAAAAAAATGCCATTTAATTTTTTGGCTTTATTGTTATCAGGTTAAAGTCTAAAATTAAATTGTATTTTGTAGAGCGAATGAAAAATTTTAATGAGTTCTTTTCATTTGCTTTTAGACTTTAACTGTACAAAGGTAAAGTCTACAGGCAGTTCAATGTCTCTTAAACATGAAAGAGTATGATGATGGATGAAGCAGACGTACAGATAGCCATAGGCACAGAACAGGTACCTACTAGCCATGAATCTATACGCCATCTAGCTTTAAAGTCTTAAGTAAGTATAAGTACCTACCAAAGTATATTATGCACAATAAATGCACTGTGGTATAGGTTAAGTTATTGGTTTCAAATGCTCTGACCTTTGATTAACATTTAATAATCAAAGGCTCTGTCCATTCTGACCAACTGATCTAGAACACCCGTTCTAGACGTTTCAATTTCTCCGATATCCTCTACGGCAAACGGCTTAAGGCCCCGGTGCAGCCATCTACCGTAATTCATTCGAACTACGGAAACAATTAACGATATTACAAGTACATTCCGATCAGATTCGAGGAAACTATTTCCGATCAAAAAGCATTAGGTATAGTCAGCATACTAAATTGCTTTAAAGTTGATGATTAATTTTTTAATTTTATTCGCGGAACCCTAATTCTCTTTCCAAAATTAAATTACCTTGAGTTACTCCTTGTTACATCAGCTATCTGCCAATGAAATCTCATCAAAATAGGTCCAGCCGTTTCAGAGATAGCCGAAACTATATATAATAAATATACATCTAAATGCACTTAGTAAAATGCAGTTACTTTAATATGACAAACAGACACTCCATATGTGATAAATATATTGTATAAAATTATTTCTTCCAATCAAACTACAAAAATCATTTGAACACGAATAACGAAACGCAAAACGTTTAGTAGGTGGATCATATTTTGTTGACATTTCGTAATCACTCATTGCGTTTAGTTCACACGCCCACTCCTTTGATATCCTATTTGACACTTGCCATCAAGTGACGTGTAAACTGTATTCGTCGGCACCCTACAATTTTCTTCTCACACCAAAAAAGCTCAAAATGAGCTTCAAACGTGATAAAAAGGAAGAAGAGGACAGTGGCGGCAACCCTTACCAAAACTTAGACAAAACCAGCGTCTTACAAGAGGCTCGCTACTTCAACCAGACGCCTGTAAATCCAAGAAAATGTTCGCTAATTTTGACGAAAATTCTGTATTTGCTGAACCAGGGTGAGAAGTTTACTACCCAAGAAGCAACAGAAGCCTTCTTTGCAACCACAAAACTGTTTCAATCTAAGGATGTGATGTTAAGAAGAATGGTATATTTGTGTATAAAAGAATTGAGTACGTTAGCTCAAGATGTGATCATCGTAACGTCTTCATTGACGAAAGATATGACTGGGAAGGAAGATTTGTACCGTGCGGCGGCTATTCGGGCGTTGTGTAGCATAACTGATAGTACTATGCTGCAAGCTATCGAAAGATATATGAAACAAGCCATAGTTGACAAGAATCCCGCGGTTAGCTCTGCTGCGTTGGTTTCGGCATTGCATTTGTCATCGACAGCGCCGGATTTAGTACGCCGATGGGCTAATGAGGCTCAGGTCAGTTCAAAATAATTATTATTTATCTTTACCAGCGTATCTGTTTCCTTCCTCCTATATTTTCACATCCCGCTTAAAGGACCCGGGACTCCTTTAAGCGGGATGTGAAAAAGCATTTAATGAGGCCTTCAAGCTGAGGGCCACCACTGTAGCACTATTGTTGAATGTAGTGGTGACCTCTGGTCCTGAGACTTTACAAATTCAAATTCAAATTCAGCTTTATTTCATAGAATATATGGTTATAGCATCAGGTATTACATTATTTGTAAGTACCTTTAGCTTACCATCAGGCGAGGTGAAGTCATGTTGACATGTCTAACATAAAAAAATCTAGTACTCGCCTGCACCTCTTGGGCTAAGCTGAATTGCTTGTATTAGAAGTGGGTTCACTCTGGATTTGAACCTGGGAACTCTAGATCGTAAGTAGGGTAATAAATTGAAATGTTAGTATTGTATTGTATCTTTATTCAGTAACAATTTACATTATGTTTAAAGTAGTGTTGATATCAAATTGATTTTTGTTGTAATAATAGTGTTATCTTCAGATAAGTACTCAGTATTCACAGTATTGAGCGCGTAACACACCAAGTTGGTATATATATCTATCTTAAATATCTAATAAGTACCATTAACACAAATACCAGAACTAGTTCTTAGTAATGCTATGTTTACAAAATACATGATTGCAATTTGATTAGATGGAAAAGACTATGCATATGCTAACATGGGGATATCAAACCTTTAAAACAGTCATAGTTTGATTCATTTTTTTTTCTACTTTGGCAAATATTGTATGAATGCCAGTGTCAAGTAAATTGATAAAAAAGTTAGAAATCAATTACGAATGCAATAAGTTGCAGCGTTTTCATCATTTAGTCATAGTCAAGGTCAGTCAATAGTCAAATCAGTCATAGTCTTACCCCAGTAAAATAGTGGAGACTTAACTAAAGGCTTCTGTGGAGTTTTGGAATCAACGTTGAAAAGCACAATTTTCACGGTAATATACCACTTTCCCAAACTCGTGCACATTGCCGAAGATGTTATGTTTAAAAATCCACCGTTTTTACACTTAATAAATACATTTTACACTAATTTAAGAAAATTATACTATGCCCGATGTGTCTTTTAGTTTGATTCATTACTCAATTAGATTTTCTTTGTTTTTTTTTTTTGTTTAGATGTTTACATTTTTTTTAACTAAGGACACAATATTCTATGTCTATGTCCATTGGGATAATGTACCTTTCACATACTAAAAAACTTTTCCCCATTAAAAGCAAAATATATTTTAATAAAAGTGATGGGGTAGCTTAATGCTAATTGTATATTGTTTTTTTCAGGAGGCCATCAGCTCCGACAATGCAATGGTATCGTACCATGCTTTAGGAGTCGTTGCTGGTTCCAGAAAGAATGATAAACTATCCACAGTCAAGCTCGTGACTCGTTTGGCTGGGTCTCCTCTAAAGTCTCCCTATGCACTCTGCCTTCTCATCCGTTTGGCTGCCCAACTCGTGGAAGATGATGACTCCGATTCTGCTAGACCATACATTGAGTTTATAGAGTGCTGTCTTAGACACAAGTCCGAAATGGTCATCTATGAAGCTGCCCATGCTATTGTGAACTTGAGGAAAACCACTAGAGATCTGGCTCCAGCTGTCTCCGTGCTGCAACTGTTCTGCGGTTCCTCAAAAGCATCTCTAAGATTAGCAGGTGCTAGAACGCTAGCTAGATTGACGGCTAAACATCCTACTGCAGTGGCAGCTTGTGCGGTAGACTTGGAGAACTTGATTTCTGATCCTAACAGGTCCGTAGCGACACTTGCAGTTACTACTTTGCTGGCTACAGGAGCCGAGAGCTCAGTAGACCGACTTATGAAGCAAATCTCAAGTTTTGTTTCCGAAATTTCGGATGAATTTAAGATCGTCGTCGTTCGTGCAATCAGGCGTCTGTGCACAAAATTCCCGCGGAAACATCAGTCTTTAGCGGCTTTCTTGGCTGGCATGTTGCGTGACGAAGGTGGTCTTGAGTATAAAGCGGCCATCGCAGATGCTATCATAGCTTTGGTGGAAGAAAATCCTGAAGCTAAAGAAACAGGTTTGGCTCATTTGTGTGAGTTTATCGAGGATTGTGAACATACAGCTTTGGCTGTCAGAATCCTGCACTTGTTAGGCAGGGAAGGACCAAAATCGCGTCAACCTTCGAGATACATAAGGTTCATATATAACAGAGTGATTCTAGAGTCGGGACCTGTTCGTGCAGCTGCTGTAGCAGCCGTAGCTCAGTTTGGAGCTCAAAGACCTGAACTCCTGCCAAATATCAGAGTACTGCTTGCTCGCTGTCAACTGGATGAAGAAGACGAAGTCAGGGACAGAGCCATTTACTACAGCGCTATTTTAGATACTGGTGATCCACAACTGATCAATGATTACATAGTAAACGTTGCTAAACCAAATCCTGTCTTACTGGAAAAGGCTTTACGAGATCACTTGGCAACTACTCCAGATGAGCCTTTCAACATCTTAACTGTACCTGCTGAGGAGGAAACCAAGGAAAACAAGGAAGCCATCGTCGAAATTGAGGTCCGGAAACCAGTACAGATGTCCATAGAAGAAATCTATGCTGAGCAATTATCCAAAATTCCTGGCATCGAGCGACTGGGACCAGTGTTCAAAACTACCCTACCTTTCGATTTGACAGAAGCCGAAACGGAATACAGGGTGCGACTTTTGAAACACATCTTTGCCAGACATGTTATCCTCCAATTCGAGTGTGTTAACACTTTGAGTGACCAACTCCTCGAGCAAGTCACTGTTAAATTGGAAGTGCCAGCGGAATACGAAATAAAATCAGTCATACCTTGTCCAAAGCTGGCGTACGACAAGCCTGGTTCCGTTTTCGTCATAGTTGAATACCCAAGCGCTTATATGGACAGCTTAGGCGTATTTGTGCCAAGTTTAGAGTTCTACGTCAGGGATTGCGACCCAACAACTGGAGTACCAGACCCTGGAGAAGGTTACGCAGACTCTTATCCCTTAGAAGAATTTGAAATGAGCTGTCCTGATCAAATTAGGGCTAGGGCGGGTGGGGATGATTGGGAACAGACTTGGGAAAGGGCATCTAACGCTCCTGAAGCTACTGATACGTATGTCTTATCTCAAAGTGATATTAACGACGCCGCTAAAGCTGTGTGTGAGCATCTAGGCTTACCTAAAGCTGCTATATCAGGTGATGCTGTGAAGGAAATAAGGGGAGGTGGTATCTTTAGGGGTGGAGCCCCAGTGTTGTTGCGAGCGAGGCTTGCGGCGACTGGAGGTGCGGTCACTATGAAGTTAGCTGCCCGATCGCCACGAGAAGACATCGCGCAGATGTTCATGGCCGCTATAGGCTAACTTTAGTATAAGATAGAAATAATATGCTTTCGATATCTTGACGCCAATATTTGAGATAGATTTTTCTATTATTAAGTTTTAAGATATATTTTTTCTTATAGTTTTCGAGAGACTTTGCAAACATCTAATTGGAAATCCCATTTTATATAGGTACTTTATTTTGATATATAAACGTGAAAAGTGAAATGAAAAAAAACTATTAATTTATTCTTTCAGAATTTTATTGAGACATTTCGAATTTTGGCGTGAAGAAAGCGAATAATTTCCATTCTTGAATATCTTAAAATTAAAAACATGTATCAAATATACTACCGCAAATATCTGTCTAGCAATTTAAGTAAAGAATTTGAAAATAAAAGTTATAGTATTGATTTTATAGCCCTTTCTAATGTATATATTTATAGTACAGCCATTCACCATATTTAACCAAAATGGTAATCTAACATCGTCACCACATTGCAATATTAAGCAGTATTTTTTTTTATATCGATCACGAAATATGACTTCACCTCGCCTGATGGTAAGCTTAATGTCTCAGTAATGGGGGTCACCACTAACACCAATAGTGCTATAATAGTGGCACTCAGCTTGACGGCCTCACCGATTTCAAAAAGGAAGAGGTTCTCAATAAATTAGACTATTTTTTTGTTAGTTAACTCAGAACTTTCGACTGGGTGAACCGATTTTGATGATTCTCTGTTATTTGATAGCTGGCGCTTCCCGTGTGGTACCATTTCAATTTAATCCGTTGAAGACAGTTTGTTTTTTTAAGAATTATCGTTTTTACATAACAGTGGGGAAGAATGAAAAAAAACATAATTTGAACATGTTTTATTTAAATCAACTTTCTTAAATTTTTTATAAAGGAACTTTTAGACTTATAACAATATAAAGTTTGATAAACAAAAATACACTTAGTAATAATATATAATCTGTTCTTATACTAATCATATGGCAATCCGTCAAACGGCATACGATACAAAATATGTGAAGGACGGCTTCATACATAGTACTATGACACGTACAGTCAGCGACAAAAATGATCACTTTCAAATTTTGATAAAAAATTTCAAAAAAGTATTTTTTTTTTTGATAAAAATGCTATTTAAGTATTCAATGGGCTCGATTTGAATGTTTCATAGTTGTTATTAAATTTTTATTTAGAAATAAATGTCCAGACAAGGCAGATCGCACCATTACCATGATCACGTTAATGCCCATTAACATACTATAGTTTTCATTCTGATTTTTCCATCTATTTTTGAATCATCTACTTTTGACGCTAACTGTACCTGTATATGTACGATGAGTATAAAAAGTGTAAGTGCTTCGCAATTATCACTAGTCAGAATTAAACCGCCACCAGAGTGCTTAGTGTGAGTTTTTGTGTTTGCCGTTTCACGCTCACTTATAGTAACCCACTTATGTCCCACTGCTGGGCACGGGTCTCCTCTCCTCTAACGAGAGAGCTGAGAGTGTTCAGACCTTAATCTACACACGCTGGCCTAATGCGGGTTGGTGGATCGGACATGTCCTTAGAATTTCTTCTAGGACATGTGGGTTTCCTAACGATGTTTTTACTTCACCGTCAGTAGATGGTAAATCATGTGATTAGCACATATAAATTCCACAAATTGATACTGTCTGGCCGGATTCGAACTCGATACCTCTGAGAAGAGGCCGTGTCCTTATCCATTCAGTTACCATCACCTTCTAGTAGTTCACACGTGTGCCACCAGGTGGCGCTAATCCAATCCAATACAAAGGAGATATTTGACAAATGTATGGACCGTGGGCCCGATAATTGTACACTACCTACTTGGCGAAATGTGGGTGCTAGCACCTCTGCCTACCCCTTCGGGGATATAGGCGTGAGTTTATGTTATGTTATGTTACCTACTTAGAAAAATAGCTAGGCAATGTAGTTTTCATTTTTCACTATTCAATTCTTATAATATTGCCTCGTATTATGGGCGGAATCTAACAAAATAAACACTTTCTTGCAACACAACAAACATGGCGGACTAAAACTATAAAATGTACTCATATTTTATTAATTTATGCCCTTGAATTTCGGAGGCTAATAAATATAATTGTATTTTTGCCAATAACCGGTACTATTTCTTTTTTTTCTGTATTGTGTACAATTAGGGGGCCCAAAATGAAACATCTTTGCGTTTACGCACTCACGAGTGAGCGTGAAACGGGCAACACAAAACTGACACTAGACACTCTGTATGTTATTACTATTACAATATAATATTACAAAAATAAACGTATGTCCGTTGAGTCGGAGTCAAGAAGTAACTAATCTATACCTAAATCACTAAAATAGTCTTTAAATCAGTCATACACAGGCACGGTTATAGTGAGGGTTCGGCAAAGATCGGCTTTCTTCGGTTTTGTAGACCATTTTCTCTGTCGCACAGTGTACAGTCAATAGCAAAAATCTATAATGATTGACTTTATAACGATTGGTATATATAACGATTGGTTAATTGGTGAATAGGTTGCTTCAAGGCAAGCGTGCTCCATCGTCGACCACATCGTCACTTACCATCAGGTGATATAGTGGTCAAACGTGAGCCGGACTATAAAAAAAAATTAAAGAAACAATTTAAAAAAATCAAAAACTTTGGAATGTCATAAGTTGCATGCACAATTACAATCTATTCGCAAAAACATATATGTTCAAAATTCGGTCTCAGTCTAGTGTCAATCTCATGTCGATCTGCCAAAAATCTAAAGAGTATAAAACACGCTACCAGCCAGCGTTAGCGCTAAGTCCTAATCACTTTATCTTGGCATTATAGGTAAGTATTTAATTCTTAATTTATATATTAACTTTACTTAAAATAATTAACGTATTTGCTCTATTATCTCTTGTCCTTTTTTATAATACTTAGGTGGCAGACAAGCACACGGCCCACCTGATGGGAAGCGGTTACCGTGGCCTAAGACGTGTGCAACATCAGGGGCGTTATTTCATTCTTAATTTAGATATTAACTTTGCTTAAAATAATTAACATTTTCAGAATTTGCTTATATTTGCTCTATTATCTCTAATTACCCTTTTTTATAATACTTAGGTGGCAGACAAGCACATGGTCCACCTGATGGGAAGCGGTTACCGTCGACGTATGTAACGTCAGGCGCGGCACACTCGCGCTACCGACCCTGACAGAGGAGATTGGGGAGGGGAAGTGAGAGGAGGGGGTTAGGAGATATAAGTTATTTTAAACAATAAAATACTGAATACTAGAATCAATGGAGCCCGCACTTTGCGATATACCGTCTATATCTCCAATTGTAACGCACGCTATAATTTTAAGAGCATTGTGTAGTATCTCTGCCTGCACCAAGCATCTCTTGATAATTCCTCTGAAATAAATAAATACATATTGAAAAAAAAACCGGCAAAGTGCGAACCGGACTCATGCATTAAAATTCACGGTATCCCGTTGGGAAAACAATGTCTATAACAAATGGGTCGAGGGGGTCATCTTATTACCTTAGATGGCTCGGGGTTAACTGGGGTGCGAGGGACATATATTATATGCCTAACCTTACACCTCGGTAATAAGACCCGAGATGGCGTGCGGTTTTAGTCGGTTTGATTCCGACATATGACGTAACTTATCGGGTACACATAAAAACCACATCTAGCAAACATTAGGGTCGCCAGATGACAGTTTCTGGGCATAAATACCACGTTAAGCCGTCGGTCCCGGTTGCCATACAAACATCTATGGCAGTCGTTACGGGTAGTTGGAGTCGCAGTCCAACAACAACGGTCTAGCTGCAATGCTTCGATATCGCCTAATGTCACCATTGGGTTGTGAAGGTCAGATGGCAGTCGCTACACGGAAAATATCTAGGTCTTACGAGGTAAGACTGGTAAAGCGGACCCCAGTCTCCGAGGGGAAAGCTTTGGATGCGACTGGAATTAACGCTAGGTTGAAGAAGAATAGTACTTTAGATAGACATGCTAACCCCATCGGGCACGAATAGTAACCCCACCTCACCACATACCTGTACTGAGTCATTCGTGGATCCTTGGTAGCCTCCACACCAGATCTGAAGAGTACAGTCTTCAATGCCGTATCTTCATACGATTCCCTCTCACCCCAGACTCCGAGGTGAAAGCTTTGGATGCGACTGGAATTAACGCTAGGTTGAAGAAGAATAGTACTTTAGATAGACATGCTAACCCCATCGGGCACGAATAGTAACCCCACCTCACCACATACCTGTACTGAGTCATTCGTGGATCCTTGGTAGCCTCCACACCAGATCTGAAGAGTACAGTCTTCAATGCCGTATCTTCATACGATTCCCTCTCAATAATACTGGAACAAAATCCAAAATAATATCACAAAAGTTATATAAATTAAGTAAAAATGTTTTAAGTTAAACGCTTTTATGCACTACAAGCGGCCATATTGGATTTTCATTTTTTTTCATTGGAACTATATTTCACTAGTCAAGCCCTTTCATTTGATATCCGATGTGGTAATACCACATATACCCAGCGCCATCTAGCGAAAACACGACGAACTACTTTCGATACTACAACTACATCACTACGATCCTGAATCGCGAAAGTGAAGTTCGCGCGCTGGTATAACATTTATACAAGATCCCAACGATAACCGTCGCACAGTGTTGCGGGCTCATAGTAAAACACGGACAATATTATTTGTGAAGTAATTTTGCTATCTATCATCAGTATTGTATAAGAAAGGCTTGTCTTTAATAAAATAACTATAATTTACTAAGCATTAGCTGTGTCTCGCGACTTCGCTCACGTTAAACTTTATAAAAAATGAATATTAGATTTAAGACTGGTTTAAATATACTACTTAAGTTCTATAATACAAACAATTTTGAATTTCAGACGAGTAATTATTTATTCAAAAGATTAGGAGTAGCTATGTCCCGAATTAACCAATCTGATTCATCATAACTAGGTAAGCTAATATCGTCCAAATCCTTCTGATGACGGACTTTTCTAGTAAGATTAAGTACAGATCGGATAGCTTAACAAGCTTGCTGAAGATAAACTAGTAATATTAATTTATATAGATTTATTTATATAGATTATAATATAGATTTAAACTAGTAATATCATTTTGTGACAAAAACACTTGCTCACATGAAAGAGCGAGGCGAGAGCAACTGTGGTCTAGCAAACTCTGCAAAGCAACCTGTACATGTTTTCAAAAGCCGATATTGCACTATTGTGGGGTAAGCATAACTTCTTGGCTTCTAAAACGTGTCTGTATGACGGAAATCTATTTTTATCAGCCTGTTTTATAACGTTATATTGATCAACTGATAGTTGTGCATCTAATAAGACACATTGCACCTTATCAGGGGTTAAACAATTTTTATTATCGCTGTCAAAGGATGATACGCATGATTTCAGTTCTACAGATGAAGCGTTAGAAACTTTGGTGATAATCTTCGCCTTATCTTGCTGCTCTTCTTTACGAGACATAACTGCAGCGAATGATAATTCACTGCCACTTGCGATTTGTTCTAAATGAGCTACTTTTCGTCGTTTAGACCTCTCACATACCATGTCAAATAAAGACCTTGGAAGACCTGGTCCCGAATGTACTCTGTATGTCTCAAATGTCTCCTTTATGTTTAACCAATCCGAGTGCCTTGTATAAAATAATCCTTTATTCCGACCGGCATCAAAATATTCCTTTTAATTTTATTAAAAACTCCTATCATCTGTTTTCTTGTTAAATTTTGTCGGTTGGGAGGGCAATTTGTCTTTGAAATTATTATTTCTTGCAAATTTTGACTTTTTTTAATCCAATTCTTAATAGGATCTTGAAAAAGTAAGTCCGCAAGACTGCGACGAGTGAATTCAACCACGCGTCCTACAAGAAACGATTGATAATAATAATCGGGCTAGCAAGTATTAGCAAGGTTTGTTGTAACAATATAATGGTATATATTCTAAAGATTATTTATGTTAATAAATTATTATTGAATCGTGGGGAAAACACTTACTTATTGCCTTACGAATTTTAAATTTAGCCATATTTTTAGTGGTTAATTAAAACTGTCTTTAGACATACGTTTATGTTTACATTTATGATAATTCAATATTATTCCTAAAGACAATACCTTGAACTTCAGAACCCATGTTGTTGATTACACAAAAAAACAATAAATAGCACAATAGTGAATATTTCAATTACGTTTAGTTTTCGCTTCCTAAGTCTGTAGTTAACGACAACGTACTTTAACAAGTGATATCTTGTCATTTTTATTCGAGAAGTACCCTCCATTTTTAAAATCCTATAGCTTAGTTATTCAATTTTAAAGTCCAGTACTTATTTTTAATCTACAGACAACTTTTTATATTCGGTTATTGTCCGACCCGCGCAACACTGTGCGTCGGGCCGCGGCCCGCCAGGTGTGATCACCTTGCCTGGTCGGAGGATCCACCCTATGTGTTGGAGGGACGCCACATCCCGTTCCTCCACACCATATTGCGGTAGTTGTGGAAAAATATGTAACCCGCCATTTTGTAGTGGCGGCCATCTTGGATTTACAATGATAAAGAATACTAGTATTGTCACCAGAACTAAAGATATGTGCCAAACATTAGAATAATCCGTCCACAGGAAAGTGGTCGTATTCATGGATATAAATATTTAGACTGAGCGAGAATCGAACCCGCACCCCCTGTCGTAGCAGCGTTCTGTGGTTTTGATACATAATTGAGAAGTACCGGTAATAATTTTGGTCCTTTTAGTCCTACGTTATCAGAACAAAAACTCTCAACCCCCCCCATCTCCTTCCCTCTCCCCGAGTGTGACGCCTCTAGTGTTGCACACGTCCATAGGCCACGGTGACCGCTTCCCATCAGGTGGGCCGTGTGCTTATCTGCCACCTAAGTGGTATAATATATAAGATTCTTACCTTTTCAGCTGTTTTATTAAAGCACGCACATTCTGAAGGCACTTGTTCGACTTTGAATGGAGAAAATTCTTTCGTTCTTCACACAGAGCTTCTTCGCGGATCTCTTTCACGAAGTTAAAACTGAAATGTTAGTGCTTAGTTAGAAAAAAATGGAGGTAGGACACGACGGTATCTCCCGTCCGAACTGAGCAGTCCGACTGGGGTAGTAGTACCTCCGCCCTACAAAACACCGCGCAATAATAACCATCGTGTTGTGTTCAAAAGGGAACTCTCTCAAAAAACCTCTATCCCTTCACCCCCCCCCCCCCCCCCCAACCTTTATCCTACCGCCCCTCCTTCAGGGTAGGCAGCGCGAGTATGACGCCCCTTTGTTTCCGTGCGGAAATCCTCATCACCCAGCGGAGCAGGTTGTGTCGGACTCTTACCGACTAAAACCGCACGCCGTCTAAGGTCTTCTGACGCCAGCATTTCCCCCGCAGCCCGGCTTAGTCTGACACCCCTGGTATTGCACACGTCCATGGGCGTCCAATGGCTTGTCTGCCACCTAAGTTATCTTATACTATATAATTCAAAGTCCTGACAGGCTGACTGACTGATTACAACGCACAGCCTAAACCGCTGGTCGTAGAGACTTGAAATTTGTAGGGAGTGTTTGTTTTGATGCGTAGAGGTGTACTAAGAAAGGATTTTTTAAAATTCGAACCCTAAAGCCCTAAAAAGGGCTAAAAACGTGCTTTTGCCAGAACTCAAGAACGGCTGAATAGATTTTCATGATCTATGATTTTTTGGATTTGTCTTCGCCTCGAATAGTTATTAACATAATTAAAAATATATGATTCATTCAGGAAATTTAGTAATAAAAAGAAAATTAGATGTTGCAAACGTTTTTATCGCCATCTATAATAGTTGTCATAGCAACAGGAACTAAAATTGACTTTGTCTAAATTTTCATAGAGTAATATCCTTTACTTCTTTTTCCTCAAAAGTAAATAGAATATACAGGGTGTCCCGGAATGAATGGATAATCCTGGAGTACCTGATTGTACAGCTATCAGGCGTACAAAAAAAAATACAAAAAAAAAAAATCTCTTGTGGTATGAAAAATAAGCGATTTTTAAAAAAATATGACAAATATTTTCCTTTACTGTACGTTAATTTACACTACAGCTACAAAAACACGTTTTTTTTATTTTTGTTTGTGTTTTAATATTCGCCACAAACTACACCAATAGAAACACAGTAAATAATACGAGTACCACTTGTACTTTTTTTTAAAAACAATGTCAACTTTAATTTTTAGCTATAAAATTGATACAAATAGTTGTAGAGGCTTCCCTGAAAAAAAAAGTATGCAAACCTAAGTGGCCAACTATTTAAAAAATATGCGCGCTTAATACAGTTTACATAATGGTATAGTACACGATTTTACCTAATCGGAATAAAAAGTTATTGCTATTAATGTGCAGAAGGAGTAAAAAAAAAGTCAAATTTAATTTGCACTTTTTTGCATACTGCAAGCTTTTATTTTTTTAAATAAAATAAAAAGTTATAATAGGTGCTCAAATTGTCTACCCCCGACTCTAATACATGCACGACATCTTCTAATAAACGATCTTTTAAGAAAACGTGCGTAGCGTCATTCAATCATCATTCATACACTGGTAGAGTCTCCAGAGTGGATAGAGTGGCGCCATGTCCTTAAAACAGACGTCGGTGGGGTTAGCCTCATGGTGAGGGCCCTAATGCCGACCATGGTCACCATAGAGAGTATGTGGAACGCCGTCGGTTTTTTTGCGAGGCAGTAATGCGCGCAGAAGTGGTGGTGGAAAAGCTACGGGAGAGATGTAGCAATCCCCCGTGCCGATGAAGGTGCACCGGGCGGCGTAGTTTGCAGAACCATCTCCGTCCTCCATGAGTGCGGGCCTAGGGTGACGGTCGAGGCTAACCGTCACCCTAGCAGAAGCAGACAGAAGCAGGGTGGCAGGGTGTTATATTTCCACACGCGCTTTTTTATAGAGATGGGGGATTTAGATTCCGAATAACTGGGTCGAGGTCGAGGTCGCCAGTGCTGGTGGCCGGAGCCGGGTGGGGCTTCTGGGATATCCTTTCTAGGACAGACCAGATTCCTCGATCACACAGGCATTGGTAGGACTCTGACATACCAACCTCTCCGTTGGCTCTGTTGAGGTGAAGCCCAACGGGGTTTTTGCGCACGAAATAAAGGGATATTTCCCTTTGGGCTAGAATCCAGATATTTTGCAGAAAGTAAAATCTTATAGCATAAGTACAGGTAAAAGTCCGGAAAACGTAAATATTACCTACATTACCAAAAAAAATTGTATGTCTGTCAGTCAAGTCAAGAAGCACTGCAACAAAGATAAGTTCGCTCACTTTTTTATCGTGCGGAAATCCTCCTCAACCCAATTTTGTACGGAACCCTGCGTGCACGAGCCCAATTCGCACTTGACCGGTATTTATTAGTATATAAGATAATACAGATCAGTGGTATATAGTATATACTCTTTCTTTACTTTCATGAACTTCTTGAATGTTAAATCAGGTTGTCAAATGTCAATGTCTGTAGCAAGATTTTAATAATAAAAATCAGATTTTCGGAAATAAATAATGTTCACTAATTTGAAATGGTGCATCGAATGTGAAAGTGTAATGCAACTATGATGAAAGAGTTTTTCAAAGGGCCTCTTCCGAGTCATACATACTTTGGCCATCCCCATATGACTCTCGAAGTTTAGTTACGGACCCCCAAATCTAGAAGACAATGAAAAACATGAAAAAGGATAATGATGGTAATAGACTGGCTTTGGCCGCGATGCATGGCACTGTAATTTGAAGGGTTTGATAGAACTTGAGATGAAATGAATACGTTTAGCTGCAACCACTGATTGCGAAGGAATAGACATTGAAAGTTAGTACGGGAAGTCCCTCAGCTTAAAAAAGACTTGGTGGCGATAGCCAACATTCACGCGGGAGGAGCCGCGCGCGGGTACGCTAGTATAAAAAAAGTAGATAGAGGTTAGAAAAAGAAAAGTGCTATGTTAGTATAGTATGGCCGTTGACACCAGTGTTTCGAGCCCTTTTTTACCCGACTGCAAAAAAGGAGAAGGTTCTCAATTCGACTGTATTTTTTTTATGTTTGTTACCTCAAAACTTTCGACTGAGTGAACTGATTTTGATGATTCTTTTTTGATTTGATAGCTGGCGCTTCCCGTATGGCCCCATTTCAATTTGGTCCGTCGAAGTCGGTTTTTTTCTTTGAAAAGTTTTATTTTCTTAGAATAATATCAAATAATTATGTTTATTATTATTTGTTATACTTACATAAATGAGTATATATCTTTGAAAGTATTGCTCAGTTCGATCAAAAATATTTGGACTAGCGTATGCGCTTGAGAGCTTTCATTCTCAAATCCGGAATCGTTCGTGGAGTCATCTCTTAAACGATTTGTTGTATCATTATCATTATTATTTACGTTACCATCGTTATCATTAATTAAATCAATAGTAAAGTCATTGCTACGTTGCGTTGTGTTAATGTCATTAATGATTGCGGAATCGTCATGATTTATATCCATAATTGTATCATTTTCATTATTAATCTGTCCTTTTGCTTTACTTCTAGTGTGGTAGTAATAAATATTGTTTTTATCATCTGTTTTCATTTTATCATTATCATTATTAGAATTATCACATTTTTCTGAATATTCTAATACATTGTTACTCTCTTCAGAGCTAACAAGATTATATTCATAACTTTCTTTATTTTCGTCAGATAATGCTTCAATAGAACTATCGTTTATTTCCGAATAATCTAGCATATCTAAATCTAGAGGCTCTTTATCTTTAATTTTCTTCTCATGTTCATCTATCATTTTGAAATTTCTTATCACTTTCGGTCCAGTCGATTTATCATCTGATCTTGCAAACGTGTGTCCTTGTTCTTCGTCTACATTTTTATTGCACTGGTTTATATTTTCTATGAACCTTACTATTTTGAGTTCAGTATTTTTCGCCAATTGTTCGGCCATAGGAAGCTTTATCGATTGCGATCCAGCACTTTTGCTAGGAATAGGTTCTGAATTTGGTTTATTAGCACCTAAGAGTCTGACTAGTTTCGTTTCAGCGTCAGTCTTTGACATAGAGTTATTGTCTTTGGTTGTTTTTATATAAGAGAAAGACTTTTTGTTGTCTATTTTGAGCATATTGATATGTTTGCCAAACATTCTTACGACTTTGAAGTCTCCCTGTAAATAAAAGTTTGTATTAGACAAATTAATAACCATCGTGTTGTGTTCCCCAAGGTAAGTAGGGTAGCCAGAGCTCACTGGAGGGATTCTGTGCTCTCAGCGGGGAGACCAAATTCTCCTGCGTTGTCAGCACACAAACTCTCAACCTACCCCATTTCCCCACTCCTTAATCTCCCTACCCCCCCTCCTACCCGTACAGAACTTCGATATCGCCAGTGCGTTGTGGATGTCAGATGGCAGTCGCTTCAGAACATATCGAAGTACGCCGCTTCGTAGTTAGACTAAGAGCTGACCACAACTAGTTTGGGAAAAGGCTAATACTCAGTACTTAATACATTTATTGCTTTCCATGATGTTTGGTATGCAGATGTTAGGATAGAATTTGTCACAATTATGGACCCTGTCGGGCACAGCACATTGCTTGGAGGAATGTTTTTCATGAACAATTATTTATTCATCCTGGTATTTTTGATATGATTCAGTAGAGGTAGATTATTTATATCATCTTCAATTCAAAACAATTATTGTTCAAATAAAATGGAATAAAAGTAAATAAACAATTGTCAAATGGAACAATAAAACATTACACTTAATATGTTATCTTAGTAAATAATAACGGAGGTAGGACACGACGGTATCTCCCGTCCGAAATGAACTGTCCGACTGGGGTAGTATCTCCGCCCTACAGAACACCACCCCATAATAACCATCGTGTTGTGTTCCCCAAGGTAAGTAGGGTAGCCAGAGCTCACTGTACCCCTCCTTCTCCCCACCCTTCCCTTCAGGATAGGCAGCGCGTGTGTGATACCCTTAGTGTTGCATACGTCCATAAGCCACGGTGACCGCTTCCCATCAGTTGGGACGTGTGCTTGTCTGCCACCTACGTAGTATAAAAAAAGTCTACAGCGAATAGGTTGCTTTTAGGCAAGCGTGCTCCATCGTTGACCACATCATCACTTACCATCAGGTGAGATTGTGGTCAAACGCGAGAAGATGTATTTTTTTTAATATAGGACACGTCAAAATGACTTTACCTCGCCTGATGGTAAGCTAAAGGCAAAGTCTCAGGACTGGGGTCACCATCACATACACCGGTAGTGCTACAGTGGCGGCCCTCAGCTTGACGGCCTCATCAAATACTTTTTCACGCCCCGCTTAAAGGCCCCGGGACTGTAGGAATGTATTGGCCAGACGCGTCATATGCGCAAAGGTCGATTTCTAGGTCCCCTTTGAGGTATGAGCGGGTCGCGGGAGACGCGGTTGCGCTTTCGCGGACATATGATTGGTCACTTGACGGACCAATCATATGTCTCCGAGAGACGTCTTGTAGCGAATCAACGTTCCGTTCGTTCGTACTTAGAATCATTTGATTGGCTCAAAGTGCACGATGCGCGAACTTACCCCAAACCTGGCCAAGTTACGTGCCGGCATCTGTATAGGGATGTACGTAGCACTTACATTAGGTGATAGTTTCGATTCACTAGTCACGCCTTCCTGGTTTTCCTCGTATGTGGCCCACTCCTTGTAATGTTTCTTCAAATACTCTATGATCAGTGATGGGTTTTTCATAACTGCAATGACGATTATTATAAAATTTTATGACGCCATGTACATAATGTATTTTGTTTAGTTATTAATTTAATGTATATATTATTTTTTAATTGTATTAAAAAAAATTGACTTTATATAATAATTATTTTTCAAAATGTAAGTAGATATAACTGCAATATTTCGAATCAACATTTGATGTATTTTGTCTTCTATATAATAAATACAAATACCTTGTATTATGGGTACTAGAGTATGGATTAATAAACTTAATATATACTAGGACATTCGATACAGCACTATCTAAACACAAAGTAAGCATAGCTTAACCATCTTGTTACGGATAAACTTACATTCATTTTTTTTTGTAAATAGTATACCGGAGCCAGAGCTCAAACTCAAAAATCATTTATTATGTATACACCAGTTTTAAGCGGCACTTACAAAACGTCAAAATCAAAATTATTTAACACTAGAAGCAAATGGACCACCGGTTCGAAACGCGGCCCAGACCTGAGAAGACTCCGGCAAGAAACTCAGCTCAGCTAACAACCCCCCCCCCCCCCCCCCCAATCTCCTCTTTCAACCCTCCCAACCGACCACCCTCCAAGGTGACACTACTAGTGTTGTACACGTCCATAGGCCACGGTAACCGCTCCCTAACAGGTGGTCCGTGACCTTATCTGCCACCTTCATAGTATAAAAAATATATACTTACAGTTCTGCCTAGTCTGTTTGTTCGTATCATCAAGCTCGCTCCGGCAGATAGCGGTAGGCCGCAGCAGTTCCGGGTCCAAGTCTATGGATTTACTCTCTATGTTGTTTATCAAGGTATATAGGAGAGACTCGTAATAGGACAGAACTTCGAAATGAGGTAGAATAGTCTGAAAATAATTAAACTGGTGGTAGAAATTTGACAAACGCGGTAGCCTAGTGGTCTGGGTAATGGACTGCTGAGACGAGGTCTCGGGTTCGATCCCAGGTTCACCATGGCACACACCAATGACTTATCGAAGCTTTTCGAAGTTATGTGTGTATTTATCGCAGGTTTATAAGTGCCCGGTTAATGGCAATAGGCTCGCCACATTGGGACTTAAACATAAACTGGCGAAATGTGGGTGCTAGCACCTCTGCCTACCCCTTCGGGGATATAGGCGTGAGTTTATGTTATGTAGAAATTTGATGGCACAAAGGACCATGCAAAAAAATGTATGGACGCTGTCCCAACTGACCAACAGACATGGTGATAGTTTCAATATTATAATGACGGCGCATTAAAGGAAAAAATAATCATTTTTAGTCTAAAAAAAAACCGCTGTAGCCTAGTGGTTTGGGTAATGGACTGCTGAGACGAGATCTCGGGTTCGATCCCAGGTTCACCATGGCACACACCAATGACTTTTCGATGCTTTCCGAAGTTATGTGTGTATTTATCGCAGGTTTATTAGTGCCTCGGAGAGCACGTTAAGCCGTCGGTCCCGGTTGCCATACAAACATTTATGGCAGTCGTAGTTGTACGGTAGTTGGAGCCCACAAAAGTCCAACCAGTCTAACTTGGAACTTCGATATCGCCATTGGTTGTGAAGGTCAGATGGCAGTCGCTTCACGGAAAATATCGAAGTTCAGACGCATCACAGTTAAACTGGAAAGCCGACCCCAACTGAGTTGAGAATAAAGTTCAGAGAATGATGATGAGAAATTTGATGGCACAAATTTAGCGAAGCACGCCCATAGGCCACGGTGACCGCTTCCCATCAGGTGGGCAGTATACTTGTCTGTTACTTAAAAACGTAGCAGTTGTATTAACAAAAAATAATACCTCTAACGCTTGCACTAACAGCACTCCACATCCAAGTATCTTCATAAAGTGTTTTGGAGGGGTGTCCATCTTGAATTTGCCTAAAACAATTTGAAGTATATCGTGATTGGTCCAGCGTAAACAGTTCGAGACGCGATGGAGTGCATTTGTAAGTAAACAATTTAATATGAACCATAACAGTCTTGATATACGGTTGTGGAGGAACGGGATGTGACGCCTGGCGGGATCACGCCTGGCGGGCCGCGGCCCATCGGTAATCGTTGGGATCTTGTATATATGCTATACCAGCGCGCGAACTTCACTTTCGCGATTCAGGATTGTAGTGACGTAGTAGTAGTACCGAAGTAGTTCGTCGTGCTGTCACTAGATGGCGGTAGGTATATGTGGTATCGCCACACGGTCAATAATTGTATACCAAGAATAACTCCGCTAAAGATGGGGATTGGGGGCTCTGGCTACCCTACTTACCTTGGGGAACACAACACGATGGTTATTATGGGGCGGTGTTCTGTAGGGCGGAGGTGCTACCCCAGTCGGACTGCTCAGTTCGGACGGGAGATACCGTCGTGTCCTACCTCCGTAATGATGGTGGCTCTTACCCTTGCTACAGGTACAGTTGTCCAAAAATTCCAGCAGAACATCCACGATCTCCCTCAACCTTGAGTTATTGTAAAGCACCCTGATACAAGTCAGTAACGCTTGCAAATTTCTATCCGATTTCTTCTTTTGATTCACATATTTTGCATTATCCTGAAAATTTATTACACTTTTATTAATAAACTAATCTATACCTACGGCTTCGCTCGCGTGGATGTAGGTTTTCGAGTTTTTGACTATATCTCAAGTTCTACTCAACCGCTTGTGATCATACATAACATAAACTCACGCCTATATCCCCGAAGGGGTAGGCAGAGGTGCTAGCACCTACATTTCGCCCAGTTTATATTTAGGTCCCAATATAGGTGGCGAGCCTATTGCCATTAACCGGGCACTTATAAACCTGCGATAAATACACACATAACTTCGAAAAGCATCGAAAAGTCATTGGTGTGTGCCATGGTGAACCTGGGATCGAACGCGAGACCTCGTCTTAGCAGTCTATTACCCAGACCACTAGGCTACCGCGGCTATCAAGTGATCAAACTACGTAAGATTTTAAGTCTGACATTTGACACAAAAAAAAACTGCATCAAAATTCGTCCAGTAGTTTTTACGTCCATCGTGCACAAACAGACAAGAATTCCAAAAAAAATGTTTTCGAGTTCAGAATTGTTTATAACATAACCCAAGTATTTTTTAAAAAAAAATCTCCAATGTACAGACACAGCCACTTTACAAGTTTATTATAATATGGATATGAAAAATATTACCTGTAGAATATCATCTAAAACATTTTCCATAATTTGAGTGTAAGTACAAGTCCATTCGTCCATCCGAGTAGCAATTTTGTCATGCATCGTTTTACTGCTCACAAAATACTTTTTTAAACTGTCTTCCAAACATAGCTGTGATTTTTTAAAATTCGAACGGATTTCGTCAGTTGTTGCCGAACTTTCATTCGGTGCGGACGTCGTAGTTACTTTCTTAGGTGATAGTTC
The DNA here is from genome assembly GCA_963576445.1 of Lithosia quadra. Lineage (NCBI taxonomy): Eukaryota > Metazoa > Arthropoda > Insecta > Lepidoptera > Erebidae > Lithosia > Lithosia quadra. Next base: position 3,911,471 of record OY754903.1, read on the forward strand.
AGGAGTTTTGAATATCGAATCGCACGGATTTTGTTTATTATCTTTTTCGTTTGGGTTTATTTTACTAGACTTTGAATTTAATGAGCTCATGATTTTTTCTATACGTTGTCTTTCAACTGTTGTTACTATTTTCACATCGTGGTCAAGTTTAGGTGCGTTAAAGTTATCGCTATTCGCTATGGCATTATCGCGCATTGAGTTATTCTGTTTTGATGTTAATCCAACTACGTTTGTGTCATCTTCAAAATTCTTATTTTGAATAGTTTTTGATAATCTTGTATTATTTTTAATTCCGGAACCAAATATATTTGAAATGTGTTCGTTACCGAAATTGAAAACATTTTTCTGGTTTTGGTTTTCTTTGGATTTTGTGTGAGTCTCGTCTGGTTGGTTATTTCTGATGAAAAACGTGGATTTATTATTAAATTCTTGATTAATAGGGTTGTCTGTTAAGTTTAATAACCGTACACGGTTATTAATATCAAACTGTCTAACGTTACTATCGGTTTCAGATATTTTTTGAGGAATTTTTGATTTCGTAATATTAATAAATAAATCATTTGCATCCGGTTTATTGCTATCCACAAACAATTTTCTTTTGTATGTATCTACAGGAATATTGTTTTCCAAATCAGGATTTCCGGACGTTTGATTATCAACGACAATATTATTCTTTTCAATTTTGTCGTTGTCAACGATAACTTTTATTTTTTTTAGTTCTGGGAATAGTTTTAGATGTACGATAGCACGATTTTGTATTTCCTCTGTGTTGAAACAGCGTATGTTATTTGCGTTTGCTCTAGATCTTAGATGTGAGTCATTTGTTATTAGTAACTGAAAAGAAAATATTTTTGTTATTGAATATGGGCTGGGAGCGAGCTGGGCCTCGATTCTACTAAAGACAAACCACTGACACTCTAAAAAATGCCATTTAATTGTAGACTTTATTGTTATTAGGTTAAAGTCTAAAGTCAAATTATATTTTGTAGAGCGAAAGAAAAGTTAAATGAATTCTTTTCATTTGATTTTAGACTTAAACTATTAACGGTGAAGTCTACAATTAAATAGCATTTTTAGAGTGTCAGTGGTATTACAGTGGTTTGCCTTTAGCAGAATCGAGGCTCTGTTCTTGGAGTCTCTTTGAAGGATAAAAAGCGGGGCCTCAAAAAGTATTTGATGAGGCCGTCCAGCTGAGGACCGCCACTGTAGCACTACCGGTGTATGTAGTGGTGACGTCAGTTTTGAGACTTTACCTTTAGCTCACCATCAGGCGAGGGGAAGTCATATTGACGTTCTATATTAAAAAAATATTTAAACATACCACTAACTGCTGATTCTTCATAACTCCTATACAGCATGTCAAAATGGCGTTGTGGGATGAGATAGAAATATTGGTTCCCTCTTCTGGTGTGGGTTCCACTGCAAAAAATTGACCATATTATCATCATTCTCTGAACTTTTTTCCCCAACTCAGTTGGGGTCGGCTTTCCAGTCTAACTGTGATGCGGCTGAACTTCGACATTTTCCGTGGAGCGACTGCCATCTGACCTCCACAACCAATGGTCATTATGACCAATGGCGATATCGAAGTTCCAAGTTAGACTGGTTGGACTTTTGTGGGCTCCAACTGCCCGTAACGACTGCCATAGATGTTTGTATGGCAACCGGGACCGACGGCTTAACGTGCTCTCCGAGACACTAATAAACCTGCGATAAATACACACATAACTTCGAAAAGCATCGAAAAGTCATTGGTGTGTGCCATGGTGAACCTGGGATCGAACCCGAGACCTCGTCTCAGCAGTCCATTACCGACCAACAGACCGGATTGCCCGTTTTTTGTAATACTCACCTATGCACTGTTCCTGAGGTGTGGTCATCCTCCTGCTGAGCTGCCTAGCAACTAACACTCTCTTCTGCCCTCGACAGTCTCCTATACATAGAGCATCAATCTCCACACGCACGCAGTACGGTATAAGCAGTATGCATTTGTCGTCTAGAAAGAAATAAAATGTAGTTTCTATAGTGTTTAAAATTTATTTTATATACCTTTATTTATATTGACACGAGACAAAAATGAAAATTCGTCCATATTTAGTCTTAAGATATCTATGTATAACCTGACGTCTGAAAATGCAGCAGTGGAGTTTGTTGCGCCGTTTCTTCTCCACTAGCGCCTAGGAAGCGGTGGTAAACTTAGTATTAAGTAGTTTTTGACGTCAAAAAGATGTAATTACGTTGCACTATTTTGAAAAATAAAGAAATTTAAATTGAAGTTTATTCGACTGATATGATACGACAGGGAGTGCGGGTTCGATTACCGCTCCGTTGTTTGACGAGTACCGTCGCCACCTCTCCATACAGATTTAACCCCCCCCCCCCCCCCAGATACGCGGAACTGCCCCTTCCCATGAGGAAGAGGGGAGGACTCTCGGGTTTCTCCGATACCTCCCTGGGGTAGTTTTACCTTGGGATCCGCATGCATTCTCGATGGTGTTTACTCTGGGCTGTGTTAGATATCGTGTAGCCCTAATCTCTTTGCCGCCTCTACATAGGTGACAGACAAGCACACGGCCCACCTGATGGGAAGCGGTCACCACGTGTGCAACACTAAGGGTGTCACATCCGCGCTGCCTACCCTGAAGGGAAGAGGCCAGGAAGGGGTGGGGTATAGAGAGCTCTGGCTACCCTACTTACCGGTGGGAACACAACTTACTATACTTACTTACTATAACTATATAACTGGTTATTATGGGCGCGGTGTTCTGTAGGGTGGAGGTACTACCCCAGTCGGACAGCTCATTTCGGACGGGAGATACCGTCGTGTCCTACCTCCTTAGAATTGAATATAATATATATCTTAACATACAAAACCTTACCCAATTTCAACAGCTCATCAATCAATTCTAAATGATCCAACAACACATCCATATCGGCCACTAAGTACCACGGTTTTATAATTGAGTATTCTTCGCTCATAAGTTCCTCGATAGCACCTTCTTTTAGTGCCACACTATTAGACGCTTCAATTGATGTAGTACTTATATCATAATCAGACGTAATACCTTTACTTTTTAAAGTTACATTTTTGATTGGCATATTATTATGTAGTGGCATAGTTTTTGGCATATCTGTTGTCATTGTCGTGCAATTTGTGAAATGATCCTGCTTATTTTCTATTGTTTGATCTTTTTTGGAATGTGTTTTGGTAAGTACAGTGCTTTCAAGGTTCTCTATACCATTATTTACTATATGCCGTTGTGTCGAGAATTGATTGGGTATTGATATTGATAATCTTTTATTAGACATATTATGAGTTGGCATATTTTGTGTTTGTGTATTATGTGTTGGCATATTTTGTGATTGTATATTATTGACATTGTCTGTATTACTGTCAATCTGTGGCGTCTTATTATCAAGTTCATCTTCTTTAAATGTTGGTGTCTGAAAAAGAAAAACTGCCATTTAGTAACACAACAATGGTTAGCGATTTCATCATGATCCCACTCATGCTCACTAAACGTTTTGGCAGTATGTTCATCGTGCGTACTGCTAAAGAGTGGAATGCCCTGCCTGAGTCTGTATTTCCGGCAAGCTACAACCTGGGAGTCTTCAAGTCTAGAGTGAACAGGTTACTTCTAGGCAAGCATGCTCCACTGTCGACCACATCACCACTTACCAACAGGTGGGATTATGGTCAAATTCGAGCCTATTATCAAAAAATGAAAATTATCATACAACGCCATCTGTGGGCAACTTATGGTACCAAATTAGTTTTTAACCGACTTACAAAAACATAATGATTCACTTACATTTAGCTTATACTCGTCTTCTTCATAATCATCATCAGCTGAAATAGAAGAGTCGCTGTAATTGTTCAAGTTAAATGTTACTCTTTTCTTGGGTGGGGTCTGATGCTCATTGAGTTTAATTCTTTTGGCTGAAAATTAAAAAAATAATGAACTTTTGACAGCCTCTGTAGCGTAGCGGTAGTGCATGCGACTGCTACGCAGGGGACGCGGGTTCGATTCCCGCTGTGCAAAAATTTATTTGCATGAATATAGGTATGTCTATTTGCATTGGTCTGGGTGTTTCTATGTATAATAAGTATGTATTTACAAAAAAAAAAGTATATAAGTAGCTAGTTAAACTAAGCTTACTTTGAGCGATGTGTAGAATGTAAAAAAAAAACTCCTTGTGAATTGACAACATTAAAATTTTTAAAATACTGTTCGTTCAGTTTTCTATCCTGACTCCAAAAATAATTTTATTATATAATTTTTTTGGACCTACTTTAGAAGAAATAAAATAAAGACGAAAAATGGGACTGTGACGTCATTCATACAGCTCGATAATTTGTTACCCTTGTCTGTTTACAAAACAAAATGTTTTATGTAAAAAAAAGTTGAATATTAAGTCACTTGTAATGTTATGACTATATTTCCTGACGTGGCAGGCAAATCAGTTTTTGCTCAAAATTTGATGAAAAATTGTAAAAAAATATTAAAACAAGCAGGTCTATGTCTAAGCCAGTGATACGAGACGCCGTTACTGGGTAATTTAGATACTCCTTAACTTCGTGTTTTCCAAAAATGAACTTTTTGACAAGCGTTTTTCTGCCCGCGTTGACATTATTGCCCCCGTAGACAAGTGTAAAAAGTCTAAATCGCTAACGATCGTTAGCGAAACGAACGCTAAGGAAATGAATAGATTAGGTCGACAAATCACACTCCAGCTCGTGATTCCACCGCGGCGCGCGCATCGTATGCCGGCGACGAGCTTGCATGTGATTGGTCGACCTAATCTATTCGTTTCCTTAGCGATCGTTAGCGATTTATACTTTTGACACTTATCTACGGGCCCATAAACTGTAGGAGAAAATAGGTATATATGTCATAATACTAAAACTTACTTTCCAATGAATCATTACTATTCTCTTGTGATTTCTTCTTTTTAGCTATCAAGAGAAGCCTTAAATCAAATTTGTGCAAATCCTTTGTATCCTTATTAGGCGATTCCTCTGTATCTGAGTGCGTCATTGGAAACTGAATCTTATCATCAGCACTATAAGTTGAATTTTCACTATCATTGTCCTGATATACTTCAGATTTTGCATAATCAACCATATCAGAGGTGTCTAAAGTTGATTTTTCAGTAAAATTGCTCATTTCAGTGCTTATGTCCATTTTCATTTTTTTTTGTTCTGGAATACATTTTGAAGTTGACGCTTGATTTTCAAACCGAGTCATGTTGGAATTGGAATGTTTTATTGGTATGGACATCTCAACATTTTTGGGTATATTAATTATTTTATTTTCTTTATTGAAAGAAAGTGATGGTCTCTCATAATTGACGAACTTCCGACTTATAGGTACACCACTAGTATGGACAAATAGTTCCCTATCTATTTGAGAAGTTTGGGTAACTTGGTCTACATGAAGTTTCTCATTTGAAGTCACAAGAGGCCATGCAGGCATCGACAATGGGACTGGTGTCCATATAAAATTTGGCATGCCCATATTCGGCATACTAGGCATAAACTGACTTTGGTTAGTTACAAACTGAGTGGATTGACCCAACTGGGCGGGTTGAACAAACTGGGCGGGTTGACCAAACTGGGCGGGTTGACCAAACTGGGCGGATTGACCGAACTGTGCGGATTGACCGAACTGGGTAGGTTGACCAAACTGGGCAGGTTGACCAAACTGGGCAGGTTGACCAAACATTGGAGGTTGTGGAGGGAAATTTCCATTATGGAATGAATTGATTCTGACTTCCTGCCAAGAGTTTGTTGCTGGCGGTCGTTGGGGAAAACTTCCATTTGGGAACGATGGAGGCCTTTGGTTTGATGTTGATGTACTAGGCCATATGTTTGAAGTGGTGTCACGGTTATGGTCAGGGGGACTGGTCTGTTCTGGATATCCCTGGGGATTAGGGTTGGGGGTTTTGACGTTTGGATTATTTTCTTTTTGCTGGATGTTCCTCTGTAAGAAACGGTCATAAAGATAAATTTCTATTTATAACTTTCCACAGAATAGTATTGCAATTTGTTTAAATTCATAATATTTAAAAATTTATTCTCCTTTTATCATTAACACTTTTTCTTGCTTATTTGTAGATCATTACAGAATCTTAATAGCCTGTAGATCTTGGTGATGTGGGGTTCAATCTGCTATACAGTACGACTGCTGATTGACGGACAATGTTTCCGGAGATCGCTCCAACAAGCCATGATATGGCTCCAAAGTCATTTTGTGTTCAGAATTCGGCATTAAAATGTATCTTTTCTTACATTACATTTGTTTTGATGTTTCGCAGATTTGAGATATTGAAAATTCAGATAGACAACGCATAAAAACGTATGGAATTCCAATTATATTATCAGTTCAGACTTGTATTTTAATAGATACACAATATTTACAAAATGTCCGTCATTACAGCAAACTTATTTCGTTCAAGTTTGTTCAAAACTTAACTAGCTAATTAATTTGAAGTATAAATTGCAACTAAAATGTTCAACGTACCTCATTACCGTTTAAACACCAAACAGTTTCCCCATTAGCAACATTAAAATAATATAATTTGCCTGGAAAGCTTTTAGATTGGCACAAAACCCACCCGTTGTTCACTAAGGTACTTTTTTTGGGAGTGTTCATTTTGCATATTAGCAAAATATTTCAACATGACAATTTAAAAGAATGAATATGGAAAGTAATATCTTAAGTTTTTACACCAGCTACACGCTAAAAGTCAAGGAAAGCTCGAATCTTAACACTTTAAAAGTTTACACAAACTTTACAAAAATTTTCTGCTTACACCCGCGAAATTTTTGATTTTTATTAGTTATTCAGATAGTGTTGCCCAGTTTACCGATCGATAGTCGAGTATCAATAATTTGATTAATTGATGGTCTATCGATAACTAACGAATCATTCAAATATCGATTGTTGAGAGAAGCTCAACTTCAACAGCTCAATCACAACTTTTTGTCATTACCTGCGATGTTTTCCAACAATAATTATGGAATATTTAATATTAATATAATATTCTTAAAATATGTGGCTAACATTTCAAAATGTTGGGATTTTGGGATTGTTGTCAGGAGAAATGAAAATTTATGAGTCGAACATTCATTTTCAAACTATATTTTTAAAATAAGTAGTTCTTAAAAAAAGCGTTTGGATAAAAATGACATCATTATTTTATGATATAATTTTATTATTTAATTCTAAATACCCTAAATGAGGAAATTCATTTTTGATATTCTTATTATCTTATAATTTAATCTAAGACAAGTGAGTAGTTCGCTTACTTAACTACCCCTAGTAGCTAAAAAGGCGAAAGCGTGAAAATGATTTTGGCATTTAACTATCGAGTAAAACTATCGAATTTTGTGCGACACTAATTTTAATGGTATGCTATGTCATGTGTCATCGATGTCTAATCATGTGTCATGCGAATAGCAGTATTGCCAAACTAATAAATAAAAAGTATTCATACTCCCGTTCGCGCTAACTTTGCCGCTGTCAAATGACGTGGGTATAGCGTTGTCTCACTGAAACTAAAACTGAGTGAGTGAGACATCGCTAAACGCGTGACAGTTGGCAGCGGCAAACTTAGCGTGAACGAGTAGTACACGATTCATATTATAAATACCTACACATTTGCACTATGCATATTCTAGGCATACGCGTCAGTAGGAAAACTATAATAAAATTCTTTTTTGTATTGTTATTGTTGTGGATGTGGCTGAGAATGTCGTATCGAAAGGCTTTTACCTCGGAGTCCATTTATTCTTTCAGTTCCTTTTGACTTTTTTATACACTAAGATGGCATGGCAGGTTAAAGAGAAAGGCCAGGGTAAAGAGTACTCACAATCGACGGCGTATTATCGTAGCACGTGCATTGTCTTTGCCAACCCCAATGGGATAAAGACGTGATTTGTAAGTAGGTATTGTAAGATTCGGAGATGGTGTCAAGCTGGGGTGCAAGGAAGGGATTTGCTCTATGGCGCATGGGGCACGTTATACCCTGGCGTCAGAAGACCCTTGATGGCGTGCGGTTTTAGTCGGTGAGGCTAAGGACTCACGAAGCGGTTTTCACCTACGCCCGCAGCCTTTGTAGAATACGCGGGCGTAAAATGCGACGTGAAATTTCCTTTAATTTTTTAGATAAATATCTGTATTCTACAAAGGTTGCGGGCCCGCAATCGCAGCGGGCGCGGGTTAAAACAGCTTCGTGAGTCCATACCCTAAGAGTCCAACATAACCTTCCCCACGGGGTGGGTATCCATGAGAATTTCCGCACGGAAAAAAATGGCAATGTCGAGGTCAACTTCAGCCCTACAGGTTTTGGTGGGATCCTAAACATTAATACAAATAATACAAATAAAACGCATATTTATATAAATATTTACAATTTATTTCGTTTGTCTCCTCCAATTGAGAACCCACACTTACAATGGCGTTGCTGTATTTGACTGTATGTACACAACTTTAAAATTGACGAGAGTGTATTAATTTATACTTCATTGTATATTTAGATTAAATAAATTTACTAACTAAAATAAAACGTTTTGATTTTTATTATTTAGTACTTTTCTGACATAATATTTGATATCACATAAGATGCTGTAAATGATGACGAAATTCTCATATACAGCCAGTAGACAATGCCCAGTGAGGGCTATAACTCTGCAATGCGAAATGTATGTCACTTTGGCATTAATTGGGCACTTACTTATTCTGTCCGATTAATGCTTTGGCATTTTGGGCATAAACCCATCACTGGCCGTGGCCTATCATGCGCCAACGAGTACTGAATGCATGTCGACGAATCACGTCACATAACATACGTGATTGGTTACATTTTCATCAGAGAATAAGCTTATAGATAAATGAAGTTAGCAAATTTTTGTAGTACTGCATACAAGAAATAGCTTCAAATTAGTGTTGCCGATCGATAGTCTACTATCGATAGCCTATCAATAGCCAACAAATCACTCAAATATCGATAGGCCTATCGATAGTTTAGCTTTTCAGGATGAAAACTATTGATAGTAAAACTATCGATATTTCGGCAACAATACTTCATATACTTCTCTCTTGAATTTATATACCGTTATCACTAGCTTGTTAAGAGTTAATCCAGTTTCAGATAAGTTTACAATTGGATTTACTAATTTACAACTGCATATTCTAATAATTGCTCCAAGGATTAAATTACTTAAAATTAACATCACTGCAGGTATAATAGTACCATAAATGCTAAAGCCGTTTTATTTTTTTTACGAATTAGTTTCTAAACTTCAAATCTCACGTTATCAGATTTGAAATTCGAACTTAAGAAACTGCGGATTTTGAATTATATAAATAAGAAAGGTTTGGAAAGGTTCTTACATTTTATTATGCCAGTATTGCCAGTTTTGTTATTTATATTATAACTCTGAATTCATACCACAGCTAAAACTATTAAAAATAAGCTAAAAAGAAAATCAAGACAAGATTAAAGTGGATTTTCTTCAAAACTCAATCTCGAATAGATAATTACAAACACAACAAAAAACAAACATGTACTGACAAAATTATAGTCGCCATCTTTGTTTTTAAATTCTACTTAAATTATTGAACAAAAATATAAGAAATGTTATTTATGTCGTCTGTACATTACGAAATTAATTATTTATTTATTTATTTCAATGTAAAAATCGTTGGTAAAATGTATTTTTGCAAAAATATCGACCAACTTTAAAACCGTAAAATGTACACATTTTTATTATTTTGACTAAATTTAATATCGTTCAAATACAGCATACGTCATCTGAATCATGAAAATTATATTATATACAATCGTATCAGTCGTTTATTAGAAAAATCTTAATATACAATAACAACCTTATAGTAGACAGACACAAGTTTAAGAAATCCGATACAGTCGCCCAATTCACTAACGCCAAGTTTTCAAAACGCGTGATTTCAATTCGATTAAGAAAGTAAAATTTTATTGTCAAAATGAAATCTACCTACATTTTAGTGAGGTTATTTTAGCTTTAAAATCACTCATAGTTTGATTCATTTTCAATTAGATTTTTTGAAAAATCAAATTTTTATTCCATTTGTCCTTCGTATCGAATTGAAATCACGCGTTTTGAAAATGTGGCGTCACTGAGCCGGGCGCCAGGTCAGCCTTAGGATAAGTGACCATTCTTGAGACCTCTCTGTGCTTCGGAGAGCACATTAGGCCATCGGTAACGGTCGCCATACAAACATTTATGGCATGTCTCTATCCCATAATTAGATAAAATTCTTTTACTTAATTCTTCAACACAGTTCCATGAATCTGGATAAATATTATTATTAAGATCAATTCCTACGAAGGAATATGAACTTTACCTCACATAGATAAGATTCAAAATGATTTGTAATATTTTGCCTCAAAGACTGCCGAAAATTTGACCTTATTTTCAGATATTTACAACTTAAATTGCCTTATGTCTGTCAACTATGAAAAGGGGATGCCGACTTATATTCTAAAACTTATATTAACTAAAAATATAAGATATATATGCATGCACAAATATACCGTCATAATAGGTAATAGTGTTGTCTACTACAAAAATATATTTAATTGCTTTTGGCAGTTGATTTTTGGATTTTTTTATCTAGCTGACTAATACAGGCTTAATGCCATAGGAACATCTATGGTATGGCATTAATATTAGTCCCTGTATTGGTACACCAAGGAAAATCGCGAACTAGTTAAAAAAAAATTATTTTCGATATTTCTGCATGCATACATGATAGGCGAAATTCATGTATTTATCCAGTGAAAGGGTTTTTTTTACTCACGGAAGCCGCTAAGTATATTCATTTTCCTATGGAAGTTTGTAAACCTTAATAATGAATTTTTAATTCTATTTAAACTACCTAATAATTAACAAGAGACCTTGCCATATAGGGTGATTTTTTCAACCAGGTATAAGGTTAAGTCAAAAATGCTCAAAGGAGTCTTGGGGCAGATATTGATAGAAACTAAAATTGCATCATTGGAATTGAAATAAAAAAAAACAACACCCTATATTATTGCACAGTGCCGCTAATAAGGGTCAATTTATACTAGCGCAGAGTCGAAGCGCATCGAAACGTCTATCCAAAACTGAACATAACAAATTCAACCTTAACTCTATAGCGTAACACTCACATTACTTCCGAGATTTTTAAAAACGCGCGCATTCTTCGGAATTCGCGCGTCTGCGCGTGACCAACGCTGATTGGAATTTAATGGATTTGATGGAATTTGACTCTGCACTGGTATAAATTGACCCTAAGGAAAAAATTCTAGGAAGAATTTTTAACATGACACTTTTTAATCTTATCTAACTACAGAACTTTGATATCTTCAGCGGGTTGTGAAGATCAGATGGCAGTCACTTCACGGAAAATATCGAAGTCCGGCCGTTACTTAGCTAAGCCGACCCCAACCGAGTTGGAAAAAGGCTCGAGGGATGATGTTTTAACATGTACATATTGTACATAATTATACATTAAATAAATACATGAAATCTCCTAAATCTATTTTATTGTTTCTTGTATTACATTATTATTTTTTGGCATTTATATGGTACAAAATTTACAAATGTTCATCAACTTTTAAAACAACCTCTTTGAAGAAAGCGTCTTTGAATGGCAAATCAAAACTACTGCACGAATCAGACGAGGTCAGACTTAAAATCCTACACATGTTTGATCACGATCGGTTGAGTAGAATCAGGGATAGTCAAAAGAAAGTAAAATAGCAACGCGTAAAGCGACTCCATGCGGAGCCGCGGGTGCATGCTATTTTTACTATAATTTCGAATTGAGAAGTCAATTAGTTGTCAATCAGGTTCTAAATTATGTTGAACGCCTCACCATTTCAGCAGTTCCCTGCGAATTTATTTAGCGTGGTTCGGAATTTTTAGTTAATAATCATGGTTTGGGCGAAGTTTTCATTTCAAATGTCTATTAAAATGGAGTAAAACAATTTTTTGTGTATAAACCATTAATTCAAAAATTAAATTACTCAGTTAATATTTGGAAAAAAAATTAATATGTAATCTTAGAGGTTGTATATAAAATTTGATATTATACAGGGTGTGTACCAACTGTGATTGTCCAAAAACAATAATTGATATTGTAAGATCGGTCTTAGCGATAAGGCAGTCCATTGTACATTTAACTGACATTATTTTTACGTGCGAATCAAGGACTGTTTCTGTATCAATAGCAGATTACGTGAATGGAAAAAATACCACGAATTCGAATACACCCTGTATATGACAAATATTTTCGCGCCAACTAAAGAAAGATAAGTAGATCAAATATGTAGGTACTTCTTGGCTGTTATTTTTCATAAATGATAGCTTAGTAACCAAATGATAGTTTGTTATTAAAGGGAAACAAAAAAGAAATACATTCTGTCTCTCTCTCACTTATGTGTGGTTTAACTGATGGAGATCTTAAGCAATTCTGGAAATATTGCATAGATTCCAAAGTACCCTTAGAATGATATCAAATGCAACATGGTTCATGAGGAATGAGGAAATTCACGAACACTTACAGATAGATCCCTAGTTATACAGGAGGCAAAAAATTGCTGACTTTGCAGAAGCACAAAAATGTGCTTGGATGAGCTATAGTAGGGAATAAACCAGCAAATCAACGCCTAAAGAGGTGGAACATACTGGATATCGACAGTAGATGATAGCCTGTTTTAAATTTTCTGACCATGCTTAATGAATCATGGTTATTTCTTGCCCTACCGCGATTTGATTGTGACATGTTTCAGGCAAAGAGACTAATTAAGCATCATTCAAAATTTTGTTCCGTATGTATTTGTTTACTAAGCTGTCATTTAAAAAAATAATAACTCCCTTTCATTAAGCAAATTGTGCGAGAACTGACAAAGAAGGTGCCAATAATACAATTTTGTTAGTACGCAACACTCGAAAAAAGCTAAATGTTGCCAAAATAAAAAATATAAAATCCTTTGGTCAAATCCAAAGTGTAATAAAGAGAAAAAAAATCATATCTATACACTTGATTACTTTACAAGTCTGTTCCACAGTCTTGCTTATATTCTTGCATCACTTTGTCTTGCATAACTTACGATAATTCTTGTCTTACTATACACTTTTAACGTTACTGTCTTGCATCACTTGCGGCACTATACAAGCTGTCTTGCATCACTTATATCACTGTGGCAAGTTGTCTTGCATCACTCACAACACTGTTACAAGCTGTCTTGTGTGGTAACACTACGCCGTAGTTCACTCATGCGTGTAGAATATGAGCTGTGGATTGGAGTCGTCTGGGGAAACTTCTAGTTGGACGTACTGTGGTGTTGTCCTCGCAGACTCGTAGGAATTGCCTCCATTGCGTGATAGTGAATTTCTTGACCTGAAACAATATTAAACAATTATAATATGATTTTCTGATGGCAAAAAATGATCACCCAGGACGGGACTTGAACCCGTGACCAGTCCCTTACAGGGGGAATGCTCTGACTAACTGAGCTACCTGGACCCATCTTAGATGCTCGCAATTTTCCGATATACTCTACGACTTAGGGCGCCGGTGGAGCCACCTACCGTAATTAGTTCGAACTACGGAAACTGGTCACAGGTTCAAGTCCGATCCTGGTTTAAAAAATTCATTCAAATTTTAATTATGGTTATTTCTAAGGATGTTGTCTCTGCCTACCCCAATGCGAAAAAGGTGTGGTATGTATGTATAGCTCTAAGGATGGGTGACCATTACTAACAGTGACACCTTTCATGTCTCGGAAAGCTTGTTAAAAGTCGTCAGTCCAGATTGCCATAAATCCATCTGACCTTAGAGAAAAGCTTGGAGTGATGGTCAAACACACATAGGCCTTATCTTTAGTTGGGGGTGTCACACTCGCGCTGCCGACTCTGGTGGAGAGGGGGGGGGGTTAAGTAGTTTGGAGAGGGTTGAAGATGGTATTGGGGAGATGGAGTGGGGGTGGTTGTGAACTCTGGCTACCCTACTAACTTTGGGGAACACAACACGATGGTTATTATGCGCGGTGTTCTGTAAGGCGGAGGTACTACCCCAGTCGGACTGCTCAGTTCGGACGGGAGACACCGTCGTGTCCTACCTCCGTCAGTATAAATATACGTACTTGGCCTTGGCGTGTGTGAGTATGTGCGACTTGAGGTTGGTGCTCTGCGCGAACTTCTTGTTGCAGCCGTCGAAAGGACATACGTATGGCCGGTCACCTGTGTGGATGCGGACGTGTGTTCTGAAACGAAAAAAATATATCTTAATTATGATAGTGAACGCGGCCGCTGCGCAGGAGGCGCGGGTTCGATCCCCGCCCAGTGCAAATATTTGTATTTGCATTGGTCTGGTCGTGCCTCGGAGAGCACGTTAAGCCGTCGGTCCCGGTTGCCATACTAACATCTATGGCAGTCGTTACGGATAGTTGGAGCCCTAAAATGTCCAACAACAACGGTCTAGCTGCAATGCTTCGATATCGCCTAATGTCACCATTGGGTTGTGAAGGTCAGATGGCAGTCGCTTCACGGAAAATATCGAGGTCCAACCAAATCTGCAGTTAAGACTGGTAAAGCAGACCCCAGACTCCGAGGTGAAAGCTTTGGATATGACTGGGATAAACGCTAGATTGAAGAAGAATTAAATAAATATAGCTTAACATAAGATTTTAAAGTACATACCTTAAGTTAAAATCTAGTGAGAACCTCTTCCCGCAGCCTTCAAAGGTACATTGAAAGGGTTTCTCGCCTGTGTGTACGAGTTGGTGACGTTTCAACTTCGAACTCTCCACAAACGCTTTACCTGGAACATTATAATTAGACTTATTATAACCAATCATGTCATTGTTCTGTGTGCAAAAAATTTTCAATATAAATCCACGCGAACGAGTCGCAGGCGCAGCTAGTTTTAAGTAAAAGATAAATTCACTTACCACATTCCGCACAAACGTGTACTCTGGGACCGTGCGTGTGTAGGTGCTTCCGCATCGCGGAATTGTCGCGGAACATTTTCGTACAGCCCTTGTGTGGACACGCTGGCAAAGTAAATTAATAATATAAATAACATTTTGAAGCCATAGTATACGAACTTTTGATTTAGTGCGGGAAAAGTGATCATCTAGGAGAGGATTGGAGGTGGGGGGTGGCTATCTCGGGATCGAACCGACTAAAACCATCTGGCGTGCGATGACAGGCGGCCATCCTGTCATCGCACCTGTCATCCTGTCGGCCCGTAAGGCCGAAAGCTGACGGCGGGGCGGGGCGGGGCGGTCAAAATGACCGCGACGCTCTCTTATTTGTACGATTATAAGGTTGCATTTGTCCGCTAATAGCTCCTGTCGTTTGTCAGACATACGCGGGCTAAATGCGATCTAATTTTAGTAATAATAAGAGTGCTTCGCGGTCACTTTGACCGCCCCGCGCCTCCATCTGCTTATCGCCTAAGCCCGTGGAGAACCAGTCCGCCCTCCGTCCGCTCCCCACTTTGCCCTCTGCTAGTCAGAAGGACACATGGAGAGCCTCGGAGCTGCCCTCTAGAGAGCCACTCCCACCCCGGCTGGATAAGCCGCAGGCAGTAACGTTTCGCGTGAAGAGTGGGCCCCCCTGATGGCCGACTGGAAAAGCAGATCTCAAGTGGGAAAGGTTCGACGGATGATGGAAGCAATATGGAATAAAACATACCTATCGTTCTGTCTGAGGATTCTGGCATAGGTTTCTTTAGCCTAATTTTGTGTCCGGGTCGCGCAAACTCCGCCAACTGCTTGGGATCTGATAAATCTAACCCTGTAACATAAAAAATAAACAATTTACTGTTATGTTAGTCCATATTATTTAGAATAATTTGTTTTTAATGATTTTTGATCGGAAAAGTGAATACACAGGACGGGAATCGAACTCGCGACCAGTCCGTTACAGAGGGAACACACACACCGGTGCCTTAACCCCACGTTCACACTGAATAGCAGAGGGCACAGTGTGAGGCGCGGGCAGGGGGCCGGATCGGAGAAATTGGAATATCTAGGTGTGTCCTCTCAATTAGTCAGAGTCGTATATTGTACCATATTATTAAAACTGAGGCGATAAGCAGACGGAGGCGCGGGGCGGACAAAATGACCGCGACGCACTCTTATTATTACTAACGTTAGATCGCATTTAGCCCGCGTATGTCTGACAAGCGACATGAGCTATTGCGCGGACAAATGCAACCTTATCATCGTACAAACACGAGTGCGTCGCGGTCATTTTCACCGCCCCACCCCGCTATAGGTAGTATTTGGTACTAACCTGGCATTGTTTCGGTTCCTAATATATTCTTCTTGCCCGTCATATACTCTGTATAATCTGGATCTGGTTCTGGATTTGAACCATCGTCTGCAAAAAAGAGACCGTTAGAAAAAATAGCCGTGGAGTGTGTGGTTTTCGACTGTACTAACATATCATTACACAAGTTTATTATTATGTACTAGCTAATTCGTGCTCCATCAACGCGGTAATCGTTTTTTTATATAGATCACGTCAATATGACTTCACCTCGCCTGATGGTAAGTTAAAGGTAAAGTCTCAGGAATGGAGGTAACTTATTATGGGGCGGGTGTTCTGTAGGGCGGAGGTACTACCAAATTCGGACTGCTCAGTTCGGACGGAAGATACCGTCGTGTCTATAACGGGGGGGGGGGGGGGGTTGTGAACTCTGGCTACTCTATTTACCTTGGGGAACACAACACGATGGTTATTATGGGGCGGGTGTTCTGTAGGGCGGAGGTACTACCCCAGTCGGACTGCTCAGTTCGGACGGGAGATACCGTCTTGTATTGCCATCTCGACACGACAGAAGTAAATTGCATCATTGTTAACGGTTGGGGGGGGGGGGGGGGGGGGGGTTGTGAGCTCTGGGTACTCTATATACATTGGGGAACACAACACGATGGTTATTATGGGGCGCGGTGTTCTGTAGGGCTGAAGTAAATTTAATAATAATAAAAAAAAAAACTGTAAAGTAGGTGGTCTTTCTTCCTTTCAGCATTGGTAACTCACCTTCATCCTCGCCAGTGGCCCACATCGTGACGGAGAATTCCCCCTCCATAGTCTTGATTTGTACCTGTTTTTGTTCCCACCGCCTCGCGGGTCCTCGCCCCGCCACTCCCTCCATCAGGCCTACTGGGACTTCACCTGGAATATACCAATAACAGATTATAGTCAGTTACTTTCAATCTGAGCCGGGCTGCGAAGGAAATCCTGGCCTCAGAAGATCCTAGACGGCTTAGTAAGAGTCCGACATAACCTGCCCTACTGGCCGCGGGAGGGGTGTGGGATCCATGAGGATTTGAGGATTGACTTTTTGACACCATGGTTCCCAAATTTTGGAGGGGGGGGAGAGTCATCTCAAAACTGGAGATGGCCTAAAGTCAACTGTGGTGCGAGGATAATTACGTATATTATTTACAAATCAACTCAATAAGTATGTATTATAATTACATAGAAACACCCAGACCAATGCAAATAGACATATTCATGCATACAAATATTTGCACTGAGCGGGGATCGAACCCGCGCTGCTGTCGTAGCAGTCACATGCACTACCGCTAGGCCACATAGGCCGTCGTCTTGAAACATTATATTACATACATTTGTATCAGTGAAGCCAAGCTGTGCATCTAAAGCTCACAACTTGGAGCCTGGGGGTCCGTTGCTTCTCCTTTGGGTTGGCTTTTATAGGAACGACTACAGTCGGACCTCCCAACCCTCATGTAGTAATTTGCCAAGTTATAATATATTCAGCGTGTGAACTTACCAATAGGCATTAAATGCTGTATATTATTCGAAGTGTTATTGACGCTGGCGCGAGGTCGGCCACGACCTCTTCTGGAACAAATTAGCGATGTGTTATATACGAAAATTATAATTGAGCATATATTAAAAAAAAAAGATATGGCTGGATTTTACAAAGGAAGGCAAATATTCTTAACTAGTGGCCCGGGAAAATTGTTAGTAACAGTAAAATGGCTGTGTCTATACATTGCAAATATTTAAAAAAAATACTTGGGTTATATTAAGGTGGAACCATACTCCGCTATTCGCCTATATTGTGTTCAAGGATATTCTTATTGATGACTAAACCCTTCACAATTCGTCACAGAAGGCGAATATACATGCGAATAAAGCAAATATACACGAATAGCGAAGTGTGTTTCCACCATAATCGAACGATTCTGAACACGAAGATATTTTTTTTGGAATTCTACTGTTTGTACGTGATAGACGAAAAAACTACTGAACAGATTTTGATGTTACTTTTTTTTGAAAGTCAGACATGTTTAGGCATGTTTGATCAAAATCGGTTGAGTAGAACTGGAGATATAGTCAAAATAACGCGAAAACCGACATCCACGCGGGCGTAGGCAATAATTTTTTTTTTATACCACGTAGGTGCACACGGCCCACCTGATGGGAAGCGGTCACCGTGGCCTATGGACGTGTATGTATTTATAGTTTTTTTTTATTGGTTTAAACCATACCTGCTAGTAGAAGGCGGTGTGACGTAGAGAGAGTCGTACTGTGTATCAGAGCTCGCGTTCAGCACCTCCTCTCCTGAAATGCCTGGCAGAATCACCTCCTCGTTGCCAACTGAAATTTTGAAGTCTGTCAGCGTTGCCGACAAATTTGGGACAAGTTTTAGACATGTGCTTTTTAATGGTATAAATAAATTAAGTTTTATGCACTAAAAGCGGTCATATTGGGTTTTCTTTTTTTTTCACAGTGAACTATATTTTACTAGTCAATCCTTTTCAGTTTGATATGCATATTGCGGTAGTTGTGGAAAAATACGTAAGCCATGAATGATTCTGAACACGAAAATATTTTTAGAGACGAGGTCTCGGGTTCGATCCCAGGTTCACCATGGCACACACTAATGACTTTTCAATGCTTTTCGAAGTTATGTGTGTATTTATCGCAGGTTTATTAGGGCAAGCCGACCCCAACTGAGGTGGGAAAAAGGTTCAGAGAATGATGATTATTACTTGTTTGTTTGATGGACGCAAAAATTACTGAACGAATTATGATGCAGTTTTTTTTGAAAGGTCAGACATAGAATCTTAGGCATGTTTCATCAAAATCGGTTCAATAGAACCATAGATATAGTGAAAAACGTGGAAACCGACCTCCACGCGGGCAGAGCCGCGGCCGTAAGCTAATATATTCCTCAAAGCCAATAAAAACGTACCAAATTAAAATAAGTGACTAGCAAACAGTACTGACCTTCCTCAAGGTGCTGCATACCGATGACCTGCTCCTCCGCTTCCTCATACTGGTCATCGGTTATGTACTCCTCGTATTGGCCCGCTTCTATCTCTTCGTACTGAAATTTGAAAATCATATGGTAGTGGGTTCACGTCTCAAACCTGGATGTTCGCTTTTATGATCGAAATTTTGTAAAAAAAGGGTTTTTTTTATGTACAACTTAGATGATAGACAAGCACACGGCCCATCTGATGGGAAGCAGTCACCGTGGCCGTGGGGAAATGGGAGGGTGTGAGTTGGGGGTGATTGAGTTTCTGCACGGACAAAACAGGAGACTGATCTCTCCGCTGACAGCATAGAATCCTTCCAGTGAGCTCTGTCTACCCTACTTACCTTGGGGAACACAATACGATGGTTATTATGGCGTGGTGTTCTGTAGGGCAGAGGTACTACCCCAGTCGGACAGCTCAGTTCGGACGGAAGATACCGTCGTGTCCTACCTCTTTATATTTTTAAATTCTAGAGAGAATATAAGAAGTGCTTATAATTACCTTGACTCCGACCTGATCATCGCCATCAATTTCCACCATGGAGCCGTGTGTCCCGATCTCCACCTCACACATGATCTCCTGGTTCATCATCTTGAACGAATTTCACCTGCAATGAATATCTATATAAGTGTCAGAAAATATCAAGAACGGCCTAGTGTTTTTTTTTTAAGTGAGGAATGCGTGCTTATGCATGATGCCTCCGAGTTTGGGTAAAACCCGTAGACCGTGGGACTCTCCCTAAAGGGCATACCCAATAAACCTCACTATGTCCACCTGGTCGCTTTAGTCACATCGCAGGATAGGCAATAATATGCTCACTGCAATCTGACCAGCGTTTTTTGCCCGGCGGTGGGCCCGACTTCCGGGGGTAGGGCCGGCCCTCTCCCCGTACCGTCTCTTACGGATGTGACGTCAGCTTAGCCAAAGCCGCCATGTTGACCTTCTCCATCCGTCTATTCAATGTGAAAGCCATATATAATGCTTACTTATTTTATAGGACTTAAGTGGCAGATAAGCACACAGCTCACCTGATGGAAAGCGGTCACGTGGCCTATAGACGTGTGCAACATCAGATGTCACACTCCTGGAGGGGAATGGAAAATCTCGAACAAACTCTCTTTGACGACCACTGTGGCCTAGTGGTAGAGCATTCGACTGCAAAGTCAGGGCTCGCGGGTTCGATTCTACTACTAATGAAATAGTAGATCATTAACAATACATTACTAATGGCTGGCTAATTTCTAAATAATGTAATGTATGCTTATGTAATTTCATTTATGGCACTCGATTCAGTAAAATAATTTTTTAAAACGTGTGATTTCAAATCTTCGTAAATGTATAAAATTAAAATCTAATTGGAAACGATTCTGACGCCCGATTCGATAACGCCGTGTTTTGAAAACGTGCGATTTCATGGTCATTTATGGTCATTTTGAATTTGATTAATTCGTAAGTTATATACAGGAAGGGAGAGCCACAATAGTCGATATGATACTAACAGGAAACCACGGCAGGGCGTGCACGAAATTACGTTCGAATAGTAAAAGTATAGTATTCGTAACGAGAGACAGCAGACAGTCAATATAATATTACATTCCTGTATCGTGAATCAGTGTTTGATCAATTGAGTTTGCTTATCAATATTATTGAGTGAATCGCGATACATATAGACTGCCTCCAGTCCTTGTTACGAATACTATACACTTACAATTCGAACATAATTTCAAGCTCGTCCTACTGATTTGTACCTATAATACAATGTGTGAGGTAGATTCCCTGCCTGTGGCGAGCGGTGCGATGATAAAATGTGGCCGTGGGCCATGTCAAACAATTATAGGTATATTATTATATACCTAGAAGGCAAAATCTATACGGAATTTTCATACCTAGTTCAAAATACATATAATTACAAAATCAAGATGGCACAGGTCTTATACTTATTTGAATTTCTAGTGGTGCAAGCTATTAATCTGCAGGTAGTTAGACCTGGGTCCAATTTTTTTTGTGTGGATCCCTAAATCTATTTCCAAAATAAAAGAAGTTATTTTTTATGCTATTAGCTAGAATAGACGGACAGACAAAAGTGGATTTGTTATAACTATCTACTGTGTGTTATTAAGTTGCACTAGTGTGTATAATAATATATTCATATGCATTAATTAAAAACTGTTGATTTAACGCTACCAACGACAATGTAATTTTATTTATTTATGTATAGATAATATGCAAGTATACAGGGTGAATTTTTCAAAAGGGATTGGATGGCCAAATCCGAAACTATAAGGAATAGCGAAAAATGGTCAAAAGAGTCACGAGCCCGATTTTGATGAAACTTAAAACCTCATCATTAGATTTTTGAAAAACCATTAAACCTAGCTGAGAATCGAACCCGTTGATTTTGAAAAAAAAAACACACCCTTTATTATTACACCATACGATAGTGTCGCTGTTAAGGAACAAATTCTACGAAGTAATGATATACGGCAAATTTAAGGAAAATTTAAAATTTAATAAAATTCATGTTTCATGTACCTATTTGTTTCGTTCGTAATCCCAGAAAAGATCGTAACTATTCCGTGTTTTAAATTATACTCAGAATGATTATAATGATTGATGTTTTATTTTAAACAAGATGGAGCTCCAGCCCATAATAGCCGTAAAACAGATTTTGATTCAGCAGTTTGACGACAATTTTATTGCAAGGCATGGTCCTGTGCCTTGGCCAGCGAGATCCCTGGATTTTACTCCTTAGATTACTTTCTCTGGGGTATGTCAAAAACGAAATTTACAAAGACATAATTATTATGATACAGCGGTACAGTTGATGACTTGAAACGTTCTTTGGATATTCTCCAATTCTAAACTGAATCAATAACATTCTAATATTGAATGCAGTACCATTATGTATTGAAAACAATAGTCTACATTTTGAACAATTACCTAATCAGTTAATGTAAGAAAAATAAAATGTATTTTGTTAAAGATGAGCTCTTTCCTTTAGTTTGCGGTATATCATTACTTCCCAGAATAAGATCCTTAATAGCAACACTATCGTATGGTGTAATAATATAGGGTGTGTTTTTTTTTTCAAAATCAACGGGTTCGATTCTCAGCTAGGTTTATTGGTTTTTCAAAAATCTAATGATGAGGTTTTAAGTTTTATCAAAATCGGGCTCGTGACTCCTTTGAGCATTTTTCGCTATTCCTTATAGTTTCGGATTTGGCCATCCAATCCCTTTTGAAAAATTCACCCTGTATAAGGATAAAGTTATATTATGTGATGATGACATACTACTGAAACATAATTTTATGCCATATTATATCTATTTTGATACATCAATTGCATTCTGGTAATTTTTGATACCTATTTTAAGTTCATGAAGCGTGAAAGGATAATTCAAATCGCATGACTGTTTTCTCTGCCTACCAAGAAAATGAATAGGCTAGAGTACTTGTATGTATGTCTCAATAGTCATACATGGCAACTGGAGGATGGCTTTGCAACATAATCTTCTAAAATTAACTTTAATTTTTTTATAAACGTTTCTCTTATATGTATTCAAACGTAAATATAGACTTGTAAATTACTTTACTTAGATTTCCTATTGCACATTCATATTATAATTCTTTCATTTTGTAAGATAAATAAGTTATATTCCAATCAAAAATGATACAGTGCTATGGGAAATCTAAAGAGAGTAATTTAATAAAAAAAAAATTAATGGGCAACGAGTAATTTAATAAAAAAAAACTTAAAACTTTTTGACGTGTCCATTATGTATTTAGGAGAGTACGTGTTTATTAGGTCATCATCATCATTCACCTGCCCTTGTCCCAACTATTTTTGGTCGACGCAACATGTCATTCTCCGCCATACATTCCTGTCAGATGTCATCTCCTCGGTCACTCCCTTACTTTCCATATCCTCTTTCACGCATTCCATCCATCTTTTCTTAGACCTACCTCTGCCTCTGAAGACATTTAGGATGTATACTAGCTAATCTTCTGAAATTCCACAATGAAAATGTTTTAAAGTGACCAACAAGTATATAGAACATATACATAATGATGATAGTATAGTAACTTGTCACTAATAGTCTAAGTACTATGCTATCTGCAACCTTAACCCTATTTCAAGTGGTGGGAACGGTCACTCTAGGATGTCCATATCTATAAATACATAAATAAATATTCTACAACAATCTATACAGCGCTCTCTAGACCCAAAGTACGCATAGTTTAACTAGCTTGTGTTATGGTTTCTAGAATGTGGATAAACATACTTATTTACTTTTTTTTGTAAATATAATACATATTATACATAGAAACACCCAGACCTATGGAAATAGTCTGTATGTTGCTTTTTCATCTCTTTATAATTTAATATCTCAAAATTAAAGTAGATATTAACTGGTAAGCCTAGCTGTTGTGCACTATCCAATCCATATAATACTGAGTTGTTTGATGACTTGAGAAGTTCAATGAACTTTTGATAATATACCTAGATAGAAACAAAAGATAAAATCAAAAATTCTACTATGTTCTACACTCAGACCAATAAGAATGTTATTGGTTGAGATTCTACTGTAGCTAGTATATTTTATGTGTGAAATATTATGCATTCTAGCTCCCAGAGAGCATAATTTCTTCATAAGTGAATAAACATAGCTATTAAAACAACATTTTATAAGTATTATTATAAACTTGTTATTCAAAACCAGCTATAAATTGACCTCATTAGTAAATGGTAACATTTTAATTATGTATGTACACTTAAAATTAATGAACGAAAAGAATGATACATTTGCCTGATGGATGACAGAACTGTTTCATATGATAAGAAGTCAAAAACAATCGAAATTCTGTGTTTTTGATTACAATAACATTATCAGAAAACAAGATTATAGTTGTAAATAACACACTTCATACTTTACAGTTTGTTTTTGATAACTTTTTTGGACGATTGGTGAGAAACGTAAACAGAAATAATGATATAACTATGTCACCCCTAATGCGTTAATCGCAATTTCTTGCCTCCCACTGAGAAACAACCTTATGTTTTTATTGTGCCGCATTTTTGGTGCATTGGAGTCAAACAACTATCTCTCAGGGCAGGTGCGAGTATACTGGCAGGGTAACTCAACCGGCCGGGCCTGCGACTCGGAAGATTTTTTAGATAATTATAAGATGACCACGCCAAACGCTACACACATCGATACCTTATAAAATGACCTTCATTCTATGACCCTTTTACCAGCTACTAAATGCGTAATATCATAAAAAATATAAAACACTTGTTACGATACGTCAAAAAGTGCTATGTTTTCGATAGAAATAATTTACCTGTATTTATCCTGTAACAAAAGCAGCAACGGCCCCCAGAAGACAAATATGGACAGATGCGTTGGCACGGAATTTTCCAACGTAATATTTACAGCAACTAGTGCCACAGTTTTCAGTGAAAAAAAGTTCGATATTTAGGCTCAAAAATATTTGAAATTTACGCGAAAATGTTTATAAAATATGTCCGACTAAACATGGCGTCCAAAGATGTCGGACCAAATTCAATATGGCGAAGCAAAATGGACGCCCGCTCTCCACCCGTTCGTGTTCGAGAACTCCGATGGGAAAGGAAAAGCAAAGCGCTCATGTCATTTAGAAAAAAAAACATAGGAGCGGAATGTTGCCAGACTTAAATACAATCGGTGAGGTTTTCTATTTTTAAGCACATTATAAAAGGAATATAAAGTAAATTTTTAAATACGGGCTTAAAGATTATCATGAAAAGTGATTAAACGTGTTTTTTTCGTAAGCAAGACTTGAAATAAAATATTTATAAACAAAATCCTCCTTGTTTAACAACAACATCGGGAAATAGCTGTCAATTTCACAGTGGTGCCATCTATTTAGAAACGTTGACGTAACAGCAGCAGCGCTACCTGACGGAGAAAATTGAAGAAGTCTGCCATTTTCCATCTTCCTGTTCCTGTGGTTATTCAACATTTAAAATTGGTTTTTAGTGAAAAATAAGCCATGGCTGTGAGGTTATTATCTAAATTGAAGGTCCTGCCAGAGGTCCGAGGTGCCGTAAACGCTAGCTCAGCTGCTGCACCCGCTTCACTCTCAGATTTTGATCTCCAGCATAAAACCCCAGTTATCAGGCAACAGCAGCTGATCCCTAAGGCGCACTATGGAGGTCGTCATGCAGTAACTATGCTTCCAGGTGGTGGTATCGGTCCTGAATTAATGGGCTATGTGAAGGATATTTTCAAGTGAGTTTTTTTGTGTCATAACCTTGCATTGATATAGACCTATGAATTCTAAATCTTGGATGTAGAAACGGCTGTTTATATGTTTTCATAATTCCCTAGATGCATAGGTACAGCTACATAGCTAACTTATAATATATCTTTGATTTTTCTTATAAAATTACATTTATAATTTGATTATCCTGTTCGCTTATAAGTTTATCAATATTAAGTGATTGTGATGATCACATGACTTATGTTGTCTGATTACTCCAGATGATGGGAGTGATATTATATGAGAGAGTTATATGACTGTAGTGATGAAAAAAATTGCAATTTACACTGTAACTAACAGCAACTTGGTTCATAAGGAGTTAAATTTATTAATAAACTACCATTGTTACTCTAACTTTTAAACTTCCATGTTCTATGATATACTAAAATGTTAATGGGAACTAACCTGATCATGGTATAAGTATATGACGTTTGGAATGCCTGACGTTTCGACCAGATTACACGGGCCACATAGGCTGTGACCACGAGCTCTAGAGGTGTAACCAAGTTTGCTTTAAAAAATATAATTTATATACCTATATAAACAAATTGATATACCTATTTCAGGATATGAATTAACTTAAACTGCCATAGAATAATAATCAGTTACTCTAAAATAGCTTAACTGGCTGAATGCAGATGGAAATTAACCAAAAAAGTGAACCCACTCCTAACACATATTTTTAACATAACTGCTTATGCTTTAACCAAAACTAACCAGACGTTAGCAATTAAACATTTAAAAAAAAAAACATTTTTTTTTATTTTATTTATTTATTTCTTACATACACTTGTCTTTACAGGATTTCCCAAGGCGACAGTATAGTAACATTATTTGTTAACAATCCATATTGACTCACTTGCACATTTGAAATAACCACCAGGTGAATTGCACAATTTCTATTTTAAACATGATTTAAAACAATTGTGATATAATTTCAGATATATTGGTGCTCCGGTGGACTTTGAAGTAGTAAATATTGATCCTAACGCAGATAATGACGATGATGTGAAGTATGCCATCACCACCATCAAGAGAAACGGTGTCGGCCTTAAGGTATACTAATTTTAAATGTATACATATTTAGATACAGGCCTCACTAATCTCACTATGACGGGTGTGGGCGGGTGTGGGCTGGAGACAGCCTCCCTCTCACCAGGGCAGACTCTGCCACAGCAAATGCCAACCGAGGTGGACGTGACCCTCTAGAGGTCTGCTCTGAGACTCGTAACATATCCCTTTAGCTAGCAGAAGACACATTGGGGAGCGAGCAGGTGCGGGCTGGTTCTCTGAGCGCAGATATGTTATTTATTAATTTTTTTTTTTACAGGGCAACATTGAAACAAAAAGCGAGGCAGCGTACGTGACATCGCGTAACGTAGCGCTACGGAATGAACTCGACATGTACGCCTATGTGCTCAACTGCAAGTCCTACCCTGGAGTCATTACCAGGCATAAGGACATTGATATTAGTATTATCAGGTATGATACATGCATGTTTTTTTCTTCTAAAAAAAACTCGGTGCACGCCTGCGCATCTCCCCCTATGTATCTATCTGTGAAAGCAGTTGAGATTTTAAAAAGTTATCAAAGGTCTCCTAATACTGTTTTCTGTCACTATAACAGTATAATATCCCTTATATGCCACCCCAGTTTTTTTCTACACTTCCGGCTTTCATGGCATAATTTTAAGTCTACTTCTAGAACGCATGTGAACACATACTGTTGTTTAGGCGGTAGAATACGCACAGCGAGGCGAAACACTCTCTTAAGGCTAAGTGGTTCCACACCGCCTATAAGTATGTAATCGTCGACGATCCACACCAGTTCACGTCTTCGCACCAATTCGAACGTATCAAATTCCTTTCTAAACTTTAATTCAGGCAGGGAATGCCAAATTTTCTTAATACCCTGGTGGTCTGCTCTTTACATGACCTATGCTATATTTACACGGATATTAAGTGCTATATATTTTTTCAGACAAAACACCGAAGGCGAGTACGCTATGTTGGAGCACGAATCAGTCCGTGGGGTCGTCGAGTCCATGAAGGTAGTCACAGCTAGCAACTCCGAGAGGGTTGCCCGCTTCGCTTTCGAGTTCGCCAAGAGGAACGGACGCAAAAAGGTATACCTATATATGTAAAAGCTACATTATACATCCCAAGCCAGAGTGTTGTTATGGAAGTAGGACATGATGGTATCTCCGGTCCGAACTGAGCACCTCCGCCGCGCCACAGTAACCATCGTGTTGTGTTCCTAAGGTAAGTAGAGTAGCCAGAGCTCATAACCCCGCCCTCCCATCTCCCCAATTACCTCCTCCAACCCCCCTAACCCCTCCCCAAACTCCTCAATGCTCGTCTACCCCAAGGTTGGCAGCGCGAGGTACCACCTAAGTGGTACAAAGAAAGCCCTATCCTGGATGTCGAGTAAAAAAAAGTTACATTTTTGTTTATTATTAAAAACACATTTTAAAACCTTACTATTTTCATTGTAGGTGACAACAGTCCACAAAGCGAACATTATGAAACTGTCCGATGGACTGTTCTTGGAGACGTCTCGACGAATGGCCGAGGAGTACCCCGATATTCAGCACGATGACATGATTATTGACAACTGCTGTATGCAGCTTGTGGCCAGGTAATAGTTGGTTAAGATTATCACTGATTGTGATAAGAGTATATGATGTGATGGTGAAGATGACATTGTGAAGGTCAGATGGCAGTCGCTTCACGGAAAATATCGAGGTCCAGCCAAATCCGCAGTTAAGACTGGTAAAGCGGACCCCAGACTCCGAGGTGAAAGCTTTGGATGCGACTGGGATTAACGCTAGGTTGAAGAAAGGGTGAAAATGACACTGAGACTTTACCTTTAGCGTACCACCAGGCGTATCTATGATACATGTAATAAAAGTAATTTATATAGATTTTTTTTTGATCAGGTAGTCTCTGGAACAGCTGCTCCTATTTTGACGTGTCTTTCACTAGCAGATAGGTTATATTAAAAGTGTAACATAGACTAATATATTTAAAAAAATATAAGAGTTTGATATGGTTTTCGGGTTTATATTTTATTTATATTTATATTATATACTTTAGGAAAATATATCAAAATCTTTCGCGGGCACAGGTATTCAAAAATTGTATTTTTGATCGGAGGTTCAGGTAGCTCAGTTGGTCAAAGCATTACCCCTGTAAAGGACTGGTCGCGGATTCAAATCCCGTCCTAGATGTTCACATTTTTCGAACAAAAATTTCATTGAATAGTCAAAAATAAACGTTGGGTATTTTGTACCCAGGCCCCACCAGTTCGACGTGATGCTGATGACAAACCTGTACGGGTCTATCGTGTCTAACGTCATCTGCGGTATCCTGGGCGGCGCCGGCCTACTGTCTGGCAGGAACTATGGCGACCACTACGCCGTCTTCGAACCTGGTACCAGGAACACAGGTAAGATACACACATACATACATACATACATCTCATCTACATACATACATTTGACGGCCTCTGTGGCGTAGCGGTAGTGCATGCGACTGCTACGTAGGGGGCGTGGGTTCGATTCCCGCTCAGTGCAAATATTTGTATACATGAATATGTCTATTTGCATTGGTCTGGGTGTTACTATGTATAATAAGTATGTATTTACAAAAAAAAGGATATAAGTATGTTTATCAGCATTCTAGAACCCATAACACAAGCTAGTTAAACTAAGCTTATTTGGGTCTAGGGAGCGATGTGTAGAATGTCGTTGAATATTTATTTATTTATTTATATATTAGAGGTTAAAAGTTAAAATCAAAGATGCTTTTCCAATTAATCCCACCCTCTCCTTTCCTATACAGAACTACACGTGCCAGGCTGAGGTATCACCCTCACACAGTGGAATAAATTTCACCAAGAACCAAGCGGTTCGGTGCCTCTTTTCTTTGCTGCACCATAAAGACTTGGAATCCTTTACCAGCGCATGTGTTTCCTTCCTCCTATAGTCCTGGGTCCTTTAAGCGGGACGTGAAAAAGCATTTGATGAGGCCGTCAAGCTGAGGGCCACCACTGTAGCACTATCGGTGTATGTAGTGGTGACCCCCAATCCTGAGACTTTACCTTTAGCTTCCCATCAGGTGAGGTGGTGTTGAGGTGGGTCATGTTGACGTGTCCAATAAAAAAAAATCTGTATACTTGTAGAGGTAGGACACGACGGTATCTCCCGTCCGAACTGAGCAGTCCGACTGGGGTAGTACCTCCGCCCTACAGAACACCGCCCCATAATAACCATCGTGTTGTGTTCCCCAAGGTAAGTAGGGTAGCCAGAGCTCACTGGAGGGATTCTGTGCTGTCAGCTGGGAGACCAGCATCCTGGATTATCAGCACAGAATCTCTCAACCCTCCAATTCTCCTCCTATTGACACCAAACCCCTCAATTCTCTCCCTATTCCCCTAATTTTTCCCCTATTCCTTCAATCCCCCCCCCCTCCATTCTCACCTTATTCCCCCAACCACCTCCCCCTCTCCAGAGTCGGCAGCGCAAGTCCATCTCCCAATTTGACCTCTACAGTTTTATTATAAGTATTAAAATGTGGTATTTGTCAGGTACTGCGATCGCGGGCAAGAACGTGGCCAACCCGATCGCCATGATCAACGCCTCGGTGGACATGCTGGAGCACCTTGGACACTTCTGCCATGCGGACCTCATCCGGAACGCCATCAACAAGACCTGCAATGTTGACAAGTAAGCCATTATAGTTTATCTTGGGGTCGGCAGCGCGAGTGTGATGCCCCTGGTGTTGCATGCGTCTCTAGGCCACGGTGACCGCTTCCCATCAGGTGGGCCGTGTGCTTGTCTGCCACCCAAGTGGTATAAAAAAAAAGACAAGTAAAGAAAACATTGTACTATACCTTATCAGAGATCATAGTGACCAACTGCACAAAAAAATCTGGATACAACGTGTTAAAATGTTGATTTTGGCGCCTAAGCGGAAAAATCCACATCGGGGCATTGTATCATTTTCTAAAATTAGTGTAAAATGTAGTTATTATGTGTAAAAACGGTGGAATTTTAAACATAACATCTTCGACAACGTGCACGAGTTTGGGAAAGTGGTATATTACCGTGCATTTTGCTTTTCAACGTTGATTCCAACACTCCATCGAAGCCTCTAGTAATGTTTCCACTATTTTACTGGGGCAAGACTATGAAGGAAGACTGACTTGACTATTGACTATGAAGATCGTGACTTGACCTTGACTGTGACTAAATGACGAAAACGCTGCATAATACATTTATATGCAAATTATAATACTTGTAATGTGGCAAAATGCGAAGCAAAGTAGCCATTAAAAAAAAATACAACGTGTGGAAATCAACACGTATATAGATAAACTAATTACAACACAATTAATTTCTTGCATATTCTGCGTCATATTCAATTTTATAATAATAATAATAACATATAATTTAATCCAAGTGACCAAGACTCATTTAGGCGTATACATTGGAATTTTTTTTTTTATTATTATTTATTTATTAAACATAAAAATTATACATTGGTTTATCCTTGGTAGTGTATCAAAAACCAGAAAAATTATTTAGGAGCTTACAGTCACATTGTAATAATAATCATTAGTCATGTCAAAAATTAAGTGTACCCATGTCAATTAAATTACATTATTACTTCAAATCATGTATGTCATCAATAGAGTAAAAAAATAAAATTAAAAATTAAAGATAATGCATGTCAAGAGTAAAATTTTGTTTGTTTTTGTTTTGGCCGCCATGTTTACTGTTATGGTGGAAAGCGCCACACGTGGTTAAATAAAGAAAAACTAGCTCGTGAAAAATGCCACGGCAAATCATAAACCGCGCTACTAATGAGATAAAACATTTAATAAAAGGACGACAATTTACAATCTGCCTTCGGAAATTTCTTCTTCATGTTTATAAAATGCCGATGCCGTTTTTAAACGGACAAATCATTCAAATTGCCTGCGACATATACACCAGGGAACTCAAGCCCCCCTGTGAAAGACTGGTGGACGGAACACCGTGTGGTTTTAGTCGGTTCGATCTTGACATAACTACTTCACTAGCCTTGGTGAGGTGGTACCCGTTGGGGGGTTTCCATACGTTATAAAAAAAAGGAAAAACGTTCAGAGGCTGTGCGTCGATCTGTCAGTCATTCAGAACAAAGCATTTTTTTATACAGGGTGAATTTTTCAAAAGGGCTTGGATGGCCAAATCCGAAACTATAAGGAATAGCGAAAAATGCTCAAAGGAGTCACGAGCCCGATTTTGATGAAACTTAAAACCTGGGCCTCGATTCTGCTAAAGACAAACCACTGATATACCACTGACACTCTAAAAATGTCATTTAATTGTAGACTTTATTGTTATCAGGTTAAAGTTTAAAGTCAAATGATATTTTGTAGAACGAATGAAAAAGTTAAACGAATTCTTTTCATTTGATTTTAGACTTTAACTGTATAACAGTAAAGTCTACAATTAAATGACATTTTTAGAGTGTCAGTGGTATTAAAGTGGTTTGCCTTTAGCAGAATCGAGGCCCTGATCATTAGATTTTTGAAAAACCAATAACCCTAGCTAGGAATCGAACCTGTTGATTTTGAAAAAAAAATACACCCTATATTATTGCTCCATACAATAGTGTTGCTATTAAGGATCTTATTCTGGGAAATAATGTAAAGTAGATATAAATTACAGAAAGATGGTTTGGCTTGAAAGAGACTGTTGTAACTAGAATCGAAAAGGGTATGCTAAGGTGGTTCGGGCACGTGAAGCGAATGACCCACCAAATATGTAAGGCACATGTAAGAGGGGGTGCGGGCCGGAACCTCCACGTGGTGCACCTGGGCAACGGAGGCGAGCAGCGCCTCCCACTCGCCACGGGAGACGCTGCTGCCTGCGGCCAATCCGGCCGGGGTGGGAGTGGCCCTCTAGAGGGCTGCTCCGAGGCTCTCCACGTGTCCCTCTGACTAGCAGATGGCACAGTGGGGAGCGAGCGGGGGGCGAGCTGATTGTCTGCGCGCCGACGGTTGGGTGACAGGACGGCCTCCTGTCACCCTACACCCCACCGTCAGCGAAGTGGCGCGATGCTCGCCCCACCCCCCCTTTCGGGGGGTCGAGGGGGCCATCTTAAAACCGTAGATGGTCCGGGGTCAGCTGGGGTGCGAGGGATATGCCCATTGGGTAACCTTACACCCCGGTTACTAAGGCCCGAGACGGCGTGCGGTTTTAGTCGGTTCGATCCCGACATAACCACCCCCGATGGCCGACGGGGGTGGTATCCATGGGGATTTCCGCACGATAAAAAAAAAAAAAAGGCACATGTAAGAGGGCAGGCAAGCCGGGGTCGACCTCGCGGAGTATACACTGACCAAATTAATGAGTTATTGAAGAAAGGGCAGGTCAAAAGCACTCTATACCGGCGAGCTTGCATGAAAGGCTCAATGACAGTAGAGGAAGCGCGTGAAGTATGTAAGGACAGAAGCAGATGGCGGTCTGTTGTCTCTGCCTACCACGGAGGAAAAAAGGCGTAAGCATATGTATGTATGTATAAATGGGTTTGGATGGTTCTGTCTCCGGTGGGGGCATCCAGATCTAAACTTACATTTTAGTATTTATAAATCAGAGATTCATAGTGTGTAAACTTTTGTTTCTTTTATGTGTGCACATCTTAATATATATAAATCTCGTGTCACAATGTTTGTCCTCAATGGACTCCTAAACCACTTAACCGATTATAATAAAATTCGCACACCATGTGCAGTTCGATCCAACTTGACAGATAGGATAGTTTTTGAAACGGATTTCGACATCCACGCGGGCGGAGCCGCGGGCAACAGCTAGTATTATTTACGTTACGATCCAGATCTAAACATTGTATTTATGATATGATACCTACGTATATGATTGTGATGTGTTTGTGAAAATACCGCGGTAGCCTAGTGGTTTGGGTAATGGACTGCTGAGACGAGGTCTCGGGTTCGATCCCAGGTTCACTATGGCACACACCAATGGCTTTTCGATGCTTTTCGAAGTTATGTGTGTATTTATCGCAGGTTTATTAGTGCCTCGGAGAGCACGTTAAGCCGTCGGTCCCGGTTGCCATATAAACATCTATGGCAGTCGTTACGGGTAGTTGGAGCCCACAAAAGTCCAACCAGTCTAACTTGGAACTTCGATATCGCCATTGGTTGTGGAGGTCAGATGGCAGTCGCTCCACGGAAAATATCGAAGTTCAGCCGCATCACAATTAGACTGGAAAGCCGACCCCAACTGAGTTGGGAGAAAGGTTCAGAGAATGATGATGTGTTTTGTGCATTTAAATAAATAAAAAAAAATATATAATACAGAAATGTTTTTTTTTTCAGGGTCCTGACCCCAGACGTGGGCGGCACAGCTTCCTCCACAGATGTGGTGAACGCCATCATTGGTAACATAAAATAAAACGTTGATTTAATCATTAGTTCGATAAGGGCAGAGTGTTCGTGTATTAATTAGAGATCTGTAGTCTGTCTATCGCGTATCACATGAAATCATTTGATTACTACCGCGTAAGTCGGAAGTCGTCGGTTCGATTCCCGTTAAGTGAAAATGTTTTGACTGCACCCCGCCTGATGGTAAGCTGAGGTGAAGTCTACAAATAGTGGCTACCATTTCGTTTTCTTCTTCATATTCTTTAAAATGTAGCTATGTATGTTTATCTACATTCTAGAACCCATAACATAACTTTACTATGCTAACTTTGGGTCTAGATATCTGTTAATATAAATAAATGATTTCATTGGCAAACGCGATAGACGAAAATGGTCGAAAATAGGGTAGTTGAGGTTAAAACAGAATTTAAAAAGTACGAATTTATTATCGACCAGACCAAGGGACCATACTTGTTAAAAAGTCACATAGATTCTGTCAAAACTGAACTTTAACTCGTAGGGAATAAGGTTCAAATTAGTTCGACAGTTTGTGACTTATTCGATCTGCTCATGGTTACCAAACTCAACTATCCTATTGTATTTCTTTTTTATTAAAAGTATTTTCTTTTGTGTATTTATTTTTGTGTATGGCGGTAAAAATTTGACAGTATTTGTGCCGACAAACGTCTTGAAACAATGAAAGAAATTTTATGCTATGCACGCCCTATATGGACCACTCAAAAAAATATACACAGACTGATAAACCAACTATGCGAGCCCTTCCAAACCCACAATTGGTCAGTTAAGTGGTGACTCCGGTCCTAAGACTTTACCTTTAGCTTACCATCAGGCGAGGTGAAGTCATTTTGACGTGTCCTATATAAAAAAATATACAAACTACTAGCTGACCCACCCCGGCTTCGCCCGTGGCGTATTTCGAGCCCCGATGCACCCTTTTTAACTCACATAATATGCTCATAATTTATCAGTTTTCCTAAAATGTATGGGAATCTACCGGAATTTCACATTTATGATTATTGCTCCGCTCCCTTGGGCAGTAGCATGATGATATTCAGCCTATGACATTCACGGATAATGTGGCTTTCTATTGGTGAAAGAATTTGTTAAAATCGGTTCAGTAGATCCCGAGATTACCCCTTACAATTTAACAAATATACAAACACAAACTTTACTTCTTTATAATATTAGTATAGATGATTGTTTTGCCCTCGGCCGCCGCGCCCCGCACTACCCCCAAAGAGACCTAAAAATCGCTTTCTGCGCAGCTAGAGAACATTGTCAAGAAATTTGCCGGTATACTAGACTTAGTTGGTAGAAATATTGTATTAAAACAGTTGTAGTACGGGAGGTAGCGTTAATTCTAACAAGCAATCGATAGCCAGTTGATATTCTCCACGATAATAGAGCTTTATTAATACATAACAGAGTTGACCGTCAACCGGTCTGGTAGCGGTCTGGTCGAAGGTGACACCATGGTAAAGTTGTCAAAAAAAATTACGCTCCGAGCAATCATTTGACACGTGAAACTTTATATGGTGATTCCTGAGGTCATTTTCAACTGAGAAATAACCGTCAGATGTGGTGTAGAGTAGTGGTTATACGTCAGTCGCGTATATATTAGACCAGTGCCGATAGTCTTTGAGAAAAAATAAATTTATAGTAGGATGAAACCTGTTGGAAAAGGATCAGAATATGACAAAAATGAAAGGAAAAATAAATTACGGGTGATCTGAGGTCGGGAAGTGGGGAGGGGGGTGAGTTTTAAGGGTAAAAACGGTTTATCTCGATTTCTGGCAAAACTACAAGTCCTATGGAAAAAAGTTAAATGACAAAGTTGTAGGTAATAAAGAAACCTACAACTTTTCATTTACACTTTTTTCACATAACCTCAAAATGTATGTGAAAAATTCAAATAATCAAGTTTTTGGTTTTTTATTTTTATCTTAAGCAAAACAAATTTGTTTTCCACGAAATTTGGTGAAAACTTAGCTTTTTATGTCCTACAGACACTGTATTTTTTTTTATTTGAAATACTCTTTTTTTCAGCTTATTTTGACTAAATATCGAAAAACCACCCTAATTTTCAATCGAAAATTCTCACGTCAAAATATCAGCTTTTTAAAAAAAGTCAAAAATTTTTTTGTTCTTTGAAATCTCTTCTTTCTGATGATGTAAAAATATATATACATTGCTATGGTAAATTTTCTCAGGAAATTTCTGAGAAAATTTACCATAGCAATGTATATGTATTTTTACATTATCAGAAAGAAGAGATTTCAGAGAACAAAAAACTCTCTGACTTTTTTTAAAAAGCTGATATTTTGGCGTGAGAATTTTCGATTGAAAATTAGGGTGGTTTTTCGATATTTAGTCAAAATAAGCTGAAAAAAAGAGTATTTCAAATCAAAAAAAATACAGTGTCTGTAGGACATAAAAAGCTAAGTTTTCACCAAATTTCGTGGAAAACAAATTTGTTTTGCTTAAGATAAAAATAAAAAACCAAAAACTTGATTATTTGAATTTTTCACATACATTTTGAGGTTATGTGAAAAAAGTGTAAATGAAAAGTTGTAGGTCTCTTTATTACCTACAACTTTGTCATTTAACTTTTTTCCATAGGACTTGTAGTTTTGCCAGAAATCGAGATAAACCGTTTTTACCCTTAAAACTCACCCCCCTCCCCACTTCCCGACCTCAGATCACCCGTAATTTATTTTTCCTTTCATTTTTGTCATATTCTGATCCTTTTCCAACAGGTTTCATCCTACTATAAATTTATTTTTTCTCAAAGACTATCGGCACTGGTCTAATATATACGCGACTGACGTATAACCACTACTCTACACCACATCTGACGGTTATTTCTCAGTTGAAAATGACCTCAGGAATCACCATATAAAGTTTCACGTGTCAAATGATTGCTCGGAGCGTAATGTTTTTTGACAACTTTACCATGGTGTCACCTTCGACTGCTCCGCGGGTGCGGGTTCTGACGGTCAATTCTGGTATGTATCAATAAAGATCTATTATCGTGGAGAATATCAACTCGCTAACGCTTGCCAAAAAAAATTAACGCTACCTCCCGTACTATTGGGTTTATATCAATAATTGGAAAGAAAGGAGTTTTGGAGTAAAAGAGGAGAAAAATGTACACTCTGCCCAAGTAGTCTCCACTGTAATTAATTAAAAAATAAACCAAATATTATATTAAAAAGACGTATATATCACATATCTGTCCCCGCGACTTCACCCATACTTGCCAGTAATTTTAGTTCTGCAGTAATGTTTTCCCGATTTGTTGATGTATATGATTACTGCTCCGCTCTCTTGAATAGTAGCGTGGTGATATAGCCTTCCTTCCTCGATAAACAGGCTATCAAACGCAAAAATATTTTTCAATTCGTACCAGTAGTTTCTGAGACTGACGCGTTCAACCAAACTCTTCATAATGTTAGTATAGATGTGATATATGCGTCTTATAAAGTATTATGTCACCATAAAATGTCGTTACTGGGACGAATTATATAACATAGCTTCAAATTAAAGTTATAAATTTGTAAATACATCAATTATAAACTAAAATCATTGACAATAATAATTTAAAGTATAATTGTAACGAATTATTGATCATTAGATATTTTATTCAAATTTTCGGTTGTATTCGCAAGTGGCGCCATCTACACGTCGATTTGCTTATCGTTATATTCTACTATAATGTTGCTATGTTACAAAATTTTCATACATTCTAGAAAATATTTAGGTAGATGAAAATTAATGTCAAAATGTTAATTATAATATGAATTCTCCAATATAAATAGTATTAGATCTGATTAGAGAGATTTATATGATTTAATATGATCAATAATTCATTACGACAAAAATGTAGACCCTTTGTCCCACTAGCGCCACCTCATCGGGATATTTTAGCATCTGCCTCGCAAAATTGTATTATAATAGACAATTTGTAAAAAAATCACTATCTGCCATAGATAATTGTAGATTCGAATGTATTAAGTCATGTTTGTGTTATTTATTTATTTATAGTAGTAAATTTGAAAATAAATTTTGATGAAAATGACATTTTTTTCATTTAAAGCCAACATGTGTCAAGATCCCGCGCCGTTATCAAAGTGTGTCATCGATCTTAGAAAAGCTAAACAACCAAAGGAATGTACGTGTAAAAAAGATAGTAAAAAGAAAAAATAAAATACAAAAAGGAAAATGTATAAAATATAAAAACAAATTAGGTTTTACCTAGTGAGGAAAGTATAAGAAAATATTTGATAGTGATGCTGATCTATCGATGGTAGGTTTACGATAACGATATTATTAGTCGATGGTGATGCGATGTTGTACTTATCGATAGCGCATAGCGATACTCTGAAGGTAATGGGGGGGGGGAGGGGGGGTACAGTGAGCTCTGGCTACCTTACTTACCTTGGGGAACACAACACGATGGTTATTATGGGGCGGTGTTCTGTAGGGCAGAGGTACTACCCCAGTCGGACTGCTCAGTTCGGACGGGAGGTACCGTAGTGTCCTACCTCCTATTTTACTATCGCCAAATTCTTACACAAATAGTGTTAAAATTGTTAGATTTAATGTTTAAATGAAGTAAAAACAAACAATGTAGTAACTTTGGCTACTTTAATTTTGGAAAAGGATTTTAAAGGTAAAAAAAATTAAAACGTTAAAAATCTAAAACTTGTCAATCCTCTTTTGATGAGGCCGTCAAGCTGAGTGCCACCATTGTTAACATGGTACGTGTATGTAATGGTGACCCTCTTTCCTGAGACTTTACCTTCAGTTTACCATCAGGCGAGGTGAAGTCAAATTGACGTGTCCTATATATATAAAAAAAAAACTACGCGGACGACGTCGCGGGCACAGCTTGTCTTTTATGATAGTAGTTACAAAATCAATGCAAAAACTGTAACATTTTTTTTATTAAATAATTTTGTATCCTTATAAAATATTATAATATTATGCGCTATCGATATTATTTTGTAGACAATTTTTGTACGAGCCTACCAAGATTAGTTTTTTTTGTCAGTGAGTTTTTATTATATTTTTTTTCTGACCTTATAAATCAAAAACTAATTGAGGGTCCATAATTATAATATGAAGTATAATATTATTATACTATCTGGCTAAAGGTTATAAGTAAGGTCAGTAAAAAAACATCTGTTATTTTGTTACGACAAATTATGAAATATAGGTACATAACGCATAGTACCTACAATTTTTTTTCTATTTATTTTTTGTAATATATCAATATTGAAATGTTTTTGTTTTTTTCTACTTTGGTTTTTATTTTTCATGTACGGTGTTAAAAAAATATGTAAACCATTGAAATTGTCGTTTTTTTTTATTTAATTACAGGATTTATTTTAGATTTAAACTTGTCATAGTTGATCATTAAAACCTCATAGTTTTATCTGATTCACACTGGTTAGGTATTATTATTTTCCACTACTGGTAACAATATTGATTTAACAATATGACGTAGGCTTGTGTCTCCCACGTGACCTGTCTCGGGAATGTCATACCTTTTTTTTAATAAAGGATACCACTCCCATCGGCCATCGGGGATGGTTATGTCGGAATCGAAGCAATAAAAACCGCACGTCGTCTTGGGTCTTAATTACCGGGGTGTAAGGTTACCCAATAGGCAGATCCCTCGCAATCCAGCTGATCCCGAGCCATCTACGGTGTTTAGATGGCCCCCTCGACCCATCGGGGGGTGGGAGCGGGGTAGCATCACACAGCCTTGTCGACGGTGGGATGTACGATGATGTAGAGAGCCTCGGAGAAGCCCTCTAAAGAGCCACTCCCACCCCGATCGGATTGGCCGCAGGCAGCAGCGTCTCCCGTGGCGAGTGGGAGGCGCTGCTCGCCTCCGTTGCCCAGGTGCACCACGTGGAGGTCCCGGCCCGCACCCCGTGGTGACAAATCTCACATTGCTTATGAAAAAAGAAGGCGACGTGGTTGAAATAACAACAAGCATTGGGATATTAACAATATATTTTCAGTACATTTTTTCAAATTCACCTAAACGATATGAATGACATTAAATGCGCGATCATCGCATTTTTGCAACCAGTGCCGGTTTTAGGGGAAAATAAGCGTCTTGGGGGAAATCGGATCAACAGTCCTGGGGGGGGGGGGGGAGGAGACTGGGTGCAAATACTAAGTACAATAAAAAGATCACATCTTTTTTTTATAGGTGTCGAATTCATTTTTGAACCTTTTTGAACAACTTGGCAGCAAATTATATCTAAACCCGGCACTGTACACAAACAAATATTTAAAACTATACACAAGTATAATAATTGTTACAATAAAAATCAATACAAAATAAATGCGTTAAAAGATTTTTATTTTTCGAGTTTTCATGACACCTGTGATTGACGCCGTTCGGGGCTTTATACCTAGTTGACTTTTAAAATGGCGGGTTTTAAATTAAACTTTTTTTCTTAAACGTTCTTTTGCCACATTAGTTGTAGCACTAGGGGAATAAGGAATCTATTCCCGGGAAAAAAGCAGCCGGGAAGTCTCAGTCACTTCCTTGTCATAGCCTCTTAAGCATTCCATCCATCTTTTCATGACAGACCTCTGCTTGGTTTTAGAATGAACTGTTCTTTAGAACTATAGCATTTATATTTTTTAGTCTTATAGGTAAGTTTTTTCAAATAGCTGCAAATATTAGCAGTTATTATAATCACTGTAGCTTAAGTATTAAAATATCACAATTTTAAAAGTCAACTATATCAAAAATGTTGATTTTGGGCGCCTAAAAATAGCATAGTATCATTCATATTTTTTCAAAATGGAACTTAAGATTTTATAATCAATCAATTTCTCCAGGAAAGTGAGCAGTGATGTGGGGCTATGAGTTCAAGTTAGGGCCGTTTCCTTTCTTTTATTAATACCAATTATATGGTAGACAAGCACACGGACCACCTGATGGAAAGCGGTTAGCATGACCTATGGACGTATGCAACATATAAGTCAGTGCTACGAAAGGCGTGCGGTTTTAGTCGGTCCGACATAGCTGCCCGCGGGGTGATATACGTGGGGATTTCCACACGTAAAAAAGGAGGGGTGCTTGTCGCACTAAAAAAGTGGGGTAGGATTTGAAAATTAGGTCCAGCTAATTTAAAAATTATCTTTTACAGAGAGACTATCTGCAGTTGTTCAATAAAAAAAAATATGAATGATCTTCTGTCATGCAATAAGCTGTAATTTGATTAGTGTCAATAAATAATACTGTAAATCATATCAAATAGAGCTTTTTTGAGATTCAATGTTTATCAATCTTATTTTTACCGCGGGACATTTTGTTGTCAAACAAACAACGCTATTAAAAATCGACAGTTATTAGGAACTTCAAGAATTGCAGCGTTTTCAACATGTTATAATAACATTTAATCAAATTTTGAAGCGATTTACTAACTTTTCTATTTAGATCCGAATATCCAGGACGGGACTTGAACCCGCAACCAGTCCTTGGAATTCCATTTCGCACTACCGTGCCGCGGCAGCGGCCGGCGAAGTGCCACATCCAAATTCCATTTCGCACATTTGTGGAAAACATTCGAAATTATGGGTATCGATGTGGCGTACTTTCACACTACCGTGAGTCGCGTTTCGGTACTTTAGGGCTACAAGTTCATAGCTATATTTTTTTTTGTTAGTGAATGGCGCTTCCTATGCTTCCGCCAATAACTCAGTACAGGTTTTATTTATGATTTAGCTTGGGAAGTACTTTATAGCTGAGGTTCGAGGCTTTGTGAATGTACAAGGGACAAGTATACATACAATGAGTGTAAATCGAAAGGTAAAAGTTCATAGCTATATTGAACTTCGAAATAAAATTCAGTATGACAGTCTTACTAATATTATAACATATGTTGGTACTAAATTGGTAATATATTGATATTAAAATGTCCCCCAGTAAAACATGCAGACAGTCAAATAAATATTCAAATTGAACGAATAATAAAATACATACGAGATTTCTTACGTTTTAAACATTCGAAATTGTTTTTTTTAAACTACCCGCGTTTTGGCAAACTCTTGTTCGGTTTAGCACCAAATTTTGGCGATTTATCATTTTTTTTAATTAATACAAACTTAGGCTTTACTATCATATGACTTGCTTTATTACTTTTGCACGCGGCTTTGCTTGCGTTATTATATCATTGTCGTATAGTTTATCCATCTCTAAGGATACCTTTTTCTGAATTAAATGTACCTTATGTACTTTTCTGTATGTCTATCTGCAAAAGTTTCATAATATTGGTTTAGTAGTTAGGATGGTGAAAGTAAAAAATAACTCGCTCAGTAACATGGCTATGGTAGGTTCTTTCTTTTTTTTTATACCACTTAGGTGGCAGACACGACCCACCTGATGGAAAGCAGTTACTGTAGCCTATGTTCGTGTGGAGAAAAGGGGTTGGGGAGTTTGGCATTTTCTTTGAATTTAATTGAAAATGACTCAAACTATGAGTGATTGTAAAAGTTTGATAATTCCACGAAAGCGTAGGTAGATTTTATTTTGACAAATGCCAAGTTAATTTTTTCATTTTTCTTTTTAATCGAATTGAAATCACGCGTTTCCAAAACGTGGCGTTACTGAATCGGGTACCTTGATATACACATTCTCTTGCAAGTCGATTTATTTTTCTTGTACAGTAAAATATAGGAAGGTAACAAGTCATATGATAGCTTCGCCTAAAAACCGAATTGTATTCTTAATTAAAAACAGCCCAATTTGGTTAAAACACTGCTTAAATTCATTTAATATTTTCACCATGTAATTAGCATAAAATTATAAATAAGACGTGGTATAAGTGTAGCGATATT
Organism: Lithosia quadra; assembly: GCA_963576445.1. Classification (NCBI taxonomy): domain Eukaryota; kingdom Metazoa; phylum Arthropoda; class Insecta; order Lepidoptera; family Erebidae; genus Lithosia; species Lithosia quadra. The sequence goes on from OY754903.1 coordinate 3,954,437, forward strand.
GCGGAGTATTTTAAATGAAAAACTTATTTTAATGAAATTTTGAAGCAAATAGTTAATTTCGGGATTTGAACCCACGATCAGTCCTTTACAGGAGGAATACTTTGACCCACTGAGTTACCTGGACACCTTCCTAGATATTTAAAGTACGTATTCAAATTGATTATTTGTAAATATTTACACTAATATTGTTTAAATAATTTAAAATAATTTGGATAAAACAATAAGTGCCCACATCTCCCACAGGCGTTTCTATTTAATATTTGTAATAATTCAAGTTAATCTAAAACTTATAAGTAAAAATATTTGTTCTACAATTAATCATAAAAATATCAATGAATTGTTCTTATAATGTCAATAAAGTGGTCTTTTTGAGAAAGGCCAGGTCAAGAGTTTGTGTGTTTGTGTGTGTGTGTGTGTGTGTGTGTGTGTATGTGTGTGTGTGTTTGTGTTGTATAATATTATTTTATAATATAAAAAAAACAGTACCCGCAGCCAGCGCGGCGTAACCAAGATTGTAGCAATTGGATACATGGTGGTCTCTGCCTACTTCAATAGGCGAGAGTCGTGACTATATGGCATGTATGTATCGTATATTAATAAGATAATTAAGTTTTAATCATATTATAGTGAAAATATTAAACCAATTCCACAGTGAAGATTTAAAATAAATATAAATTATGTAAAAATAGAGAGAATTATATAGCCTAGCTATATTTATAAAACATCTCATTGTATGAGAAATATAAAACATTAAATCAGTCCACAAAATAAATTAATAGTCAATAATTAATTTATTAAATACATTTTGGTAATATGCTCACGATCGATTGTCACCCTGTGTATATTTATCTAAGATTTTCTAATAGTGTATGTTGACCACCTTTTGATCAAATTATTGTATTTTTTTTAATTTGTTCAAGGTTTCCTTTATTTGTTAATCATTTTGTTAAAAATTTTTGATCATTTTGTTAAGTTTGTTGGTCATTTTGTTGAACTTTGTTGATGGTTTTTCATCATTTTGTTAAAGTTTGTTCATCATTTTGTTTTCAAAGTTTTTTCATAATTTTGTTGGCTTTTCTGATCATTTTGTTACAATTTGTTAATAATTTGGTTACAGTTTGTTGATCATTTTGTTAGTTTGTTGATCATTTTGGTTAAAGTCTGTCGATCATTTTGGTTAACATTTGTTGAAACAAAATGTTTTAACAACTTGTTTTTCACGAAATTGAAATTTCTTGACAATGGTAGCTGAATATTTGCTCAGCGTTTCCTAGTTAATTTTGATAGTAAATTTTACTATAAATTGCTTGTAAAGACCTAGGATTTCATTTTTGATTTTTACTCATAAAATTACATTTTCAAATTTGAGCCCCACTATACTTTTAAATTCATAAAATTGGCGTAAAATTCGTGTAGCACAGTTGGCAGTACATATCCAAGTCGTAGTCTTTTAAAATGTTCAGTGACATAAATCGTCAGCATAATACCAATAAAAACTAAATAAAAAAAAACATCACAACATGTATACTCGTAAACGTCTAAAACCATCGCTATTGCTACAAATACTAATAAAATAACAGCTTAGAGGGTAAACTAATAAATAAGATGGCATATCAATCACAGTTGTCACAAATTTAACTAGTATAGGAATCACATTTTGAATGATAATAATTAAATAATATGAAATCACAGTGAAACAGATCATGCTTAAAACTATTGGAAATCGCATCGGCCGGCATTTTAACGCTCCAAGGTGATTCCGTTCCCAACATACTGGGGGATTCCCCGACAGTGACAGCGTTTCGATAATACAGTCATTCACTGGCAGGCGACATCTTACCGCTCCTAACATACCTATGGCATACACTCCCAATAATAGCTCATACAAACTACACTGAATATGGTTGACCATAGTAATACTGTTTAGCTGCCTAAAATGCTTACATTTAAAAATAAATATACTAGAAATTAAATTAATAAAATTCATACAGTCTATTACGTTAAGTTGTGACACACTTAAAATTAAATTAAATAATTTTATAAAATCAGTACTGGACGAAAGCGGAATAAAAAAAATAATATACGAATCTCGCGCTTCTAACACTACACTAAGTCTACAGACACAGATCAATATCGCACGCCCGCATGTCCGTAATACGCGACATAAGTCAGAATTACGCGTTACGCGACACGAGTCAGAATTACTCATTACGCGACTAGCGTTCGAAATACGCGTTGAGCGTTTTAAAATTACAGTTAAAATAATCACAGAATTGGAATATTCCGTGCAAATTAAATGAGATTTCCATATTGTGCGTGCTATTATCGTATCTTTTAAATTCAAATTGTTTTTCAATACTTTTCTTTTTAAGTTTAAATCACACCTTGCGTTACCAATTACTTGTTTTATTTTAAATTTGTTGTTAACTACGATCACATTATGGTTCAAGACTTTAAAATTACCGAATTTTACGCGTCCACGTTTACGCATATAGCTTGTCGAAATTACGCGACTACCAAACAATTTCAGCCTTACGTACTTCCAAATGTCATAACGTGTAGAATTTACGCGTCCTATTACGCTTATAATCAATAATATCTTACACAATAAATACCTACAAACATTGAGATAACTAGAACACACCGATAGTGCAGTCCAAGTGACTAAAATTACGCACATCATACATATTAACGTCAAAATTACACGACTGTATGTCGGTTTTACGCGACGGTTAGCCGTAATTACGGGGTTACATGTCGTAATTACGCGCTGAGAGAAAAGGGGTGAATGCGGGCGTGCGGGGGAGGACAGGGGGCGAAAGGGGCGCGGTTCCGCTCTTCCACTGTACTGATGTGGTTTTAATGGTTAAGGGCAATGCTGCTTCTTCGGCTTCTTCAAATGTTCCTCGTCGATACCGGATTTGGGTACCTGTGGATACCAAAGAGAAATGAATATATATTCTAACATTCTATTCTATAATCTAATATTTTAAACTACTAAGGTGCTATAGCGACGGTAGCTGAATGGATAAGAACGAGGCCTCTTTTCAAAGGTATCGAGTACGAATCCGGCCGGATGGTACCATGTGAATTTTACTTTGTAGAATTTATGAGTGCTAATCACATGATTTACCATCTGCTGGCGGTGAAGAAAAATGTCCTAGAAGAAATTCTAAGGACATGTCCGATACACCAACCCGCATTAGGCCAGCGTGTGTGGATTAAGGTCCGTTAGAGGTATCGATCTCTGAAAAGAGGCCGCGTCAATATCCATTAATCATCGAAAACATAGAATTTTCGTGACAGCAAGCCATTTATATCCCACTGCTGGGCACGGGTCTCCTCTCCTCTAACGAGAGATCTTCCACTGGAGCTACCATTACTCCGAAGTTTTCGAAGTTTCATAGTTAGACTGAAAAGTCGCTCCCAAACTGAGTTGGGAAAAGGCTCGGAGGATAAATGAGAAACAGTGGCCTATGGACGTGTGCAACACTAAGGGTGTCACACACGCGCTGCCTACAGATGCCGGCACGTAACTTGGCCAGGTTTTGGACTAGTGGGAGTAAGTTCGCGCATCGTGCACTTTGAGCCAATCAAATGATTCAAAGTACGAACGAACGGAACGTTGATTCGTTACAAGACGTCTCTCGGAGACATCTGATTGGTCCGTCAAGTGACCAATCATATGTCCGCGACGCGCAATCGCGTCTCCCGCGACCCGCTCATACCTCAAAGGGGACCTAAAAATCGACCTTTGCGCATATGACGCGTCTGGCCAATTTACGTGCCGGCATCTGTACCTTGATGGGAAAGGGGAGGGCAAGGAAGCGGGAATCTTTGGCTATAATTAGTTCCTTACCTCAGTGTACCTCTCGCCCTTCAGGGATACAATCTTGTTGTCCCGGTAACGGACCATTTTTTTCGGCTCGATCTTCGGCGCCAACGGCTTATGCTCCTTAGTCTCAGCGTTCTTATCCACATAGGAGTAACTGGAAATTTTAAGGGAATAAGGCTTCATTCATATTCAAGAACCCATATGATTGGCTGAGGGGCCATCAAGACCTTTATGATCGAAACCAACCGCACTAGCAAGCCGGTACACCTTTCTTTTTTACTAAACGGTTTTATTTAACTTGACCTGTTTGTTGGGGTCAACTCTAGTAATCGAAATTTGACCCCCTTTCAGTTGTCTGATTGGCTGATATTTGGCAGAAGTCTTTAGTTCTGATGACAATACAAGTTAAAACCGTTTAACTTAAAGAATTTATTTAAAGCATACCGGACGGCCTTGACAGGTGCTTTTTCACGTCCCGTTCAAAGAACCCGGGATTATAAGAGCCTCTTAAGAGGCCTTCCTCCTGGATAATCCTGTATTCTATAAGCTCAAAGCGTCACTCACCGCTCAATGATCCTGGTCTTCAGCTCGTTGTCATCGATGAGCGGAGTCCTGATCGCGTTATGCAGGGCTGCAGGGGACAGCGCCTGTCCCTGCTCGCGACGATGCAGCAAGGTCGCAGCGGCCCGTTCCACGTCACCGTGGGCGATAGATACGCAGTGTTTGATCTGTTAGCACCCGTACATCATTAACCCTCAGATAGTCAAGTGCCCTGACATAATTTGGAACTTATTAATGATTTTGAAATGGAAACTTATAAAGTGGTTGTTGGTTGTCCGCTTCACCAAAAGTTTTTGGGTTTCCCAACCTGCAAGCCGGTAAATATTGACGGACGACTGCTCCAGTATTTTTTTGTATATAGGATACGTCTTAATGACTTTACCTCGCCTGATGGTAAGCTAAAGGTAGGACCGTATAGGCCTTATATTTCATGTTTGTTGGAGAAATTTGATTCCTATGATTAACCGTATCAATTTATGCCATATAAGTGCAGGATTTTTTTATATCGGTCACGTCATAATGCCTTCACCTCGCCTGATGGTAAGCTAAAGGTAAAGTCTCTGGAATGGGGGTCACCATTACAAACACCGATAGTGCTATATTGGTGACCCTCAACTTGACGACCTCATCAAATACTTTTCACGCCCCGCTTAAATGACCCGGGACTGTAGGAGGAAGGAAACATGTGAGCTGGTAAAGAATTACAGGTATTTACGGTTTATCAGATTTTAGCAGAATCGATTATCGGCAAGTAAGTTTTTGAAAATCTTCGAATGCAGATTTGTTTCCTGTTAAAAATATCGGAATGTTTCCTTTGAGTAAAATTAGTTATCTCCAGTATTTAGAATACTTATCAGGTGGCATTCTGCAGAAATGGGGCTTTCAATTCAATTTCAGGTTGGCGGTTTTTGCTCTACGCGGCCCTATGGCGAGCATAGCTTGGAGTTTGGTACCCGGTAACTAATTCTAAAATTACCTCCATAATGCATGAGTTCGGGAACATCTCCTGCAGTAGTTGGCAGAGTTCTGCATGCTCATCGCTTTCGCTGAGTAACGGGCGGCGAGCTGACTCAGCGCATTCGGAACTCTCAGAGTTGGAGTGAGATCTGAGGGTACAAATGAATTATTATTATTCTCTTTCTCTTTATTTAAGTTACAAACATATCAATTATATTTTTAAATACATCTATATATGTATAAAAAAATATATAAAAAACATTACCCTCCTTTCTTCGTCAGTCGGGTAAAAATAGTACCCCACCGGTGTCGGGTACAGGGACCAAGCCACCGGTGGTTAGGGCTCCAGAGAGAGGAATCTCCGCACAATACGTGCCGTGTCGAGAAGTACCGCCTTCTGCATCAAACCCTTGACCCAACTGCCTAACGTGAGCCTCTTGAGATGTTGGTCGAGGCTCTTGGCAATCAATCCGTGGACCGATACGACTATCGGAACAATAATTGCCGAGTCCACATTATTTATTTATTATTATTATATATAATGGACGAAGAGCAACTTGCTGGTATGTCCATATCACTGTGTTCGGTTTAGCTGTTAGTTTCCAGCCATTGGTCCAGGCGCAACTTGAAACTGTCCACAGATTGGGCAGTCACAACACTTTCGGGTAGTTTGTTCCACATTTTTTTATAAAAATACTTATCGACTAAAAAATTTACTCACCGGGCGCTATTCTTAGTGGTATTGGCTGCAGGCAGCATCTCGCTCAGGCTCTGCAGAGTTAGACTGATCTTATCGTCCACAGAATCATCTAGAACATTCGTTTATTATATAGTTAAAATACTGCAGTATCTACCAAAGTGTTTTTTTTATACTACTTATGTGGCAGACAAGCACACGGCCCTCCTGATGGGAAGCGGTCACCGTGGCCTATTGACATGTGCAACATCAGAAGTGTCACACTCGCGCCGCCAACCATGGGTTGTGGGGTCGGGCAGTTTGGAAGGCGGAGGGGTGAAGGTGGGTTGCGAGCTCTGGCTATAGACAATAAATGCCTGGCAGGGTTCCTGGGTCTTAGGGTCCCCTCTACAATAGGTACCGTGTGGTTATAATCGATTCGATTCCGATATGATCACGTCGTGATGTTGCACGTCTAATAGGCGGTGACCGTTTCCCATCAGGTGGGCTGTGTCTTGTCCGTCACCAAAATAGTATAAACAATTTAAACAAAAGATAATAAGAAATCCAAAAGAATCTCACCATTGCTGGAAACAGACTTGGTTTCATCGCTGCTGACTCGCAACTCAGCCTCCAGGTCGAGCACCCACGAGCAGACCATGCCAGCGTCGATGCTGGCGAACTCCGGCACGTACGCCGCCATCATCTCAATGAACCCTGATGACATAATTAAGGTGTTATTAAGCTTATATCATCATCATCATCAGTATCTTAGGTCCGCTTACTCAGTACGTTTTTGGGTCGATCAATATAATTATTCTTTGGCACATTTTACTCTAGCTTATTATTTTATAGCTCAATTTTCGCGTTTTTCACTAATCTCCGGTTCTACTCAACCGATTGTGATCATCAAAAAAAAGCATTTGATGAGGCCGTCAAGCTGAGAGCCACCATCTTGGCACTATCGGTGTTTGCAATGGTGACTCCCATTCTAGAGACTTTGCCTCAGCTTACCATCAGGCGAGGTGAAGTCATGTTGACGTGACCGACATAAAAAAAAAAAAAAAAAAAACATGCGTAAGATTCTAAGTCTGACCAAGAGCTTTCAAACAAAAAACCACATCGAAATACGTTCAGTAATTTTTGCATCCATCGCGCACAAACAGACAAGAATTCCAGAAAAATGTTTAGTGTATTCAGTCTCGTTTTATAATAGTATAGATAATAAGTATGTATTTACAAAAAAAAGTATATAAGTATATGTATCAGCATTCTAGAACCCATAACACAAGCTATTTAAACTATGCTTACTTTGGGTCTAGGGTGCGCTGTGTAGAATGTCGTAGAATATTTATTTATTTATTAAAATCAATTAACAGTATCCAATAATTGCAGTCTCCTTTGTTATCTATTAACCTGGGTACCTCCTACCTACGCACACACACACAATAAAGACCGGGAGTCATCGATCAATATTGCCCGCCGTTCAGTGACATACCTACGCACTGTTTCATTAGCGTACATTTGATTTTAGGGCGCTTTCAAATAGGGATGACGAATATTTTTTTTACTTTTCAAAAAGGATCATTTTATAATATTACTAGCGACCCGGGACCCGGCTTCGCCCGGGTGTAAATTCCAGTTTTCCAATAAAATATATAGCCTATGACACTCATGAATGACGTGGCTTTCTATTGGTGAAATAATTTTTAAAATCGGTTCAGTAGATCCCGAGATTACCCCTTACAATTTAACAAACACACAAACTTTACCTCTTTATAATATTAGTATTAGATATTAGTATAGAAGTATAGATAATGAACTGCAGAAGTAATTTTTTGTTATGACAAATAGTTTCAAAAATACCTATTTGATTTTGAAAATTCAATTGCTCGAGCCACTCAAAAACGCTCCATACAAAATCGTACCTAGTAGTGACGTCACAGCTAGGTAGCGCGTAGTGCAAAAGAATATCACATTTATTTCAGTCTACGTTGCGTTTTCATGTGTACAGTACATAATATACTTCATTTAAAATTTAATAAGGAATCTAATGGGTTATATGTATATTTTGACTTAATTTGATTGTTTATTTTTCGACCTATTTTGTGAACTAAAAACAATGAAAAGTAATATTTTCGGTATAGTTAGGCAATATCTAATTTTACAATGCATATTTATTCAGAAAAAACTGAGGCATTAAGCAGTACCTATTGGTTAGAATCTGACAACCATATCGTCATCCCAATTTGCGGTGTGGTTGCGGCATTTTGCGGCAAATTTGAAAGCGCCCTTAGTCACTTTATAACACCCCTGAGATATGAAAGAGATATGAAAAAAATATTTGGGTTATGTTATATGAAAGATTTTGAACACAAAAATATTTTTTGGAATTCTTATGTTTGTTCGCGATAGACGCAAAAACTACTGAACAGATTTTGATGCGGTTTTGTTTTGTTCAAGGTTTTGGTCAGTCCTAAAATTTTACGCTTATTTGATCACAATCAGTTGAGTACAGTTGAGTAGAACCGGAGATATAGTCAAAACACATGAAAATCGACGTTCTTGCGGGCGGAGCCGCGGGCATAGGCTCGCTAGCTTTAGTTTTTATTATCTCACTAGTATGTAAAACAAATTAACAGTAAATTATTAGTTCATATAATATATATCTACCAAAGTAAAAAAAGGTTTGTAACTCAGGACCGGGGTTACCACTAAATACGACAGTATATTTTACAGTCAACGACAGAATTTGATATAACTCTGTCGTTGACTGTACATCCGAAACTTCGGCTACTCTTGTCGCCGACTGTACCTACGCTTCATTGTAGCTTGTCTGTTAAAACATACAGAAATCTACGCGTCTACGAAATATTCGTGAATTAATAATGATAACGTTCGCGCGTGCGTAGTCCCGGCGTATGTCAGCTGAGCATCGGTCGTCAACCCCAGGGCTGTCAAAGCCGGACAAATTATACAATAATAGCAATCCATTTATGTCCCACTGCTGGGCACGGGTCTCCTCTCCTCTAAACGAGAGAGCTGAGAGGGTTTAGACTTAATCCACACACGCTGGCCTAATGCGGGTTGATGGATCGGAAATTTCTTCTAGGTCATGTGGGTTTCCTCACGGTGTTTTTCTGTCATCGTCAGCAGATGGTAAATCATGTGATTAGTACATATAAATTCCACAAAGTGAAATTCACATTGGTACAGTCCGGCCAGCCCTCGTAGACAAGTGGTACAAGCGTAAATTGCTAATGAGAGGAATAGAATAGGTCATATGTCGGACTCTTACCGACTAAAACCGCATGCGGTCTAGGGTCTTCTGATGCCAGGGTGTAGAGTGACCCATAGAGCATTTCCCTCGCACCCCGGCTTCGAGTGGCAACCCTACCGATACCCGCCAGACGGTTTCGGCCACACCTACCATGTCTCGATACCTGGATCGGCGCCCCTGCCTGATTGAGTAACGATAACTCAATAACAAACTGGAAGAGATCGCGAGTTCGATTCTCGCTCAGTGCAAATATTTGTACGCATGAATATGTCTATTTGTATTGGGTCTGGGTATTTTCATTGAAATTCATTTTGAGTTAAATAGCTCATTTATCGGGGAAGGTTATAGTTTAAATATCATCACGCTACTGGCCAGGGGAGCAGAGTAGTAATCATATATGTCAACGAATCGGGCAAATTTCCATACATTATCGCAAAACTAAGAAATTACGGGCATGTATTTGTTAAATAATTGCCACGGGGACGAAGTGTGTCACGGGCGAAGCCGCGGGCGACAGCTAGTACTATTATAAAATTGTAAAGTAGTTGTGTTACAGACACAGTCTACTTTACAATTTAAATTAGAGATATTCATACAAAAATACTTGGGTTACGTTATAGGTACGATTCAGATCCTGATCACGAATATTTTTTTTTGTAATTCTTGTCTATTTATTCGTGAAGGACGCAAAAACTATTAAACGAAAGAAAAAAAGAAACATTAAATCAGGCCATAAACTAGGTACATGACATTACTGAATAATACTTGAACGAATTTTGATGATTTTTTTTTGTATGAAAGGTTTTGATTATCTTACGAATTTTTGTTTTTTTTCTATAATAGGACACATCAAAATGACTTTATCTCGCCTGATGGTAAGGTAAAGTCTCAGGACTGGGGTCACCACTACATACACCGGTAGTGCTACAGTGGCGGCCCTCAGCTTGACGGCCTCATCAAATGTTTTTTCACGCCCCGCCCCGCTTAAAGGCCCCGGGAGTAGGTATATCGGTATGTATGATTATAATATAATCGGTTTAGTAGAATCGGAGATAGGTATAGACAGAAACGCAAAACGTGAGTCTGTTTTCGCTTTTCTTTTGTATGGATCTCCGATTCTACGTTCACGCAAGCGGAGTCGCGGGTATAGGCTAGTTATTTTAAAACTTACGGGGATTACCTTGGATAAAAAACGTTCATTTATTCAGAAATAACCAACTCATAGGTATATTTGTTACACAACATTTGTACGATATTAAGGGATTCCCTGATAGAATCTCTTTACGTACTTGATGAAATTTATCATTAGCATACTGATTGACATTCCTGTAATGTCTCTCTGGGCCATGGCTGCTGAAAAGCAACCTCAAGATCAGTGTAAATGAATAATATAACCCAAATCTTAAATTGTGATGGAAACTTGCTACAATATCGTGATGTCATTTATGTTTTAGTTAGGTTGTGATTAGCAAGATTATTTGGATAAGATATTTCTGTCAGTGACGCAGGGACGCTAACGGATTATCCACCGCGAGTTCTGTTTATCCCAACAGGTAAGTTATACATATATATAAGACCTAGGTACTAAAAATCACATCTAAGGCCTTCCGCTGCCTCGTGCGTGTGCAGTGCAAGCTTGAGGTTGCTGCAAAAATTACATACGATTGAATTACATTGCGGTCGCACGCATGGGGCAGCGGACGACCGGCGTGCATGGTGCCTTTCATTCGCAGAGGTGGCGCTACCGTCTGCGGACAATTCCGATAGAGGCAAGTTGATGTGGCCATGTAGAGGGTAGCTTCTTGGAGGCTCTCCACGTGTCCCTTTGACTAGCAGAGGGCATAGTGGAGAGCAGGCAAGAGGTGGACTGGTTCTCCAAGCGCACGCGTGGGGTAACCAAGAGGGCCGCCTGTCATTCCTAAAGTCCTGGGCCTCGATTCTGCTAAAGACAAACCACTGATTTACCACTGACACTCCAAAAACTGCCATTTAATTTTAGACTTTATAGTTATCAGGTTAAAGTCTAAAGTCAAATGATATTTTGTAGAGCGAATGAAAAAGTTAAATGAATTCTTTTCATTTGATTTTAGACTTTAACTGTATAACGGTAAAGTCTACAATTAAATAGCATTTTTAGAGTGTCAGTGGTATTACAGTGGTTTGTCTTTAGCAGAATCGAGGCCCAGAACGAAAGAATGGCAGCGGACGGCCTTAGCAATGTTCCCGTTTACATCTGCGGCTTTCGCTTCGAAATACGCATGGAATATGCATGTAAAGAAGCGAAAACCCTCCACCCTTTGGTAAGGAAAGGAAAGTCTTCACCAGAGCCTCAAATACCAGATGTGGTAAAGAACTCAAGTAATTGATGAATGAGACAGCCGTCATTGTCATAAACGTCAAATGTTATCAAATTATGGGCATAGAAAGGCTCGCACTGGGCTCGGGCTCTCTAACTTGCTGGCGATAAGAAAAGATGGATACTTCAAGGGTGATCCCATATCCAGGATATCAGGATCAGATGCTAAGATCCTGGTGAAATCGAGGGGAATTCTTCAAAATGTAGGGCAAAAATGCTGTTTTTGATGCCTTTATACATAATTTAGTTTGAATAGTTGCATATGGAAATTTTAATTTAGGTATATTGGACATGTCAACATGACTTCACCTCGCCTGATGGTAAGTTAAAGGTAGAGTCTCAGGACTGGTGGGTTTTTACGATGTTTAGCTGATGATATAACAAAAATGTTACTAAGGGATAAAAATAAGTAGACAACAGGGCTATAATCTACCTGATGTAGTCTAGAAAAATCTTACTACAGGACAACCTACAGACACTAAAAAGATAAAAATGTACATAAAATGTTTAGCATAAGAAGAGTAATAATAATTGTTAATTTAACAAACTGTACAAAAGAAAGTATACTAATATATAGAACATTGCAATAACTCTCAAAATATTTGCATTTACATAATGCGAGCGAATGCATGTTCCGTTCTACTATTAAGGACATGAAAAGTATGAAGCCACCGATAACCAAGAGGGCTATACGAAAGGGGCTATAAATAATTGATAACGATATTCACAGTAAAAGTCCCTTCGACTTATAGTCCCGAGTTCTTTAAGTGTGGCGTGAAAAAGCATCTGTGAAGGCCGTCTGGGTTAAGGTCACCATTCTAGGAGCATCCCTTGGGAATGGTGACCACTATTTTTAGGATTGCACCTCAGCTTACCATCAGGCGGGAGAGGGTCGTCTGGCGGGCTAAATATAAAAAAAACTAAATATGTAAGGGCAGGTCAAAAGCACTCGTAACCGTGAAGTATGTACGGACAGAAGTAGATGGCGGTCTGTTGTCTCTACCTACCCCGGAGGGAAAAAGGCGAGCATAATGTATGTGAATGTATGTAAATATGTAGAACTGTGTTGAATGAGCAACGGTGAATATGAGGACACAATTTACCGTTACCCACTAATATATTACCATATTCTTGTGTTCAATAAATTATCTGATTTTATCAAAGTTCAATCACCCTGTAGTTAAACTGAAAAGCCGTCCAGAACTGACTCAGGATGAGTGTTTCAAAAATAATTACTTACAACCAGAATGGCACAGGAATATTGAATGAACAGACAAAGAAACTAAAATTTTTTGTATTATTATAGGTTGACTGGCTATTGTCTTGAAGCTCTGTCCAGGTGGAATTTATTCCCGTTCCTGCTTTGCATGGGGAGGGATAGAAATCTAGACTATAGTCTATCTCTGTGCCAAATTTCAGCCAGACCCATTCAGGTAATAGTGTGATTAAGTAACAAACATCCTAACATCTTCATAAATTTTCACATCTCACATTTTTTTTATGATTACATCTTGCAATCAGTCAAATAACAATAAACAGATGTGATGACAGGTTAAAGACATGTAAGGCACTACTCTCATCAGAGTCCGCCTTTTCCTTAAATAAGTCAGTCCGTCGAATTGTCCAGCATGTCCCAGCAACTTCATATATTAAGTAGGATACATACCTACTAATCGTTTTTCTTAAAGATTAACCATAACTACCCCTAACCCTCCCAACTATGCTAAACGGCTTTAGCTATGCTAAAAGTTAGCAGTGTGTACCCGTTGGTAGTGAAATGACCACGATTCAAACTTGGGGCCTCTCGATTATAAGACAGACTCCTTAATCACTAGACTACAATGCTTGAAGTGGTCAAGCTAATAGGGACAGCTATTCGTAATCTACAACATGAATAAAAGTTAAAAATAGGGACAAAAGTATAGACAATAGTAAAAAAAAACCATGCACCGATGACTCCTCTGAAATCCATTGTTCCCCAAATTTCATGATAATCAGTTGAATATATTATTTCAAACTTTGGTTATTCTTCTAAATGCATCACCTATACTTAAATAGACACACAAACCAATAGAATATCGTTTCTTATGTAAAATAAAATTAATTATGAATCCATGTTCTTATTACCTATATTACAAAAAATAGTAGCCACTTGCTAAGGGTTTCTTTATGGCAATTTATAATTTTAATGCCAAGGTAAGCGTGTTTTCTTAAACGAGGACGTTCCTTTATTATACAGACACACCAGAGTGGCGAAAAACAATGCATATTTTACGTAGTGAGATATATGTCTGCCGCAAGTTATGCTATTGAAATCGCTCGAATTATTAGCAGGCTGTAAGGCCTTTTAGAAAAAGAATACACAATACATATTTATGAGATGTTAGGAGATAATTCTCACCTTCAACGTCGAAACAGGGATCCTTTGAAGCCTCTTGCAAAATCGAAATCACATAAACTAAAATTACATCGTCAATTACGTTTAGATTAGCATGTGGGACGTGTTTAGTGATGAAATGAAATAAACTCTCCCTCACGAGGGATTTTTGCTGCGCTGTAGCACTCATTATTACTTAAAACACTATATTTTTTGTAAAACACTGCAAGAATGTAAAGTATATTCAGAAAAATCGTTACGGGTGGTTACACAGTGTAAAAAGTAGGTTTTTAGGATTCATATGCACTTGTAGTTGTAGGACGAGCTCTTTACAATTACAGGAGATTAAATTAATTTGAGAAAATATTGGGTTTATTTTCGTAGTAAAAATCTGGGCTAGAACTGCGAAAATCAATACAAATGTAAGTTTTTTAATAAACAACTTTTTGTCGTTTTTAGAGCAGGCACAAGTCTACATGCATACGGCCACTTTGTCACAAAATTTTAGTTCAAAATTCAAAATGTATTTTAATATTGGCTTCACTGTAATAAGAGAAATTGAGATAAATCCTCACATTTATAAACCTAATTTATAATCCAACACTTTTTTATATAAAATACACCACGTTAATATTTTTTCAGCAAATATACTGGTATATTCAATACGACTTGTTTTTGAACGAATGTCACAGTAAAGGGCGGTAAAATTTAAAAAACGAGATAAGAGTGACTTTGGCGGGCGCTTTGAACGTATTATTCGTTGCATGTTCGCTAACGCAAAATTTATATAAATGTCGTTGCACAAAATGGTACAATAGTAACACAAATATTTCACTGAAAGATGTTAATTTCATAATAATTCCATTGCGCCATTTCAGCATTGCACCATCTGCATTAGTCTAAATGTTGATTCATGGAGTATGTACCTACTTACTTCTTTGTCCTCATTATGGTCCTCATCTTAAATATCATGTTAAATAAAACATAAATGATCGCATCATACTCAGGAATCCTAAGGTTTTGTTTTTTTTAGCTGTTATACAAAATTGTATTAAATAAATTATTTTTGTTACTGCCAGAACAAGGTTTTATCAAAGACAATAGTTTTATATAAAAAAAGATTCTTGAAAGGTCCACGCGTAACTTGTTATAAATTGCAACGTGACAAATTTAATTTAGGTAAGATAACTAAGTCTTTTTTTCGTTCTTCTTCGCATCAGCTTCTCTAAAGTATGACTAGTTTTTTTAACAAGCTCTCAAAAGTGGCCCGTCAGTTATGTACGAAATTCAGTGCTGCCTCGGCGTGACATCCGTAGACATAATCATCTCTTCGCTTCTCCCGACCAATGAACAACACACACACACACACACACACACACACACACACACACACACACACACACACACACACACACACACACACACACAACAAACACACACACACACACACACACACACACACACACACACACACACACACACACACACACACTCACACGCACACACACATAATTACCAATATTTTTATACACTCGAGAGCAATGAATCCGGGTCACTTAAAGAATGTTAAAAATCTCGGAAACTAAAAATGATAGGTTAATGCAATAAATTGTATTTAATAGACAATGTAATACTCCTTAAATGAAAGTAAAAAAAATATGAGTCACCATACATTTTATTAACACAAAATTACATAAAGAAAAAAACTGCTGATCTCTCCTTAAAACAAAAATAGGAAACATGAAATTTTTGAACTTTATTACGATTTTCTTGAATTTTAATACTTCGTATTGCCTCCTCGTGCTTCCATTACTGCGTTTACGCGGTTTGGCATGCTGTACACCAAGTTCCTTATACGATTTTGGGGAATATTCTCCCATTCCTCTGTGAGAGCAATTTTGAGCTCACGAAGCGTGATTGGGGGAGGGTTTCGTTGTTTTACGCATCTGCCTAGCTCGTCCCAAGCATGCTCGATCGGGTTGATATCCGGGCTGCGCGCTGGCCACTCCATACGAGTAATGTTCATCTCTTGAAGGTAGTCATTCACAATCCTACCTGTATGAGGTCGGGCATTGTCATGCATAAATATAGCATCCTCACCTAAATTGACCATAAATGGACCAACGTGATCATTGAGGATTTCTTCCACATATCTTACGCTAGTTAAAGAGCCGTTTTCTATGATCACCAGCTCTGTGCGACTTTCAGAAGAAATTCCGGCCCACACAAGTACAGACCCACCACCGTAGGCTACTTTTTCTTCGATGCATGCTTGCTTGAATCTTTCCCCTGGTCTTCGGTACACTCTGTGTCTTCCATCGTGCTTGTAGAGCATAAATTTTGATTCGTCGGAGAACATAACTTTTGACCAATCTTCAATACTCCAATTTACGTGGCTCTGGGCATATCTTAGTCTCGAAATACGATGCCCACGCTCCAGTTTAGGGCCGTTTGCAGGTCTAAGGGGTTTTAAGTTAGATTCAGCAAGCCGACGTCTTACTGTCCATGCACTTGGGTTACTTCCTCCGAGGCGTCGAAACTGATTGGTGAGTTCAGTTCCTGTGAGAAAGCGATTTCGAAGCATGGTGTTCACCAAGTATCGGTCTTCTCGTGCTGTGGTACACCTGGTTCTGCCCGTTCCTGGTCTGCGTAGGTTAGAACCAGTTTCTTCGTAACGTCGGAGAACTCTTTGTACTGTTGACAGCGACACACCGACAGTCCTGGCTGTATCGCGCTGACTCCGGCCGGTTTCCAGCATTGTAAGTATTCTGGTGCATTCTTCAGGCGTAAGCGACATAATTTCAGCTTGAATAATGAATATAGAGCACTATCAACATGGTTTATGTACCCACATAAATGACAGATTACAAACAAAAGCAAAACCAAATGCTGTAATTTCGTAGTTCCATCTTCGAAAGTGGCCCTTTTTCAAATTTGATTTTTTTATGATATAACTTTACAATAACTAAGAAGTTTTAATACCTTCATTTAAGGAGTATTACATTGTCTATTAAATACAATTTATTGCATTAACCTAGCATTTTTAGTTTCCGAGATTTTTAGGATTCTTTAAGTGACCCGGATTCATTGCTCTCGAGTGTATATATTTTAACTATAAGTACCTAGTTTGTTAATACGAAACCATACCCTTTTTATTAATTCTTTTTGAGCGCTATCTAGCCACTGTGTTTAAGTGGAATCCTGGTGACCAGTAATACAGGTAATTTTTTTACCTCCCACAGGCACCAGCGATCCACAACCAAATCATTTGTTTCCTGTAAGCATACATTGTATATTATTATTTTGGTTGCTGGTGAGAAAATAAAAACATTATTATTATTATTATTAATGAATACGCAGAAAAAGTAGAGCTGTGAGATTTAGATGACGTAAGTATGTGTAAAGTGCTTTGGTTATATAGTCGCTGGTAAAGTGGCAACTTTTTTCTGCAATTTCATTTGTCACGAGAAAAGAAGACCCATTTCTACGGATTCCATGCTGAGGGGGCAGGATAATGACACATCGGAAGTCCCGGGGAACGTTAAAATATCTCAAGTTTAAAGGTATGAATAAAAAGCGACTCTGTTTTCAAATTAATATATTTCAATTAAAATTTTAAAATATAACGAACAATCATTTATACTCTCAACTTTATTCTACAAATGATTGGTAACACAACGCCGAATTCACAACTACATTATTTTTTTATTTTACAATATAACAATAATTATTTTGCAATCACAACGGGAATGTTTGGCACAATTTCTTAGATAATATTAAGTCTGGTAACACTCATATATGCATTAGGAGTTTTTTACGTCTACCCACATTGTCGATGGTTTATGACATCTTAGCATGACTTTATACTCTAGACTGCAGACCTCGTAGCACGGTAAAAATATTCGTTTCTACAAGTCTCTTCGCATGATTGCGCATGATGAAATGAGTAATTTTTAACAAATTTTTCTGTTGTATCATTAGCTGAAGAGACTGTAGAGACTCATGTCTCTACAGTCTCTTCAGCTAATGATGAGTCTTTCCTGCCGTGCTGAGGCTGTAGAATGCTTGACGCATTTATGCGATAATTTTTCTTTAGAGTTGTGCGAAGAGTAAGTTAGGAATGCCAATCTATGAGTAGGAAAAGGTCGTAGTAGGTCGTAGTATTCGTAATGACAATTTAGGTGATTAAATTAGTATAGAATTAGACGAGCGAACAACTGTAGCTGTTAACAACGAATTTGGGAAATTGAGTTACATACATTCCCAACGTATTAGGTATTTTTTTATTTACACATTCCATTTCGGTATTTCAATTTATACTTAGACTAGAATTTTGTTAGCAAGGTCGAAATAGCTGTGGTATTCTTTTCGTCTGTTATTTAATTATGTTTATTATAATTATTTAAAAGAAATGAGCGAAATGTTTTTAAAAAAAATTACTACGACCTTTCTGAAATAGATTGATAAAAATAATGATCCTTGTACACATTGGTCCAATAAGAGTTGACGAATATGCTACCTTTACAACAAAAAAATATTCTGAAGTAATATTTTAGTCTATTTAGGTGTTATAGGCCCAAATGCTCAGAAAAACATTTAGAACAGTGTGCAGGGTCACCAACACTTTGGATCCAAAGCAAGCCGATGATGCTACTACTGACCGTCTGACGAAGAATATTTTACTTTTGACATTCGGAATCATGAAATTCAGAATTCGGTTACATAATTAACATATCACATTATTATATTTCAGTATATATATATATAACTAAGATTTTTATTACCCTATCTACGCATCACTGCAGTAGGTATCCATCAACTCTTGTTAAACTCAAAGGGCGACCATAGTTTGTTACCTTGTGAGTATTGCACTAGACAGATTCTTAATGCTACTTATGGAATAAATAAAATTGTAAATTCTAATAAATAGAGTGCAATCTATCTACCCTTAGCTAGAATAGTGTGAAAGTTTTTGGTACAGGGGACTGATAAGTAAACTTATTTCATCACAATAATATAGTTTCGATAAATTTCGTATTAACTTCTACAAATTCACTACGGAAAAGTATGACTTCATTTTTTGACATAATACTACGTTTTATAGCCATTTTTTTTTTATAATTTACTGATTATTTGAATTATTAGCATGTAAGTATCGATTGATTGAAAAGGGGGCACAGTGATTGATTGCAATCAATAAGTATCGACTGATTCTTATTGTGAGTTAATATTCTGATGGGTAAGTACTCACACACTGATTGATTGCAATGGGTAATTTAATTTAATCAATTAATTAATTGATCACAATTAGTAAGAATTGCTAGTATAATTCGTAAGGATTACTAAGGTGTAAAGTTTTACTTTTCCGCAGTAATATTTGTGTTGAACTAAACAATAACCAAAGGCTTAGATTTAAAAATTTAATTTTTAAATCAAATCTTTAGTCATGACGCATGCGTAAAGATCTTAAAAATATAACCAATATAAATATGGATTTCATAGATAAAATAGTATTTTCTAGAGGCAGATATTAACATGTAGGTACTTAGGTGCAGATATATTTTATATATTTTATTAAAGATAAATATATATATTATTTATTTTACTATTCTATTATAGACATTTTCTTATATTTCATAGTAGATGCTGCTAAGTTTTTGTGGTGGCAGTTGGATTTGAAAGCTTTTGACGCTATATTTTTTTATGTAGGTCCTATTTTTCTTAAGATTTCGTAACAAAATTAACGGTCTGGTTCTAAAATGTAGCATTTACTTTGACGAACGATTCTAATAGGTAGAGCATCAAATTATGAAGTTTCAACCCATATTTTTATGTAAAGTATGTTACGAAATCTTTAAAAAAACAACTTACTAGCTAGACGGACTTATTTAGACAGGTTTTTTTTTTCAATAATACCTAACTAAAATTTAATACCTATCTAAATTTTGAATGCGTGTTGCTATAAATAGCATGGGAGTGTATGAAAACCATAATTATCTGCAGTTTTTTTGATATGTGCATGAATCAGGTATGGATGTCATGAGTTGTGTAGAGCTTTAGCTACACGTAATAATTTGAGTATACTGGCCCCGAACTAAGTGCTGGATCTAATTTAAAAAAAAAGGAAAAAAAAAGACAAAAACCGCTAAAAGATTAGTCTAAATTAGTTTGTCTAGCTAAAATATGATACACATTATAACAGATAGGTATAGCTATGAGGACGAAGTGTGTTTTGTTCAGTTTAATATTCAGTAAAAATATTCAAAGAAGTATTCCGATATATAACCGATTTATAAAGTTTCTTAAAAATCAAAAATGATTTACACAGCACATTTAAATATTTTGCATTACAAAAAAATGCGTGTGTAAAAACCGTTGTCATATACTTTATGAAAACCAAAATTTAAAAACTAATATCATTTTACATATATTCATTTCAATAAAAAATCAATAAAAAATATATATTCTACAAATTAATCAACTTGCTAATATTGTTGGCTCTCTATCTTGGGTGTTGGTTTCCGAAATATAAATAAATAAATAATAACTGAGATATATTATGTAGGTAAGTACCTACTGAAGTTTAAGCGGAATACTGCTATGAATAAAAACATCTGCAAAGAACAATTAAGTACATATTTACTTATTCTAATATTTGTGTAACGACGATAGACTCTGGACTACTATTGCTCACAATTTAAATTCTCTTTTGCGCATGCTTATCTATTCAACAGTGAATAATTTAGGGGGGTAGTGGAAAAAGTCATGCATTTTTATTGCCATAAAGTGTGTGACAGAATTGGGAATCTCAAGCTGACTGTACACATTGGTCCATTATTCTGTATAACAATAACTTGATAATAAATATACAATAACTTTACGCAAATGATGGTGGTTGAATCAGTTTAAAAAGAATCAAGTCTGGCTTACGTTGACCCAACGTGTATAGCCGGCATAATATTCTCTTGTAGTTGAAACTAAGAATTAAATCACAGTTAGGTATAAAAAAATATAATGGTTAAAATTAAATAAAATATATCTGAATCTGGATTGATAGAATGATATAATGTATTTTTTTGTTTTGAAATCGATAATTTCAGTATGATGTATATTTTTTTTCACAATGAGAATAGAATACAATGGTATTTCTTCACTATCCCCTTAGTAATTTTTGTACATCTCATGTGCCCAACAAACCAGTGCATCTAGGTATATTATAGTGTTTAATATGATTTTCATACTTGTGTTATGTTTAATTGACGATTAAAAAATTGGCAATTAATAATGAATTTAGAATGCGTTTAATTTCAGCTTTGGCAATTAAAATTAATTACTGATTTAATTTCTATTCTTACGGTTTAAAACCCTTGTGGTACATCACTATGATCGTTACGTCATCATGCGCATACGACAAAAATATGTCAGGCGCGATTTCTTTTTTTCCGTTACTGATCCTGCACGGATTGTTTATACTGAATAAACGTTTTTGGATCTGATATACTTAGGACAATTTAATTTAATTTATTTGGAATTAAAATATAACAATATACAACTTTGTTTGTTACTCATCGTTCGCTTTCATTCGCTTAGTGTGTACCTGGCATTACAGTAATTAGAACAGTGCTGACCCCAATATAAGATCAACAGAATTAACCATCGAAATTATCGAAGAAAGTGTATGGACAGGTTTTCTTTACTTTTAGATAGGTTATATTGTTTTAAGTATACCTACTTTCGAGAATTTAAATAAGAAGATATACAATGGTGCCGATTCTGTTGCCAATCTCAAAATATTAAACTAAATTTTATTTATATTTTGGAACTTCATTCTATTTGGCATCAGATTGAAGAGAATACATAGCTAAAAATTAGATAATAATTCAAGCATTTAGATATATTATATTTGAAACTCCAATTTCACAACCATCGGCAGTGACCATATTAAATTTGTTGAAAGTGATAAAGGTATATTAGATGAAATTTTTGCAAAATTATTTTTTTGGAAAAAAGCTAGGTATTTTGAAAGACTTGGTCTAAGAGGCTGAGATGGAGGGAGCAATCCAGTAAAATAAAGGATTATTCATTTACATTGTACTCATTGGAATAGACAATCAAAATTATGCGAGGAAAAATAAAAAATTCGGTCCAGTTTAGAAAGTTTTGAAGCATCTAAATCGGCGCCAATATTACAATATAGAAGACCAATGATCGCGATTCTTCATTATTTCCTTTTATTTTAACATCAAATTCATCAAGATTCCCATACAGGTGTTTTGTATTATACTTATCAACAATTGATCACATTACTTCACAAACTCACCCTGTGGAAAGATACATTTTTTACAACACTCGGAATAAAATTTTTAACTAGGTTAAATGACTCTATTTTAATGGTTAAATAAATGCGTTACATTCAATCAAATTTTTACCAGTGAAAATTCATTTTACTCTTAAACTGAGTTCTTGAGTTTTAATCAGTGTATATACACTATATAATGGGCATAGCCAGAGAGTTATCGAGTTTTTTTTTCATACTATCGTTTCTTCGACCTAAAACCTGGCTACTCCAGTGAAAGACACTGAGTAAAATGTGCCAACGCATTTAAATAATGAATTAAACAAATTCGGTCCAAATCGGTAAACTCGTACAAATAGTTACTGAGCATGTATTGTATGTAGACATCAGAAAACACATTAAAATTAAAATTTGACGCAACCATTTTGGAATTCTACCTTTAAAGATCCATGAAGTATTTTATATACATTTTATATGTCCATCCGTAAGACTTAGAAATATATCAACTACGTGCTATAACGTATTATAAAAACGGCAACGTATATATTGTAATAAATACAAGCGTAATATTTTTTATCTCAAAAAGTATAATCACAATACGATTCTGTCTGTCCGTGTATGATGCCGTAAATATTTCAATGTTATGTGGTAGATGTTATAAAATTTATGAATATTTGAATATACCGCCATATTGTTTAACTTGACTATCTATCTAATAAAGCAGTTTTGTGAACCGTATGTTAAAAAAGTGTTCTCTATTATAATAATGGTTAATAAAATAAAAAACCCGCTTCTTTCTCAGCGCGATTTAGCAAAATCACCGCGTCTTAGTAATGTCTCGATTAAGATTTTTTTTTCATTGTTACGAACATACACACACAGACAGATAGACAATATAATTACATTACACCATCGATATTGATGTATTGTTTTATATTCATAATTTGTACAAAATAAAAGGTATTTTTTTAATAAAGCGTATTTTGAGAGGATTCGATATTCTAAACACACACTTATAGTTAATACAATTTCTTTACTGTCAGGCGATTGGATATCTGCTATTTATCAGTTAGTAAAAGAACAAAAAAACATGAATCTCATTTTATTTTATAAAATCTTATGAAGTAAGAAAAAATATCGTAATGTGTATTTAGGTACTCAACCTAGTAGGTAACTAAACATTTGGTAATTCACAGATCGCTGTAGCTCTGTAACCTTTAAAAAGATAAAGAATACAAAAAATACATGACATCAATTAATTTATTGATGTAATGTATTTTTGGAGTTCACTTACCGATTGTTATTTTTGATTTTTTAATTTTTTGTATAGGTAGTTAATTGATTTGTAAATAACAAAATAAAATGACATTCATGCCAGTATAGATGCCATTTTTAAATTCAAAATGTCTTTGTGCAGTTTTAATAGGTTCATAAATTAAAATTATAGAGATTTTGACAAATATATGTTTAAAACTTATTTGTTTATTTATAACACAACACAGATAGACGTATCGAAACACCGTGCGTTTTTAATCAGTTCGAGCCCGACACCTCACCGGTAGGCGAACTCCCAGATTTCCGCACATTACAAATGAAAAATCTCTCCTAAATAATTAATATTTGATTTTATTTATTGCTTATATGCACGACATAAATATAATATAATAAGCGTATGTATTCCTCTTATTACCTTTGTATTCCCTGTCCAGTATTTCTTTTTTAATTAAACGTTTCGTTATGTTTATTACCAATTGTATTGCTTTGAACATAATATTTTTAAGCTCTATATTATAAGGACCTTCAGAAACTAAGAACGAATACCACCAATAAAAGAAGGTAATTCTGTCGTGCATTTTTTTTCACTAAACTTAACTAAAATCTCTAAATTTTATGTTGATTTTGATGCCAATTATACGTTGTTTTGTTTCCAAAATTGGCGAAAATCCCTGTGGTGATATTTCTTAAAAAGATCCGAATTAAGCAAAATTAACGAGATAAAATCAAAATTTGAATTTAATTGCACGTCAGAATCGACACCAATTGCGATGATTTTCTAACCAAACTGATGGTAATAACCTTTAATTTATCAATTAATTTAGCGCGGATTTTAAGAGTGAAAATTCGTTTAAACAAAATGAGTTTTACGTTTTATTCAATTGAATTAATTGAGTAAAATATTTAGTTTAATTTAAAATAAACTCAGTTCATATCGTTTCGTTGTTAGACATGATAACTTAGTGTGGTTTCATCGCAATTATTTTCATTAATGAAATTCGCTCTTGACGACTTTTTGTCCTAATTCGGTACTATAATGAATAACAAGTTTATATTATTCGAAGTATGCTCCAACCGAACTAAACCACACATTACTGAGCGTATCGTAATAATGACGAATTTTATTCGTTTACATTAACCGTGATGTCTGCACAACGTTCGCTTTCATTTGCTTGGTGTGTACCCGGTATTACAGTAATTTGAACAATGGCGATTCAATAGTTTTGTTACAGATTACGTATACGACGAAGCCTCTATGAAAAATCTGTAATGTGTATTTTATAAACATAATATAACAAATTATTTTGTAATTTAGGACAAAAAGTCGTAAGCTTGTGAATGCCCTAACTTTATGTAAAGAACTTTTATAATTTACATTCAATGTACAGACACTTCGAATAATATAATTATACATAGAATTTATTATAAGATATGGACATTCGTTCTTAAACTGTTTCAATAATATATTATTTGACCACACTTAGGTAGGTATATTAAATTTTCAATCGAAATTTATACACCATACGCTTCGTTGAGCGACAGACATAACCACATATTTATTTGAACATATATTTGAACAAATTGTAGTTATGCTTTCACACAGTGTTGCCAACTTAGTGGATTTTCCACTAAAAGTGGGGGTTAATATTTTCGGAGAAATTATGGTTTTTATGGCCGGTGGTTAATTAATGTAAAACATTAAATTACTAACATGTCAAACGCTGCCATCTTTCATTCCTAACGCACCAATATGGTTTGAATAAGTTACTTATTCCATTGCTGCGAATAGTCCAGAAAATAGATAGCAATGCACACCTGAGTTCAAAATGTTCAAATAAGTGTTCGAATATTTCTGCTAGTGTGTCCCCGGCATAACGTGCTTTGGATTCCAGGAAGATTTCTCCTCAATTCTGAGCACAATATTAATATTTTTCACATATAAATAAAAGTTAATATTAACAATAATTTTAGACATCAATATTTTTATTGCACCAAAAACGACAATATCCTACTTATACCGCTTCGCATAGCGAGCGTGTTAATAGAATTCATTTATTATTAATAATATATATTTGACGTCATTCCTTGAAATTGTATGCAGAACCAGAAATAGTCTTTTATTGTAATTTTAATTATTTATTAGGAATATTTCGAGATTCAAATCAATATATAAAAAAATTGTCACCGGAGTTATTCAATTTTAAAATCTTGCAACATTGGAACCTGCCAAAACGGGCGAAGTACCGCCATTACTGTCATGGTTTTTTTTTAAATTGAAATCAATAGAAAAAAATTACTCTTCGGAGTTTTTCGGAAATCTTCGTACGCACTCGGAGCTATTTACTATCTAAAACATAATTTCTGCATTCCAATTTCAAAATCTCGCGGCATTGGGACCTGTCAAAATGGGCTTCGTACCGCCATTATTATAAGATTTAACTTAAACTCTTTGATTATATTATAATCAAAGCATAAACTAAACACTGGATGTTGCCTGTTGACTGCTGTGATCAGATATGATTGAGTTCAGATCTGATTCGCGGAGCGTCGGCGGTGTTCCGAATGGGAAATCCTGAAAATATAGAAAGCAAGTTGAATCACCGTCTCAGCTATAGGCCTATAGGACGTCCATACCTAAACATAATGTAGGATGCCTCTTTTTAGTTTTTGAGCTTAGCCCCCTTCGTTCTAATGCACAAGAACGGCATATCCTTGTTAATTAAGTATTTCTGTGCTAAATTTAGATTGGAGGGGGGGGGGGAGGGAGGGACAAATATCCTGTGTACAGGATAGTCACATTCCGACAGGATAGATACAATATACAGGACAGGACAGGACAAGCATACCATTACCAACAGGTGAGATAGATGTCAATGTAAACCCTAACGTAACTTCCCTCCCCCTCTCCCCGGGGGAAAAAAAACAATTTTTTTTATATCGGTCACGTCAATATGACTTCACCTCGCCTGATGGTAAGCTAAAGGTAAACTCTCAGGTCCCATTACATACACCGACAGTGCCTTATTGGTGGCCCTCAGCTTGACGGCCTTGGATTGGAAGTTAGGGTGGCAATTGCATCCATTGTCCTCTAGTTTCTAACCTTACCTATAGGAGTACATACCTGCGAGGGAAGAGTGCGGGGTGCGGGGGGCGCTGGTGGGGGCGCTCGGGGAGCCCGCGGGGAGGCGCACTCCGCGCAGTCAGCACCGCCACCCATGCTGCGCGTTGAGCGGCGGGTGCAGGTCTCCGGCATACACCTGGATGGGTCAAAGGTCTATGATCATTTTCATATTTTGAACAGTAGTTTTGAGCAAAGTAACTTATAAATGGTTCTTAATGAAAATGATGTTTATAGTCCGTTAAATATAGCATGATCTCTGTGACATATGTCAAACTGTGATTCCTAGGGTTGGAAAGTGACGATAGTAATTATCGATGTTACGGACTATTGTCGATGCTAAATGTAACATAATTATTTGGGCATAATTTAATTAAAATCGTTACTAAATGAAACAAATACTTTAATGTGAAATCTAGTAACAAGCCCTTGAGCCAAACGCGGCGTGTCTTCTCCCAGGACGTTGATGGATGGAGTGTTGAATTTTATTAACTCACTTTTATTTTGGATCCACTTGATTCACATATAAATATTGTTATAGTATTAAAATACCTATACAAAGTATACAATTAGTTTACATGATAAATTAAATTTTATTCCAAATATGGATAGTTTATAGTATGGGGTCACGATGATTTATCGCCCATCACTAATTAGGTCGGCATGCCCATAAAGTATGACATTGACAGCTACTATGAGCACTGTTGAAAAATTAAAGACTTCATAGGCATAATTTTACTGACAGCTGTCACAGAGATCATGCTACATTTAACGGAGTATAATTACTTAGCTGGCTGTATTGAACTACCTACCTTAACTTTGATTACAATTATAATGAGCCATTTTCATTCGAATATTTAAGTTTGAAATTTGTGCAATCATCATAGACTTTTGCCGCTGACTGTACATACTTAAATACTATTACCACAATTGAAACACTTAAAATAAAGGTATGTATTTATTTCACTTTATATAAATAAAAAACCCAAAACACTTCCTTGGGGTACACCACGATTTAGTTAAACGATTAGAAAACTCCATCAATGTTTCTCTTTTCCAAATTTGCTACTATTTATGTTATGTTGATTCTATGTGGTATTATGAGATTTCGAATCAATTTTTTTATATATATATCGGTCACGTCAATATAAATAAGTGACACCGAGTGTATATGCATATATATTTTCAGGTTGTACAAACGCTACAGCCAGTGTATCGTTTGTACAACTAGTTGAACTACATAGTTGTACTTCAGTACCAGAGCGGAATTCACCTCGCCTGATGGTAACCTAAAGGTAAAGTCTCAGGAAGAGGGTTCCTCTTCTTAACGGTCTCATGACAAAAGAGAGGAAAAACATTATTTGATTCTTCTTAACTACGTAGATTTTAACAAGGCCTTTGACTACTTTTATCATACTTGAGGAACAAGCGATTAATATTTTTAATCGTATGAAGAATTTATACTCACGCGTGGTGAACTATATGAGCACAAGGCAGGGAAGCCAGTGGCTCCGGTCTATCCGCCAGGGGTTCTCTACACCTGGCGCAGGCGGGGGCTGCCCAGGCCGCTGCAGCCCTCTTCTGCCTGGCAGCTGCCTCGTTGTCACCAAGACCTGTGTAGATCTCGGCGAGGCGTAGCCGAACGCGACGGACTAACATCTGAGAATAAATTTTAGTATTTCAGGTTTTTTTGTAGTTAGGTGCGATTTTTGATAGCTGGGACGCACCCACAGTAAAAAAGTGGTTATTCACCATAGACCTGTCCGACTGGGGAAGTACCTCCACCCTACAGAACACCGCGGCTATGATAACCATCGTGTTGTGTTCCCCAAAGTAAGAAGGGTAGCCAGAGCTCACTGTACCCCTCCTCCTCCCACCCCTTCCAAGCCCTTCCCTTCAGGGTAGGCAGCGCGTGTGTGACACCCTTAATGCTGCACACGTCCATAGGTCACGGTGAACGCTTCCCATTTGGTGGGCCGTGTACTTGTCTGCCATCTAAGGGCCTCCGCAGAGGGATTTTTGTCTGCGCAGGCTATAAGTGGTATAAAAAATGATACCTTAACACCAACCAGGAACCTACCTTCGAGCCAACAGAAGTAGCAACTTCCAGCAGTCTAGTATTGAACTCCAGCGGCCTGCAGTTGCAGATCCTGCCCTGCAGCCGCAGCGCCTCCAAGCACCTGGCCGCTCCATCCATCGCTTCCATCTGAGCGAGGCGGTCACCTAGCGCTTGGCCAGCACCCATTGCTACTTCGTAATGCCTAGGAACGGAAGAATGGATTAACAAATGACCATTTCGTCAACTTTAGTTCTGGTTTATCCATTATACCCGGGCAACGGAGGCGAGCAGTGCCTCCCACTCGCTACGGGAGACGCTGCTGCCTGCGACAAATCCGGTAGGGGTGGGAGTGGCCCTCTAGAGGGCTGCTCCAAGGCTCTTTACGTGTCCTTCCGAATAGCAGAGGGCACTAAAAGGCTCCAAAATTTTTCCAGTAATAATATTGCAGACTTGAGGTCTTGGTCAATATGGAGTTATGGATTTTTTTTGGACACGGCAATTTGACTTCACCTTGCCTGATGGTAAGCTGAATGTAAAGTCTCAGGAAAGAGGGTCACCATTACATACACGTACCATGTTAACAATGGTGGCACTCAGCTTGACGGTCTCATTAAAAGAAGATTGTCGTCGCAGCACCGCGTGACACCCACCGGAATATAATATTTGGGATTCAGGCGAGTAACTTGCATGTTTCATACAAATTCACGTCATAACGTTCTGTCTAGATCAGATGGTCTTTGAAATTATGCAAATATATGACATTAAGAGCCGGGAGGATCTGGAAGTTTCTAAACATAAGTTACCTGAGCGCTTTCCCCACGTCACATTTCCGCCTGTACACATCGCCTGCAATCCGTACGGCGCGAGCATAACAACCCTGGTCTCCTACTACTGCTGCAAGCCTCAGTGCTTCCTGGAACAGAAGAGAGGAAGATGTTCTTTGAATGAATGTTATCCAAAATCAGGTTCGGACTACAGGTGTAAGGTGCGCCATCAAGATCTTCGAGAGAGGGAGGGAGCTGGTATGCTTGGTGATGCATAGACAAAGCTGTCTTTTGATGGAGGTAGGACACGACGGTATCTCCCGTCCGAAATGAGCAGTCCGATTGGGGTAGTACATCCGCCCTACAGAACACCGCCCCATAATAACCATCGTGGTGTGTTCTCCAAGGTAAGTAGAGTAGGTAAAGCTCTCCGGAGGAATTCTGTGCTGTCAAGGGGGGCAGGGGGAGGGACAAGTTCTCTTACGTTGTTAGCACAGAAACTCTCTAACCCGCCCCTCCCGTTTCCCCCTCCAAGCTCGCGAGTGTGACGCTCCTAGTGTCACACAAATCTATACACCACGGTGACCGTTTCCCATCAGATGGGTCGCGTGCTTGTCTGTGTCTTGAAATGGGTATATCAATGAGAATTTCCGTATGGAAAAAGGGGGGGGGGTACACTTTCGTCCGTTCCTATAAAAACCTTCTTGAAGTCACTTAGGAAGACCACAGCAGGTAGTATACCTAAGTAAGGAAAAAGGGGGGGGGTTACACTTTCGTCCGTCCCTGTAAATATCTTTTTGAAGCCACTTAGGAAGACCACAGCAGGTAGTATAAGTAAGGAAAAAGGGGGGGGGGGTTATACTTTCGTCCATCCCTGTAAAAACTTTTTTGAAGTCACTTGGGAAGATCATAGCAGGGAGATGATTTGACAGCCTAAGTAAAGTTCCTTATCTAACAGTAATTGGGTATATTAATGAAGATTTCCCCACAGAAAAAAAGGGGGTCCCACTCCCTTTCGTCCCCGTAAAAACCTTCTTGAAGTCACTCAGGAAGACAACAGCAGGCAGTGTAAGTAAGGAAACCCTGTAAAAACTTTTTTGAAGTCACTTAGGAAGAGCACAGCAGGCAGGGAGTGTAAGGTAGCTCACGTTACAGTAGTCGTGCGCGTCGCCCAGCTCGCCGCGCGCGCGCAGGGCGGCGGCCATCTGCAGCAGCGCGGCGCGGTGGTGGCGCGTGTTGAGGTCGGCGGCGCGCGGCCCGCGGCCCAGGAGATGATGTGAGAGTGTAGGTAGGGTAGGTAGGGTAGGGTAGCTCACGTTACAGTAGTCGTGCGCGTCGCCCAGCTCGCCGCGCGCGCGCAGGGCGGCGGCCATCTGCAGCAGCGCGGCGCGGTGGTGGCGCGTGTTGAGGTCGGCGGCGCGCGGCCCGCGGCCCAGGAGATGATGTGAGAGTGTAGGTAGGGTAGGTAGGGTAGGGTAGCTCACGTTACAGTAGTCGTGCGCGTCGCCCAGCTCGCCGCGCGCGCGCAGGGCGGCGGCCATCTGCAGCAGCGCGGCGCGGTGGTGGCGCGTGTTGAGGTCGGCGGCGCGCGGCCCGCGGCCCAGGTCGCAGGCGCGCGCCGCGCACGCCACCGCGCGCTCCCCGTCGCGCAGGCGCCGCCACAGCTCCGACAGCCCCACGTACACCTGCCCACACACACACACACACACACATCACTCTCTATGGACTGGGGCAGTACCTTTTTTTTTTTTTTTTTTTTTTTACCGCCCTACAGAACACCACGCACATAATAACCAGCGTGTTGTGTTCCTCAAGGTAAGTAGGGTAGCCAGAGCTCAATGGAAATTCTCTCAACCCCGAAACCCCTCCTCCAGGCTCGGCAGCGCGTATGTGACGCCCCTAGTGTTCATCCATAGGCCTCGGTGACCGCTTCCCATGAGGTAAGCCGTATAGGGTAAAGGTTGGCTAATTGGTGATATATGGCAATATGGTGACAATTTTGGTTTTTCCTCTGCTTATATTGTCCAGCGCGATTGTTACGTTTTTTGAATGTACCCAACGCAAGCTACTGCCCCTCCCCTTCATTCAGCCACGCGCTGTTCTCGATAGCGGCCGCCGTTCGCTGGCTTCGCGCGAAATTAAGTGCAAAAATGGAGGATAATCGGTACGTAAATATCACCATATTATTAACAACATTATATGGTTTATAATTACTTTGTTTTTAAAACGATTTTGGTGAGTTTTGCAGGAATAGTAAAGCAATAAACATTACATAATAATATTTAAATAAAAAACAGTTATCATTTAAATTGTTCAACTTATGACCTTACGAATTGGTTGATTTTTCTTACAGAAACAAGTCGTTGGTGATACGAAAGCGCCGTATGAAGGGCTACAAACGAAGAAATTATGACTCATCTAGCTTCAAAGCAGCTTACCTAGTCTAATACCTATAAATTACCAAGAGTTAAGAGGGAAAAAACGCCAAATTCAAACAAAAGTACAATGTGTGATTACTGTGCCGTCCACTAGGAACTCCCAGGATGTGGCGCTGAGAAACGGAGCTGTATGGGTAGAATGCATGAGCTGTGGCAAATGGTACCATCAGGAATGTACTGGCATTGAGTCACCACAGCTTCTGTGTGATAACTGTGACAGACGTGAATCTCGGGCTCCGATGACAGTGATTGGGCACCGGAGTCACTATATTGCCATATATGGTATCACCATATTGCCCCCGTATCTCCATATTGACAACGTCAAGAGGTTTTTTTTAATTTAATTTTTTTATTAAAGTATAAAACTTAGAGTCGCTGTGATTTATAATAGTTGAAAACAAAAGTTTGATTAACCTATTAAATAAAGTTCGTTTATAATAAATGTTACTTTTTGTATATTTTTTTCATTTTATCCCTTATTATCACCATAAAGCCAACCTTTACCCTACTTGCCTACCACTTAATTTTAAAAAAATCTTTGGACTACTGATTCAATCCGGCTCGAAAGACCAATATGTAAAATAGGGATAAAATGGTCAATAGAATAAAATTTATTTAATCATTACTCTTAGGAAAATTTCAAGCATTTAACCTGCTATTCAATTATTCTCTTCATTGTGACGTGAAAGTGGTTTATAGTTTCACATTAAAAGATAATAACTGCAAAATTCAACTGACCATTTTGTTCCTATTCACCCTTTAGTCCCTATTCACCCCGTTTTACTACACTATACTGTTATATAATTTGTAAAGTGGCTGTATCTGTACATCACAGAACAAAGAAAAATTCTTTAGGATTTAATGTTCTGTGCTGTACATTGAAGATTTAAAAAAAAATACTTGGGTTATGTTTTTATAAACGAATTCTTATCTGTTTGTGCGCGATGGGCCCTAACTGAACGGATTTTGATGAGGTTTTTTTCTCTGAAAGGTTTTGGTCAGAGTTAGACTTTTAGTCGGTTAAGTAGACCAAATAAATTAAGTGATTAAAAAAAAAATTAAACGCTTTTCAATTTTATTGTATTTATTTATTTATTTATTTATTTATTTAACCAACTTATACTTACATACGTATTGTCATCACAACTAAAGATTTCTGCCAAATATCAGACCAACCCAAGAACTGAAAGTGGGTCAAATTTCAATTAAGATTTGACCAAAGCAAACAGTTCAAGTTAAATAAAACCGTTTAATAAGAAACATTAAAATACAGTCGAATTGAGAACCTCCTTCTTTTTTGAAATCGGTTAAACATTAAAAGGCTAGTTAACAAATAAATTTACTAACACCAACCTGCAATAGCAGTGTATTATCGTTCTGGGCTTGTGCGACGGCCAGGGCCTTCTGGAACCCGTCCATGGCCTTCGAGAAGGCTCCCAGCTCCAGGCTGACGGCTGCCACCGTCAGGTGCACGCAACCCGCCGTGGAACCTCCTCCACAGTCATTGTAAAGAGCTTGCCGGGCGTATGAGAGAGCTCTGGAATAAAGAAGAGTTTTATAGGTATTGGACACGTTATATAACTTCTCCTCGAGTGATGGTAAGCTAAAGGTAAAGTCTCAGGAATGGGGGTCAGAACTACATACACCGATTGGGCTATCATGGTGGCCCTCAGCTTGACGGCCTCATCAAATACTTTTTCATATATACATACATACATTTTTTTTTATTCAATTTTATACACATATACTTTTACATTTAAATTTATCCCATAAACCTAGAATAGGTTTGTGCAGGATAAACTGTTCTCTTCACATACAAACATACAAATCACGCCTTTTTCCCATTGGGGTAGGCAGAGACAACATCTTTCTACTTGATACGATCTTGGCATACTCCTTTCGCTTCTTCAATGCTTGTTCACGCACCGCTTAAAGGATTCGGGACTATAGGAGGAAGGTAACACATGCGCTGGTAAATCATTCTATGTCTTTATGGTGCGGCAAAGAAATGAGGCACCGATTCTTCACCGATTCTTCACCGATGATTGTACTGTTTGCAATCAATTCCAACGGCCCGTTGGCTCGGGGTTGGGGAGGGGGGGGGGCAACCTTAAAACAGAAAGACACTGCAGAAGGCCCAAGGTCAGCCGGGATTCAAATGTCTTATTGCATAACCTTATACCTGCTGATTGAGGCCCGAGACTGGGGATAGCAGGGTTGGGGGAAAGGGACTCCCATTTTACCTGTCAAGTCCTCCCAAGG
Organism: Lithosia quadra; assembly: GCA_963576445.1. Lineage (NCBI taxonomy): Eukaryota > Metazoa > Arthropoda > Insecta > Lepidoptera > Erebidae > Lithosia > Lithosia quadra. The sequence goes on from OY754903.1 coordinate 3,988,691, forward strand.
TCTGATGAGCTCGAGCCAGGTTGAGGTACGCTTCAGCTCTCATTGGCGCGGAATCCAGCTCCTCAGATATACCCAGCTGAAGGTTCGCGTATTCCAAAGACTCCCTGCAATCAAAATATTCACATTATTTCTGTTCGAGAAAAGAACGCGTATACTTAATCGTGAAATTTTCAAGTGGGCGGCAAATACAAAACTATAAGAAAATTCGTAATAGCTTATTTATGCGCGTTTTTGCCTATATCTCCGGTTCTACTCAACCGATTGTGATCTAACATGCGTGAGAATCTGACCTTTAAAAAATCGCATCAAAATCCGAACAGCAAGTTTTGCGTCCATCGCAAACAAACAAGTATTTCAAAAAAAATGTCTTTGTTTCCGGAATCGTTATATTGTCTTATGTTACAGACATAGCTACTTTACAATTTTATAATTATAGTATAGAGATGTGTAGCAAGTTTCATGAAATTCCGTCAAATTCTATCAAACAATATAAATAACTAGCTTTTCTTTTTTTTTAGCGGCTTCGCCCGCGTGGATGTCGGTTATCGCGACCAAACATAGCCTATGTCTCGAAGTCTAATCTAATCTATCCCTATACCAAATTTCATCAAAATCGGTTCAGAGGTTCAGGCGTGAAAGCGTAACAGACAGACAGACAGAGTTACTTTCGCATTTATAATATTTGTATGGATCTTTTCTCTTTTTTTTTCTGTTATTTGAAACTTCTTTGCATGTGGTTCAATTGTAAACAAAATCATTAAGTACTTGTTTGTTGCATGTGAAAACTATAAATGGTCTGTAGTAATGTAAACTATTCTTGTTATCTAGTTATTAAAACTGTTTGTTTTCCGAATGAAATAAAATAAAATAAAATAAAATAAAAATAGATCTGGATATCATTAAAGTATGCCATCTTGTTGGAATATTTGAAAAAATCCACGGTATCTGCGACGTGGGCTAAATTTAGCCGGTTATAAAAATGCGAGTGTGTAGTTTATGAATGTTAACAAGAGTCTCAAAGAGTCGATACCCATTGAGTTAAACTTCTTAAGCGCTGTTAACATTTCTGGCGTATTACCAAATAAGGTCGTGGCCAGATTGTGCGGATTGTTTGTAGATTGCTATAAAAGCGAATCTACAAATTTGGCGTATTCCGTTGATTCCTCCTTTTTTCGTGCGGAAATCCCCACGGATACCACTTCCGTCGGCTATCGGGGTTCGATCCGACGTTGGGTTATGTTGGCTTCGAGCCGACTAAAACCGTACGCCGTCTCGGTTCTCAATTACCGGGGTGTTTGGTTACCCAATAGGCACTCGCACCCAAGAAGGGCCATCTACGTTTTTAAGATGACCCCCTCGACCCCCTAAAAGTTTCGAGTCTTCGAAATTTTTAATAGTACCTAATAAAGCGGTGACACCGCTTCTGGCAGAAAATCCAAGCAATAACACTCTTATTAAAAACAGCAGAAAATCGGCAGCAAACTTTTTGCCAAACGCGTTCTTGGTCCCTGTCATAAGATATTCTTTTGACACGCTGCCAACAATCAACCGCAGTAAATACGGATTTATAATTATTATGTTGTATTTACATTAGAGCCGACCCGGAAGTTTTGTAGTTGTTATGAATAATAATATGTGTTTATATCTATATCTATGGTGAAAAGCGAGGGGTGAATAGGAACAAAATGGTCAGACAAATTTTGCAGTTATTTCCTTTTAAGTGTAAATACTAGACCGTCGCGTTCCAATATCAGAAAATAACAGAAACATCAAATATATGATTAAGTCCTTGAAATTTTGTGAAATAAATTATTTTAGGTACAAATTCTAATGACCACTTTCTACTATCAACAGTTTCGAAGCAGTTCGACTAGTTTTCGCTAGATGGCGCTAGTTGCATGGTGAAGGAACTCACCTATACTTCCCAAAGTCCATGTGCGCCTGGCTGAATGGCTGTATATTATGTTACTGAGTATGAGAACTTTAATAGCGCGATCTAGTATCAACAGTTTCGAAGCAGTTCGACTAGTTTTCGCTAGATGGCGCTAGTTGCATGGTGAAGGAACTCACCTATACTTCCCAAAGTCCATGTGCGCCTGGTACAGGTGTCCCAAAAGCGCGAACTTGTCGCTCCTATGTCGAACTCCGCTCAGCGCCGACAGCCAAACCTTCACTGCGAGTCGCTGCTCGTTCTGTCCGTAGAGCCGGACGCCTCGCTCGATCTTTGAAAGAGTATTTAATTACTGGTATAACTTTTTTTTTATGTCAGACACGTCAACATGACTTCACCTCGCCTGATGGGAAGCTAAAGGCAAAATCTCTGGAATGGGAGTCACCATTGCAAACACCGATAGTGCCACAATGGTGGCTCTCAGCTTGACGGACTCATCAAATGCTTTTTCACGCCACGCTTAAAGGACCCGGGACTGTAGGAGGAAGGAAACACGTGAGCTGGTAAAAAATTCCAGGTTTTGATTCCAGGTTCCATTTTAGGAAAACTGATGAATTACGAGCATATTATGCGAGTTAAAAAGGGTGCATCGGGGTTCGAAATACGCCACGGGCGAAGCCGGGGTGGGTCAGCTAGTCAAAAATATAATAAGTAGTAGTTACCTTTCTCCTGGCGAGGTACTGGTCGAGCCTGGAGCGGCAGGCGCGGAAGCAGTCGAGGAGGCCGGCGGCGGGCGGGCGGTGGGCGGGCCCGAAGCGCGCGCCCCACCGCAGCGCCCCGTTGCGGCCCTCCCCGCCGCGGAACTCCTCGGAGAACGGGTATACTTCTGTGGAAGATTAACTAGTCTTGAAGAGGACACTACTAAATGGCTACATTTCGAAAAAAAATATTCCTAGCGGCCAAGCCTAAACTTTACATTATCGGAACCCATTCATCATTCTCTGAACCTTTTTCCCAACTCAGTTGGGGTCGGCTTTCCAGTCTAACTGTGATGCGGCTGAACTTCGATATTTTCCGTGGAGCGACTGCCATCTGACCTCCACAACCAATGGTCATTATGACCAATGGCGATATCAAAGTGCCAAGTTAGACTGGTTGGACTTTTGTGGGCTCCAACTACCCGTAACGACTGCCATAGATGTTTGTATGGCAACCGGGACCGACGGCTTAACGTGCTCTCCGAGGCACTAATAAACCTGCGATAATTTTTTTTTTTTTTTTTTTTTTTTTATTATGGTTCACAAAACTGAATACAATCAGTAGGTAGCATACACTATGTAGATTACAAATAAGTCATTGCGTGATTATATTCTACTAGATGTGAACACAGCATCCAATATAAGGTTGTATTACTATAGTTATAAATACTATTAACAAAAAAACAAAAGATTACACTGTTTCAACTAGTTTTAACAGAAGAAAGCACACGGAACAAGTTCAATTTGTAACATAAAAACAAAAAGATGACAGAAGTTACATTTTGAGAGACAGTATTCTCTTTCTCAAAGAGGCCAAAGAATCGTGACGATAAAATACATCAATATCGTTACGAATATTATTTAATGAGGCACTCATACGATATACAGGGGAGTGCTGGCCAAGATTCGTTTTAAAATGTGGTAAATGGAATGTTCTACGATTGCTCAAATGACTCTCGCAGCGAGGAACAGATATTGATATTCGCTCAAGAACTTCCGGAGAATCTATTAGACCATGGATAAGCTTATACAAGTACATGACATCAGCTACTTTACGCCGCGTCCTCAATGGGTCCATTTCATAAAATGAAAGGCGTTCCTGGTATGATGGTAAATGTCGACACACATTATTGTTAAAAGCTAAGCAGTACAAAAATCGCTTCTGTATGCGTTCTATTCTGTCAACGTGTACCTGATAGCCTGGATTCCAGATAATGCTGCAATACTCCAAAATTCCCCTGACGATAGTGTTGTAAATTAGAATCGTGAGACTTGGCTGCCTAAATATTTTCATTTGTCTATTAATAAAACCAGAGAGTCTAGAAGTTCTGCTAGTGATGTTGTCAATGTGATACCTAAAACTTAATGAACTGTCTAGAACAATACCCAAGTCGCGAATAGTAGTCACTTCCTCGAGAGGTACGTTATTGATAAAGTAAGATGTAGAGAGTGGAATCCTTTTTCTTGTGAATTTTATGTGATAACATTTTGTCAAGTTTAAACTCATATTATTTTGTGTACACCACTTGTTCACCGCATCAATATCCGTCTGAAGAGCTATTGTATCATTAACATCATTTATGGATCGACAGATCTTCAAATCATCAGCGTACAATTTAAATTTGGAGCTAATTACATGTTTTATATCATCTACGAAAACCAAGAAAAAGAGAGGCCCGAGATGGGATCCTTGAGGAACTCCTGAAGGAACCTCACAAACCCTAGACTTAAAACCTCGAAGGTGTACCAATTGAGTACGGTTACGTATATATGACTCACACCAACGCAACAACGACCCATGAATACCTAAATTTGAAAGTTTTTTCAGAAGAAGGTTATGATCAACCAAATCAAACGCTTTTTTGAAATCGGTATACACAGAATGCACTTCCCCTCCCATGTCCATGGTATCAACAATATCACATATATAACCGGTTAAATTAGTACAAGTAGATTTGCGTGGTAAGAAACCATGTTGGTTAGGATCAATATACTCACGGAAATGAGCTAAAAGTTTTTTGTTTACTATGGCCTCCAGTATCTTACCAAAACCGGATAAAATAGAAATTGGCCGATACTGAGCAACGTCATCGGCTTTGCCTCCCTTGTGTATCGGAGTTAAATGCGCCAACTTCCACTGTGTGGGATATATTCCACTCTGCAGAGACTCATTATAAATTAAAGTTAGTGGTTTACTCAGGTTGCGCGCACAGTTCCTCAAGAGAATAGGTGGAATCGAGTCCGGTCCAGGTCCCTTATTCTCATCCAAACTCTTCAACTGCTTTAACACTTCATCCTCATCAACTTCACAGTGACTATAAGGTGAACCATAATATATATTAGTATTGTAGGATAGACTATCTGTACACTGAGATCTGAAGTTGGAGTTGTAAATACTTTGGAAGTGTTCAGCAAATAATTCACAAATTGCCTTTCCCCCTTTAGCCATCACATGGTTGAGGGTCATTGCATTAGGCAGGAAACGGCAGTTGGAGCTTCTGTCCTTGAAAATATCCCAGAAATATTTAGGGCGATGCTTAAGATGCTCAGCCGCACGCTGTTTAAAATCGGCATAGCATTTAGCTATTAATATATCACATCGTTTTCTGGTTATGTCAAACTGTAGCTTATCCATCAGATTTCCATATTTTTTATACCTTGAATGAAACTTACGCTTCTGTTTGAGTGCTCTGAGCAATGGGCGACTATACCACGCGGGATAAGAATCAGTGCGCTTACAGCTGAGTGGGGTATAATTGGTTAATCAACGATCTAATCTTATCGTAAAATGTATCCACCATATCATTGACCGAGTTCGATTCTCGTAGTATAGGAGGCCAGTCGATGAGACTTAGATCTTTATTCAAAGCCTCGTAGTTTGTTTTATAATAATTTAACATTGCAGTGGGGCCTGGCTTCATTACTCGTTCAGATACGATTTCTACATTAATATTCAAAGGTGGATGTTGCTTATCTTGTAGTGGTGAGAAACTTACACCAGGAACCACCGAAACGTGTGCTAAGCCATTACTCAAAACTAAGTCCAGAATCCTATTGTTTATATTAAGTATGTGATTGTATTGATAAAGATTACAGTAAGCCATTGCATCGACAAAATCAGCGCCTAAAGCACCTCCATATGAAACCGGGGACATGTGATAAGCATCAACATCTCTGTGCCATTTAATGTTACACATATTAAAGTCCCCCATTATTAGAAAATAAGGTTCAGTTGCATTATTGACCCTATTATTTTGGAATATTTGCGTGGTATTCTCAAGAAAGGTATTGAGATAGTCCTGGTTTACCGGGGAGGGGATATAAACGGCACAAATATGTATCAGGCTCTTACCAATTTTCAAGCTCAGCCAAAGATCCTCACACTGTGACTCCCAAATACTTTTATGAACGATCTCAAACGACTTCAATATACCAAGCACGACCCCTCCACCATCCTGTTTATTACTGTTCGAGCAAGTAGACGATCTATCTCTACGAAAGACATTATAACGCTGGTCGAATACTTCGTAATCAAATACAGTCTCGGTTAGCCAGGACTCAGTTAATACTATAATATCGTAATCATTCTGCAAAACCGATAGGTATATACTCTCCGTCTTCGTTCTTAGGCCTCCAACATTTTGATAAAATATTTTCAGATTGAATTTTACTGTCAATTTGTATTAGGTAGCATGGACATAAATCTTATAGAATTAAGAGATTACAGCTTAAGTAAACAATTTACAGTTTTAATAATAATATGATCGGTGGTGGTGTCCTTACGAACAAAGATGCGTCCATTCCGTGTCCACACAAATCTATATCCCTTTTCCTTAGCAGCGATTCTGGTGGCAGCATGAAGTTGTTTATTTTCAGGAGAGAGATGCTCTGCGACATATATTGGTTGCTTAGGGCCAGGCAATCCCACGTGTGATGTGTTAAGCTTATCAGTCTTGTTTCTGTTGAATATCTTCACTGAAGCCAGAAAGTTGTCTCGTGTTCGCTGAGCATTAAGTTTAACTACAATGTTCTTGGGACGATTTGATTGTTTCTGCTTAGCTACTCTGTGGAATGCAATAATCTCGTTACCTGTTAAGTTGCACGATATCGTTTTGCCAATTTCTTCAATTACGGTGAGGAGATTCTCATTTTTGTGCTCAGGGACACCTTGAATTTCCAGGTTACATTCTCTAGCATACTGCTCCAGTTGCGAAATTTTAGTGTTTAATTCAGACAACTTAGACTGCATTGTGGTACTCTGATCAAGCAATTCTGACACATTGGTGTTAAATCCGTCGTTTAATTTTTGCTGATCGTCATGAGATCCTGACAAGAATTCAATAGTGCTTATATGGCCTCGTTGAGATCATCCCGCATTCCGGAATATTTGGAACCCAGTTCGCTCATGTCTGTCTGCATTTTGGATAGCATCTGGTTAAAGCTTTGGAATGCAGCCCTTTGGTTGTCAAATTTTTCCAGCATTTCGAGGCGTAGATTACGTATTTCCAACAAAATCGGTTCCTGATTCACCACCGGTGCCAGGAGAGGGTCCGAGTCACCAGCATCGATAATCTTTCGGTTAGGTGTATTCTCGACTCTCGGTCGCCCCACAGTACATTCGGCACATATCCATTTAGATCGGGCAGTAGTAGACTCATTATATTTTACACACTCCTGATGGTAATGTTGCTGACAGTTTGCATTGGAGCATTTTATGCGTTTGTGAGTGACTAAAATGTTTGATTTACATTCAAAACACTGAACCATTTTTCGTTTGTTGCTATGTTTGAGTGAGACCAAATACCAATTAAGTTCAATAAAATATAATATTTTTGGTACACTAATAAAGGTCCACACACTTTAAAATTCCTGCAATGTTCAAGATCGCACACTAAAAAAGGCCCCCGTTAAGTTGGTCGAGGGTAGTACTATGTTTTATTTGTTCCAGTTTATAATTTCTAAGACAATTATTTGCGTGTTTTGTGATATTTCCACAGCACTAATTATTAAAATAATTTATATTCACCACACATGTAAGTTTCCACGCCCAATCCAACAGTTTTAAATCTAGATTATTCACTTTGAACTGATTTATGAATTAATTATTAGGAGTGACTCGATAAAACAACCGTACGTAGCTTGAGTTGAAATTCTCTTTTGCACATAACTACACACATAAACACAACTACACACATAACTTCGAAAAGTATCTAAAAGTCATTAGTGTGTGCCATGGTGAACCTAGGATCGAACCCGAGACCTCGTCTCAGCAGTCCATTACCCAAATCACTAGGCTAATCTGTGGTATTACACTCAGTGATGGGTATATGCCAGTTCATACCCTGATACTTGGGACATTTATCGGGCATTTGTTATTTATGTTCAGCATTAATCAGGCGGATTGAATAAATGCCCAGTTAATGCCCAAAGTGATAGGGCATAAACACATCGCTGATAAAACCTAAAATAATGTTGAGTACCTTGTGGCTCATCGAGATGGTGTCTTGACGGATCAGGCGAGCTGAGAAGTCGTGTTGCCGACAGTTGGTGCGCCGGCACCCCGCTGAAACACAATCAGGGTTCGTTTGGTGGGTGCGGGCCGGAACCTCCACGTGGTGCACCTGGGCAACGGAGGCGAGCAGCGTCACCTACTCGCCACGGTTGGGTGACAGGACGGCCGCCTGTCACCCTAAAGCCCACCGTCGGCGAAGTCGCGCAATGCTCGCCCCACCCTCCCTTTCAAGGGGTCGAGGGGGCCATCTTAAAACCGTAGATGGCCCGGGGTCAGCTGGGGTGCGAGGGATATGCCCATTGGGTAATCTTACACCCCGGTAACTAAGGCCCGAGACGGCGTGCGGTTTTAGTCGGTTCGATCCCGACATAACCACCCCCGATGGCCGACGGGGGTGGTATCCATGGGGATTTCCGCACGATAAAAAAATAGGGTTTGTTTGTTTGTGTGGTTAAATGCGAATTGACCACATCTTTTTGGAATGAAATTTTTAAGCAATTATATGCTATGCCCAATGATTTTCTGATCGGAAAAAATGATCATCCAGGATGGGACTTGAACCCGCGACCAGTCCCTTACAGGGGGAATGCTCTATATTAACGTACAACTAAAAATTACATGTATTATGGGATTTATAAATGGGTGCCACGGGCGAAGCCGCGGAGTACTTTTTTTTTCATATATTGGACACGTCAACATGACTTCACCTCGCCTGATGGTAAGCTAAAGTCAAAGTCTCAAGACCGAGGGTCACGACTACATACACCGATAGTGCTACAGTGGTGGCCCTCAGCTTGACGGCCTCATCAAATGCTTTTACACCCTCATCAAATGCTTTTTCACCCCCCCCCCCCCCCGCTTAAAAGACCCGGGACTATAGGATAGTGTTTATTACAATCATGGTCTACTTACCCGAGGAAGTCGCGTGACTCTATAGAGTCCCATGACATATTCCGCGGGTGTAGGCGACAACGTCACCTGGCGGTAGGGTGCATCGCGCCCTCTCGCTCTGACACCGCTCTACTCCGCTGCGATAGAGGAACACAAATATAGGCAACTGAATTCAATCATCTGTCTGCACTTGTCCTAGTTATTTGGGATTGGTGTAATATTTCATTCTCCTCCACACATTCCTGTCCTCTCGGAGTTTCAAGGTCTGACGGCAGTATAAATAGGTATAGAAGGTAGGACACGACGGTATCTCCCGTCCGAACTGAGCAGTCCGACTGAGGTAGTACCTCCGCCCTACAGAACATCGCGCCCATAATAACGATCGTGTTGTGTTCCCGACAGTAAGTAGGGTAGCCAGAGCTCACTTACCCCTCCTGCCCCACCCCTTCCTAGCCTTCCCCCTTCGTTTAAGGGTAGGCAGCGCGTGTATGTTACCCTTAGGGTTGCACACGTCCATAGGCCACGGTGACCGCTTCCCACAGGTGAGCCGTGTGCTTGTCTGCCACTTAAGTGGCATAAAAAATGAAGTTCTTACCCGAATTAAGAGTTATAACACACAGACTTTTGGGAATCCATTGCTGTTTCACTGCTTACACCCATCTGGTATGATCTTCAATCTGGAAAGATAGAAAAATAATCATTCTCTGAACCTTTTTCCCAACTCAGTTGGGGTCGGCTTTCCAGTCTTACTGATGCGGCTGAACTTCGATATTTTCCGTGGAGTGACTGCCATCTGACTTCCACAACCAATGGTCATTATGACCAATGGCGATATCGAAGTTCCAAGTTAGACTGGTTGGACTTTTGTGAGATCCAACTACCCGAAACGACTGCCATAGATGTTTGTATGGCAACCGGGACCGACGGCTTAACGTGCTCTCCGAGGCACTAATAAACAGATATTATAGATAAACAATTAAAACCTAAAAATCTAATTACCGCGGCAGAATTTGCGAGTACACCCAGTCAGTAAATAAAGCAGTTGTCTGACATCGTTAACGATTCAATCCCTCTAACGATTTGTTGTTATTCTAAACACGCTGGGTACATTATCAGTTGTGTCACGCACCGACTTTATTGAGACTCGCAAGCTTGAAAAAAATATTAGTGGTGGATGGCAAGTAATTCCTAACGAAACCACTTGTTTAGAAAGTCCAGGCCCCGTAGACAAGTGTCACAGCGTAAATCGCTAAGGAATCGAATATATTACGTCAACCAATCACATCCAAGCTCGTTGCCGGCGTACGATGCAAGCGCCGCGGCGGGATCACGAGCTGGAGTGTGATTGGTCGACATCTATTCTATTCCTTAGCGATTAGACTTGTGACCCTTGTCTACGGGCACTGCTGAGGTTTTCCCTAGCGTCTACAATATGGGGTTCTTTAAGAAGGGCATTACAAGGTTTTTACAGGGTCGGCAGCGCGAGTGTGACCCGCCTGGTGTTGCATAACATAAAACTATTTAATAATATGACGTCACATCTCATAGCTTATTAAACACGGCTGTTGTGACAAAGATTAACTATTTTTATACCACTTAGGTGGCAGACAGGCGCACGGCCCACCTGATCGGAAGTGGTCACCGTGGCCTATGGACATGTACAACACCAGGGGCGTCACACTCACGCTGCCGACCCTATTCTTTCTATTCAGTTAATATATTCAAAGTTTGCTGGTTATTTATTTATGTAACCAAAGCGGTCCGTGGCGTCATTCGTCTGCGGGTTTCCGCCCGCAATGGGACCATTACCTTAGAAAAAAAACAGGCGAAAGCATTTATTGCCACTTCCAGAAATTAGCCCATTTAAGCCCAGCCCGAATGAAATTATGCGGTCCCTGTGTAAACAAAATGCTACCGTGTGTTTTTCATTGCTATTTTTAACCGACTTGAAAAGGAGGAGGTTCTCAATTCGACTGTATTTTTTGTGTTTGTTTGGTCCGATTTGGTCCTATTTGAATTTAGTCCGTTGAAGCCGGCTTTTTATTACGACTTTTTAGACAGATTAGTCTCGATGACATAGCATAAGTCATTGCTTAAAAAATATATTTATTTTTAACTAGCGACCCGGGACCCGGCTTCGCCCGGGTGTAAATTCCAGTTTTTCCAAGGATCCCTAATTTTTTTCAAAATGAAATGTAGCCTATGTCAAATTGGAAGAATGTAGCATTCTATTGGTGAAATTTTTTTTTAAATCGGCCCAGTACTTTTTGAGCCTATTCATTACAAACATACAAACATACAAAAATAGGTACAAATCTTTCCTCTTTATAATATTAGTATAGATATAGATATAGATTATTTAGATCGACAAAAGTGAACATCTAGGACGGGACTTGAACTGGCGACCAGTCCCTTACAGGGTGAATGCTATGACCAACTGAGCTACCTGGACCCATCCTAGATGCTCAAAATTTTCCGATATATTCAACGGCTTAGGACGCCGGTTGAGCCATCTACCGTATTTCTCCGATCAGAAAATCATTGGTATACTATACGTTACTATCAAGTAGGACATATTTCTTTTCCGCCACTAAGTGGGATAAAAACTTGCCACGTAACGCTGCTTGGCGCTTCCTCAAAGTACAGTTCACGGCTATTCGTTTGGTACACTGAGAAAAAGAGCGAGAGTTCGGCTAAGATTTGTTTTTCATAGATCAGTTTGGGCAGTGCGAGTGTGACGCCCCTGGTGTTGCACATATCCATAAGCCCTCGGTGCCAAGTAGTCTGCCACCTAAGTGGTATAAAAATATTGCTTCGGTATTAACTACTTTGACGCGGTCTCTAGCTGTTGAAATGCGATACAGAACCGAAGCAAGCTCAAGCCACAGCTTTCCAGGTCTTTTTTTTACTACTTAAGTGGCAGACAAGCACACGGCCCACCTGATGGGAAGCGGTCACCGTGGCCTATGAACGTGTGCAACACTAAGGGTGTCACACACGCGCTGCCTACCCTGAAGGGAAAGGGAGAGAGCTGGGAAGGGGTGGGGAGGCTAGGAAGGGGAGGGGGAGGAGGGGTACAGTGAGCTCTGGCTACCCTACTTACCGGCGGGAACACAACACGATGGTTATTATGGGCGCGGTCTTCTGTAGGGCGGAGGTACTTTCCCAGTCGGACTGCTTATTTCGGACGGAAGATACCATCGTGTTCTACCTCCTTGAATTTACTGCTTTAGCTTATATATTTGTCCAAGCTCTCTCAACTTCCCAACAACGTGTCAAATAAAAAGCCGGGCACTGTACGTGACATTACAATTTCCTATCAAAATGCCGCACGTTCGGTCGACGGTCCGCGATCTCGCTGTAATCCGACGGTAATTATAGATCGGCTAATCACTATTGATTCAAAGTTCGTCAAGGGATTTCACCGGTTTAACCTAGATTGCTATCTGCTATGATCTCGTTAACGGTTATATTATAGCGTGCTCGTTTATGTTATTTATAGCTGCAGCTCTTTTTGTATATTTAGAACACGTCAACATGACTTCACCTCGCTTGATGGTAAGATAAAGGTAGAGTATCAGGATCGGGGTCACATATACACCGATAGTGCTACAGTGGTGGCCGTCAGCAACAGACAGACCAAGAAACAGACAAACAAAAAGAATTAAACAAAAATTTCATGTTTAGAATCGTTCATTTATATAACATCACTAGCTGTTGCCCGCGGCTCCGCCCGCGTGGATGTCGAAATCCGTTTCAAAAACTATCCTATCTCTCAAGTTGGATCGAACTGCACATGGTGTGCGAATTTTATTATAATCGGTTACCTAAGTGGTTTAGGAGTCCATTGAGGACAAACATTGTGACACGAGATTTATATATATTAACCCTAAACTTGGCAGCGTATCTAATAATGCACATTTTATAAAAAAAAATATTGCGAGTAGTATCACTCATTTTCAACTGTTTGATTTGTTTGAAATGGTAGTATAACGTCCAAACTTTCTACCAAAAAATATATTTTAGCATTCTGGCAACACTATTTGACAGTGGATCGCAAGATGTTGGACCAAGCGAGGGCGATGCCGAGACTCAAGGTAATAACTTGTAATAATTCCTTAATTTACTTGTTGGGTCCTAAGCTAGTTACTTCATTTTATAGTTGAATACCGCTACTTACGGTTTTAATTTCAATTTGAGAGAAAAAAACACATTTTGTACAACAATCGTGAGCGTTTTTATTGGTGTATCTATAAATGCACATTGCCAGGTTATGCATATAGCAACGTTTATTTGGTCGTGTGTATTTTAGGATACATTGACAAGGACTCGAAAAAAGTGTGAAATGGTTTTTTTGTTATAATTTGATATAAAAAACGTGTTTAAATAAAATTTAGTTTTATTTTTTGTTGTTCTTGTTTTAATGTGCAATAATTTCACGATTTGCAGCCAATCACAATGATCTCAGCAAATTTTGACATAAGTGCCTAAGCCAGGAGCAGACTCAGACCTAGAAAAGATTGATTCCTGGGAAGGTGGACTGGATCTACCTAGGTGTTTACATGATTACAACAGCTCGTCTGCATTTTTGTGGTACTGCAAACCTTCTGATGCCAAGTCACCTGCAGAATACTTTTGCATGTTTTTGTCTGGCAGGTCATCCAGGTTCATAGAAAAAATTGCGAGGAAGAAGTCGCCAGAATAATCCAGTTTGGTTTGGCAGCATTTAGCAAACTACATCCGGTAGCCTACCCTCCCTCACCACAATGCCTCAAGGAAGGTCTTCAACCAGTGCATCCTACCAATATCATCAATATCCACGTTTCGGCACCGTTAGTCATGACGACTTACGGTGCCGAAACGTGGATATTGACGTTGGGGTTAGTCCACAAATATAAAGTTGCGCAGCGGGCTATGGAGCGAGCTATACTTGGAGTCTCTTTGAAGGATAAAATCTGGAGTGAGGTCATCCGACAAAGAAGTAAAGTTACCGACATAGCTCGCCAGAATAAGCAAGCTGAAGTCGCTATGGGTTGGCCACATCTGTAGAACGACCGATGGCCGTTGGGGCAAACGAGTTCTAGAATGGAAACCGTGAGTCGGCAAAAGGAAAGTGGAACGCCCCCCCTTCCCCCCCCCCCCCCAGTCAGATGGACTGACGACCTGAAAAAGGTAGCTGGTATGGACTGGATGCGGAAGGTAGAGAATCGAGTGGTATGGCGCACATTGTGGGAGACCTATGTCCAGCAGTGCACGTCGATAGGCTAATTGATTGATTGTTCTTGCCTGACGATATACAAATCGGTATCATGTTCCATTAAAGGGCACTTCGCTGAATGTAACTACCGACGATATCAAAGAGTTCATTGCCATCAACCTCCTTATAGGTGTCGCTGATATGGCATCTTACACCGACTATTGTTCCACTTTTCTCAGGTTTCACAATCGGCGTTATTATTACAAGTAATTTTTACTAATAGCTGTGACTTATGATAAATAATAAAATATTTTCCTTACCAAAATACCATGTTTTTTTTCTCTTACTAGCAGGCAATGTATCTCTAAAGATACGCAATTATTTTCTACTACAATTTAGAACTCTTGGCAATGTATATTATAAGATACACGTCATAAATCCAACAATATAAATAAGATATTTTTTTTGTATTTTTTTCATGTATAATTATCACTTAGAAGCTAAGTTAACTAAAAAAGAAAAAGAAAAACGATCACTTTTTCCGCTGCCAAGTTTAGGGTTAAGATAAGATAATCCAAGTGTTTTTTTTTAGTATTACAATTATTTACAATTTAATAATAGTATAGATATAGATTTTGAACACATTTTTTTAAAGTCTGTTCACGATAAATTTATGCTAAAACTACTGAAAACGGATTTTGATGTAGTTTTTTATTAAAGGCCTTTTGTCTTAAAATCTGCCGTTTGTTTGATTTCAATTGGTTTGGTAGAACCAGAAATATGAACAAAAAACAATAACCGACCTTCTCGCGAAGTAAATAACGTTCATAATAATATGAATATCAATACGGTAGCCCATACAAACATTACTGAAGCCTAATGGGAAATGTTCCTGTTATTACTCATTGGTTTTTATTGACAAAGGTACTCGTACCTTATTGACCGGTGTTGTGGGACATAATATATAATCATGACTGTTCACGAAGGACACAAAAATGACGGAACAAATTTTTCATGCGGTTTTTTTTATTAGAGAAGTCTTGGTCAAAATTAAAATGTACCGTACAATCAATCAATCATTTTTAAACTTTCGCGTTCCATGATTACTTATAATAATATGTAAACGGGAATTAACGCGATCATGGTATAGGTATATACATACCTTTGGAATGCCTGACGTTTCGACCAGGTTACACCGGCCGTGGTCACAGGCTGAGTGTCTCAGCTGCGCACGCCCTCCGTCATCGAGTCCGTGAGGTAGCCGGTTGTTCATCTACCCGCACATTTTCGACATTTCAACGTCAGGCATTCCAAAGGTATGTATATACCTATACCATGATCGCGTTAATTCCCGTTTACATATTATTATAATCAATCAATCAATTAGCCTATTGCAGTCCACTGCTTGACATAGGCCTCTCCCAATGTACGCCATAGCACCCGATTCTCCGCCTTGCACATCCAGTCTATCCCAGTCACCTTTTTCAGGTCGTCCGTCCATCGTGCTGGGGGGCGTCCTACTTTCCGTTTGCCAATTCGCAGTCCCCACTCTAGGACTCGTTTGCTCCACCGGCCATCAGTCCTTCGACAGATGTGACCAGCCCATTGCCACTTCAGCTCGCTTATTCTGCGATAAAGAGAGTCGAAAGACTCGAGTCTACGCTTCTACGCTGTAGGCTACGTAGGCTTCGTAGCACATTTGCTACGTAGCCTACGAGGGCAGTCCAAGCCTTTTCGCTAGAAATATAATTACTTTGTTATTTATTTCTAAACGTCTTTCATCCTGGCGTGTTCTTATCACAACACCATCATTCTCTGAACCTTTCTCCCAACTCAGTTGGGGTCGGCTTTCCAGTCTAACTGTGATGCGGCTGAACTTCGATATTTTCCGTGGAGCCACTGCCATCTGACCTCCACAACCAATGGTCATTATGACCAATGGCGATTGCGATGGCGAAAAGTCCAACCAGTTTAACTTGGAACTTCGAGTTCCAAGTTAAACTGGTTGGACTTTTGTGGGCTACTACCCGTAACGACTGCCATAGATGTTTGTATGGCAACCGGGACCGACGGCTTAACGTGCTCTCCGAGGCACTAAAAAACCTGCGATAAATACACACATAACTTCGAAAAGCATCGAAAAGTCATTGATGTGTGCCATGGTGAACCTGGGATCGAACCCGAGACCTCGTCTCAGCAGTCCATTACTCAAACCACTAGGCTACCGCGGTTTTTCTTAACACAACTCAAAGCGATTATATTTATCTGTAGATTTCTATCCGAATAATTACGCACTTATTGTGAATCTCCTTTTCGTTTTCTGGTCGGGCTATTTGTTTTACAAAGCACACCTTGTTCTTAGCTCTTTGTGATGAGATTCTTTTCTGCTGATAGCTGACCTTGCTTCGGAACGTCACGATACGCTATAACGATAAGCTGTCAGTACCGGTTGCCATACAAATATCTGACGGTCCCTGTGGCGTAGCGGTAGTGCATTCGACTACTACGACTGGGTTTGATTCCCTCTCAGTGCAAATATTTGTATGCATGAATATGTCTATTCGTATTAGTCTGGGTGTTTTGTTATAAGTATGTTTATCCGCATTCTAGAACCCATAACACATAACATAATTTTGGGTCTCGCGAAAAAAGTAGTGTTTTTTTTTTCTATTTAGCCGATTGTCTTTGGCGCCTACGCTTGTTGCAACTTGTGACTACTTCAACTTTTATAGTAAAAGACTTTCAAAGAAAAAAAGCGACTTCAACAGACCAAATTGAAATGGGACCACACGGAAAGCGCCAGCTATCAAATAAAAAAAGAATCATCAAAATCGGTTCACCCACTCGGAAGTTCTGACGTAACAAACAAAAAAATACAGTCAAATTGAGAACCTCCTTCTTTTTTGAAGTCGGTTAAAAAATTTTCTTCAAACCCGTTACGAACCATAGAGTAAATTCTTATAGTTCTTAGGCCTAATGTCAAAGTTTTAACTCCGTATATCAAGTCACAGGTGTTTGCTATGGCCAAAGCGAGCTTTTAAAATGCTTTACGAAGTACGGAGGGGAAGACTGTACTTATTTATAGACCATATTCGCGACATTAACGTGATTGTTTCATTTCAGTCACGCCAATATGACTTCACCTCGCCTAATGGTAAGCTAAAGTCTCAGGAATGGGGGCACCATTTTATACACCGATAGTGCTACAGTAGTGGCCCTCAGCTTGACGGCCTCATCAAATGACGAGAGAGACGGAGTGCGGTTTTAGTCGGTTCGATTCCGACATAATCACCCCCGCTAGCCGCGGTGGTGGTATCCGTAGATATTTTCTGTATGAAAATAGTTTTTAAATAAAATGCTGAGTCCGGCTCTGCTTCTCACAAAATATGTCAAATCTATTTTTAAATTTTATACCTATTTATTTTAACATTTATATTAATACTTACTTACACGTTTAAACTAATTCAGATTGGCATTTATTTTTACGCATTTTATGACAACTATTTTCATTTTAATATGAGATGCCATCTTTAATGTAACATTCGCAGATTATTTGTGTTGCTACTTGAAGAAACTGAATTCTATTTTCTATATTCTCTCCCCTGGAACTATGACCTAGGTCACGACTTCGTAAATGTCACCTAGCGAATTAGGTCACAGGCGATTCGATATTTTGGACTAAGGTTAGTTATGTTACTATTCATATTTTAATACACGTTCATTAGCCTTTAATCAAAAGTAATTTGTTAAAAGAAAATGGACCTTATAATTCGAATTATCTATGTTCAAATAAAAAAAAATTCTGAACGTAAAAAATGCCAATATAATATTAAAAACATATGAATTTTGTATCTATTTTTTTTAATAGTGTTCTAAATTTAAAAGTTCTAAACATATTTTAAAAAATTTGGGAACGTGTAATAATTAGTATTTTATATTTCTTCGTCTAATCTAATTTTCATATCAAATACCTAGGAGTATAAATAATTATATAGCACCGTTTTACTTTAGGTATTTATTTATCAACTAATAACTAATAACTACGTACAAAAAGACGGCAAAATACGTATTTTCGTTAAAGGTCTTCAGATGTTATTAACAAGAAATGGACCGTTTACCAAAAAGGATACTATTTAAACAATTTTTTTAAATAACTCTTTTTTTGATATACTGTTAATGAACGAAAATTTAATATGGGCACCCGCTTCAAAAATAGGGCAACTAAAAATAATATTACAACATAAGAATCTTAACTTACCGTAGACATCTTTTCTAAAACACAGAACCATTATTTTTTCACACAAAACTCACAGATTTTTTTATAAAACACTGAAAATATATTATTATTGAAGTTTATTTTATCATTTATCTAGTTATTTATTTACAAGAATCGGTTATTTTGTTAATTTTAATGTTTTAAGTGTCCTTGCGAGCGGATCACACCCCAATCGCGAGGGATGTTATTCTCGACGAATAAGAAATGCATGGAGTCGTTATTATGCTGTAAAAATGGTTTTATGATATTGTTAGAGCAGGGGTGTTATAATAAATTAATGGAAAGGTAACTTTGATTTGCTTAAGTAAAAGCTTCGCATTTAACGTGTGATATTTTATTAATGGTTTGGTTCATGTAGGCAAATACTGATTAATTTTCAAGTAAACTTATTTTTATTTTGATACCTAGCCAAGTCTTTAAAGCTTTCATTCTTAATACTTACTTACTTACTTACCATCTAAGTGGGTATATTGTTCTTTTTTAATAAGATTTTATTATCTTTGCATAATGTATGTATGTTTGTATGTAATGGAATCTTTGAACTCAATTTTGGAACACTTCCAAACGTCTGATTGAATTGAAATTTCGCACACTGATCAAGGACTGGTGACAATATTTAAGAACCTCTCATATTACTTATTATAATATTTCCATCAAACGCTTCTTCCTCTCTATACGTCTCTGTAATAACTTGAGAAACGCTACACTAATTGGGAGGTCGTTCATAATACAAACATAGTCACCGTAGTGGGAAATCCGCACGTTAATAAATCATTTTCTTATTCTCTCTCAGTCTTAACACACGTATTGGTACTTTAAATAAAACGACATAAATAATGTTGAATACGGAATGTAATTTATAGCATAAAACCTCATGAACATACACGTTCAAACTAGCCGATGCCTGCGAATGTCGGCTATCATAACTTTTGGTCATTATCTCCGGTTCTACTCGACCAATTGCAATCAAATATGTTGTTGATTTTAAGTCTGGCCAAGACCTTCCAATAAAATAAACCGCATCAAAATCTGTTCAGCAGCAGCAGCATTTTGTGTCCATCGTTAACAAACAGACAACAATTCCAAAAAAAATTTTTTTTCATCATCATCAATCATTGGAAATATTTTTTGTTTTCAGAATCGCTCATTTAACATAACCCAAGTTGTTTTTTAAATATCACCAATGTACAGACATACAATTCTATATTATTATAGGTTGTAACATAAAATCCATAATTATAATGTATCTAGTACACATAAATATGTGATACCCAGTCAATAAAATCTGTAATTATAAGATAGCAAATGGCCGTCAACTAACAAGATACTGACATGTTACGTTCACGAAAACTGTATAAATAATTACGCATTATACTGCGACAGTGTCTCGTAACACAACATAAATTAAACAACTAAGTACCAAAACTTTGCGAAATAAAATATTTATGACTAACATCGACTCCTCGTGTTCTACTGTTATCAGCCTCTCGAGTACCGCACCGCGCACGCGCGAAACGTAGTTCCTATTTTAGTTACAATCAGTCTGGCGCTTCTAGTTCAGTTAGTACGATGTCAAGCCGCTAGGATCGCTGCTAACTTTCTAGTTTTAAACTAAGGCTCGTGGAACTATAAAACTTATGGAAGTAACGAGTTGAAAAATACAATTGACGACACTAGAATCGGCCTGCACACACTCGTACACTAGTCAGCCACTACGCGGTAAGAAAAAAGACAGCTAGTCTTGTGTAGTGAAATAGTGTAAAAACCGTAGTGACAGCAAAAAAAATCACATTTCAATCAAATTTGGGTAGGTTACCGCCATAATTGTCTTCAGCGCTAATAAGTCTTGTCTTCAGCACGTTATACCTTCATATACCTTCAGCACCTTATAGCCTATAAAACCTATGTATGTATACATACATAAATACAAATCACGCCTTTTTCCCATTGGGGTAGGCAGAGACAGTATTTTTCCACTGGCTACGATCTTGGCATACGCCTTTCGCTTCTTCAACTTTTATAATTATTTTCATATAAGGCTATCTATTTATAGTTAAAATTAGCTAGGAAGCTTGCCTGCGATTATCTCGCGTTTGATTGAACTGATTGTGATGAAGTTTTCTAAAAAGTATTTTCAACATTTTGAAGAAGGTTTAAGTACATACGCCTAACTAAAGGCCTATAGACATAACATAAAAAATATATAAACACCCGAATTAAGAACCTCCTCCTTTTTCGAAGTCGGCTAATAACGGCGAGTGCTCGATGTTCTGTTACAAGTACTTGAGTCTATCAGCACCATTAGGGATGAAATACGTTTAAAAAATTGTATGCAGTGATATAAATTGTGCAAATTAGGTATGTACCTACTTGCCAACATTTTTGCTATAATTTGTATCACTACATTGTTTTTTTATATCGGTCACGTCAATATGATCGCCTGATGGTAAGCTAAAGGTAAAGTCTCAGGACCGGGGGTCACCATTACATACACCGATAGTGCCACAATGGTGGTCCTTAGCTTGACGGCCTTATCAAATACTTTTTCACGCCCCGCTTAGAGGACCATTATTTTTTTTTTTTTTTTTTTTTATCGTGCGGAAATCCCCATGGATACCACCCCCGTCGGCCATCGGGGGTGGTTATGTCGGGATCGAACCGACTAAAACCGCACGCCGTCTCGGGCCTTGTAACCGGGGTGTAAGGTTACCCAATGGGCATATCCCTCGCACCCCAGCTGACCCCGGGCCATCTACGGTTTTAAGATAGCCCCCTCGAGCCCCCGAAGAGGGGGGGGGGGTGGGGCGAGCATCGCGCCACTTCGCCGACGGTGGGGTGTAGGGTGACAGGAGGCCGTCCTGTCACCCAACCGTCGGCGCGCAGACAATCAGCTCGCCCCCCGCTCGCTCCCCACTGTGCCATCTGCTAGTCAGAGGGACACGTGGAGAGCCTCGGAGCAGCCCTCTACAGGGCCACTCCCACCCCGGCCGGATTGGCCGCAGGCAGCAGCGTCTCCCGTGGCGAGTGGGAGGCGCTGCTCGCCTCCGTTGCCCAGGTGCACCACGTGGAGGTTCCGGCCCGCACCCCCGCTTAAAGGACCTGGGCTTTATCTAGGCACCAAACCCCAAAGCGGTTCGGTGCCTCGATCTTCTTGATGGAATTGTTTGGACGGTATGAGGGTGATATCTCAGACTTTCACCTGTTGTGCTGTATAGGAAAGGAGAGGGTGGAACTAGTTGGTAGAGCTTTTTTTGTACATGAAATCAAAGATTAATTATAATACCTACTTGGTTTATATTATGAGACAGAATATCAGGAAACAACCTCTTTACACAAAATAAAATAGCTATTAAATCTGCCCACACCTCAACTGGTTAATAAAACCAAAACTCTAACATAAAAAGCATATCAAAGACCATTTTTCCTCATTTCTACCGTAAAATTTTACTACGTGTGAACAGACAAACAGTCTCAATCTATTTACCTTTCATTCTCGATTGGTGAATAAAGATTTATCATTAAAACTGTATGCATAATCATGTTTTAAAAAATAACAGAGCAATAAAAAAAAACTAACAGAAAAAGACACATTAAAAATCGATTCGAAATACGAATACGAGTGACATAAAAACGTCCGGGAGCTTTCGTCGCAACAAATTTAAAGGGAATATATTGCCGGCATCAATTTCAATCCAAATACTAATAAATTGGCATCTCTCAACGACACTGAGCTACACAGCTAGACAGTTTATTAATAGCTAACATATTTTGTAAATCTCAGACTGTGATCAACCCTCGGTTGAATTCAGTGTCGCGTGAGTCGCGGGCCGCGTCACCCGAAAAAAAAAAGAAATGTCAACTGTCAGATTTTGGCGCGCGTTTGAACTTTTTCCTGTGTTGTGAAGGCTAGTGCGTAGTTAATGTGATAGTGTTTCAAAACTATTTAATTGTCCGGAAATGTTGACTTAGAAAACTGGAAATATTTTCTCTTTAAGTGCCTTTAAAGTACCAAAGATTCATATTATTCTGAATTATTAGCTCAAATACAAGAATGTGATGCTAATATGAAAGAGTAATAAATAAAATTGGTTTTCGGTTTAAAGTTCCTAAAAAAAGAATTACTGTTGAGCTTTATTGTGGGTTTCTATTTATTTGGTTACATAAAAACCAAATCAAAACTACCTACTGAAAAAAAAGAAAATAAAAAAAAATAGCCCCACAATGGCCTACAACGCCATTTACGATAATTATAACAACAACAATTACAAAGAATTCGATTTTCAAAAAGATGAAAAGAAAATTTTAAACGATCAGTGTTGTCAAGTTAAAAATGAGCACAAAAATGGGGAAAATATCGAAGATAAAGAGGAGCCGCATATACAGCACGTGTTGGGACCAAGTAGGCGATGTTTGGCGTGGGCCTGTAAGGCTTGTAAAAGAAAAACGGCGGCAGTTGACCGTCGGAAAGCAGCCACACTGAGGGAGCGACGGCGATTGAGAAAAGTACTACACGTGCGCTATAAGTTGAGACCTGACCGCTAGACGTCACCGGCACGTGTTTGTACAGCGCACAAAAAATATCGTAAACAAGCTTCTGCCCGAGTCGTTACCTAACTGTCTACCTATTTTTTTACGAACAGTACATCACGGGCGACTGTGGGGCAGTGCAGGAGGAAGAAGGCGGAGAGCCCAGGTCTCAACTTATAGCGCACGCGTTATACGTTGTAGCATTAATTCTTGGCCGATTTTTTTCACTGCTGGCACGGGTCTCCTCTCCTCTAACGAGAGAGCTGAGAGGGTTGGTGGATCGGACATCTCCTTAGAATTTCTTCTAGGACATGTGGGTTCCCTCACGATGTTTTTCTTTCACCGTCAGCAGATGTTAAATCATGTGATTTGCACATATAAATTCCACAAAGTGAAACTCACATTGGTAGTGTCCGACCGGATTCGAACTTGATACCTTTGAGAAGAGTAGAAGAGGCTGCGTCCTTATCCATTCAGCTACCGTCGCTAATGAACCGCAGATACCTATATTCAAAAAACGTGGAAACCATCGTTCACGCGGGTGATGCCGCGGTAGAAGTAATATAACATTCTATACTTTACAGTGAAGAATATGTTTTAGCGTCTCAAAAATGTATTGTTGTCATTATGAGTGACAGTGTCACAATGCTTTATGACACAAAAACATGTTTGAACAGTTCTAAATTACATGATGAATAGTTCCTGTCATGAATACCTCAAAACATGTTGTATCTACAGTTTATCACATCCAACATTGACACCTTGACACAATCCATACAAATATTAAATTAACTCTGTCTATCTTAACTTTCACACCTAACTATTGAGCTGATGGATTTCTATATCTTCTATAGAAATTCTTTTTTTACGTTTATTTTTTTTATTATTATTATATATTATTATATTTTATATAATTTTATATTATATTTTATATTATATATAATATATTATATAATATATAATTTATTATATATTATATTATATTATAAATTATATATTATATAATATATTATTAGTATATAGTATACGTAAATTTACGTATAATAATTACTATTAAATAGGATTTTTTTAAGAAACTAATAAATAGATACTACGTTTTTTTATATAGGACTCTCACTTCAAAATCCGTTTCTCCTGCTTTCTGCGATTAAGGTCGGTCAAACAATAAGCGGTATTCGCTTCCGTCTACGATACAGGGGCTGCACTCTCGACATTTATCGCTACGACTTTGCTAACGAAATCGCAAGTTAAGATAGCGACAAACACCGGTTGCCGTAACGATTCTTCAGTCAAACGGTAGGGATGGTCATATATTATGGAGTTACCGATAAATCGTTAAGTTTGCGATGACATTCGTTAAGATACCGACAAAAATCGTTAGTTTGGAAAGTAGAGACTACCAAATATTGTTATGCTTGCGTCGCTACGAGTTTAGCGACCGAATTCGGTATTCTGTAGCTAAGCCGTTACGATAAATGTCGAGACTGCCGGCCCAGAAAACCAAGTGGGTACTAATTACTAATTTCTGAATCTGTTTCGCCCATCAAACGAAATTTACCTATGCGGTACACGATTCCATTCTAGCTGCGGAACTTCGTCCCACTCGCAAAAGTATTAAAAACAATATTATATTTGAAACCCTTTTAGATTGACTCCCGACATTCCATAAACTCCACATGAAAGCAGTATTCTTATAATTAACAGCTTCTAATCCGTACACTGTTGAGATAAATCAGTTGACATCACTCCCGAGGCACGTAGCAAAGATTACTGGATTACGATACAGAGCACTTCGCTTAAGATCATTGGAATCGGTATAAATAAAGATATTAAAAAGAAAAGAAAGAAAGAAAATGTGTTTTTTTATTGCAGATGACACAACATGCACACGTATAAATAAAGGAAATCCGAAACTAAACTCAAAAAAAATATAAAAAAACAATATAATAACAATAACAGCAGCACTGATGAACGTGATTTTTTTTTCCTTTTCACGCGACCACAGATAAGTGCCCGTAGCCAAGTGGCATAAGTCTAAATCGCTATCGAATAGAATAGATTAGGTCGACCAATCACACACATCAGCTCGTGATACGCTGGCGACGAGCTTGAATGTGATTGGTCGACCTAATCGTTTCTATTCCGTAGCGATTTACGCTATGGAATACACTGACACTTGTCTACGGGGCAAGACAAGACAATCAAACATCTATGCCTATCTATTAATAGATACTTCACAATGTTTGGTTTCTTGTATGGAGTATAACAGTATGTTTAGTGACTGGGTAAAAGCGATTTGAGGGAGTATAGCGCTCCTAGGAGGCCATCTCGAATACGAAGATGGCCTGGGTCAAGCCGGGGTGCGAGGGAAATGCTCTATGGGCCACCATACCTTACCAGAAGACCCTAGACGGCGTGCGGTTTTAGTCGGTTCGATCCCGACATAACCACCCCCGATGACGGGGTTGGTATCCATGGGGATTTCCGCACGATAAAAAAATAGAAAAGGCTGGGTGCAGTCAATCCGGCGGACTAAATATAATAAAAAAAAACAATCCATCCATCAGTCTAATTTCAGTAAATGAACACTTACGACTACGTTCAGCCATCTCGTAAAATGTTCAGCCATCTCGTAATATTGTTCAGCCATCTCAGAACATTGTTCAGCCATCTTATAATCTCGTATAATCATCTCTTTAAAGTCTTGTTTCCACTTGCTACGATTTCCTAGCAAGTTACGTAGTGCACCTATAACTTCTTCTAGGGTTTTTTAAGTTCCTAGTTAGTGTCAGAACAACGCTATTGTCAAATACTTAAGTTATTTATTCCTCTCAATACCAAAAATATATTCACAAAAAATAACATTAGGTATCCTCTCACCAATCTGAAAACAATTAAGTACCAAATTAACACCTTAAAAGCTAAAATTAAAAGGGTGATTTCACACGTGCGCGTGCGCATCCAACACTCTCCAGGGATCGATGGCACTTTAAACACAATTAAGTGATGTGACAGCCCAAAGCTTTTAAACCGACAGTCTCGCGTCAAAAGCGATTTTGTCCCGTGTACTGTTTAGGAGAGGAGCCTGTGGACAACGACCCTTACTCTGATAACCAGATGAGATATATTTTTTTATAAATTGTATTCATCTGTTAACATGCCTAGGTACTATGATGCCTTGCTTTACAATAGTTCTTACAAAAAACCGACTTTAAAGGATCAAATTGAAATGGGACCGCACGGGAAGCGCCAGCTACGAAATAAAAAGAATCATCAAAATCGTTTCACCCAGCTTTGAGGTAACAGATATAAAAAAATGCAGTCGAATTGAGAACTTGCTCCTTTTTTTTTAAAGTAAAGGTCTTGGTCAGACTTACATTCTTAGGTATGTTTGATTACAATCGGTTGAGTAGAACCGGAAATATAACTGGTCAAAAAATGTTAAAACTGTGGAGCCGCGGGCATATGCTAGATAAAAATAGCCATGAACATTTTTTGATAGGCAAGTCAACATAAGCATATTAATATATAGATGAATAACATTTGATAAAAAAACTTGAGAGGTGGCAAGGGACACCCGGATGAAACAAAGTTCCTTTTAATTAATTATATATATACACAAATATATATATACCTACTACCCCACTCCCACTCCCACTTCCACTCCCACGAGTGACTTTTTGAATGATCTAACGTTCCGTTTAATCATTCAAAAAGTTACATGTAGCAAAAACAACACAACAGCAGCAAAAAGTGTCGCAACAGTATAGCACAACGTTTTGTCTCAAAAGTGTCGTTACAATTTTTGGTTCCAATTTTTTCCGCAACCCCTTCGTTCCCTTTCGCAACGCGCAATAAGGAACTTCGTTCTAATATGGTTGAAGGTCGATCGTCCGCGGCTCTTAGACCATTATATTTCGGGACATTCGGGACGAATCCCGGGGACTAATTATTTCCCGTGGTATGAAAGACATTGGTATTTCTTTTTAATGTCCACTTTTAGCTGACTTTGATGACTTGTTGACTTATGTTGTTTTTATTAAGGCATAAGCGTTATATTAAATTACTGGTGGCGTAGCGGTAGAGCTACGGTTGGCTACGGTAGAGGTCGCGGATTCAATTCCCGCTTAGTGTATATACAAACTGATTTTATAGTTGTTTGTTTTGGACCAGAAAGGGGTTACTCATTTAATATTTTGACATTTTTTTTTTATAGCGGTCACGTCAATATGACTTCACCTCACCTCGCCTGATGGTAAGCTAAAGGTAAAGTCTCAGGACCGTGGTCACTACTACATACAATGATAGTGCTGCTGGGTGATTCTTTGTATCACAGTTTTGACATGTTTTTGACTGAAGAACACATCAATAAAATCTCCAATTATTACATGAATTTCAGGTTACATAGTAAATAAAAATGTCTATCGAGGCCTATATTAATTAATTGGGATTATTTAATACAAGCAATAATTTAACTAACAGAAAACAGTAAAAACTAATTAATCTGGTGTGTCCCCATGCCACTTTTTGTTGAATTATTAGATTTTTTGCGATCTTAAGAAGCAATTATGTTAAAATAAAAATGTTGCATCGATATTTAAATATATGTTTCGTGATATGTTATAACTGAAATTCAAAATAATTGGATTTATTCGTAATTACATTACTTTAAAAAATGTCCCCGACAAAAATAATAATTCAACTGGCGCATTTTGTTCGAGCATAATTTCAACTTAAACACAGAATATTTGATATATGAATGTCAACTCGTGATTGGTCGCGTGAGTCAGTGGCGAGCTGTGACACTCCTGCACTTTCCCGGGTGAAAAATTTAAATAAAATACGATCGAAAGTTGTTGTCTGGGCGTTTGTCAGGTAAGTCGCATAATTAATCTGTCTTCTTTTATGGATTGTGTGTTTTTAGTTATGGTTTGAAACTAAACCAAGGTCTCTCATAATGTTGTTTATTCATGTTAATTACACCTTTCATTCTATCTGTTCATAAATAAAGGTGCAGGGTTCGATAAACTATAAATTTCTAATTTATCTGGCTCCCATTAGTCTGGTTTTATCTGGCTCTTATGCCCAGATGAATTTGACTGGGCCAGACAAATTAGAATAAATTCAAAATAACAATAGTCTCATCATTTGATCAGTTTTTTTAAAACTTTTTTATGAGTTTTAATGAAAAAGAAAGCATTAAATTTGTGTTTAAGTAGATAATAACATATAATGGTACATCCTAAAGGACATGTAACATCAACAAAATCATAAATTAAACCTACATGTGATATTTTGCAATTATTAATACCCCTCCCCCCTCTTTAGCGAAAGTAAGCAAAACTCTCCCCACTCCGAAGCTTACGTAGCTTACTAAATTTGTCCTGATTTATTATTAATTAATTAATTAATATTACCAAATTGAGTAAATGTAGAAAATACTGAAAATATCAAAATAAATATTGCAATCACCATTCTGACTCCCCATCGCCCATATCATCACAAATAAGCGAAGTAAATACCAAATTTGGCACCTACTCAGCGATATCAGCTCTGGCTGTGGCTTGAATCTCATTTTCTAATTTCCGAGCTATATTTTCGGAATGGCAAAAACAAAGAAGCAAACGAGAGAAGAAAGACTTAGGAAAACAGGCTCGTGGAGAAAAAGAGGTACGAAAGAATTTAAAACAATGAAGAGTTATGGAAAGGAAAACAAGAAAAAAATCGACAAACCTAAATACGTAGAAAAAAGAAAAGAAACAACTATCAATAAATGAAATGACACCTAGAATACAAGGATTACAAAGAAAGAGATGGAGAAAAAATTACAAGGCATATTACCTTAGAAAGAAGCAAGAAAGAAGAACAGCGGCTCTGGATGAAGAGAACACCCCACCTCAAAGTCCCAGAATTTTGTCGGATACTGAACTGATACCGTTTCAGGAAAATATGAACGAGTCCCCTTTAAGTTTCCAGTTTCCAAACAGAGTAGTGGAATCACCCGTACCAGGACCATCTAGAATTTTGCGTAGCATTTCTCAACAGAGCAATCAATTTTCGACTGATTTTGGAGTAAATGCACCGAATACCAAATCCTCTTTCTGTTCTTCACCTGTATCTTCTACCGTAAGACGTATATAATGTTATAAATCACAAAAAGAGACAAATAATCTTAAACAAATAATAATCAAAATGAAGCTCCAAAACGAACGCTATAAGAAAAAACTACGAAGATTTGTGTCGGCGAAAATAAAAAAGGCACCCTCAGCTTTAGACATTTTAAATGAAAATGGAATATTGCCTAGAACAACACGTATCGCTACAAAAAAGCACTGAATCACTATTTTTTTTAATTGTAAGAAATCCTGGTTTTAAATAAACTTTGATGGAAAGAAAGAAAGTTCGTATTATTGCTAATTTGAATGAAGTACCTAACAGTCTGAATTTGATTCTCATAGAAATCGTTTCATTTTGTTTTTATGAAGAGTTTGAGCATTTGTTTATAACAAAAATTAAGTAGGTACCTAATAGTCTGAATTTAATGCTCATAGAAATCGTTTTATTTTATTTTTATAAAATATAAAATATAAAAATAAAATAAATAAAATATAAAAAATACAAAATATAAAACATAAAATAACAAAATATAAAATATAAAAAAAAACAAATAAAACGATTTCTATGAGAATTAATTAATGTGATATATTAATTCTCATAGAAATCGTTTTATTTTGTTTTTATTAAGAGTTTGAGCATTTTGTTTAGAACAAAGATTTTTATTTTTGTTTTTGTTTTTAAGAGTTCGTAGTGTTTTCGTTTAAAACTTTTTTTTATTTTAAAAATCCTGGTTTTAAAGAAACTTTGGACTTAAAAAAGTCACAAAAATGTAACGATTATTTTTTAAATTAAAATTAGGTATTATTTAATTTAGAACGTTCGTTACACGTTATGAACGTATGCCAAAGTTTAATTTAGAATTTAATATAAGATAAGGTACCTATATAATTATTTGGCAATAATTATAATAAAGTTAATTGAAGACATAATATATGTAATTCTCATTTATCTGCATACACTCTAATTAATATGGTGCAAAAGCCCATTCATCTGCCTTGGTCATCATTAATCTGGTTGACCAATTTATCAGCACAGTCTATATCCTAAACTACTAGGTACAAATCAGTGCCTTTGAAATATGATATAACATATGATGATCTCGTCACGATTTTAAGTGAGTTAAAGTCTAAAAGTAAAAAAAAAATTGAGCCATATCAATGAGGCAAATACATTCGGTTTCAAAGAATCACCCTGCTACACATATTCACAATAAAAAATCGCAATAACATAACATTTAATATCATTTTTTTATTATCATAACAATAAACCGTATATAAAAATTGTAAAAAGTTAAAAATTTGACGTTGATAGCGACATTCTCGACATATTTACGATGAACAATCATAATATTTAACGCTGGTAACAAAATGGTACAACACTTATAGGGTACCGACACTAGTAGTCAGCCCCGCACCAGTACTCAGCCTTTTTTGGTTCAAAACCAATAGAAATAGCATTCTAATAGAAACTAACCTATAGAATTACTTTAAATTGGTTCTGTGACTCTTCATTAGTCGATTCAATTCCAAAATTATTAGCTAAGTGGCTGCGAAGTATTTTAAATATTAGTCTATTTCGACGTCGTCTGCTGACGAGGCGATACGCGGCGCGCGCGCCATTTTTTTGTTAGTGGAAGCGTTCACAAAGAAGTTATTATTTCTCATTTTTTTGTCAGTTTTAAGTCACTTTGTATTAACATTCCCATTAATTAAAAGTTTTGGCATCAAAATCAATGAAAAAGTATCGTGTTCTTCTTAAGAATTAGTAATAATGAGGCGGCCGAATACTGGGTACCATTTGTATATGCATTATCTAGTACCCAGCCACCCCTGGCTGAGTACTGGTTTTAACGCTGTTTTTTTATTTACAGTTATATTAGTATCATTTTAAAGTTCAGAGTCCATCCTTTAATCTGGTATACCCATACCATATACGGTTTTGTCAAAAACCCAATAGTCGGCCACTTAAACACTTGAAGTTGGTTGCATGGCTGAGTACTGGAGAAAGTATACCCAGTGCTCAGTCGTCTATATTTAAATTGTTTCTTTATACAGTTTCTTTCTTTTAGGCTATTTTAAACATACATACATACATACAAATCACGCCTTTTTTCCAGTGGATATTTTGGTCTGGGAAACCATTGGACCAGACAAAATCTGTCCACTTGCTACGATCTTGGCATACTCCTTTCGCTTCTTCAACTTTCATAATTGTTTTCATAGACGCACGCCGGTTGCTGGTACTCTTGACCTGATCTTTTTCCAAAACGTCCTAGATCTGATTAGAATATGTACGCCTAGGTCGGCCTTTACCTGGTTGCCCATTCACCCTCGCCTCATATATCTGTATCGTCAATCTTCTTTCAATCCTTCCTTTCTCTATCTAGGGAACGCTGCGATGTGGTTCATGGGAACTCAAAGCATGGGATGTAGTGACATCTTGAACCACATCGTTCCCTTATCACACTGTTACACATTCGGTCCATCAACTTTACTCCAACTATGCTTCTTAGACTTCTTATTTCCACAGCATTTAATCTACTTTCATGCTTCTTCTGCCTCACCAAACATTCACTACCTACCTTATATACCTAAGTGTGGGAACGAGAACTCTTGTACAGTGAGACGTGCCTTTTTAGACACGATCTGACTGCTCATAAATTTATGCAGCGCCCCATTCACTTGATTAACTGCTATTCAGGAAAGAAAGTTACAGAGGCAAAAATTAAAGAAGATAAATAAAAAAGAAAATAAAACAGCTCTAAATTCTAAACTAGTAAAGTGAAGGAGACTACACAGAAGGAAAATGATGATTCTAATCAGAAATTGAGAGTAAAATGTACAAGGAAAAGGAAATTGGAAGATTTAAATGACATAACTGAAGAAGCAGATAGAACTGGCCGTGATTTTGTGGAAATATAATAAAATAAAATTAAAATTCTCAGTAACATACTTAATCATCTGAATCTCCTGAAGCAGAAACCTGTAAGGAATTATTTTCCTTACAGATGTCTGTTTCAGGAGCTCCTGCATACATACATACTCAAGCTTCTGCAAAAAATTGTTAATCGCCGAAAACTTTTAGAAGTGAAAAAAAAACTTGAAAACTATTTAAATACTGAAACTTTTTAATTACTGAAGAATTTTCAGATTGATTTAAGTAGGTATAAGTTATATATTTGATTGATTTCAAGAGAGGCTGACCACTGGTGGCAGTATGGCTGATTACTGGATTTTGGCGGCTGAGCACTGGTGAAAATTGCCTTATTTTGTTAAAACGTATTTTTCATATTATTAAAGGATAATTTTGTAATTTTTGTTAATTTTGTAACAAAGTTTAATAAATGTGTAAGGCAATTTATACAAAGGATTTTCAATTTAATCTTTCTAATATTTTTTTATACGAGTTTGAAGTCAGACTTTCCACTAAAAGGCTGACTACTGGTGCCAGTACCCTATATAAAAATAAATCGTGAACCGTTTGACGGAGGCAGTAAATTAGTTTTTATGTGAAATTAAGATGTGTCCCGTATATCCTCGTGTTTATTGGTGGGAGACTATTTTTAATGTAAGCACTGGTTTAGACCGGCGACGAATCTTGCCGCGCCGTCTTGCACTTTTTTTGTTTGATTCTAACATTGAATATCGCGAATTTGGATCAAATGCGCTTCTGATTTTGTAGTTATTGGGCTGCAAAAAACCTATAACTATAGTGTATTGGTTTGGATTTGTAGAATATTCAAAGAGGATTTATTTATAATTTTAGTTAAGTAAGTTGTTAATTTAATTGTTATCTTTATACTATTATCTTATAGGGTCGGCAGCGCGAATGTAACGCCCCTGGTGTTGCACATGTCCATAGGGCACGGTGACCGCTTCCCATAAGGTGGGCCGTATGCTTGTCTGCCACCTAAGTGGTATAAAAAAAACTAATTTAAATTGTAAAGTGCTGTGTGTAAATAACGATTCTGAACACAAAAATGTTTATTTGGAATTCTTGTCTGTTAGTCTGTGCGCGATGGACGCAAAAACTACTAAACAGATTTTGATATGCTTTTGCTGTCTGAAGGGTCTTGGTCAGACTTAAAATCTTAGGCATGTTTGATCACAATTGGTTGAGTAAAACCGGAGATACAGTCAAAAAACGAGAAATCCGACGTTCACGCGGGTATAGGCTATTCGGTCGTAATCAATATTGCCGCGGGCAATAAAAATCAGTGTACACTAAGCTTAAAATTCTTTTCAATTCCTCCATTTAATATATTACAAAGAACTGTAAGGTGGTGTGCTAATAGCCACCTATACTAAAATAAATTTAACATTTTTTATAGTAATTGACATTACGGCCGTCTAATCGAGAATGATAGCCACTGTGGGCGATAGAGTACTGTGGGTAAAATTAGCCAGTGTATAATTAGCTTACTGGGCAAGTAAATAGGAAATGCCAGAAACTGATGTCATAAAATACTGAGGATACACCAATAATGTTGATTCGCATTTGAGCATCCTTCACAGGGGGGCTTGAGCTACTTTTATACTCTTCAAGATTTCATGAAAAAAAAAGGAATTTAAACTTTTTGTCTCTGTGGCGTAATGGTAGTGCATACGACTACTACGATAGGGGGCGTGGGTTTGATTCCCGCTTAGTGCAAGTATTTGTATGCATAAAATACCATAACACAAGCTACTATGCTTACTTTGGGCATGGGTCTAGCGAGCGCTGTGTGGAATATCGTAGAATATTATTATAGAATGATTATTCCGTGATAACAGACCCCTTGGCCTCCATCCCTGGCTACAATTACGTCACTAAATCATAATATCTAGCTCAAAATATAATATAAGTGAATTTTGTTCAGAACGATGAATGAACATTCAAATTATATCATTAATTAAATTACACAAACAACTACTCACATAGAATGACAATCTACGGAAATAACATTAAAAAAACAACAAAAATATAAATTTCCGAACTGTCCACATAAATCAACGATAAAACAACTAAAATAACTCTTCGTTCTGAAACCGTTGCTTATTAGGCACGAGCCATTGAAAACAATCGACCCGTGTCTTGTAAAGAAAAAAACAAAATAGAAGATGGCTGCTATTCTAAATTCAAATCTGTTCCTAACACATTTTTGTTTAGTTATTTTGACGTTGTTTGATATATTAAGTTGTTTAATTGATAAAAGTTATAAAATAATTAAATAAAATTAATTATCTTGACTTCAGAATACGTTATAGTCATAAAAAAAATCTATTAACTAACTTCTGTCTAGGAGAAAAACGTGATATGTGCAAAATTTTGCACATTCAAATATGAACTCTATATTGATAGCCTATAAGACTAATATGCTAAGTGCGAAATATTGCACTATTTTCTAGAGCATCGCTAAATAATTGATTAACACACGTGGGTAACGAAATTTCTCTTTTTTTCTGGCAACACCTAGGCTAGATAGTTAAACTCAGAAACCAAAACCATGAGGGCCTAAGTGGTGCAGCGGTAGAGCGCTCGAGCTTAGTCAGTTGTCACGGGTTCAATTCCCGCTCAGTGCAAATGTATTTTGTAGTAGCTGTGGCCTGCGGCTCCGCTCGCGTGTAATTTTGTTCCCACTACCGTGGCCCACGGGAACCTGATCTCGGGATAACAAGCAGCCTATTATGTTATTCCAGACTATAATCAATCTCTGTACCAAATTTCAGTCATTCATTCCGCCGTTTTTGCGTGAAAAAGTAACAAACATACATTCAGACATCCAGACATCCATTGTGATCTATAGGTATACCTGCCATTAATAGCAAAATTATTTGAAAAGCTAACTATTGCTAT
This sequence comes from Lithosia quadra, assembly GCA_963576445.1. Taxonomy (NCBI): domain Eukaryota; kingdom Metazoa; phylum Arthropoda; class Insecta; order Lepidoptera; family Erebidae; genus Lithosia; species Lithosia quadra. The sequence goes on from OY754903.1 coordinate 4,023,695, forward strand.
TGCAAGCGGCTCGGTGCATCTTTTCTTTGCCGCACCACAAAGACTTTGAATTATTTACCAGCGCATGTGTTTCCTTCCTCCTATAGTCCCGGAGCCTTTAAGCGGGGCGTGAAAAGCATTTAATGAGACCGTCAAGCTGAGGGCCGCTATAACACACTATCGGTGTATGTAGTGGTGATCCCTGATTCTGAAACTTTGCCTTTAGCTTTCCATCAGGCGAGGTGAAGTCATGTTGACGTGTGTAATATAAAAAAATTATACTTATTAATAAAGTTTGCGATGATATAAATAAATAAATCGGATGCATTACCGCTATGCCATCGAGACCGTCAAAGTATGTATAAAAGGTATATTATATTAAGTTTAACCCATGTGTGCAGGTTAATGCCGCCTTCGAGGAGCTGCGAATACGCGCCAGAGCCGGGAGCGGCAGGTTACCCAAGCTGGAGATCCTGAGGGCTGCCATACAACACATAGAGAGACTACAGGCCGCCTTGAGAGCAGCTGCAGTGGTAAGACTCCCTCACTCTCTTTTTACAAGCTTTTTTAACTTAGAATAGAAATAAACGTAAAGGTCAGATGGCAGTCGCTTCACGGAAAATATCAAGGTTCAGCCAAATCCGCAGTTAAGACTGGTAAAGCGGACCCCAGACTCCGAGGTAAAAGCTTTTGATGCGACTGGGAATTAACGCTAGGTTGAAGAAGAATCGAAAAACTTTATTGTACACCAATCAAATATAATGTTGCAGTCAAAACTCTTAACCAGTCAAAAGTACTTTTAACTAGCAAAATCAGTCAAAACTACCTTTACGTGAAAACTCTCAACCCGTCAATGGGGTCAGCTAGGGTGCGAGGGATATACCTATTGGATAACCTTACGCCCCGGTAATTAGACCCTCTCGGATCTAATTACCGGCGTGCGGTTTCAGTCGGTTCGATCCCGACATAACCACCGCCGATGGCCGACGGGGGTGATATCCATGGGGATTTCCGCACGATAAAAAAGGGACGTTACACTCGCGCTGCCGATCCTGGAAGGTGGGGGATGTTGAGGATGCTAGGAGGGGGGGATTTGTTGTAATCGGGTCCGATGTTTAGAATAAACAATTGTTGCTGAGAAACAAATAAACAAAACAACAGCTCTCAATGCGTTGAGCTATTTCAGTGGCAGTCTTGTCTCGCGTCGACGCTCGCGTCTAACGCGCTTCTGTATTGCATTGCAAACACGTGCTTTTAATTATATATGTACACTGTGTATTTAATTTTGTACACGCAATCAAGCCATTTTAGTACACCGACCTCCTAATGAGTAGCGCTATAAATAAATAAATATTCTACAACATTCTACACAGCGCCCTCTAGACCCAAAGTAAGCATAGTTTAACTAGCTTGTGTTATGGGTTCTAGAATGCTGATAAACATACTTATATACTTTTTTTTTGTAAATACATACTTATTATACATAGAAACACCCAGACCAATGCAAATTCATGCATACAAATAAATTTGCACTGAGCGGGAATCGAACCCGCGCCCCCTACGTAGCAGTCGCATGCAATACCGCTACCGGAGGTACTGACGCAAAAATGTTAAGCGAACGTTAATGATTCGAGCCCGCGATTAGTTTTATATACCTACTAACTTTTGGCCGCGGCTCCGCCCGCGTGGACATCGGACTAAATCTATACTAATATTATAAAGAAGTCAAGTTTGTGTTTCTATATTTGTTAAATTGTAAGGGGTAATCTCGGGATCTACTGAACCGATTTTAAAAATTCTTCCACCAATAGAAAGCCACATTATCCGTGAATGTCATAGGCTGAATATCATCACGCTACTGCCCAAGGGAGCGAAGCAATAATCATAAATGTGAACAATTCCGGTAGATTCTCATACATTTTAGGGAAACTGATAAATTATGAGCATATTATGTGAGTTAAAAAGGGTGCATCGGGGTTCGAAATATTCCACGGGCGAAGCCGGGGTGGGTCAGCTAGTTAATTATAGAATCAATTTAGTGTTTAAGTTATATTCAAAACGGTTCGTAAATAAAAAATGACAAATTGAAAAAAGTCATGACAAGCAATCATTGCGAATTATAATCGATGTCCGCACATTTTTTCTTTGTACTACTTAGGTGGCAGACAAGCACACGACCCACCCGATGGGAAGCGGTCACCGTGACCTATTGGGGGAGGGGGGATATGGGCGGGACATTAGATATCTACTTGAAAACCACTTCACAGATTTAGCTGGAATTTTGAATGAATGTTTTTCATCATTAAAGTAGCCTCTTTCAAACAAAAAAAAAATTCAAAATCCATCCATAATTGGCGTCTCGCGTAACATACATACAAAAAAAATAGCATGCGAATAGAGAGCCTTCTTTTTTGAAGTCGGTTAATAAGAGAGCAAAGGCCTAAAACTGGGCACTGCGGAACCACGCCGCGGGCAAATCTTGTGTTATCTATATCCAGAATACATATCAGATCCGAGCCGTCGCGATGTTAAATCCTCATTAATATGCGTCCGCGCATTATTTATTAGTACACGTGCATCCATATCGAAATAGAATTACGCAGAATTGTACAAATACACAAACAGATACGACAGTGTAATAATTTTAATTGCCTCGAATAAGTTTCGTGTTAAGAGCGGCAATATATTAATCATACTTAGATATTCATGTTTGGTATTTCGTTTTTGAGTCGCGGTGAGCTTGTATTAGATTCGTAGAGCTGACTAAGAAATCTGTATTGACAACAAGATTTCTTTATTTTATGTTAGACACGTCAAGATGACTTCACCTCGCCTGATGGTAAGCTAAAGGTAAAGTCTTAGGAGTGGGGTTCCCATTACATACACCGATAGTGCTATAGTGGTGGCCTTCAGCTTGACGGCCTCATCAAATGCTTATTTCATGCCCCGTTTAAAGGCCCCGGGACTATAGGAGGAAGGAAACACATGCGCTGGTAAAGAATTCCAAGTCTTTATGGTGCGGCAAATAAAAGAGGCACCGACTGCAAGATATTTTTTCAAAAATGTAATCAACTTTATTGCCGAAAATGTAACACCACATCGTGTTGTTTACATGTTTTATACCACTTCGGTGGCATACAAGCACACGGTCCATCTGATGGGAAGCGGTTTCCACGGTGAACGCTTTCCATCAGGTGAATGACGGCCTATGGACATGTGTAACATAAGGGGCATCACACTCACGCTGCTGGCCCTGCAGGGGGGCCTGGATAACCCCCAGTCCCAAAATACAAGCTTTGGCTACAACTGGGGCTAACCTTTATTTGCCGCGCCATTAAAACCTGGAATTCTTTATCAATTCACGTGTTTCCTTCCTCCTACAGTCCCGGGTCCTTTAAGCGGGGGGTGAAAAAAGCATTTGATGAGGCCGTCAAGTTGAGGGCCACCATTATAGCACTATCGGTGTTTGTATTGGTGACTCCCATTCCAGAGACTTTACCTTTAGGTCAGCATCCGGCAAGGTGAAGTCATTTTGACGTGACCAACATAAAAAATGTAGTAATATTGGCACTGAGCGGGTATCGAACCCGCAATAGTCGATCGCTCTGCCATTACACCACACAGGTTGTCAACCGTGCTCAAATAAAACTGCATCATCGGTTGAAACAAATTGGTTATGGCGCGGTTTCGGGCGGTGCATCTAATGGCCGCTATTACTGGGGACTCGTTGCTCTATGGTATTTATTTTCTCCCCAAGTTCCATGGAAAATAATTAACAGCACTCATTTTATATAGTGGTGAATACTTCTTTTTTATACCAGTTAGGTGGCGTGTGTGGATTAAGGCCTAAACCCTCTCAGCTCTCTCGTTAGAGGAGAGGAGACCCGTACCCAGCAGTGGGACATAAATGGGTTGCTATTATAGGTGGCAGATAAGCACACGTCCATCTGATGGTTAGCAGTCACCGTGGCTTATGAACGTATGCTACATCCAGGGCGTCACTTTCCGCTGCTGAATCTGGAGTTGAGGATTTTGGGGGGTGGGTTGGAGGTTCATAGATCGTATAAATAAAAAATATTCTACGATATTCTACACAGCGCTCTCTAGGTCCAAAATAAGTATATGTGTTGTGGGTTCTACAATGCGGATAAACATACTTAGCTAACCATATAATTTTTAGTGAATACATAAACACACAGACCAAAATACAAATAGTCATTGAAGCATACAAATATTTACTCTGAGCGAGAATCGAACCCGCGCCGCTTGTCATAGCAGAGGCCGTCAGATAGTTAGATAGTTTTCATAAAGAATGAAAACAATCCTTCTCTTCTCTTACAGCTGGAGTCGGAGAGCTGCAAGAGTTACATGGAGTCCCCAGTGACGTCACAACGGCAGTACGAAGCGAGAGACTCCAAGACGGAGAAAGAGAAACCTTTTATGAGCAGTAAGTACATCAGTGTTATAAGCATGAACCTATATCCTAACTGATCAACCTGGGCCTCGATTCAGCTAAAGGCAAACCACTGTAATACCACTGACACTCTAAAAATGCTATTTAATTGTAGACTTTATTATTATCAAGTTTAAGTCAAATGCAAGAAGTTCAAAAAATTGTTTGGTGCCAATCGATTCGATTTCACGTAGGGATCAAAACAACGGGACCATTTTAGCTTTGAGCACTGGGAAAGAAAGAAATCGCCAAAAAAAATTCCCATACATTTCGAACGGAAATACGATAAATCAACTCAAAACTCATAGGTTTTGATGTAAAACATTTGTCTTATTTTTTAAGAACCCCATCGATTTTTAGACAAAAATTATTAATTTGTCTTTTTATGGGCCGTCATAATAATATTGAAATTTGTCTGTTGGTCAGTTGGGACAGCGTCCTTATTATTTTGCATAGTCCTGTGGGGTTATAATTGTGGGGTTATAATTATATAAGTTATGTTGGTGTGAGAAACGGTTGTGCACGTGCAACTACGACCCCACGAAGCCCGAAGCTTCGTTTCGTAGTTCACGGCGATCAGAAGGGAGAATTAAATAAAAGTTGCTACGTTAGAACTGTAACTGTATTTCTGCGATTAAGTACATGTTACACTGTTAATTTATAATCGCGGAAGGGTTGAGGTTGGGCACAAGTGATTTGTGTGAACGTGGAGAGGTAACTAAGGCTTGCGACCGTTCGATGCGTCGGAGCCGCGATTGGAATGCACTTATAACGCTGTGTCCCTACATCAACCCTCCCCTTAAAAAAAAATAAAAGTGAAATACAAAAAAAAAAAATGAAAAGATTACAAAAAATAATACTTAGTACAAAAATTCATACACTTTGTACTTTACTACGACGTAGGTACTTTGCTACACTATCGGTTGATAAGTGGTTACATTTCTTAGAGTGGTAATAACGTCCGCTTTGTTCATACTTAATCATAACAAAGTTCAATACTAATTTCACTGTTTCGAATAAGTTAAACAATAGTTAATAAATTACACACTCTTAGTTAGAATAAACAACATAAATCTACCTTTGTAATTTGAAATCACATAAATCAACAGTACAATTGGTATAGTCACAAAAAATATAACACAAACAAATACAGAACTCCTTTGTTTACAAAGTTGATTAAAAAGCTACTTTATGCTTTCAACACAGTCTACAATTAATAATGTATAGGTTAAAAATAAAATATTACATTAATACACAATTAAACACAAAATTCTTGTATGAACGTAAAATATTACGTTATGCTACGTTACATTATTCTGAAAACACAATGATAAAATATAAAAATATATTAAAAAATTAACTTCCACGTGAAATACTATGTCTACGTGGCAAAAATAACTTGTTACGGTTTTCTTGGTAGATCGTATGCGATATTTAAACATTTAATAAAATACAAAAATGCATAGTGTGTGACATTTAATTTACATTAAATCGAACTGGTTTCCGAACCACGCGACCTGACCGCGTGATGCAACGAAACTTAGATGAGTCATCACTTATTTTAACATTACAATGTTTCTTTATATTCTGACTAGTTTTATTCTGAGTTGCAATCTTACTCTCAACATCTCGCTTACTAGTGAAATTTTCATGTGATTGCCTATTTTCCTGTTCACAAGTAAGTAAGTATGCGGGTTTTAAACGATCGATAGATACTAATGACTTTCTGTCGGGATATTGTATGAGATAACCTTTATCATACCTTTTAATGACAGAAAAGGGTCCATCAAAAGGAGGTTGAAGAGATTTTTTAACTGAATCGTTACGAATAAAAACTTTTTGACACGTTTTTAAATCTGGATGGACAAACACGGATCTGGAACTATTATGACTAGATGGTCTGGGTCTTAAAGAATCGATGGTGTGTCTAAGTTGTTTAACAAACTCTTCGCCATTGCTGTAAGATTGATTACTCACCTCAAAGTATTCACCAGGGAGTCTCAGTGTTCTGCCAAACGTCAACTCGGCTGCACTCACTCCTGTGTCGCTCCTAGGGGCCGAACGCAGACCTAGCATGACACTATACATCTCATCTATCCATGAATTAGAATTACCTAACCTAGCCATTAAAGAAGCTTTAAAATTGCGATGCCAGCGTTCAATAGCTCCATTCGCCTGTGGATGATAAGGAGTGGTTCGAATCTTATTAATGCCAAAAAACTGTAATAATTGACGGAAAAGATTGCTTTCAAATTGTCTACCCTGATCACTCGTAAGCTTAATAGGGCATCCATAACGCGTAATCCATCCTTCGTATAACAACTTGGCTACTGTTTTCGCACAAATGTCTTTTAAAGGAAAAGCTTCTGGCCATCCAGTTTGCCTATCTATCATGGTAAGGCAATAACGATAACCATCCTCCGTGGTCGGTAACGGTCCAATAATATCTAAATGTACGTGATCGAGACGATTAACATTTGAGAATTTGCCTAATTCTGACACGGTATGACGCTGTATCTTTGCACGTTGGCACTTGGTGCATGTCTTGGCCCACAGGCCTACGTCTTTATTCATGCCTGGCCAAAAATACTTACTACTAATTAATTTTCTGGAAGTACGTATTCCAGGATGACTAAGGTTGTGTATCGAATCGAATGCTATTCGTCTAAACTTATGTGGTAAATAAGGTCGTAATTTACTATTTGAAAACTCACAAAGTATTTGTTCGTTACAAAGAGGCATTGTTACTTTTTGTAACTTAATATTACTATTGACGTCTGATAACAATTCCTGTGCTTGTGAGTCATTGTTTTGTTCTATAGCTAACTCTCCGAAGTCTAACGCACTTGGGCAGAGTATTGTTTCTACTCTTGATAACGAGTCAGCGACTACGTTATCCGGGCCACTTAAGTGACGAATGTCTGTTGTGAATTCACTAATAAATAACAATTGTCGAGTACGTCTAGGAATTTCATTATTGGAATTTAATTTCTTAAATGCAAAAGTTAATGGTTTGTGATCGGTAAAAATAATCAATTCTCGGCCTTCGAACATTGTCCTAAAATACTGCATAGATAAATAAATCGCAAGTAATTCCCTATCGTAGGTACTGTACTTTTGTTGCGTATCGGTCATGCGCTTAGAAAAATAAGCTAGCGGTACCCAGTTATTCTCAACTTGTTGTTGTAAGACAGCGCCCACGCAATTGTCTGAGGCATCGGTCATTAATGATAAAGGTATGCCTACTACTGGATAAGCTAGTGTTGCAGCTTGTTGCAAGCTTGACTTACATTGTTCGAATGCTTTGATAGCCGGATCGGACCACACAATAACTGATTTATCTTTCTTTTTCGCCCCGCACAGATAACTATTTAATATATTTTGATACTGTGCTGCTTTGGGTAAATGATTCCTATAAAAATTAATCATACCTAGAAATCTACGCAATTCGTCGACTGTTTTAGGTAATGGGTACTCAATAATTGCTTGTACCTTATTTGGCAATGGTTTAAGACCTTCTGCTGACACCTCATGTCCTAAAAATTCGATTGTCTTCTGACTGAAACTACATTTTGATACATTGATAGTTATGCCAAACTTCTCTAAACGTTGAAACAATGCTTCTAAATGCTTATCATGCAGAATAGAGTTTTCTGAGGCTACTATGATGTCATCTAAATAACATGAGACAAATTCGCGTTGGAACTCTGAAAATTCAGGATTATTTTGCTGAAAATCTGCTTCTAAGTTTTGTAACACACAGTTATTCATGAAACGCTGAAATGTAGCTGCTGCTCCCTTTAATCCAAAGCTCATTCGAGGAAAGGTAAACAAACCAAAGCTTGTAATTATTGCAGTTTTATCTACATCTTCGGGTGCTACAGGTATAAAATGATAAGCTCTATTTATATCTATGCGAGAAAAAACTTTTTTATTAGCTAAAATGTATGTAAAATCTTTAATATTTGGAATAGGGTAACGGTCGGGCTTGGTAATTGCATTCAAAGCTCGATAATCGCCACACGGTCTTATCTGACCGTCCTTCTTGGACACCACATGAAGTGGGCTGGCCCAAGTACTATTAGATGGCGTACAAATTCCTAATTCTTGCATTAATCTAAATTCTTCACGTACCTTTTTATAGCGTTCAGGAGGCAGTGGTCTCGCCTTAGCATACACTGGTGGACCTGTCGTCTCTATATGATGAACTACTGGGTGTGCTGGTGGTTCTTTGAAAGATAAGGGTTTTGTTAAGTTAGTGTATTTACTAAGCAGGTGATAGTAAGGATGCGACTCAGTTACAGTACTAATTGGTTGCTGCTTACAATTCACCGTAGGTGCAGTTACTTGCAAGCTAGTTGCATTATCAATCAATCGTTTGCCTCTCAAGTCAACTAAAAGATTGAAGTGCTGTAAAAAATCGGCTCCAATTATGGGTTGACTGACGTCGGCAATAACAAAACTCCAATTAAAAACTCTTCTTAAGCCTAGATTTAAAGCTAAAGTCTTGGTACCGTAAGTTTTAATTTCTGTGCCGTTTGCTGCATACAGTTTATAATCGCACTCTTTCACTACATTACGCACTAACCGGTAAGTTCGTGGAACCACTGAAATGTTTGCACCAGAGTCAATAAGGAAACGCATACCACTGTCACGTTCCGTAACGCAAAGTCGATGGTTTGCGACTGGGATACAGGAACCCACCGATGACGCCTGTATCGCTCTTAGTTTTCCGACTTTTTAAAGTTGCATGGGCTGACGCACTTGTTCGCGTTATCCCCATATTTATAATGATACCAACATAGCCAATTGGGATTTTTCATATTATTCCTACTAGCACTGCTACGCTTTGAACGGTCACGAGAATGAGAACGGGAACGTAAATTTCTCTGTCTGCGATTCCCGGTCTTTTCTTTCTCTAATTCCATTATCTTTGCATTTATTTTTGCTATTTCAGCTAAAAGCAACGAAGTATCGGCTAACCTTGGGCTCTCAGATACGGCTGCCAGTTGTGCTGGTTGAATATTTTCAACAATTTTATCGGCAATGGCTGCTAAACGCTCTAAGTCTTTCGTATCTGTCGCTGCCAAAACGCTACGTGCTGCCGTCGGCAAATGGTTTTGCCATAGCACGTTGAGAGTATCGTCGCTTATTCTATCTCGTGCTAAATCCTGCATCTTTCTTAATAGCTGTGAAGGCTTTTGGTCACCTAATTCCATTTCACCTATTAGCTTTTGTATTTTTCGGCTTTCGGACTCTTCGTAAATTTTCAATAATCTATGTTTTAAAAATTCGTATTTTCTTTCGGATGGCGGTGATATTAAAACGTCTGTTACCTGTTGTATTACTTCCTTGCCGAGTTTGGACACGACGATGTTAAACTTCGTCTCATCACCCATCTTCTGCGGCAGTAGTACGGCTTCCGCGTGAAGAAACCAAACGCGTGGCTGGTCTGTCCAAAATTGCGATATACGCGATGCTATTGAGATGGCTGCAAGTCCGACATCTTCCATCACTATTTTTTGCTCGGGCACGGCTTCCGATTGCGACATTTCCTCTGAATTACACTGTATTATTAAAGTTCAAACTTGAAGGCGCTCGCGTCAAAGTCTATCCGCGGAATCACTTGGCTGCCTCGTGAGTTACCTCTTTTGACCGTAATATATGTAGGTACGTTACGGTGATAAAACGGAAAAAAAAATACAGTTACTAACGTCGTCGGGAGGTCACCACTGTGGGGTTATAATTGTGGGGTTATAATTATATAAGTTATGTTGGTGTGAGAAACGGTTGTGCACGTGCAACTACGACCCCACGAAGCCCGAAGCTTCGTTTCGTAGTTCACGGCGATCAGAAGGGAGAATTAAATAAAAGTTGCTACGTTAGAACTGTAACTGTATTTCTGCGATTAAGTACATGTTACACTGTTAATTTATAATCGCGGAAGGGTTGAGGTTGGGCACAAGTGATTTGTGTGAACGTGGAGAGGTAACTAAGGCTTGCGACCGTTCGATGCGTCGGAGCCGCGATTGGAATGCACTTATAACGCTGTGTCCCTACAGTCCTTTGATTGAAATGTTTTATTTGTGACAGTCTCGTCTTCAGCGCGTTCTTTCCGTTGGTTTTATACTTTCATTATGATGGTGAGGTGTCTAAATATTAATATGCTATTATTTTCAGGTGACACCTCGTCTTGTGGAGTCAATAGTTTAGCGCGCTTGCGATGTATCGTGCAAGCTCTCGCAGGCAAAGACACACCATGATAGTTCCTTCCTTGTATTTATGTATAGAAGCCGCTTCCCATAAGGTGGGTCGTGTGCTTGTCTGCCACTTAAATAGTTTAAAAAAGCTGTTGTGATTACTGAAAGAAGTTGATGCTCAATATTTGAAACCATTTATTTATAATAAACTAGCGAATAAATATTAAGATATAAGAAATTTGGAGTTTTATTAATTAACTGCGTGCAAATATGATGCTGTTCTCGCATCTCATGGGTACCTATTCCGGAAATAAAAGTGTGTCCCGGGGGTAAGACGGGGATACCGTGGTGTCCGTGGCTCTCAAACCCTTAACCGTTACCAGCGCATGTGTTTCCTTCCTCCTACAGTCCCGGGTCCTTTAAGCGGAGCGTGAAAAAGAATTAGATGAGGCCGTCAAGTTGAGAGCCACCATTGTGGCACTATCGGTGTTTGCAATGGTGACTCCCATTCCAGAGATTTTGCCTTTAGATTACCGTCAGGCGAGGTGAAGTCATGTTGACGTGTCCGACATGAAAGAAAACCAGTGGGGGCCATCTCGAATCTCATGGCCAGCGGTGTAGGTTATGTTCGACTCTTACCGACTAAAACCGCATGCCGTTAAGAGTCTTCTGACGCCGGGGTATATAAAGAATTATAGATCTATCTATCCATTTAAAAGTAATCTCAATATTATTTAGAGAGCGTCACTAATGATTCCACAGCACGCGCGCGCCGGGGGCGTGTCTTGGCACTGCGCGGGCGCCGCCCACTGCACAATGTTAATGTTTGTGGGCAGTTAGATGCAATGTTCCGCGTTTTGATATTGGCTATAAATATCAGATTTGAATTTAGGATAAATATTAATTGATAATTTTGAAAAAAAGTGTTGGTAGGTATAGAGAGAAGGCAAGAGAAGTACCTATAGGCACATGAATATCTATGGTACTTCTTTACTCATGTGCTATAGGTACCTACTTAGCGAGAGGGTGATTTTAAGGGGTTTCGTACTCAGAGGGTTAATTAGAAATAGAATATTTATATGGTAAGTAATTTTCAAAAAGTAGGCATGAATTTAATTAAAGAATACCTATAATAGGTAGGTAGGTATGTAGATACCTTACGAATTTTTTGAAGTGCCGTTTTGAAGTATTAATTAACTGTAAACTCTAAACTATAATAAACTGCGGTAGTAGATAGGTAGGTTAGGTACTAAGGTATTTCATTAAATTTTACTCGGGAGTGAAATTATTTTAATGCATTAGGTACATTCGCTATCAACTATTGCAGTCAGCAATCACTGTCTGAACGAATGCATGAATTAAATCCTACGTTTATACCTATACAGTGTCTTAAATTAATTTCGATCTACGCTACGCCATATTATGTCAGGGACGGATTTGGGGCAACAGGGGCCAGGGCCAGCCTGGAGCCCCTGATGAGAAGAGTATTCCACAATTGGAATGTTTTTGTGATACCACTTAGGTGGCAGATAAGACAAGTATATGGCCCTTCTGATGGGAAGCGGTTACCGTAGCCTATTTAACGATTTTGTTAAGTTTACGACAACATTACACATTTATAAAAAGTCGCTACAAGATTGTTTGCCTTTAGTTAAGTACCTAACCAATTTGTGTATAGACCTGTCGTGGGTACCCTAACCTAATCTCTCAGGACGAATTTGCACTGATCAAGTCTTTTTTTATACTACTTAGGCGGTAGACAAGCACACAGCCCACCTGATAGCCTCTTGTGCACTTAACAATCATTGATAAGTTTAATAAATACGACGATTTGACTCGCCCCACAGCCTTGAATCCAGCCCTGCCCGCAACATCCAAGCCCGCTGATAATCTAACTGCACCTACATTCATGGCAGTAAATCATCCAAGCTATCTACGCATCTTACAAAGTTTGTATCAACTGTCCATTGAGATTGGCTATGGCTCAAATATATTGCCACGCCGTCCATATTTCTTCAAGCACATGCGCTTACTAATAATTCATCCTCTTGCCGACAGTTTGGTGCTATAAATAATGTGTTAATACTAGCTAATGTCTGCGACTTTACCCGTGCGCAGTTTGGTTATCGTTTTTTTGGTTTTACAAAGGATTGATTTTGCATTTGAGCATCCTTCACAGGGGGGCTTGAGCTACTTATACTATTCAAGATTTTTGAAGGAAAAATAAAGTGTTGATTTTTTTTCTGTAAATCAGCTGATTTAAAATCTATACTGATATTGTGAAGAGGTAAAGTTTGTGTGTTTGTTAAATTGTAAGGGGTAATCTCGGGATCTAATAAACCGATTTTAAAAATTCTTTCACCAATAGAAAGCCACGTCATTCGTGAGTGTCATATGCTATATATTTTATTGGAAAACTGGAATTTACACCCGGGCGAAGCCGGGTCCTGAGTCGCTAGTTTTAAATAAAGGGGTCATTTCATTGTGACGGGTGGGACATTTTATACCCCCTTTTTGCCTACACTTTGCTTTATTTCTGCCAAACGGCAACGATTTGTGTATTGAATATGAAACTATCATATACTTGAATAGTCATTGCATACTGTAGCATTGAAAAAGGTATGAAAATGTCATTATTATGCGAAATTGATGGTAAAGAAAAAAAGGTTCCACTTATCCCTACCACGGTAAAGTCCAAAATTAAATGATATTTTTTTGTAAGTGTCAGTGGCATGACACTAGCTTGTTTTAACAAAATCGAGGCCCAGATAAAAAAAAATCAAATAAAACAATAAATAGTTTTAAAAACATTATTATTAAGTAAAAATGTAACATTTTACAAAAATATATTTACATGTATACATAATCTAAGTACGTTCAGCGACATTGTATATAATATTACATAAGTATATAATATATATATAACATAATTATACATCACATGAATAATTTAGGCGACAATGGGCACAAAACTATACACAATTTATACCTTTACTTTGACATAATAATTGAATCACCAATACCTGGAGACAAAAAAGTTGAACAAAACGTCAAAAAATTCGCGCATGCGCACTAACTGCCCCTAATAAATATTGCCCGATTCGTTGACATAATAATGATTATTACTCTGCTCTTCTGGGCAGTAGCGTGATGATATATAGCGTATGGCCTTCCTCGATAAATGAGCTATATACAACTCAAAAATATTTTTTTCAATTCGAACAGTTTTTGAGATTAGCGTGTTCAACCAAATAAACTCTTTAGCTTTATAATGTTAAGTATAGATTCATTAAATGACGTCATATAGTTACAGCATTGTCGCTGAATGTATGCCTACCTTACAAAATGTTTACATTATAAAAAAAGAACTTAAAACTATTATCAAATATCGGAATTCCATTAAATTTACATCGTTTAGTGTGTAATAAAACAAATGCATGTTAAAAACTAAATAAAAATTTATATTCTCTATACATACACGAGTTAAAATAGGCTTTGGCCTGTTAAAGGCCAAATACGACGGTTTACAATTAAAACTAGGTTGGATTTCACCAATGATATGAACTGCGTTTTATTAACTACGTTTTAGGTCATCCGGTTACTTCGCACGAGAACAGGGTCTCGATTCTGCTAAAGGCAAACCACTGTCATGCTACTGATGCTCTGAAAATGCTATTTTATTGTAGACTATACCGTTATACAGTTAAAGTCTAAAATCAAATGATGACTTCACGTGGTGTAAAACCGGGATGCGAACCAGTGACCCTGTCGATCACAAGTCCGACCCTCCAGCCACTAAGCTATCACTGCTTTTTTAAATTCAAAACGTGTAAACCCAGTTTGATAAAACATATTTTCATTGCTGAAATCCATCCTAAATAACAGTTGTTCTAAAGGAAGAATATCCTTAACAATGTTAAAAATGTTATATTTGCAGTGATTGTCTTTTCTATAACAATGTTATTTAAAAGATTTTTTATTTAACTGTCTATTAGAAACAATTCACTGGTTTATTGAATTATTTAGAGACGCATTTACACTTACGGTTTTAATAATCCACCATGACGTTAATTACGAATTTATTTCCAAGTGTATTACAACCGGATTATTTCAACAAATGCCCAAATTTACAAAAATATACATTACATTATTTATTATATCTCTTCTTTCATGAGGCCGTCAAGTTGAGGGCCATCATTATGTCACTGTCGGTGTATGTAATTGGGGTCCTCTTCCTGAGACTTTACCTTTAGCTTACCATCAGGCGAGGTGAAGATATATTGACGTGACCGATATATAAAAAAAACACTTCACCATAAGTACCTAAATAATTTTTAGGTATTTGATTTGCCGATAGTGTAAAAGCGTCATTACAATTTTATTATTAAGCCGTAAGGTAAAGTTATCAATAATTTTACTAAATTACAATATTTGAATATATAAAATATCACATTCCTATAATAAGCATTTTACACGCCTTACTTTAAGGCCTATAATGGACTGCTTGAAGCTGATTAAGGCCACACCTAAAGGTGCGTCCAGACTACATAACAAAATATGTTATACAACCAAGTTACATAACATTTTTTATTAGAATGGGGCAAGCTAAATAACACATGTTATATAATATTATTGGGCGTGTTATATAACACAAGTTATATAACATGTTGCTAATCTGGACTCACCCTAACATACAGCGATATCTAATAATATAAAAATCGCACGTTTATTAACGATACACCAATATATACAGACATAACCACGTACCAAAGTATGAATTGAAGAGTAACTAGAAATCAGTTATCTTGGTATAGTAATCAATCTATATTTATATGAAAATTCTAAGTTGGTTTGTGTACGCTAAACTCAAAAATACCTGCATAGCTGCTTAAATTTTGAAGCAATATACAACCCGCTTCGAAAATTATTTTTATCTATTTTTCACTGCTTTTTATTAATCTGCGGTTCGGTTCAAAGCAAAGCGGGCCACTAGTGTATTACATTATAAATTCATTAGCTTTTACCCGCGGCTTCACCTGCGTGGAATTTTGTTCTCATAACCGCTTCCCGCATCGAATCGTGTTCCCATTCCCACTTCCCGAGGGGCCTATTCCCGAGACAAAAAGTAGTGTTTTCAGCCAAAATCCGTTTCACCGTTTTTGCGTGAAGAGTAACAAACATACATACTCGCAACTGAGTGACGTAAATTTTTATCGAAGATCTAATAATGTTTTTAATCGAACAAGTGAAAAAGATTACAGCAAGTTAATTATTTTATTATAACTCGTACAGCAATTTGGACATGTCAAAATGGTATCATATATTATTCAGAACCCCCTTTTGGGTCAAAATCAATTATAAAATGACGCTGTATCATTACTATACCAAGATAATCTCATTTAACAGTTTCATAATTGATATAATTGATTTAATCTCACATCCTACTTATACATATTTGTGCTAATCTCACAAACAACATAATCAAGCACACCATATCTCAATTACCACATTATTATATATTTTTTATACTATTATAGAATTTATGTTGCACTAATAAGGTATCAAATACTCGTTATAGTTCTTAACAATTTCGGTAGATGGCTCCAGTGTCGGACCAAGACGTATAATTAGCGTCAAAAGTAGATGATCATTTGTGAGCAAAGTAATTTATATTTAAACGCTTTTATTTAACTTGACCTGTTTGGGTCAAATCTAGTAATTGAAAATTTACCCCATTCCTGTGGACGGATTGTTCTGATATTTGGCACATATCTTTAGTTCTGGTGACAATACAAGTTAATCTATTCTGTATCATTGTAAATTCAAGATGGCCGCCGCTACAATATGGTGCCTTACGTATTTTTCCACAACTACCGCAATGTGTATATTAAATGAAACGGCACTGTAGAAAAAATAAAGAAAATCGAATATGGCCGCTTGTAGTGCATAAAAGCGTTCAACTTGAAACATTTTTTACTTAATTTATTATTAGTGAAAATACTGCTTAACAATTAGTGGGTGTTTTAAAATGTTTATAGAATTATAATTAATTATTTTCATAAACATTTTTAATTTAAAAATTTGTACGATCATCATCTCAAATTGTGATCAAATCCGTAAGGTATGTTTGACCAAGACCTTTCAAATAAAAAAAACGCATCAAAATCAGTTCACTAGTTTTTGCGTTTTATCGAACAATAAGAAAAAATCTCTAATAACAATATTTTTGTGTTCAGAATCTTTCATAAACACAACCCAAGTATTTTTTTTTAATATTTCCAATATACAGACACAGCTTCTTTACAATTTTTAATAGTATAGATTTAATATAAAAGCATCATTCTCTGAACCTTTTCCCAACTCAGTTGGGGTCGGC
Source organism: Lithosia quadra (assembly GCA_963576445.1). NCBI lineage: Eukaryota > Metazoa > Arthropoda > Insecta > Lepidoptera > Erebidae > Lithosia > Lithosia quadra. The sequence goes on from OY754903.1 coordinate 4,040,703, forward strand.
TTTCCAGTCTAACTGTGATGCGGCTGAACTTCGATATTTTCCGTGGAGCGACTGCCATCTGACCTCCACAACCAATGGTCATTATGAGCAATGGCGATATCGAAGATTTAATATAAAATCATACATTTTAAATTATTTGCTAATCATTTACGGCAAGATACCCTTTTTTCGTGCGGAAATCTCCGCGGGTAACAACCCCGTCGGCAATGGAGGGTTATGTCGGACACGGACGGACCAAATATCCACACAGGCATTAATGCAACATTAATTCTATAGACACCATACGTTTTAATGACAAACACATACATCTCCCATGGAACAATCTCGAATATAATAACAGAATTAGATGGACGTTAATTTTAGTTAGAGTAAGGTTTTAACGGGGTTATTTCGTTCAAATTTGGATTCCCTCCTGAACTAGAAGTACAGTCAGCGCCAAAGGTTGGTTAACAAATTCTAATTTATTGATCACCTTAGCTCTAAGACCTTTAATGTAACAATAAACAAGACATATTATTATTCGACTTTTAGCGCTGACTGTCTGAGTAGAGCAGCATCAAGTTCAAAACGAGAGATTCCATTATAACCTGCTTCTTAAATCCGGATAGCCGGATATCCGGATGTTTACTGATCCTCTGAAGATAGTGTTATGTTAGTTATTAAGACGCTACGTATCATTTGCACTCATTATGTCACTAATATCACTTCGAGTGAGAACCATCATCACGCGTTGCCCAGCAACTCACTGTCAACAGAAAAAAAATGTTAGAATATAATATGACTAGCCTACGCCCGCGGCTCCACCCGCGTGGACGTCGGTTTTCACGTTTTTTGACTATATTACCCGGGTCTCAAGGCTCAAACAGATAAGCATTCCAAAAAAATTTTTTTTCGTGTATAGAATCTTTCAAATTGCATACATACACATACATATGCTCACGCCTTTTTCCCTCCGGAGTAGGCAGAGACAACAGACCGCGATCTGCCTCTGTCCTGACATACTTCACTCGCTTCCTCTACTGTCATTAAGCCTTTCATGCAAGCCCGCCGGTTTCGAGTGCTTTTGACCTGCCCTTTTTTCAACAACTCCCTAATTTGGTCAGTGTATACTCTGCGAGGTCGACCCCGGCTTGCCAGCCCACTTACAATAAATTCATTTCATAAAAAAAAATGTGTCTTACATATTTGGTGTGTCATTCGCTCTACGTGCCCGAACCACCTTTGCATACCCTTTTCAATTCTCGTTACAACATTATCTTTCAGGCCGACCCTTCTCGTATATTGCTCTTCCTATCAACTAATACTTTGCAAAGACTGCATCTCAACTGCATTTACTGTACTTTCATGTTTTTTCTGCCATACCCAACTTTCACTTCCATACAGTTAATTAAATTATATAATTATATAATTAATATAATTAATCAATAACCATACGATTCAAACATAACCCAAAAGTAGTACGACTCACTTGGTTAGTTCCCGTGCGGTGATCGGTCCCGTCAAGCCCGAGCGGGACCGCGATCGACTCAACTGTGCTCTTCTTTCAGCTGTAATATAAGAAAGCTATTAGCTAAATGTATGTTTAAATGTTGAGGCTCGAAGCCGTGCCGTATACGAACGTTTGGAATTGAGACTGACATACAAAATTACTTTGTATTCGTAAAGGAATATTCTGGATGTTATTTAAAACTGGTTTAAGTCTAATACCTACAAGGTGATTTGTGGTACGAATATACCTGTGGTTCAAATGAATTATACTTAATCAAAATCCTACATGAATTATTTTTTGTTATTACTACTATATTAATAATTCATTTTATTAGTTATAAATTCAATTCAAAACACATATGAAACTTTTCTGAGTCTGTATACGTGAGCTTATAGGATATCCTTTATGTATTGTATCGGCATTCACACATCTTACAACATCGAAAGCTTGTTACTATTAAAATTAGCTGTATACAACAAAATATAGCATAAGTTAATTTGTAATAAACTCCTGAGGCTTACCATAAGCTGTCAATAGCAAATCAAATGCGATGCAGTGCAACTCAAGAAGAGAGATGACGCTATACACGATGCATATCTCCATCACTTTCTCGGAGTTCAACTGTATCGCTTTTTAATTGCTATTGAGAGCTCATGGTAAGGACCGTATTCAGGTACGCACAATGGGCATGTTAGAACCAAGTTTAAATATAAGTTGTTCTGTCCTTGTACGTGTTGTGAATAAAATCTTTTTCCATCCTTCTATCTCCGGGTATCCGGATATCCAGCAAACAGAACACTATAACCAGCAGGTGTAAATTTTATTCTCTTACTTATTAAACCACGTATACAAGTGTTAGAGCGAGAGGCCATGCATTCGCCTAGTCTATAGTATGAGCGGAACATCGAACAATATAATTGGAGTCACTTGGCGGTAGTTTTTGAGTAGACACGCGTAGTCGGTATCGTCTCGAATGCGACCGCCGCGCTGCAGCGCCCGAGCGCACGAACTCGCTATATACACAGTTTTAATCAATAATAACCCATAATATACTTCACGGCATCTAACTTGGCAAGATTTTGGAGTAGTGTGGGCCCCACTTCTCCAAAACATTGCCAATTTAGATGTCGTACACTATATTTGTTTATATGCGACGCATTTTATATTGTATTTGTATTTGTGGGGAGTTGGAGGAGGAGGAGGAGTTAAAAAGGTTATAATTATACACGGGAATTTTGGAATTCTTTACCAGCTCACGTGTTTCTCTCCTCCTAAAGTCCCGGATCCCGGGAAATAGCATTTAATGAGATTTAGTAATAATTTAAGTCATTATCGGTGTATGTAATGGGGACCTCTATTCCTGAGACTTTACCTTCAGCATACCATCAGGCGAGGTGAAGTCATAAGAGACCTATGTCAGCCGGGGTGCGAAGGAAATGGATGTTGGGTCACCTTTACACCCCGTTTGAAGACCCAAGACGGCGTGTTGTTTTAGTCGGTTTAGTCCGACATAACCACCCCCACTGGTAGCAGGGGTGGTATAGTAAATTTAAAACTATTATTAGCTACAAAAATATATTCTATTATCCTACACTAATCCTATACTACCTCTACAAATGACTATGCAATAGAATAATGACGAAATTTACAAAATTAATAAATAATTAACTAACAGTTATATTTGAATTGTAATATTTGTGATATTATATGTGCCAACTAAAAAAATAATAACTTTTTGGTGCACTCTCACATATGTCCTACCTGTCAATAGTGGGGCGAGTACGAAATTTCTTTCGAATCCAATTCGAAAGAAATATGGAAAGAAAATCGTTATTAATCGTTACGAACTCGATTCGAAAGAAATTTCGCGTCCGCCCCACTGTTTTATCGACACTTTTTTCTACTCGGGCAAGAATACATAACATTAACGAATTATCAAACACTGTGTTTTTAATTTTGGTATACAAAATCTCTTGGTCAAGCGTGAGATCTTTCAGAATATTATTTTAAACTAGCCCTCGCCAGCGGCTCCGCCCACATGGCTGTCGGTTTTCACGTTTTTTGACTATATCTCCGGTTCTACTCAACCGATTTTGACCAAACACCCCTGAACGTCTCAGTCTGACCAAGACTTTTCAAACAAAAAACGTCATCAAAATCCGCTCAGTAGATTTTGCTTCCATCGCGAACAAATAAACAAGAATTCCAAGTATTTTTTTTTAAATATCTCCAATGATGTATAGATACAGCTACTTTACAATTTTATAATAGTAGTATGAAATACATAATATTATGTATTCTTCCACGAGTCAGGCGCTGTTAAAACTGGAATACAATATTTCTTGGTGCAGTGCTACATGACACATACCTTGTAACCGGTGCAGTATGGCATGAACTAGCCCCTTCTCGTCGCTAACCTCCTCTGAGTGGGCGTGCGGGAGTATCATTGTGGTTTAACATAAACACAGTGGTACGGGGGCGTAGCCAGGTTACAGTTCGGGGGGAGGAGGGAGGGCTTAAAAAATCTGATGGGATTTTAAGTTGGGGGCAGGGGGGGTTTAAAAAATCTGATGGGGTTATAAGTTGGGGGTGAAACAATTGAGAAAGAAATCAGATGGGGGGGTTAAGAATTGAAATGGACTTATAAGTTAGGGAGAAAAGTTGGGTGGGGCTTAAAAATGTGATGGTGTTATAAGTTTGGGGAGAGGGACTGGAATGGGAAAGAAATCAGATGGGGGGGTTAAGAATTGAAATGAGACTTATAAGTTAGGCAGCTTAAATAATTTTGATAGGATTAGGGGAGGGGGGGGGAGATTGGAATGGAGTAATAAGATTGAAGACGGCATAAACACAGTGGCTCGGAGGCGTAGCCAGGTTTATGAGGGTTCAAAAATCTCGGGTAGACTTTGGGGGGGGGGAGAACTTGGAAGATAGAAAGACTTGGGTAAAAATTTGAATGGACTTATAAGTTGGGAGGTTAAAGTTTGGTAGGGAGGTTAGGGATTATAAGATGGGGAGGAGGGGTTTATAGAAAGTGAATGGGAGAGTTAACAATTCGGATGGATTTATACGATGGGAGGTGGGGGGTGGACTAAAAAATTGAGATGGGGTTATAAATTTGAGAGGGGCGTTAAACAACTTGGATGAAAAATTATAAAATGAGGGAGAGGTTAAAGAATTCCAATATGGTTAAATATACGATTGAGTGGGGGGGGGGAGGGAGGTGAACACTCCACTGGCTGCGCCCATTTTCAGTAGACGTGAATAGTGGGCTTTTGCACAATAAAAGATATTGCGATTGTGTTACACGCTAGCATTTTGTGGTAAAGTAGTATCTCTTACTAATGATAAAATTCGAAATATATTCCATTCATCAACATTAAAATCATCTTATGGTGGATACACACTTCGCTATTCGCTTACATTGTATTCGAGGCAATTCTTATAGACGACTAGCGACTCGGGACCCGGCTTTGCCCGGGTGTAAATTCCAGTTTTCTTTGCTATAAACCTCACGGAGCCCAAAACCTTTCCAACGAATGCAAAACCGTGGAAATCGGTTCGTGCGTTCTGGAGTTATAGCGTCAGGAAGGAAAACCCGACTTATTTTTATATAGTAGACTAAACTTTCCACAGTTCGTCATAGAACAGTGACTAAGGCGAATATTCGTGCGGATAAAATGAAGTAAATATACACGAATAAGCCCTTCCCATTTCGAACTATACACGTGAATGAAGGCGAATAGCGAAGTGTGGTTTACCTTTAAAAAAATTGGATATAATAGTTTCAAATTGGACATTTTGAATCTTACCGCCTGCTATCCTTGGGTTGGCTTTCTTCCTAGGCCGTTCTCTGCTGAAGGCGGAACCGCTTTGCAACGCCTCCATTAGACTGTAGAAAGAAATATATGATTAGTGGTATTTTTAAAGTACAGTTTTCTTCAACCTAGCGTTAATCCCAGTCGCATCCAAAGCTTTCACTCCGGAGTCTGGGGTCCGCTTTGCCAGTTTTAACTGCGGATTCGGCTGAACCTCGATATTTACATACATACATACATACATACATAAACTCACGCCTATATCCCCGAAGGGGTAGGCAGAGGTGCTAGCACCCACATTTCGCCAGTTTATGTTTAGGTCCCAATGTAATAGGTGGCGAGCCTATTGCCATTAACCGAGCACTAATAAACCTGCGATAAATACACACATAACTTCGAAAAGCATCGAAAAGTCATTGGTGTGTGCCATGGTGAACCTGGGATCGAACCCGATATTTGGGGGGTAATCATATAAGGGGTTTCACCTGTCCATAACGCCGTCCTGCGTCTGATGTATGTCGAGCAGTTGTTGGTAGCGGTGCGTTCTGTCGCGACGTTCGCGCTCGGCGGCCGCTCTCGCGGACCGTGCGCGCGCAGCTCGCTCGCGGGTCTCTCGGGCCGCCAGGACTTCTGCGTGTGCGGACTGTCGGATATACAAGATAGATGAATAAAGGGTTGATTTGTTCCTTTGTATGAGTTGGTTTACACTCGGGTTTGTTATTAAAATTGATTTAAATACTAGTGGTTTGGAAGAGAGCTGTGGTAAAATGTCGTCGGTGGCACAATTATTAACTTGTTTATTAATAATTTAAGTCAATATCATTATAGTGTTGTTTTTTTTAAAACTACTTAGTAGGAAGACAAGCACACGGCCTACCTGATGGGAAGCTGTCACCGTGGCCTGTGAACATGTGCAACACTAAGAGTGTCAAACACGCGCTGCCTACCCTGAAGGGAAGGGGGGAGCGCTAGGAAGGGGAGGGAGGGTACAGTGAGCTCTGGCTACCCTACTTACCGGCGGGAACACAACACGATGGTTATTATGGGGCGGTGTTCTGTAGGTATTACCCCAGTCGGACTGCTCATTTCGGACGGGAGATACCGTCGTGTCCTATCTCCATCAAAAATCTATATGTTAGGCCCATGAGGTAGGTCCCTCCCAACGGACCCAGGGGTTCCAAGATGGCTCCTCGGGGGTTTAAACTGTAACACTTACGCTAAAAGAGTCTTTAAAGGTCTTGATATCCGAGAAGAACTCCTCCAGGGTGTACTTGTGAGGGTCGAAGACATAGTACTCGGCCAGCTCGTTGTACAGTGCCTCCATCTTGCGGAACATGGAGTGAAGCAGGTCGCACTGCTCGCGGGCCTCCACTGCGAATGACTGTGATGGGTGAAGGAAACTACTACTACTATAGACTAGTTAAACCCCGCGGCTTTGCTTGAAAAAGCAAATAAATAGACTGGTGTAACAATCACAGAACTACACGTGCCAGACTGTGGTATCACCCTCACACGGTGGCATCAATTCCATCAAGAACCAAGCGGTTCGGTGCCTCTTTTCTTTGCCGCACCGCATAAAGACTTGGAATTATTTACCAGCGCATGTGTTTCCTTCCTCCTACAGTCCCGGGTCCTTTAAGCGGGGCGTGAAAAAACATTTGACGAGGCCGTCAAGCTGAGGGCCGCCACTGTAGCACTACCGGTGTATGTGATGGTGACCCCAGTCCTGAGACTTTGCCTTTAGCTTACCATCAGGCGAGGTAATCGGCGAGGTGACGTGTCCTATATATTAAAAAAAAATTATACAACTTAGGTGGCAGAGAAGCGGTCATCGTGGCCTGTGGATGGGTGTAATACCAGGGGTGTCATACTCGCGCTGGCGACCCAGGAGGGAAGGCTAGTGAGAAATCGAAGTGGGGGTTTCTGTGCTGACAACGCAGGTAACTTTGGTCTTCCCGCTTACAGCATAGAATGCCTCCAGCGAGCTCTCCCCTTAGGAACCCATAAAGAACCTTTTTTGTGGTAATCCCCAATAAACGTACACAATCCTAAAACTTGTCCTATATATTAAAACATCTCCCCAGTAGACCATAAACTCCACAATCTCCCCCCCCCCCAAACCCCCCAACATCCACAACTCTACCTCGCCCCTAACTCCAAGATCCCCCCAAAATTCCAAAACCTCCTCCAAACTCCACAACCAGGGCCGGAAGCGCGAGTATGACGCCTATGATGTTGCACACGTCCATAGGCCACGGAGACCGCTTCCCATCTAGTATGCCGTTAGCTTCTCTGCCACCAAGTTGTATTAAAAAAACATAACCTCTTTTTGATGGACCACAGTCAGTAAACGGTCAGTAATTAAAAAGGATACGCTCATAGACTCGTGGAACAGGTCGTCGGGACACTGCTGTACCCTCGAGTTGTTCAGATCCATCTCCAAGGCCTTGATATCATTCTCCATCTTCTTCAACGCCTTCTGTAGATTCTCCATCGAAACGCGGGCAGCCCTGGCAATAGACAAATATTTTTTTAAACCATCAACGTCGCGTCAAGTAAGAAAAACTGACAGTAGTAAACTGACCCCGCGGGCCGAGTTAACTGTGGGCCCAAAAGACCATTGAAAAATTTTATTTGTTGAGTCGACCCATTTTTCAGTAAGTCAACCTGCAGGCCCAGTTGACTATTAGGGAACGTTTCCAGGCTTCGTGAACGTTCAGCCAAAGTCAAAATTCTTTAGGGAATCTCGTGCTTCTTCGAGAAAATATATGAAACTAGCTTTTGCACGCGGCTTCGCCCGCGTGGAAGTCGGTATCGCCACCAATTAAACGACCACTCCACTCCTCACTCTACTTCACTCTCCACTCCATTTTACACTTCACTCGCCATTCCACTCTCCACTCCAAAAATAAAGGTTAAAAAGTATCCTATGTCCGTCTCCTGGTTCTAAGCTACCTCTCTACCAATTTTCAGTCAAATCAGTTCAGCCGTTCTTGAGTTATAAATAGTATAACTAACACCACTTTCTTTTAATTATATATATATAGATTACATATACATATAAACATAAACTCACGCCAATATCCCCGAAGGGGTAGGCAGAGGTGCTAGCAACATTATTAACAACCTCCTATTACATTGGGACCTAAACATGAACTGGCGAAATGTGGGTGCTAGCACCTCTGCCTATAGATTACAAAGAAAAAAATACAACGTGAAAATAAGGGGGTGGGGGGAAGAATCCAAGACACTCTGTCTTGGATCTGAAATAAACTCACCTGTCTATATGCGGCATTTCTTCAGCGAACGTCAGCACATCAGGGAACTTATTCTCTATCGTCTCCACCAGGTAATGTAGTAGCGTGTGTTTATTTTCTAGATCCTTCGTTGCTGTTAGCTGGACACAAAAAAAAGTATATTATTGGATTGACTTGCGATCGCGTGGTTATTAGTTTGAATCCCGCCCATTATTCCTTCTTTTCCTATAAATTATGTATAGCAATCCGTGAGGAAATCCACATGTCCTAAAAGAAATTCTAAGGACATGTCCGATCCACCAACCTACTTTAGGCCCTATTACCCAAAAGGCATATCTGCCCTATGATTAGTCAGAGGGACACGTGGAGAGGCTCGGAGCAGCACTCTAGAGGGCCACTGCCACCCCGACCGGATTTGCAGCAGCATCTCCCGTGGCGAGTGGGAGGCGCTGTTCTCCTCCGTTGTCCGGGTACACCACGTGGAGGTCCCGGCCCGCACCTTACCCCAAGAGAAAAAAGCGCAAATCTTTCTATATATTTTTTTTTTAAATCGATAGGCTCGCGTTTGACCACTAACTTCTGACTCCTTGACGACCTGAGTGATGATGTGGTCGCCGATGGAGCAGCACGCTTGCCTAGAAGCAACCTGTTCACTCTAGACTTAAAGACTCCCAGGTCATAGCTTTCCGGAAACACAGACTCGGGCAGGGCATTCCACTCCTTAGCTGTACGCATAATGAACGTATTGCTGAAGCGATTCGTACGTATGAGCGGAATGTCCACCATATAACTCGTATAAAGGTTTGATTCTCACCTTAGTCAAAAAGCTGATCTCGAACCCGTATGCGCCTGCGTTGTTGGACCCGGTGTTCATATAATTACCCAACAACAGCAACAATTCTAATATCTTCGCGAACTTATCGCTCGACTTGACTTCCTCGCACGCCGCTGTACCTGACACTATGTCCTGGAATATAAATTAATGTTAAAAAAAAGTTTAAAAGGAGGTAGGACACGACGGTATCTCCCGTCCGAGGCTGAAAACGCAGGAATTGGCGTTGACTTGACTATGGATAGGTATTTTGAGCCATGTGGAGGGAAGGAAACGGAATGTGATGGGGAGGACACAACTCATAAGGAGGATCCTCCGACCAATCAAGGTGATCAAGCCTGGCTGGTCGCCCACCAAAGTATAGTTGTCACAAAATAAAAGGCCCACTTTGACAGTTCGTGCCCATGAAGTTCTTATTTTTTATATTTTTTAACAATTGAAATGTTCTAAAGGTTTTATTACATTTAATTTAATTACATTTTACATTGACAGGTACCGCCCACTCGGCTAAGTGCTGTACATAACGATTTTTTCATGTAGTTCACAGACTATTAATAATCAGATAAGGAAAGACAATATCGAGTGAGATATTTTTTTTCAAGCTCGACGCGCACTTTTATTTGTATTTATTTTAATACTTGTGTTTAGATTTTGAAGACTGATTTAATTATTCTTGTTGTTTTGTGATTGAGTGAATGTTATTGTAAAAAAAATATTAAAAATAAGCAAATTGACCTATAATAACATTGTATTGTTTTAAAATACCTATAAAATCAAAGGTTAAGCTAATTTTTCTAATCAGAACTTTAATCCAATGCAGTTTATATACATATTCAAATCGATTAAATCCCCATGCAAACTGAATTCGATTCATCGTGAGTATCGAATACCGAATCGTATAGGTACATAACTAGTTACGCCACGAGGACAAACGTCAAAACGGGCCTTTTATTTTTTGTTGAGTATAGGTATATGTATAATTATGTTATACCAGCGCGCGAACTTCACTTTCGCGATTCAGGATCGTAGTGACGTAGTTGTAGTATTGAAGTAGTTCGTCATGCGGTCGCTAGATGGCGCTGGATAACTACGTACCGGTTTAACTTCCGAGATGATCTCCGCGTAGTGTTCCCTGAAGGCCAGACTCCGGAGGCGGGGGACTAGGCGCTTGATGTCGGCTACCGTGGCTCCGAACAGTTCCGCCTCCGTCAGATCCTCGCTGTTCACCTTAAGTTCTGCCAGTTTTTTCATCTGGTCGGCTGGAGGCAGATACTGGAACAATATGGTATAGTTAGAACTATGTAAGAAATGTGACGGCCCGGAAACCGGGTTCACCCGGGAATAAATTCTTGAAATAGTCTTATAGCCCGATTGCAACGACGCCTACCGGGCCTAATAGTCAACAAAAATAAGCTTTAATATTGAATTTTATGATTCGTATTTCAAAACTCAAGTACTTGTCTGTTTGTCCGTGATGAACGCAATAAATATCTACCCTTTATACAAAATTCAATAAATTAATAGTTAAAAACACTATTAAATTACAAAATAAACAAATTCATTAATTTACAACAAATTACTACAAAAATCTATTTTATTTTAATTTTACTTCATAATAATACTGAAAAACCACTTTAGTTTAAAGAAAAAAATATTCGTATAATCATTTTTTTCAAATAATTTAAAATAATTATATTTATTTCTCATGACCATTCCATAGAACACAAAAAAACATCCAAAAAGATATTCCGATACCGGGAATCGAACCCGAGCCTCCTGGGTGAGAGCCAGGTATCCTAGCCACTAGACCATATCGGATGATACTCACTAGCTAAATTAAGAGTTGACTATCCACAACCTATTACGTCATCATCTCCCTGCCCTTGTCCCAATTATTTGTGGTCGACGCAACATGTCATTCTCCTCCATACATTCCTGTCAGATGTCATCTCCTCAGTCACTCCCTTGCCGTATACTCTTTCACACATTCTATCCATCTTTTCTTAGGCCTACCTCCGCACCTTAAACCAAACTCCCTCAAAGTCAAAAATCATTTATGCTGTATAGACCATTAGGTATACGGCACTTACAAAACGTCAAAATTAAAAATATTAATAAGTACTAGATAAGCCAATGGATCACCGGCACCGGTTCGAAACGCGGCCCAGACCTGAGAAGACTCCGGCAAGAAACTCAGTGGGCTGTTTTTTTTTTGTCTATTTACAATCATTTCTTTAATCTACTACTAATACAGTTAATGGTTTGAGTAACATAGTTGAGGGATCAGCTCATTTCCAAGCTTGTTTATGGTCTAAAAATAATCTTGAATTTTATAGTACGCTTTTTGGCAGAGCTATCTTTTAATCACATTTTTAAATTTACTTACATGTAAATCTCTAATTTCACTTGGGAGTTTGTTGAAAAAGCGTATACAGTTACCCCGGAAAGGATTACTAATTTTTTGGAGCCTACTGTCATACGCGCGGGCAGAGCCGCGAGCATCAGCTATTCTAGAGAGGGAACGAGTCCGTGAACGTGAGAGTCAGAGGGACACGTGGCTAACCTCGGAGCAGCCCTCTAGAGGGCCACTCCCACCCCGGCCGGATTGGCCGCAGGCAGCAGCGTCTCCCGTGGCGAGTGGGAGGCGCTGCTCGCCTCCGTTGCCCAGGTGCACCACGTGGAGGTTCCGGCCCGCACCCAGCTATACTAGAGACTAGCTATTAATAATGTCTGTGTGTATGTTTGTCACATACCTGTATAAGCAGATCCAGTACATTAGCGTTAAGTACGGTGGTATCACACCGTAGAATGCAGGTTCGAATGTGTTCGTACGACATATGCTTCAGGGAGCCTCCTAAGAGGATGGACAGATTCTGCGCAGCTTTCCCATCTAGCACCTTCAAGTCTTTTACTTTCTTTAGCGTGTGGACTCTGGAAGCAAGATTGAGAGTAATTATATATTAATGGAGGTAGGGCACGGCGGTATATCCCTAACTAAGCAGTAAGTAGGGTAGCTAAAGCTCACAACCCCCTCTCCCCATTTCCCCAATCCCCCCCTGCAAACTCCTCTAGGGTCGGCAGCGCGAGTCTAACACTTAATGTTGCACACGTCTATAGGCCACGGTGACCGCTTCCCATCAGGTGGGCCGTGTGCTTGTCTGCCACCTAAGTAGTACCTCCGCCCTACAGAACACCGCGCCCACAATAACCATCGTGTTATGTTCCCCAAGTAATTCCTTCAACCTTTCACTACCCCCAAAGGTCGCTAGCGCGAGTGTGACGCCCCTGATGTTGAACACGTCCAATGAACACGGTGACCGCTTACCACCAGGTGGGCCGTGTGCTTGTCTGCGCCACCAAAGTGGTATAAAAAATTCAACAATAACCCCGCCCTCTAATGCAAGCTGAAACAACGCTAAGATAATAAAGCCTTACTTGTCAACGGAATCCTCATTCTTCTTAGCAACTGGTTTGCTGGAGAACTTCGCTGCCAATCCTGTTAGAATGTCTGGAGAAGCCATCTTCTCTTCTTGTACCTACAGTAAAAAAGAATATAACTGTTTTACATAAAATAAAAACCGATATTATGTGCCGAGAAAGAAACTGTACAACATAAATTTAACATAATTTTTTATGCAGAAAGCCTCATGTACTTAGCTATATACAGGGTGAATTTTTCAAAAGGGATTGGATGGCCAAATCCGAAACTATAAGGAATTGCGAAAAATGGTCAAAGGAGTCACGAGCCCGATTTTGATGAAACTTTAAACCTCATCATTAGATTTTTGAAAAACCAATAAACCTAGCTGAGAATCGAACCCGTTGATTTTGAAAAAAAAAACACACCCTTTATTATTACATCATACGATAGTGTCGCTGTTAAGGAACAAATTCTGTGAAGTAATGATATACGGCAAATTTAAGGAAAATTTGGAATTTAATAAAATTCGTGTTTTATGTGACCTATTTGTTTCGTTCGAAATCCCAGAAAAGATCGTAACTATTCCGTTTTTTAAATTATACTCAGAATGATAGATTCATGAATGTTTTAGATGGAGCTCCAGCCCATAATAGCCGTAAAAGAGATTTTGGTTCAGCAGTTTGACGACAATTTTATTGCAAGGCATGGTCCTGTGCCTTGGCCAGCGAGATCCCTGGGTCTTACTCCCTTAGAATACTTTCTCTGGGGTTATGTCAAAAACGAAATTTACAAAGACACATAAATGATACAGAGATACAGTTGATGACTTGAAACGTTCTTTGGAGAATATTCTAAACGGAATCAATAACATTGTAATATTGAATGCAGTAATTGAAAACAATGGTCTACATTTTGAACAATAATTAATCAGTAAATGTAAGAAAAATGAAATGTATTTTGTTAAAGATGAGCTCTTTCCTTTAGTTTGCGCTATGACATTACTTCCCAGAATAAGATCCTTAATAGCAACACTATCGTATGGTGTAATAATATAGGGTGTGTTTTTTTTTCAAAATCAACAGGTTCGATTCCTAGCCAGGATTATTGATTTTTCAAAAATCTAATGATGAGGTTTTAAGTTTCATCAAAATCGGGCTCGTGACTCCTTTGAGCATTTTTCGCTATTCCTTATAGTTTCGGTTTTGGCCATCCAAGCCCTTTTGAAAAATTCACCCTGTATATATATATGCGGTTTCTATGGTTGTTTTACCCGACGTATAGATGTCAACACTGTCAAACCAGGAAGGCATGCATCGCCCGGTAATCCCAGTAAAGGTCGACCTAGGTGTACGTATTCTAATCAGATCCAGGGCCCGTAGACGAGTGTCAAAAGTCTATCGCTACGGAATCGAATAGATTAGATCGACCAATCACACTCCAGCTCGTGATTCCTCCGCGGCGCGCGCATCGTACGCCGGCGACGAGCTTGGATGTGATTGGTCGACCTAATCTATTCGTTTCCTTAACGATTTACTTGTCTACGGGGGCTGGACGTTTTGGAGAAAGGTCAGGTCAAGAGTACCCGCAACCGGCGTGCGTGTATGAAAACAATTATGAAAGTTGAAGAAGCGAAAGGAGTATACCAAGATCGTAGCAAGTGAAAAGATGTTGTCTCTGCCTAACCCAATGGGGAAAAGTCGTGATTTGTATGTATGTATGTAAAATGAAAAAAGCTAAAATGTATGAGCTTACCTTAACCCAGAAGGCTTTCTCCGACATCTTCTGTGGTATGATAGTCTTCCAGTTGGCACGTTTGAGTGGACCCTCCACCTCCCACTTCTTCTTAGGTTTCAGACCGTGTGGCAGGATTACGTCTGGTTGAGCCTGGAAGAGGAACATTTTTACTAAAAAAATTTATACTACTTAGGCGGCAGACAAGCGCACGGCCCACTGTCACCTAAGTACGTATGCAACACCGGGGGGGGTTACTAGACCCTGTAAGGACCTTCTAATATCCTTCTTGAAGAACCACAACAGAGAGATCATTCCACAGCCTTTGTTATCGTGCGGAAATCCCCATGGATACCACCCCCGTCGGCCATCGGGGGTGGTTATGTAGCGATCGAACCGACTAAAACCACACGCTCTCTTGGGTCTTAATTACCGGGGTGTAAGGTTACCCAATAGGGATATCCCTCGCACCCCGAAAGGGGAGGGAGGGGAGCGAGCACCGCACCACTTCGCCGACGGTGGGGTGTATACCTATAATGGTTTTCAAGTCTAAATCTTACCATCCTAGGCGCGAATCCTCCCGGCGGCGGCGGGGGGCCCGGTCCACCCATCATAGGAGGAGGTGGAGGAGGTCCCGCGCCGCCTGGCATCGGCGGAGGTGGAGGACCGCCTCCTCCGCCCGGCATCGGCGGCGGAGGAGGTGGTGGAGGTCCGCCGCCTGCTGTGGGACACAATTAATTGATATATTGGGAGGTAAAATAAAACTTTCATTGAAGCTGAGGTATCACCCTCACACAGTGCGAACAATTTCATCAAGAACCAAGCGAGTCGGTGCCTCTTTTATTTGCCGCACCATAAAGACTTGGAACTCTTTACCAGTGCATGTGTTTTCTTCCTCTTATAGTCCCGGGGCCTTTAAGCGGGTGAAAAAGCATTTGATGAGGCCATCAAGCTGAGGGCCGCCACTGTGGCACTATCGGTGTGTTTAATGGTGACCCCGGTCCTGAGACTTTACCTTTAGCTTACCATCAGGCGAGGTGAAAAAAACATAGCTAGGTAGCAGACAAGCATACGGTTTAATTGATGGGAAGCGGTCACCGCGGCCTATGAACGTGTACTTTTTGCTTTTGTCGCTAACTATACATACGATATGTGCAAGTTAAATAACATAACATAACATAACATAAACTCACGCCTATATCCCCGAAGGGGTAGGCAGAGGTGCTAGCACCCACATTTCGCCAGTTTATGTTTAGGTCCCAATGTAATAGGTGGCGAGCCTATTGCCACTAACCGGGCACTTATAAACCTGCGATAAATACACACATAACTTCGAAAAGCATCGAAAAGTCATTGGTGTGTGCCATGGTGCACCTGGCACATAAATCTTTAAGTTAAATAGATCTTTAAGATAAAAAGGGAAGTTAAATAAAAGCTAGGGAAAAGCAGAATAAACCCTTCGCTAAAAAAATAAGGACTTACTTGAAGGCATAGGCGGTGGCGGTGGCGCCCCCACACCTAGAAACACAGACCACGAACAGGACAGCTATAGTGCACGTTTACATGCGGGTGAGCGAGACAGATAGATCGACAGTTTGTTATGAAAGTAGTGAACTATTCACATGCATAAGACTACAAATACTACGAAATAACAGACTTCTAGCTAAAATATACTTCCCATCAAAAAAAATGGAAACACTGTACAGTCATTTTGGGTAACTTTGAACATTTTTAACGGATTATTAATGTATACTCTCTGATTATATTTATTACATCTTTATTTTATAGATTAAATAGTGTTCTTTTGAGTTGGTTTATGTTTCTAAACCCACAAATTTATGGAAAAAACACAAAGACTGCCCAAAATTTGCCCCAAAAGTCACATTCAAAGTTAGCACGAGTTTTGGGTAACTTTGAATACCTATATATTTTTTTGGATTTTAAAACCTTTATTATCGAAACATTTTAAGATTTGGATAAAAATTGAATGATGTATTCTTGTAAAAAAAGTCCAATCTATGAAAATCATGAATAACTTGACGTACCTACCTGTGAAAAATAGCGAGGTCTTGCCATATGAAACAAGGCGGACCAATTTGGTGGAAAAAAAAACATTGTTATTTTTATATTTTCTAATAAAGTAAGATAAGTAGGAACGTAGTGCACAACATAATAAATTATATGTTTATTTGGTTATCAGATGAGATCAAAATCCTAATGACTGCTAATAATTTTTCTGGACATTTTATTTTTTAAAGAAAACTAATCACCCCTTTCCATGAACAAAATGTCATCGTCAATACGAATTTTTCCAACTTTTTAGGGCCAAATAGCAAAAACAGAACCCTTATAGATTCGTCATATCTGTCTGTCTGTCTGTCCGTCCAGACAGTTATAATATTGAAACAATAAAACATTTGCATCAAATAAATTTTTAAATCTTTTTCACAACTTTATTCAAAGTTACACTGCGATTCAATGTTACCCAAAATGACCGTAGTTTTTATGTATTAACTGAAAACAATACACAAATTTCCAATGATTTTCTGATCGGAAAAATGATCATGCAGGACGGGACTTGAACCCGTGACCAGTCCCTTACAGGGGGAATGCTCTGACCAACTGAGCTACCTGGACACATCTTAAATGCTCGAAATTTTCCGATATATTCTACGGCTTAGGGCGCCGGTGGAGCCTTCTACCGTAATTCGTTCGAACTACGGAAACAATGAAAAATATTGCAATTGTTTTTAAACATTATTTTTATTCTCGATTGTGGTCGCAGCACTAGTGGGACCAGTGGGTGTCACGCGGTGCTGCGACGACAATCTTCTTTTGATGAGGCCGACAAGCTGAGTGCCACCATTGTTAACAAAAAAAAATCCTTAGACAACATTAACTTGCAAGGTGTTTCAATTTTTCTGATGAGAAGTGTAGTTTCGTGTTTATAATTTGTAGTATACAAATACATACTTGCACGCAGACTAACACAGATATTATTTATATATTAACTGTACATTATTTGACCATAAATTCACAAACATGCAACATGCTGTATATATAATGTCCTAACAATAATATATGCAAATGTTGGTTAAAATATTGGTACAAACCTTGGCCAGGCATTGGTGGCGGCGGTGGAGGTGGACCAGCCCCTATACCAGAAAGAGACAGGTATAGTTCATGCGATGAGTGACAGAGCGAGATGACGAAATTGATGGTGATATTATAAAAAAAATATAAATAAGGCTGAGCGCTCATTACAGAAGATAACATAAAAATTCACACTTAGAAGGAAACAAAGCTATATAACGGCTGAACATCGATATGTTTCGTGAAGCGACTGCCATCTGACCTCCACAACGCACTGGCTGACTCAAAGTTCTTGCATTCGACTGGAGGCGCGGGTTCGATTCCCGCTCTGTGCAAATATTTGTATGCAAGAATAATATGTTTATTTGCATTGAACTGGGTGTTTCCTAACGTGGTGGTTCAACGTGCTCTTCGAGGCACGGAGGAGTTTCAATATATACACACCAATAACGTCTTTTTCCCGAAGGGGTTTCATTGTGTTAAGAATGGTCATTGTGTTAAGAATGGTCACCCATCCCAAGACTGACGGGCGGATGTGGCTTAACCTTGCAATGTGTTAACCAACTGGTTATCTCAAGTTAAAAGCTGTCTTAAGAACGTCTTAGTCCCAATGTGCGCTCAACCTAAAGTGTGTACTTAATTAGTAGTATTATAGCAGTCAATAAAAAAGTAGTAATTAAATTAAATTAATTAAATATAAAACTCACCTCCCGGCATCGGCGGAGGTGGAGGCGCCGGGCCGCCAGGGCTGCCTATTGCCTGTCAAAAAATAAAATTTTTTCATCTATACTAATATTATAAAGAGGTAAAGTTTGTGTGTTTGTTAAATTGTAAGGGGTAATCTCGGGATCTACTGAACCGATTTTAAAAATTCTTTCACCAATAGAAAGCCACGTCATTCGTGAGTTTCATAGGCTATATATTTTATTGGAAAATTGGAATTTACACCCGGGCGAAGCCGGGTCCCGGGTCGCTATTTCTATATAATTCTATTAAATAAATCTCTGGTAATATTATTTTTTATTATTATTAAATGTTTATTAACTATTTGTACTTTAATTTTTTTATACTCGTACCACTTAGGTGACAGACAAGCACACGGCCCACCTGATGGGAAGCGGTCACCGTGGCCGGTGGGCCGTATGATTTTCTGCCATCTGAGTTCTATAAAAAAAAGTGTTTTTTTCTTATTCTACTAGATTTGCCATTGAAAACAAGTCGTTCTGACCTTGGCGATAGCGGCGATGTTCCCGTGCGTGAGGCCGGCGGGCCCGGACTGTCCCCCGCCGCTCTTGAGGCGCTCCTCCAGGTGCGCCGCCCGGGCCTCCGCCTCCTGCCTGGCGGATATCGCCGCTTCTAATTTACTTTTTAGGTCTTCCACTTTCTTTTCTTCTTCGGCTCGTGATTTTTCTGTAGGTTAAAAAAATATAGGGTTATTTTGGTTACATTATACAGGTTAGTATTTCAACTGGGTCAAAAAAAATATTTTTATAATAATAATTACACCTTTAGGTACATAGTAGTAATAAATATCAAAAAATTCCATATCGCCATTGGTCATAATGACCATTGGTTGTGAAGGTCTCATGGCAGTCGCTCCACGGAAAATATCGAAGTTCAGCCGCATCACAGTTAGACTGGAAAGCAGACCCCAACTGAGTTGGGAAAAGGTTCAGAGAATGATGAAATAACAAAAAATAATAGAATAATCTAGATGCTAATATTTCTACTCTACATTCTACAATAATCTACACATCGCTGACTAAACCCAAAGTAAGCATAGTTTAACTAGCTTGTGTTATGAGTTCTAGAATGCGGATAAACATACTTATATACTTTTTTTTGTAAACACATACATATTATACATAGAAACACCTAGGCCAATGCAAATAGACATATTCATGCATACAAATATTTGCACTGAGCGGGAATCGAAACCACGCCCGCGCTAAGCAGTCGAGTGCACTACCTCTACGCTACAGAGACCGTCTAATAATCATCTATGGTCCATTAAGAGGTCTTATCAATAGTTATAGTGACAAACTCACCTATAAGTCCGTCTATAAGTGGCTGCACGTCTATGTTGAACCTCTGCGTGAGTCGGAAGTCGGGGTCGTACCCATTCTTGTGTAGTACTATCTGTGTGATGCATTCCTCGATCAGCTTGTAATACGCTGGCCTGTCAATGATAAACCAAATAAAAATAATAGAAATAGGTTTAGAATGTCGAAATCGAACCGACTAAATCCGCACGCCGTGTCGGATCAATTCGAGATGGCTCCCTCGTGGTTAATGATCAACCAAATAAAAATAATAGAAATTGGAGGGGGGGGGGTTAGAATGTGGGAATCGAACCGTCTAAAACCGCACGCCGTCTCGGGTCAGTTCGAGATGGCTCCCTCGGGTTTGGAAACCACGGTGTTCCCGTCATGTCCCCGGAATAGGAAGGGGCGCGCTTCGGTCTAATAAGGCATATCACTCGCACCCCAGCTGACCCTGGGCCATCCCCCCCCCCCCCAAAAGGGGCGATCATCGTTCCACCTCGCTGATGGTTGAGTGTAGGGTGACAGGCGGCCGTCCTGTCACCCAACCGTCCGCGTACAGAGAATCAGCACACCCCCCGCTTGCTCCCCACTGTACCTTCTGCTAGTCAGAGGGACACGTGGTGAGCCTTGAAGCAGCCCTCTAGAGGGCCACTCCCACCCTGGCCGGATTTGCCACAGGCATGATGGGTTTACGCCCGGATTGAATAAATATTCAAAATAATTTGTAACCCAACCTTAGAATGTCAAAAGCATAAATGAACACCCACCTTATAAGCTCATCATCTCTGATGAACAACAGATGCTGCAGTATCGACAGGAGGTACGGCTCCGCTGGCGTGTCCATCACCAGATTCTTCACCAGCTCGAAGCATTCGTTCACATCGTGGAAGTCCACTCTGAAAGTATTTTTTTTTATTGGTAATAGGCTCGCGTTTGACCACAATCTCACCTGTTGGTAAGTGATGATGTGGTCGACGGTATATATGGGAAAATCATCACCTGATCTTGGGCGTTTTATATAAGTATCATGAACGTAGGACCTACGAACAGAATGCACTGAAGACGACTAATTATATAAGACACGTCGAAATCACTTCACCTCGCCTGATGGTAAGCTAAAGGTAAATCTCAGTCATCACTACATACACCGATAGTGCCACAGTGGCCGCCCTTAGCTTGACCACCCCTCACTTGCCATAAGACCTCAATAAATGCTTTTTCAAGCCCCGCTGGCTAATGTGTGTGTATGCGAACGTATAAGCAAGTGGCGACCCTAGTATAGTCAGTTATATTGTTCAAAGCGTTCCATCCAATGATTTTATATACAAGATATATGTTACGTTCATAGTAACTGACACCTCAAATCTGATCCACATTGACAATTGTTGACAATTAGCGTTAAAGTAGTATGAAAGATGGGATAAGCACGTGAGTAAAAAAGATAGCTATAAACATTATCCATCAAAAAACGTCCCATTAACTTTTAAACTTTCGCGTTCCATGATTATTATACGTAAACGGGAATTAACGCGATCATGAGACAGTCAGCCTGTGACCACGGCCGGTGTAACCTGGTCGAAACGTCAGGCATTCCAAAGATATGTATATACCTATACTATGATCGCGTTAATTCCCGTTTACGTATAATAAAAAATGTCCCAATTGGGACGTTTTCGAATCTTCATCTGGCGCGCTCTAGTAACATATCTGCCTCTTTTTACATGTATAATTTCATTGGTTGCATCCATAGGTTTTACAGGTTCAACTTTGTAATAGATACGTACCGCACATCGTCGAATTTGGCCAGGAATTCGTCCTGGTCGGCCGCAGCGTGCGTGTCGAACACTGTCATTTGGATCTGACGGGCCCCCTCCGCACCCGCGCGGAGCTCGTCTGTACACACATACAGACAGATTATATACCTAATCTTCGCAAATATAGTATGTTTTGTGTCATACATACATGGTATTATGGTTACATGGTTAAAATAACAACTATTTTAAATTTTTAAAGTAAGTGAAATTTACTAGTTTGCCCCAGTTAAGCACAATTACTTGTGTTTAATCAATTTTTTTTTATATAAGTATATAACACGTGCGCTATAAGTTGAGACTTGGGCTCTCCGCCCATCTCCCCCTGCACTGCCCCTCAGTCGCCCGTGACGTACTGTTCGCAAAAAAATAGGTACACAGGTAGGTAACGTCTCGGGCGGAAGCTGGTTTGCGATATTTTTTTGTGCGCTGTACAAACACGCGCCGGTGACATGAAGCGGTCAGGTCTCAACTTATAGCGGACGTGTAGTAGCTGTTTCTCAAGGCGTGAAAATTTGTCGAATGTTAATCTAATTAAATTTGTTAGCTGTAGGTTCACGACGGCAGTGTAATGGCCTGGATTCGAACCTGGGACCTCTAGAGGCATTCAGCCGAGAAAAGATTTATAATGATTAATTTTTTAAAACCACTTGGGTGGCAGAAAACCACACGGCCCACCTGATGAGAAGCGGTCACCGTGGCCAATGGACGTGTGCTGTAAAAACCTTCTAATGCCCTTCTTGAAGAACCCCATATTGTAGACGCTAGGGAAAACCACAGCAGGGAGATCATTCCACAGTCTAAGCGTGAAGAAGATATTAGTATTTATATACAAACTAAAATCCACCTTACCTATTAGATCATAAAGTCCAGTTCTCATAAACTCGCTACGCAAATGCATTCTAAATTCAAGTTCCTCTGGCTCCGTGATAATCGCGTTCATCAATTGCATACAGCCAGTCTGTAATCATGAAAATCAACTTTAATGTTTAAGTAATAAGAGTTATATTTGTTTAAAGGAGATGTTTCACAAATGTATGGACCTTGGGCCCGATAATTGTACACTACTTAAAAAAATAGCTAGGCAATGTAGTTTTCATTTTTCACTATTCAATTCTTATAATATTGCCTCGTATTATGGGCGGAATCTAATTAAATAAACACTTTCTTGCAACACAACAGACATGGCGGACTAAAACTATAAAAATGTACTCATATTTTATTAATTTATGCCCTTGAATTTCGGAGGCGAATAAGTAGGTATTATTTCTATTTTTTTCTGTATTGTGTACAATTAGGGGGCCAAAAATGAAACATCTCCTTATTACTTCATTACAAGGTTAAGTACTACTAGCCTGGTCAAGTCAGGATGGGTGACCATTCTACTATAGACTATTTCAGAGTATA
This sequence comes from Lithosia quadra, assembly GCA_963576445.1. Classification (NCBI taxonomy): domain Eukaryota; kingdom Metazoa; phylum Arthropoda; class Insecta; order Lepidoptera; family Erebidae; genus Lithosia; species Lithosia quadra. Next base: position 4,063,607 of record OY754903.1, read on the forward strand.
CTGTACCTTCAAACTCTCTGGTGTTTTGAGCTCCAGACCCTCGATGATGGGCAGCAGTCGGGGTTTCCGACTGGACTCTCCCGCCATCGTGATAGCTTCTAGAACCTTCTCGTGCCCGTTGGGGATTAAGCATATTGCTGCTAGCACCTGAAATATAACGTTTATTCAATAAATTGTATGGTTTGAACACCAGCAGTCGTTACGGGTAGTTGGAGCCCTAAAAAGTCCAACAACAACGGTCTAGCTGCAATGCTTCGATATCGCCTAATGTCACCATTGGGTTGTGAAGGTCAGATGGCAGTCGCTTCACGGAAAATATCGAGGCCCAACCAAATCCGCAGTTAAGACTGGTAAAGCGGACCCCAGACACCGAGGTGAAAGCTTTGGATGCGACTGGGATTAACGCTAGGTTGAAGAAGAAGATTTTAAATTGTTAAGTAGCTGTGTTGTAAAATACTTGGGTTATATGAACGATACTTATAGTCATCACAAATTCACCAGCGCATTGAATATTAGGACTTCGTTCACGTAACTCACGGGCGATAACATTGATCAGCTGACGCGCACACTACCTACTTGTGCGGACTTAGGACCGGCAGAGTACCTTAGTAACTAGTAGATAAGTAGGTACTAGTCAGTAAAGTCAACTGATAATGCTAATATCGCCTGAAAGTTGTATTTATTTTTGAATAAAAAATCTGTTTTTTTTTTGTACCACTTAGGTGGTAGAAAGCACACGGCCCACCTGATGGAAAGCGGTCGCCATGGCCTATGGACGTGCGCAACACCAGGGGCGTCACACTCGCGCCGCCGACCCTGCAAAAACCTTCTAATGCCCTTCTTGAAGAACCCCATATTTTTTTTTTTATTTGTCGTAAGAAAAAAAATTACCTACTGTTTTTTTTTTCATGAAATCTTGAAGAGTATAAGTAGCTCAAGCCCCCCCTGTGAAGGATGCTCAAATACAAATCAACACTTTGTATTTACCTTGGAAGCCTCAAGGGCACAGTGGGGTTTCCTGGCGTCTAAGCTCCTGGCCAGCACGGGGAGAGCCTCCCGACATTCAAACATGGTCCGGATGCCCACCGTGTTGTTCAGGATCGCTGAGAGACAGCGAATGCATTCGTATTGGACGCGGTCGTAGCGGGAGTCACTGTTGAATAATAACAATAATAAATATATTAGTTAACCGAGGAACTTGCTATAGTGAAGTTGGCTAGGGCCAGAGCTCACAAGCGGGGCGTGAAAAAGCATTTGATGAGGCCGTCAAGCTGAGGGCCGCCCCTGTAGCACTATCGGTGTATGTGGTGGTGACCCCAGTTCTGAAACTTTACCTTTAGCTTGCCATCGGGCGAGGTAGAGTCGTTTTGACGTGTCCTGTATAAAAAAGAGTATTCTGTGCTGTCAGCGCTTAAAACTCTCTCAACCTCCCCCTCCCAACCCTTCTTCAGGGTCAGTAGCGCGTGTGACGCCCCCTTTTTTGCTATCGTGCGGAAATCCCCATGGATATCACCCCCGTCGGCCATCAGGGGTGGTTATGTCGGGATCGAACCGACTAAAACTGCACACCGTCTCGGGTCTTAATTATCGGGGTGTAAGGTTACCCAATAGGCATATCCCTCGCGACCCAGCTGACCCCAAGCCATCTACGGTTTTAAGATGGCCCCCTCGACCCCCCGAAGGTGGGTGGGGCGAGCGTCGCGCCACTTCGCAGACAGTGGGGTGTAGGGTGACAGGCGGCCGTCCTGTCACCCAACCGTCGGCGCGCGGACAATCAGCTCGTCCCCCGCTCGCTCCCCACTGTGCCCTCTGCTAGTCAGAGGGACATATCATCAAAACTGCATTTATTTTTCACGTGTAAACGTAAAAACTTACCGATAAAATCCACTTCCACTAGCAGCATGAATTTAAAAATACATTTTTAATTTATCCATACTATTATAAAATTGTAAAGTAGCTGTGTCTGTACATTGAAGAGATTTTAAAAAAATACTTGGGGACATAAAAAAATATATATGAACAATTCTGAACGAGAAAATATATTTTTTTGGAATTCTTGTCTGTTTGTCGGTTTGTCTGTTTGTCTGTTTGTCTGTTTGTGAGCGGTGGACGCAAAAACTACTAAACGGATTTAGATGCGGTTTTTTTTTCTTTGAAAGATATTGGTCAGACTTACAAGTCTTTGATCACAATCGGTTGAGTAGAATCGGAGATATAGACAAAAAGGCGAAAACCTACATCCACGCGGGCGGAGCCACGTGTTGCGTCAAAACCCTTTTATTCCGTGCGGAAGTCCTCATGGATACCCACCCGTCAGCCAGCGGGGCAGGTTACGTCGGACTCTTACCGACTAAAACCGCACGCCGTCTAGGGTCTTCTGACTCCAGGGTGGCCCAAAGAGCATTTCCCTGAATATGTTCGACATGCCACCTCAGCATAATAAGCTGTTCGTTCGTTTGTTTAAAGGATCTAAACAATATTTTAAACTGCTTACTTGGTGTAACACTGGTTGAGGGTTGTCAGCAAACTCTCGATGCCCTTAGTGCCAAAGTCCTCGATCCACGACAGGGGGTTGTTGGTCAAGGATATCCTGAGGTTCTCCAGGCAGCTGTGCATCTTGCCCACGGACAGTTCAGGCTGGTTGAGGTACGCTACATAGTCTGATGGCCTCTCGAACTTGGAGCGGCCTTCCTGGAATGTGGAATTGGTGGTATTAATCTCTGTCAGGGGTAGTACCTCCGCCCTACCGAATACCGCAGTCATGATAACCATCGTGTTGTGTTCCCGGCGGTAAGTGGGGTAGCCAAAGCTTTATAACAATCCCCCCCCCCAATCTTCCTAACTCTTCCCTCCCCCCTTTTTTTATCGTGCGGAAATCCCCATGGATACCACCCCCGTCGGCCATCGGGGGTGGTAATGTCGGGATCGAATCGACTAAAACTGCACGCCGTCTCGGGTTTTAATTACCGGGGTGTAAGGTTACCCAATGGGCATATCCCTCGCACCCCAACTGACCCCGGGCTATCTACTCCTCTCCTTCTCCTCCTCCTCCTTGGTCGGCGGCGCGAGTGTGACGCCCCGAATGTTGCACACGTCCATAGGCCGCGGTGACCCCCCCCCCTCCGACCAGCGGTATCTGTGGAGATTTCCACAAGAATAAAAGAAAAAGTCCAATCTAACCTGTGTGTTGACGAATTTGTAAGCCACCAGCATCTTCTTCTTCTGGTCGCGAGGGTACTTCCTTAACGGCTCCTTCTTTTCTTCATTGAGATTCATGTCCGCCTGTAATATTGACAGAAAACGTTATAAAATTGAAGTGGATTCGACCAAGAAATTGCGTTGTCCCATACAAACTTTGCCCTCTTTTTCACTCCTTTGGGGATAAATTTGTCGGATGCCCACATCATACAAAGAAGACAGCGTCCAAGATTCAGGTTTCTACGATCAGCTGTTTAGGCTGTGCGTTCTGAAGGAGGTACGACACGATGATATCTCCCGTCCGAATGAGCAGTCCGACTGGGGTAGTACCTCCGCCCTACAGAAGACCGCGGCCATAATAACCATCGTGTTCTGTTTCCGACAGTGAGTAGGGTAGCCAGAGTTCACAAACTCCCCCTCCCCCATCCCCTAATCTCCTCTAAACTCCCTCCCTCAAGAGTCGGCAGCACGAGTGTTACGCTCCTGGTGTTGCACACGTCCATAGGCCACGGTGACCGCTTCTTGGGCCGTGTGCTTGTCTGCCACCTAAGGTGTAGAAAAACAAGGCTGTGCGTTGATCCGTCCGTCAGTCAGTCATTTAGGACAAAGCGTTTCATATGCATAGATATCTCATACAAAGTATACTGACCAACATCTCTTCAAACCGCCTGTGCAGCTGCGCATCATCCAGGGCGTCTATCTTGCTGGTGTATTCGGCGGTGGCAGAAGGTTCCTCGTCCTCCGTGCCCCGGGGCTCCGTGCGCGGCACGGTGTCGTACCCGCGCTCGATCTGCCCCCCGCCTTTCTTCGGACGCCCGAACCATGTGTCCAGCTGGAAACAAAACAAACACACTGTTAATATCGTGGACTAATATTATAAAGCTACGATATTAGCTATAACGCCATCTAACGACAACACGTTGAACTACTTCGATACTATTACTACGTCACTACGATCCTGAATCGCGAAAGTGAAGTTCGCGTGCTGGTATAACATAATTATAGGTTGGTGGGCAGCCAGCCAGGCATGATCCCTTTGTGTTGGAGGGACATCCCGTTTCTCCACAGTTATTATATAGACGTTCATATCTATCTTGAAGAAATATTCAAAGTCAAAGTCAAAGGCAAAAATCATTTATTCTGTATAGACCATTTTAAGCGGAACTTACAAAACGTCAAAATTATAAATATTTAGAACTAGAAGGAAATGGACCACCGGTTCGAAACGCGGCCCAGACCTGAGAAGACTCCGGCAAGAAACTCAGCGGGCTGTTTTTTTTTTGTCTATTTACAACAATTGCCTTATAGAGCAAGAGCCCATGACTGCCAGACATTCGTAATTTTATAAAAGCTGATAGTTCTTCTATGTGTGTCCCTAGTACAGGTAAGAATGATCCCCACCCATGAAGCTAAGGCAGCGGTGGCTTTGGCAGATAACGGGTGACAAAGGTGTGTAAAATTCCATCTCAAATTCGTCATAGTATAAAACTTAATTTTTTTATATTTTGATTCATATTAATATCAAAACTCGCGTTGCTCATTGCCAGACAGTTAGTATGGTTCCAACCCTCTGCCAGACACCCCTAAACTTTTATAATTTATGATTATACTTACGTTATATTATAACATCTAAATTTTATATATAATTTTTTGGGGGCCTATTAAACTATGTTTACATAGTAGCCGGACAGTTTCGAAGGTTCTATCATCTTGCCAGACGCATTTAAAGTGAGCAGTAGTCGGGAGAGCAAGGAGCGTATGAGTAACTATAGTCGAATTTTTAATTAAACGATATCAATTGACTGTACCTAGCTAATGTCACTTCGTCAAACAATGTTGCTATATTCAGTAATAGTGATGCAACTGATGCATTCAGTTCCCGTTCGACCTTATGAAATGAATGATGAGGGATCGTTAATCTTTTCTTACTATATATTTTACTACTCCCACTCCCACTCCCACTTCCACTCCGTCTCCCACGCCCACTCCCACTCCCACGCCCACTCCCACTCCCACGCACACTCCCTCTCCCACTTCCATAAACCTATTCCTGATGATAACTAATCTAAACTCAAAATGTAATAATTATGTTCATAAATACAAAAAAAAAAACTCAAAATCCCTAAAACTAATAACACCACTAGCCACTAATCTTGAACACTACTGCGGATGACGTAACCTATGACAAACTAATTATTTGCGGTTGGTACAGTAATCGAATCTAGGAATTGAACCGCAAAATTAAATTTGTCTTTTATTGTATGTACTTTTCCGGAATAAAAAGTATCCAGTGTGCTGCCCAGGATATTGAAGAATAATTATACCAAGTTTTATCGTAATCGAACCGGTAGTTTTTGCGTGATGCCTGAACAAACAGACAGACAGACAGACAAAATTTTTTTTAATCACATATTTGGGTCGGTGTCGGTCTAGTAACACCACCTGCTATTATTTTTTTTGATATTTTCAATGTACAGAATTTTCACTTCTACAGATTTATTATAAGTATAGAAGACAGTAATTATACGTAGGTATTGTAAAGTAGTAGTAGCAGTTCTTTTTAAGTAAGAAAAGTATAGTAAGAAAAGATTAACGATCCCTCATCATTCATTTCATAAGGTCGAACGGGAACTGAATGCATCAGTTGCATCACTATTACTGAATATAGCAACATTGTTTGACGAAGTGACATTAGCTAGGTACAGTCAATTGATATCGTTTAATTAAAAATTCGACTATAGTTACTCATACGCTCCTTGTTCTCCCGACTACTGCTCACTTTGAATGCGTCTGGCAAGATGATAGAACCTTCGAAACTGTCCGGCTACTATGTAAACATAGTTTAATAGGCCCCTAAAAAATTATATATAAAATTTAGATGTTATAATATAACGTAAGTATAATCATCACTATCACTACATAGTATAAAACAAAGTCGCATTTTCTGTCCCTATATCCCTATGTGCGCTTAAATCTTTAAAACTACGCAACGGATTTTGATGCGGTTTTTTCCAATAGATAGAGTGATTCAAGAGGAAGGTTTATATGTATAATACATGCAGAAATAGTATCAGCATTGGCACCCGTGCGAAGCCGGGGCGGGTCGCTAGTAAATTATAAAAGTTTAGGGGTGTCTGGCAGAGGGTTGGAACCATACTAACTGTCTGGCAATGAGCAACGCGAGTTTTGATATTAATATGAATCAAAATATAAAAAAATTAAGTTTTATACTATGACGAATTTGAGATGGAATTTTACACACCTTTGTCATCCGTTATCTGCCAAAGCCACCGCTGCCTTAGCTTCATGGGTGGGGATCATTCTTACCTGTACTAGGGAAACACATAGAAGAACTATCAGCTTTTATAAAATTACGAATGTCTGGCAGTCATGGGCTCTTGGTCCATTAGTCTAGATACAATGTTATTTCGAGTAACATAGTTGAGTGAACAGTTCATTTCCAAGCTTCTTTATCATCTAAATAATCTTGAATTTTATAATAAGCTTTTTGGGAGAGTTTTGATGTGTAAACTATTAAAGCGAGTAAACATTCATGTGCATGGATTGTTATGTTTAGTGACTAACAAGCTCACTGGAGAGCAATAATCCATGTCATGATAAACGTTCTACTAAACAACGCATAAAACCCAAGGTTTATTACAGCTATGAGCTATGCAGTTGTTATCATCAAAACCTACATTAAATATTCTATGACAAATATTTGATTTAGTTTCTAAAGGCCGACTTAGGCGTACATATTTTAATCAGATCCAGGACATTTTGGAGAAAGGCCAGGTCAAGAGTACCCGCAACCGGCGTGCGTGTATGAAAACAAATATGAAAGTTGAAGAAGCGAAAGGAGTATGCCAAAGCAGTATTTACTATTAGTTAGTACATTCTACGTGGTCCGATTACTGGAACCAATAGTAAAAAACAGTCCGCTACGTCCAATCAGTCGTACCGACAGGAAACAACAGTCCGCTACGTCCGATCAGTCGGACCGACAGGAAAACGATTCCGCGTCGTCCGATCAGTTGGATCAGCAGGCAAGAAAATTCCGCGTCGTCCGAACGGGGGTACCAACTGGAAAACAACGTCTGCGTCGTCCGATCAGTCGGACAACGCGGTCGGACTACGCGGCCTTGGCCCATCCACCGAGCCTTTTCCCAACTCATTCGGAGTCGAAGCTTCTCAGTCAACCACGAAGCGGTTGCACTTCGAAATTTTCCGTTTTTTTTTTATACCACGTAGGTGGCAGACAAGCACACGGCTCACCTGATGAGAAGCGGTCACCGTGGCCTATGGACATTGCAACATCAAAGGTGACACACACGCACAGGAAGGGGTGGGAGGAGGAGGGATATAGTGAGCTCTGGCTACCCTAATTACCGGCGGGAACACAACACGATGGTTATTATGGCCGCGGTTTTCTGTAGGGCGGAGGTACTTCCCCAGTCGGACAGCTCATTTCGGACGGGAATTACCGTCGTGTCCTACTTCCGTGAAGCGGCTGTGTCCATAAGCAATACCAAATCAAGTATCATCAGCTTCTTAGCACCTCACAAAATAATTAAACAAACACCTTAATACAGCAGCAACGGAAAACGATTCGCATCGCATCAGCTACCGGACAAATACTGATTGTGCGTGATTAATTGCAACATGGAGTACAATACCGAATGACCCGCTAGCCCTTAAACGTAACACAATGGCACAATGACCGGCCTAAATATGCGTTGAGAGTCATTGCTTTGATGGTACTTTGATAGTTTATAGTTTGTGCTGTGGGTGTTTTTTTATATCGGTCAAGACTTCACCTCGCCTGGGTCTCGATTCTGCTAAAGACAAACCACTGATATACCACTGACACTCTAAAAAACGCCATTTAATTGTAGACTTTATTGTTATCAGGTTGAAGTCTAAAGTCAAATAATATTTTGTAGAGCGAATGAAAAAGTTAAACGAAGTCTTTTCATTTGATTTCAGGCTCTAAATGTATAACGGTAAAGTCTACAATTAAATAGCATTTTTAGAGTGTCAGTGGTATTACAGTGGTTTGTCTTTAGCAGAATCGAGGCCCTGATGGTAAGCTAAAGGTAAAGCCTCTGGAATGGGGGTCACCATTACAAACACCGATGGTGCTATAATGGTGGCCCTCAGCTTGACGGCCTCATCAAATGCTTTTTCACGCCACGCATAAAACACTCGGGATTGTAGGAGAAAGGAAACACGTGAGCTGGTAAAGAATTCCAGGTATTGATGGTGCGGCAAAGAAAAGAGGCACCGAACCGCTTAATTCTTAGCGTTACTTGACATATTCGGGAATAGAAACAACATCAACTGCTAGCCTGGGCCTGTAATAGACAATGTGACATTCTATTAGCGATAACGCCAGTGGAAACGTTCAGGTAGTTTATTTGATTGACTAGGTGTAGATCGGCTTGCAGATCAACCGCGTGGAGTTCCATTCCCGTTCCCGACGGGAATCTATCCCAGGGATAAAAAGTATCCTGTGTTATTCCAGACTATGATTTATCTCTGTACCAAATTCTGCAAGACCCCGGGAGTCTGAGGTAACAGCGTCGGATGCGCAGGCGCAGGCTTTCCTCTCAGGATTGGGAAGTCAGACGGTACTCGCTACCGTAATTAGGCAGGGAGTTTGTAGGATCAATTGGAAGAGCTCGTGGGAACACGAGGCGATAAAATGCTTTACATATAATTGATTGCACATGCGCGGTATCATAATTCATTACTATTTTAATGTTTGTGTTTATATTGAAGTCTTTTATTACCTTGGATTATCATGAAAATAATAATGTAAGGTTGAATAATTTAAAAAAAAACAGTTTATTATGAAATTACCTACTAGCTTTTTTATAATTACATACAGTAATCTAATTTAAACAACCAAATAATGAGCGAACTCCATTTTTGTATTACATTTTTTTTTGCAGGAACCCCACTCTTTTTTCTGAATAAAAGTAGCCTAGCCTCCGCCTTATAACATTACCTATCTACCAATGAAGTCCTGTCAAAATCGGCTCAGCTGTTCCAGAAATTACCTTATTCAAATAGACACAATGAAATTTTTTTTTAAATTGCGTTTATATAGGACACCCTTAGTGTCGCACACGTTCATAGGCCACAGTGACCGCTTCCCATCAGGTGGGCCGTGTGCTTGTCTGCCACCTAAGTAGTAAGTAAAAAAAAAAAAATATATATAAAACCTGTTATTTTATTATTACAACTTTCGCGATTTCAATTTTCAACTGACTTCAAAAAAGAGGAGGTTCTCAATTCGACCGGTATTTGTTTATTTATTAATATAGATGATGGAGTCGATAAAGTATTGGCTAAAGGCAATATCCCTGCGGAACTACAAAGGCTTAGCGGCCTCACATTTAAATTTCAAGATCAAACAACAATGTGACGTAATGATGTATTATTAAGAGATATTTTTAAATGAGAAACCCGTCGCTCAAGGTCGTTAGAGTTCATTGGATTGCATAGAAGCTGACGTCATACGACTCATGTATGTCATCGAGCCAAGCTGAATGTTAAGTAGGATCGCACAGCTGTTCTCAAAGTTTCACAATTTTTTTTCAAAGCTGCAACTTTGAACCCCCCCTTTTAAATAATTTGGTTTGGTTGGCTCTTACGAAAGCTCTTAACTGACCGCTCGCTGTCTGACCAAACAACCCCGAGAGGGAAAGCTTGCATCAGAATCTCGTAAGTCAATCTGCAGGTGTATTGTGTATGCAGGTGATGTTTGACTTGGTTTCTGAAGTACCTAAATTTATTATTATTAACTAACAATGAATGTAAGTCGTGGGTTAATCAATGTAGTTCAATTGTCAAATAACTCATTAATTTCTTGCACTATTTTACTAAATGTATCACGAAAGCAAACATATTTATAAATATCAAAATGTAGGTCATGCAAATACTTTGCCACGTGGGAGGTGATTTTATAGTTCAGATTGAATTTAGATTTTTGATCCTCTTTAAGAATTAAACAAGCTTGTTTGTAAGATGTTACTGTACAAACCGTAATGCCGGATCTTCTTCATCCTAGCGTTAATCCCAATCGCATCCAAAGCTTTTCACCTTGGAGTCTGGGGTCCGTTTTACCAGTCTTAACTGCGGATTTGGCTGGACCTCGATATTTTTCGTGAAGCGTCTGCCATCTAACCTTCACAACCCAATGGTGACATTAGGCGATATCAAAGCATTGCAGCTAGACCGTTGTTGTTGGACTTTTTAGGGCTCCAACTACCCATAACAACTGCCATAGATGTTTGTATGACAACCAGGACCGACGGCTTAACGTGCTCTCCAAGACACGACCAGACCAATGCAAATACCCATATTCATGCATACTAATGTTTGCACTGAGCGGGGATCGAACCCGAATGCCGGATATCCTACTAATATTATAAATACGAAAGTTTATAAGTATTAATGGAACAACGAGTGTATTGTAAATGTTTCTTACTGAATGGCTGAACAGATCTAGATGAAATTTGGTACAGATATACATTACGGTCTGAATAACACATAGGCTACTTTTCATCCCTCGAACCTAACCATGAGCTCCTTAGCAATTCAAATGCGATGCAGTTCAACTCCGGGAGAGAGATGGTGCATAACGCCATCTCTCTTCTAAACTGCATCGCATTTTAATTGCTATTAAGAGCTTAGGTAAAGCCTCTGAAATAGGTTCCTGTGGATAGCGGGAATGGAATCAAAACTTCACGCGGACGTAGCCACGGGCAACATTTATCCTCATCATAATCATCATCTCCCTGCCCTTGCCCAACTATTTGTGGTCGGCGCAACATGTCATACCCCTCCACAAGTTCCTGTCAGATGTCATCTCCTCAGTCACTCCCTTCCTTTCCATATCGTCTTTCACGCATTCCATCCATCTTTTCTTAGACCTACCTCTGCCCCGGCAACATCTATCATATCCTACTATAATATTATTATAAACGCGAAAGTTTATAAGAATGTATGTCTTGATGTATGTTTGTTACCCTTTCACTACAAACGGCTGATTCGATCTGGCTGAAATTTGGTACAACCCTATCCTACTGCCTATCCTACTAATATTATAAACACGAAAGTTTGTAAGAATGTATGTCTGGATGTCTGGATATATGTTTGCTAACCTTTCACGCAAAAACGGCTGAATGGATCTGGCTGAAATTTGGTACAATGATAAATTACAGTCTAGAATAAATTATACATACTTACATACATATGCTCATACGGGATAGGCAGAGACAAATATAGGAATAACATATAGGCTACTTTGATATAGGGCTTGCATGAAAGGCTTAATTACAGTAGAGGAAGCGCGTGAAGTATGTCAAGACAGAGGCAGATGGCGGGCTGTTGTCTCTGCCTACCCCGGAGAGAAAAAGGCGTAAGCATATGTATGTATATAGGCTACTTTTTATCCCGGGAACAGGTTCCCGTGGGTCACGGATAGCGAGAAAAGCTAGTCTACCATAAGGCTCTAACTAAACGATGGGGTCTAGACACTCTAAACACACCTGCAAAGTTTGAGAACCTTTATCAAGTAGGTATACTTACCGAAAATGGCGACCGTTCTCTAACAAATTCGCCCATAACTTTGATCGTATCCATTTCGATATCAACACAACAACATTATTTAAACAGTTTCACTTTTAGATTACCAACTTAATTGGAAAAAGGCAAAATTAGAAATACATTTCACACCGTATAGGTATGCATTGGTAACTATGGAAGAGTGTTTATCAATTATATTTTATTAAAAGGTAGCTCACTCGTTTTCCCGATTTTCTTATAATTTAGAAACTATACATGGATACAAACAGATGGCAGTCGCTCCACGGAAAATATCGAAGTTCAGCCGCATCACAGTTAGACTGGAAAGCCGACCCCAACTGAGTTGGGAAAAAGGATAATTTTGTTTCTTTGTTTCCATGTCATCATCATTCTCTGAACCTTTTTCCCAACTCAGTTGGGGTCGGCTTTCCAGTCTAACTGTGATGCGGCTGAACTTCGATATTTCTTCGTTGTTAATATTAAAGTAACAGTTTTTAAATTAATGCATATTATGAGTATGAACGACACGTAGGCGTAACAAAAAAGATTTTTTTTTAAAATTTTCCGTCTGTAGGTATGTCTTTTAACACAATCAAGGGCATCATACTCGCACTGCCAACCATGGAAGGAGGGGGGTCGGGGGGGTGTTGAGGTTGGGGAGTTTGGGGGTGAGATGTTGTCTCTGTTTTTTTATAGGACACGTCGAAATGACTTCACCTCGCCTGATGGTAAGCTAAAAGTAAAGTCTCAGGACTGGGGTCACCACTACATACCTACACCGGTAGTGCTAAAGTGGCGGCCCTCAGTTTGACGGCCTCATCAAATGCTTTTTCACGCCCCGCTTAAAGGACCCGGGACTGTAGGAGTAAGGAAACACATGCGCTGCTAAAGAATTTCAAGTCTTTATGGTGTGGCAAATAATAGAGGCACCGAACCGCTTGGTTCTTGGTTAAATTGATTGCACTGTGTAATGGTGATACCTCAGCCTGGCAAGAGTAGTTCTGTATAGGAAAGGACGGAACACTCGCCATGGGATGTATACATTATAAACAAATCATTACAAAGAATAAACCCTTATAATAGTACCCAAAAGCGAGCAACCGTAAAAAAATCAATAAACAATTCCTCCCATCGTTCAAAACTCAACCTTAATCCAATGCAAAAAGATCGAAATCACAATAACACGAGTTACACAGACACTTTGCACAATTTCTAACGCAATTCTGCACTTGTCGACGGCTGAACAAATACTGAAAAGCTATCTCGAAATAATTGGCAATGCGAGGATATGAGTGTCCATATTTAAATACTATGAAGTCACTGACTACTCATGAATTCAAATAGAACTGAAGACATTTTTTTTTCGTGCGCAAATCCCCACGTATTTCCCCGCGCTGCCCAGAGGGGGCGGTTATGTCGGACTCGGACCGACTAAAACCGAACGCATGAGGAATTCACCAAATTGATACGCACAAACTTTTCGCGGTTTATCCCGATTTTAGGGAAAAAAAGTTACTGCTGATTTTTTGGGGACATAAAATCTATGAGAAAATTATTGAGAAAAGATTAATTATTACAAGCTTTTATTTTGTTTCACCTGTCCCGTTGTCTGTAATCAAATCTTGCAAGTAATTTTCGACCACTTCTAGTTATTCGATTGAGCTGAAATTTGGCATACTTATGTAAGTCCCATGACAATGCAATATTGTAAATAATAAAACCTTGTTTTTAAAAAGGTTTTTTCAAACAGCAGCTTGTTTCTTTCATATTCATATATATATTTATTTGTGAAACATAGGTAACAAAAATGTGTTGTTACAATAGAAATATGGTACGCTATTTTCCGCCAAAGGTATAAAAATATAAAATTTAAGTTACTTTACGATAGTAAATAATTTTTTTTTAAATAATTCGAAATTACTAGAATTCCCGTGAAACCCCTCATGTGGCTTTAGCATAATTGCTTGTAGGAATGACTCACGAACGGCTGTCTTGTTAGGCAGGGGTAGTGTTTCAAAAATTAGGGTGGTCAGAGCTACATGCGTCGGCAGCGGGAAAGCGGGAAAGAAACGATACTCAAAGAGCTATCGCCTCCCTTTGCTCAAGCCCTGCGCACGGAGAATCAGCCTGCCTCCGCCTGCTCCCCACTGTGCCCTCTGCTAGCCAGAGGGACACGTGGAGAGCCTAATAATACGCTTGTCACTAAATCTTCTACCATACGCGGCTTATATCAACTCCAATCGTATCGTACGTACTATATAATATTATGATACAGTATTGAGGTCGTTGCCTCGCTACAAATGGACAACTAATGAACCTTAATGGGCTTTGAATATCAACCAAATGGACCATTCAACAGGCCATATCTGAACCATATTATTGGAGAAAACTTCAATGCGAGGATTGCCGAATCATTTTTTTTTATATGTATTTATATACTAAAATTATTGCCTACTCGGGTACAGTACGCCGCTGTCTCGGGTCTCAATTTCCAGGGTGTAAGCAAAAGGCATTTCGCTAGCACCCCAGCTGACACCGGGCCATCTACAGTTTTAAGATGGCCCCCTCGATCCTAGGGATCGGGTAGGTAGGGGGTGGGGCGATGATCGCGCCTCTGCAGTCGTCCTGTCACCTCCTAAACCTCCCCACTCGTCTGCGCTCAGAGAAACAACACCCCTGCTCCACACTGCACCCTCTGCTAGCCAGAGGGACACGTGTACAGCCTTACAATATTAGTAAATTTTATTTATATAATTACGTAAGTTACAAAATACATCACAACTCAATATAAACGTACAAAAATAACAAACACATGTGTGTGTTTATTTTGAATGGCGTTAATAAAGGTATCATCAAGACTCAGTACTTGGAGGGTTGCCAGAAACACTCCCACAGAGTGATGTAGCTAATGTTTTTAATGAATCATTTGCACTGATCTGTATTTTTACCTATCATTGGTATCTCGTGATTTATAATACACTGAGCGTGTAAAGAGATGACGTCATTATTGATTTGTTCTGTACAATATGTAACGAAACGAATGTCCGATCAGTGATAAGGTTGTCTTTAAGTAATCCTTTTTGAAGTTTTTGTTTTATACAACTTAGGTGGCAGACAAGCACCAGCCTACATGTTGGGAAGCGGTCACCGTGATCTATGGACGTGTGTAACAATAGGGGCGTCACACTCGCGCTGACCCTGGAGGGGGGGGAAGAAATGGGAGATGGGTGAGTTGGAGGGTGATTGAGAGAGTTTCTGTGCTAAATTAAAAGCCTCGTACGGAACCAGTTTCAAAACTATCCATACCTACTAATAATTATTATAAATGCGAGAGTAACTCTGTCTGTCTGTCTGTCTGTTACGCTTTAACGCCTGAACCGCTGAGCCGATTCTGATGAAATTTGGTATAAGGGTAGATTAGATTAGACCTCGAGACATAAGCTATGTTTGGTTGCGATAACCGACATCCACGCGGGCGAAGCCGCGGGCAAAAGCTAGTAGTTCTATAAACCAGCCGTCATAAATTCATAAATTAATTAATTTTATTTTTAAAGCAATAACATTACCATTTCCAAAACCGGCACAATCAATCAAAATCACCAATTAATGACGTCACCAAAACCGTTACTGGATCCACCATACTAAATTCAAATTTCGCGAAACCACAACCGACGTTTTTAAATTTGGAACGCACACTGTATTGGCGTTACTTTATGACCGAAGACGGCACACTGTTTAATCTGTTTACATGCGCCGGCGCTGTTTCTGAGTGGTATTCATAGTATGTATTAATTAGCGGTTTAATAACACACTTATATTGGACTAGCATCCCGCCCTCGTTTTGCTTCGGTTTAAATGAGTTTTCTTTTAACTAACTCGTAATAGTAATTTAATAGTTTTACTACTCCTAATAGACGTTAGATTTCAAGTTTTTTTTTTACTATATCTCTGGTTCTACTCAACCGATTGTGATCAAACTTATGTAAGATTTTAAGTCTGACCAAGACCTTTCAAACAAAAAAAACTGCATCAAAATCCATTCAATAGTTTTTGCGTCCATCACGAACAAACAAACAGACAAAAATTCGAAAAAAAAAATGTGTTCAGAATCTTTCATATAACAAGTTTTTTTTTTAAATATCTACACACAGTTACTTTACAATTTTATAATAGTACTAGCTGTTGCCCGCGGTAGTCAAGTTGGATCGAACTGCACATGGTGTGCGAATTTTATTATAATCGGTTAAGTGGTTTAGGAGTCCATTGAGGACAAACATTGTGACACGAGATTTATATATATTAAGATAGATAGATTAGGACGATATTATTTGGTGACAACGATTTGAAACAGAAACACCTGTCTGCACATATTTTCAATAGCGTAGGAATAATTTAATGATTTTATAATTTTATTTGCACAGTCCACATTCCTAAGCTGGAAACTTGCTTGACTATCAATACGGCTCTAATCAAACGTACATTGCGAAGAATTACCATGACACAGTCTCCCTACTTGAATATTATTATTATGAGGATAAATTACAATCTATACTAATATTATAAAGAAGTAAAGTTTGTGTGTTTGTATATTTGTTAAATTGTAAGGGGTAATCTCGGGATCAACGCTATGTTGGTGATGATGATTTCCTCTAATACACCATATCACATATTATGTCAACACCGTGAAAAACTTAAAATAAACAATAGCCAAGGATATACTGTCATGCCGTCCATTCTTATAATTAAAACAGTAAAACATAAATAATACACAAATGACCTTGCAAGCGATATGTAAAATCGTGAGTAACATAGGATATTATTGCGGTTACGTCACCGACTCCTGCGCATGTAGGGTGACAATTATCATTGATTATTTATTTGGACAATTCCTAATTTAAAGAATGAAGATAGTAATTATTTTTTCTATAAGTAACTAAATGGTATAAAAAAGGTGGCAGATGAGCACACAGCCCACCTAATGGAAAGCGGTCACCGTGGCCTTAGATATGTACAACACCAGGTAAGTCACAATGGGACCCTGTAAAAACCTTTTAATGCCCTTCTTGAAGATCACTTACATTGTAGTCGCTAGGGAAAACCACAGCAGAGAGATCATTTCACAGCTTAAGCGTGCGCGAAATGAAATTGGAGTACCTACTTCTAGGCAATCGTGCAATTACCAACAGGTGAGATTGTAGTCAAACGCGAGCCTATTATTTGGCATGCTGAGGCTGAACTGGACACCTTTTTGCCGCATTCGTGAGGCACATTATAAAATATAGGATTATGCTAGTTTAGTTGTTACCTTACCTAAATGCACCAAACAAACGTTTTTTTTTTCTTTCTATTACCCTTAAAAAAATGGTCTCATCGCATAATGTCCTTTTCTCGAAATGTCCTTACATTTTGAGAAAGGACATTATGAGAAAACATATCGAGAAAAGGACATTGTAAGAAAGGACATTTTGAGAAAAGGACAGTAGGTACATGCGATGAGATAAGAAGAAAAATTTCAATCGTAAATTTTTTTTCGGACATTCCAATACAGATAGTAATGATGTTGATGATTCAATCACATGTCACATATAATCGGTCGTTCCGATATGATGTACGTACGATATTACTCTAAATATGTCATTTTATCAATAAAGATTTAGAAAAAGATAGTGTGGATATACTAAAAATACAATAACATCCGGTTACTCTATCAAAATATGTTGTTTTAGCTTTAGATATTCAGCTCTTCCTCAATATATTTCTTCAAGTAAGTGCCAATGTGCAAGCGCTTGTGTTTTGCATATAATACTGAATTAATTTCGTGCAGATAATCTGCACAAAATCGTGCAAATGATCCATATTCCTGCTCCCGCTTGCGTGACACGCAATATGCAGCGCAGGCCTTAAGCATTTACAAATTGTTAGAGGTGTAATAAGGAAAAATTGATTACAAAACACTTTACCTTCCTTTTAACTACATTCGTTGAAGCATCTGTGGTTTAGTGGTTAGGGTCTGTAAGTCCTGGGTTCGAATCCTACTGATGTGAACCCACTAACATATTATAAGCAATTTAGCTGGACGAGTTCAAAAGAAAACGGTTTTCGATTTATTCTGACGGTAATTTCGCATAGTATTTTTTATTCTTTATTTATGGTCAACCTACTCATAACATGGCGCATATATGCATACACGAATTATCTTGTCAAACTTCCGGAAATAGTTATTAATAAAATAAGCCGAGCTAAACATGTTAAACATGACAAATTAAGCCATAGCAAAAAACTATTCCTTGCCGCACCATAAAGACTTGGAATTCTTTACCAGCGCACGTGTTTCCTTCCTCCTACAGTCCCGGGTCCTTTAAGCGGGGCGTGAAAATGTATTTGATGAGGCCGTCAAACTGAGGGCCACCAGCTGAGGGACTTTGTATTTAGCTTTTCATCAGGCGAGGTAGTCATGTTGACGTGACCACAATTAAAAAAAACTAAATAGCATTGTTTTCGTCATGGAATCAGTATCTATCTATACTATTATAAAATTATAAATTAGTTGCGACTGTACATTTGAGATAATATTTAAAAAAAAATATTTTTTTAAATTCTGAACCCAAAAATATATTTTTTCTGGCATTTTTGTCTGTTTGTCTGTTTTTTCGCGATGCACAACTTATTTATTTTGTTGAAAACATCTGTTTGCCTTTTGGCAAAGGCTTCCTCCAATGCTTTCGATCCCTCCCTGTCTTTAGCCTGTCTTGACCAAGTGTGTACAGCCTGCTAAGAGTATAATAACACCTATCAGATCATTATTTGACCTACATCACAGTCAAGGTGCTGAACTGGTTTACCCGTATTCTGCTCATAATCACAGAAGGTCGACGCACAGGCGGACTGCTTCCATATAAGTCTTTCAATCGTCACCTGACAGATATATATGGTTTATTGTAGGAAATTCTTATTGATAGGTTCGAATACCTTAATAGGCAATAAAATTGAGTCTTGGGTGGGGTTCCGCCACAAAACATGAAAAATGTTATCGCTAAACTTTTTTTCCAATTACGATGTCGCTACTTTTTTGCAACAGCAACAAAACGCATACAGAACTTAAACTTTATACAATGCTTGTTTGAGCGAGTCAAAAGCAGTCGGAACCGGCGGGCTTGCATGAAAGGCTTAATGACAGTAGAGGAAGCGCATAGTAAACGGACCCCGGGCTCTATAGTGCAAACTTTGAACGAAACCGCAAAGCGATAGGAGAATGATGACCACAATAGGTATTAGAGTCTTTTAATAGCAGATAGGGTATTGGGGAGTCCCAGTTCACAGCTAGGGAAGTACCCAGGGTAGGTATAGATAACAGCAGTCGGCAGTGAAACCACATCTATACTATTATAAAATTGTGAAGTAGCTTTGTCTGTACATTGGAAATATTAAAAAAAAAACTTGGGTTGTGATATGAACGATTCTTAACACGAAAATATTTTGTCTGTTGGTGCGCGCTGGACGCAAAAACTATTGAACGGATATTAATGCATTTTTTTTTATCCTTTTTTTTTTTATGTCGGTCTCGTCAACATGACTTCACCTCGCCTGATGGTAAGCTGAGGCAAAGTCTCTAGAATGGGAGTCACCATTGCAAACACCGATAGTGCCAAAATGGTGGCTCTCAGCTTATCATCAGGCTCCTGCCGCAGCGCGCGCGTCGTACACCGGCGACGAGCTTGGATGTGATTAGCCGACCTATTCTATTTATTTCGTTAGCGATTTACGGTGTACCACTTGTCTATGGGGCCAGTTCGGACGGCAACTACTGATTAAAAGTCATACAAAAACTGAGACGCAATTCCTAGTCCCTTTTACAGCTCTCAGTCACACACACACCAGTGCTAAGAGCTAAGTAAATGACAAATTCAATGGCAACGCATCGACAATGACCCAATGATATCATGAAGTGATCTCATCGGTGCTAGAACCAATGTTACGACGCTATAGAAAACGTAGATTATCGTGAATAGGTGTGTTTTAATCTCGAGGGTAACTCGAGGCAAAAATCTCGAACAAACGTCAAAAAGTTTGCGCATGTGCACTAACTGGTCAGCTAAAAAACCAATAAACTCTCCTGGCACAAGTATCTTAGGTTACGTAAAAGGAGGGTGCGGGCCGGAACCTCCACGTGGTGCACCTGGGCAACGGAGGCGAGCAGCGCCTCCCACTCGCCACGGGAGACGCTGCTGCCTGCGGCCAAACCGGCCAGGGTGGGAGTGGCACTCTAGAGGGCTGTTCCGAGGCTCTCCACTTGTCCCTCTGACTAGCAGATGGCACAGTGGGGAGCGAGCGGGGGGCGAGCTGATGGTCTGCGCGCCGACGCGCGACGGTTGGGTGACACGACGGCCGCCTGTTACCCTACACCCCACCGTCGTCGGCGAAGTGGCGCGGTGCTCGCCGCACAGCTCTCGGGGGGTCGAGAGGGCCATCTTAAAATCATAGAGAGCCCGGGGTCAGCTGGGGTGCGAGGGATATGCCCGTTGGGTAACCTTACACCCCGGTAATTAAGGCCCGAGACGGCGTGCGGTTTTAGTCGGTTCGTTCCCGACATAACCACCCCCGATGGCCGATGGGGGTGGTATCCATGAGGATTTCCGCACGATAAAAAAAAGGATAACTCGAGGTAAAGGCTCTATAGGACTCGGGACTATAGGAGGAAGGAAACACATGTGCTGGCAAAGAATTTCAAGTCTTTATAGTGCGGCAAATAAAAGAGGCACCGAACTGCTTGGTTCTTGGTGAAATTGATTGCACTGTGTGAGGGTGAACCCTCTTTTGAAGTTGGTTAAAAACAAATAACAACAATAAAGTTCTATAGTTTATATCTTACCCCTTTCTTTTTCCATGTCTCCCTCCTCTTAAGCCGAGGCAGACTGCTGTAATTCCTCTCAGTCATGGCAATGACACTTCACATTACACACATCACTATTTTGAGTTGCAACCATTAAATTCATCACTAAACTGCGTTACAGTTACACTAAATTGAGTTCCAGCGACACTAAACATCTTTAAATTTAGTTGTGGTAACACTTTCGAACACTTTTAAACTGCCAACAACTATCATCAAGGGTGTTTAAGTGGTTCTAAGAGTATGTATCATATGACGAATAACCTTTTGTATATGTTTATTGTTTGTCAGTTTGTCTAATGATGCTGATAGACCTTAGCATTCACTTATTGTCTAACTGAAAAACGAACAGAGGCTATTCTAGCGAATGCTCTAGTGACCTAGTCGATGCTCATCAGGAATATGTCAGACTTGACGGTCGGCTCAGCAAAATGCTCAAAGCAAATTTACTTTCCATATAGGTAGTGCACGACATCTAACTTGGCTAGATTTTGAAGTAGTGTGGACTCCACTACTCCAAAACCTTGCCAAGTTAGATGCTGTACACTATACTTGTTTGTGGCAAAATGCGTCGCATAGAAACAAGTATAGTGTACAGCATCTAACTTGGCAAGGTTTTAGAGTAGTGGAGCCCACATTACTCCAAAATCTTGCCAAGTTAGATGCCCTGCACTATACACTATAATGGATGCTAGAATGCTCGCTAAAACGCTCTCGTTTATATTTCTATAATGTAACATTCCCAAGAATGCTCATTACAAGTGAATGCTTAGCTCAGCAGCACTTTAAGGCTAAACGCACATTATAGACAACACAATCAACAAACAAACATACGAAAGTGCGCACACTTAGAACAAAACAAATCTAATAAATAAATGCTGACAACACAAAAACTGGTGAAGAAAACCTCAAAACAAATGTGAACAAAACACATTCCACTTTGAAATAAAACTCTAAACTAAAACAATTCCTTATTACACCAGTCCGATAGTAAATGGAGCACTCAATGATACCTTATCTGATAACAGATAACAACTGAGCTCACTTGGAAAGTATTTGTCAAGGAATTTCTCAATTATTTTTGATTCTATCTCTATCTTATCGACATTGTTATTCCCATATAGTAATAGCTGGCCATATTTGCCGAAAGACCGATGAAGCGAAAGGGTCCTAGAGTGGAGATCGAATTGGCAAATGGAAGGTGGAACGCTCCCAGGAAGATGGCTGACCTGAAAAAGGTGGCTAGGATAGACTGGATGCGCAACACAGAGGATCGGATACTATGGCGCAAATTTGGAAAGACCTATGTACAGCAGTGAACTGTAATAGGCTAATTGATTGATAGCTACATCATGTTTCTTCAAAAATAAAGAGGCGAAAAGAAAACCTTGGCGAAGTGATCCACAATCGACCGGGCATCAGGGCGATTGGCAGAACAACCGCCAAACTATTCGGGTATTGTCAAGGAAGACCGATTTCTCCATCCTGGCCGTTACCGACTTCAATGCCGAGTCTCCCAAGATGGACTGAGAGGCTCCTGGTCAATAAACCATTGGTTGATTAAACAAACTGGAATTATTTCTATGGAATTCACCCTCCAAATGTCGATAACCAGCTCCAGATAATGGTTTGGTTTATTATTAGATGAAGGGAATATTAAAACAACTTTATATCCATGCCTTAACCTATGCTTCTCCGGTTATCCCATATGGGGATAATAATCCCGTTCCTGCGACCTGTATAAATCTATTCCCGGGATAAAAAGGAGCCTTTATTCAATGTCCGATCATACTTTACCTGTATGCAAAATTTCAACTGGTTTTGTGTACTAACAAACCTACTCAAGGAAGAGAATCGAAAAAGTAAAGGCGAAAAATCGAGTAATTTTAGAAGAGCAACATTTAAGCATTGTCAGGATCTGTAATCATGACCGTCATTCTTTAGTCACCACTTACAGCCAACCATTAAGCGAGATAAAGTCCTATTGACGTCCATTGCATAAAAAAGGCATGTTTTACACCATTCTGCGATCAGAAAAACTGGCAGCAGTTTGATACAAACAAATTAGGTACCAAAGTCAATTGCAGATCATTAACGATCTCTAATCGATAAAGGATTATTTATAACAGTGATGAAATTGGCGACCACTATTATAATCTCAAGAGGACCTACATAGGGGATCAGTTATAGCATTGATAGATATACCACGTCGACACTTAGTAACTTAACAAGCCCTACATAATTATGTGCATGTAGCATTACAGCCCCATGCAGAAACTAGGGTATTATCACTACCCTCTTACAGGGATTCAAACAGGGCCTCGATTCTGCTAAAATCAAACCACTGTAATACTAATGACACTCTAAAAAATGCTATTTAATTGTAGACTTTACAGTTATACAGTTACAGTCTAAAATCAAAATGAAAAGAATTCATTTAACTTTTTCATTCGCTCTATAAAATATCATTTGATTTTTGACTTTAACCTGATAACAATAAAGTCTACAATTAAATGGCAATCTTTAGAGGGTCAGTGGTTTGCCTTTAGCAGAATCGAGGCCCAGTTCAGCTGAGGGAGAGAAATGGATTAATGAAGCTTGATGATTTTAACTGTCTCTTATGACCACAGAACATTAAAAAACCATAGAAGTAGTAATTAAGTAAAAATACAAAGGAATAGCTGTCGCCAAAAAATACACTCACACAGACTTATAGGACGTCTTATTGGTTGCATACATTTTACCTTAAAATATAAGAAGAGCAGAACTACACACCTTATTTTACTGAAAATGAATTTAAAGTACGTTTTGACAAGGTATAAACTTCAATGATGCTTACAGAGTACCATCAAATCTGCCCCCATTTTAAAGTAATATACAACAAAATTATGTTTAAGCCACGTTGGAATAGAGTACACATTTATTTATCCCAATAATACCCCAATCTAGCGGTCAATAGCAAAATCAATGTACATTATAGTTTTGCTTTTCACCAATAGATGTCTAAAATTGTATTGTATTGCAAATCAGTCCTTAAATATAACAATGGTAAGGATGAAATTAACTTAACTCAAAATACGGACACCACATTCTGTCGTACATTTTTCACAAACTTACCTAAAATGATAATTTTGACAGCTCTAAGTAGTGTACCCCATATAGTATAATCGAAAATGAATCTAATCGATTTTCGATTATCGTTCCCGTAGAATATGGAATCGATAGTTATAAAAACACAAAAGCATTTATTTTTTTATTATTTTAGGTAACTTATTTCAGAATGATAAAAGAGAAGTTTTATGGTACCTACCGTAATTATGTCTTGCATTATACTTAGCCACTTTTATTATTTTATTTTATTTTATTTTATTTTATTTGGGAAACAAACAGTTACAATGTACGGTCTTATTATGCTTATAAATTACACTTAAACCAAAACAGTTTATATTATATTATTATATTATATTATTATTAGCTATATTACAAAAAATTGTAGTAGATAAGTACTTAAAAATTTCAATAAATTAATTTAAGTTCGATTCATTCGATTCCTGTGTGTCATAGTCAATTGTGCTGAATTCTTGCAAGACGCTTCACTATGAAAAGTGGGCGGTACTTGTCAATGTGCTACGATAATTTTAGAGGTATTATTTTGTATATAAAAATACGATACTTCATAGACGTGAACTGTCAAAATTATCATTTAGCATCCTGAATTGGACAGGTATAGAAACTTCTAGAATATTGAAGTAAATATTTCGTGAAAACTTATAGGAAAATAAACCTTAAAATCAATCGCATAAACTTGTTTTTTGATTATTTTAGCCTGCGTTGTGCACATACACAAGTGTATATGTGTGAGGTAAATGCAATTACACTTAGGTTTTTGGCGACACAAACACGCCCCCATACGATTTCTAGTCCTAAGGATTTTTCTTTGTTCTGTGCTTATGACCATACATCGAGAAATATTGATACTTAAAGACACTTTGCAACAAAATATTGATTGATAATACTTCAAGGATCCTTGTCACAGTTCGTGATTCTGTAGATTTTCTCACACACTGCAGACGACCATGGACCGCGCATCAATTGCTCTCGATGGTGCGTGTCGGTTTGTTTCGAAGCCGCGATTTCCAAATCACTACAAACTTTCGTGCACTTCTCTTCTCAATAGTGTCTCTCCGCAGAATCATGCACCATGAAAAGCCGCCCTAAAAGTTAAAAGAAGTCTAGACGATCTAAAACTTTACTGAACGACTTAGTCTGAAATAGTTCCGAACTTCGGGACCGCTGAAACCACGATCGATCGAAAAGTCCTGCGGCAATTTATAAGTCGATTAAACTTATACTTGGAATGTATGAAATGCTTTTGAATAATGGAACGTATTGCTTACCATTAAGGTAGAACTCAAACATAAAGCCTACGAGAACACAAAACTAAAAATACAGAAGATTTTCCTGACAGAGAATTCGATAGATCACTCAAGATTCAGAAGCCATAACAGCCCCAATTCCAGACAACTAACCAGGAGTCCTTAGGTCATCCAAAAATCACTGAGATCACTTCACAAAATGGATACTACAGAAAAAATCCCAGCAGTGTAGTCTGCCGTCCACGATACGTTTCACAGCAATACTAGCTAACAAGAACGTTCAAGTATGTTTACAAACAAAATCTATTGATGGATGATTCGTTACGTAACGTTTAGATGAAACGCATTATTTAGGCTTTGTGTTTTGTAAATATCTATATTTATAAGGTGTGTTTCATTATGGTATGTTTGTAGACGGACTTTCGATATATGGATTTCAATGGTGAATAAATATGAAAGATCAATGGGTTTTGTGTTAGCTATGTCCACGTCAGAAGTGTTAAGGCTAGCTTTATGGGCATTATTACTTGGAGAAATACCCCCCCAAGTTTTACCGTTAAACCTACTGACTGATGGCAACATCGACACAAGAGAAGAAGACGATGATGGATGAGGCTCTGGCGTAGACTTTCTTTCCGAAGCCGGGGGTCAGACCCCGGTGAAAGACTCAAAATAAACCAAATACCTATACTGAAGAGGAGCGGACCTAAGGTTCTCCATTACAAGCTGTGCGGGTGGATGAAGAATTTGCTACCTCACGGACTCGACGACGGAGGACATGCAGGTTATATTGGCCGTATCAGCTCGGCTTAGTGGGCCAGTCAGCCTGTGACACGGCCATTATAACCTGGTCGAAAAGTCGGACAACCTAACCTATAGGCACTCTGAAGAGTTATTTCCCATAGACAGTATAGTATATCTCAGGTTTATTTTAGTTTACGAGGAAGCCGCGGTAGCCCAGTGGTCTGGGTAATGGACTGCTGAGACGAGGTCTCGGGATCGATCCCAGGTTCACCATGGCACACACCAATGACTTTTCGATGCTTTTCGAAGTAATGTGTGTATTTATCGCAGGTTTATAAGTGCCCGGTTAATAGCAATAGGCTCGCCACCTATTAGGTACATTGGAACCTAAACATAAACTGGCGAAATGTGGGTGCTAGCACCTCTGCCTACCCCTTCGGGGATATAGGCGTGAGTTTATGTTATGTTATGTTATTTTAGTTTAAAATTTTACTATTTCCAGATTTAAGTCTGCAGGTACAGTATAAACTGCCCTTACAGACAATCGTGCGCCGACGTGCTCCACTACACAAACTGTGACGCCATCTAGTTGTCATAATAACTTCAATAGTAATAGTAAGCCAAATGGAAACTACAAACAAATTATATTCCTTGTTACTATCGTTTAGAAACAGGATGTGTGGAGCCCATGGATACCACCTTTTTTTTCCGCGGAAATCCTCATGGAACCCACCCCGCGGTCAGCGGGGCAGGTTATGTCGGACTCTTACCGACTAAAACCGCACGCCGTCTAGGGTCTTCTGACGCCAGGGTGTAAGGTGGCCCAGAGAGTAAAGGAAGCGCGTGAAGTATGCAAGGACGAAGCAGAGGCTGCTGTCTCTGCCTACCCCAGAGGTGAGTATAATGTATGTATGTGACTGACAGACCAACGTGCTGGTATTCGAAGGTTAAATAAAACCATATCTATATAAGAATGTCACATTATTGGACTGCACAAGGTCGGTCATGCGGCTCGCCCTGCTAATTAGGTAGATACCGTTAATATGAGGTTATGATTAGGAGAGTAATGTCACGGAATATACTTGTCTATTGTGGTATGGCAATGTTTCGTTTAAAATATTCTGTTGCTATTTTTGTCTTTCTATTTCTATGCTCATCATCATTCTCTGAACCATTTTCCCAACTCAGTTGGGGTCGGCTTTCCAGTCTAACTGTGATGCGGCTGAACTTCGATATTTTCCGTGGAGCGACTGCTATCTGACCTCCACAACCAATGGTCATTATGACCGATGGCGATATCGAAGTTCCAAGTTAGACTGGTTGGACTTTTGTGGGCTCCAATTACCCGTAACGACTGCCATAGATGTTTGTATGGCAACCGGGAGCCGACGGCTTAATGTGCTCTTCGAGGCACTAATAAACCTGCGATAAATACACACATAACTTCGAAAAGCATCGGAAAGTCATTAGAGATCTCGTCTCAGCAATCCATTACCCAAACCACTAGCCTACCGCGGTTTTTTTTCTATTTCTATGCTATTATATAAAATTGTTGCGATGGTAGCTGAGCGGATAAGTTCGAATCCGGAGATGGCCCGGGTCAAGCCGGGGTGCAAGGGAAATGCTCTATGGGCCACCTCACACCCTCGCGTCAGAAGACCCTAGATGGCGTGCGGTTTTAGTCGGTAAGAGTCCGACATAACCTGCCCACTGGCCGCGGGTGGGTATCCATGAGGATTCCCGCACGGAAAAAAAAAGGTCTAGACGCCTGTGGGTCGCGAACTCGCGACTGTCGCGAGAACGGAATCAATATTTCACGCGGACAGAGCCGCAAACAACAGCAAGTCTACTATAAAAATCTAGATAATCTACACACCCTAACATAATCATAAAAAAAAATGCATAAGCATAATCACTGCGCATTTTTCCACGTAGTACACTGTAATACAATTACACTGACTCGAATAAATTTGAAATTTAAATATAGAACGAGAACATTACACTTGCACAAAATTACACTATTACTTTCACATTACACTATTTCATGAAAATACATTACAATAAATGTACCGTCAACAAAATCACTTCAGTACGTAATGAACGAAGGACGCCTGAGAGCCGACTGAAAAATTATGAAATCCATGGCGTTATCTCAAGTACAGATAGCAAGCAAAGTTAATATTGACTTATCGGTATATAATAATGAGTCACTCGCGAGTTTATATAGTAAGTTAATGAGTGTAAGGACATTATTAAATATTAAATATTGTTAATAAAGTGCATCTCGCTGATTATAAAATAACTTGGAAGTGTCCTCAAGCCTAGCTATAGATTTTTTTTAATAGAACCTTACTTACCTCCTTTTATATGTCACTGCATTAACATTTGTTTTTTTTTTTCATTGCATTGAGTTAGATGCTGCACAGACATTAATAAATACGTTATCGATCTTGGCAGACAAACAACGACATGGGTGCCGATTATACGGAATCATGAAAAAATCTCAACATACCCTAAAGTATATTGCAAATACGATTATCAATTTTAAGATCTCCGCGATTATTTTATACAAATCATTAAGTAATGCAGATCCATCGACGAGAGGCAAGGCAGCCGTGATTCTCTACTGGCAATAAATAGGTAGGTATAACTCTTGACAATCGAAATCGAAACTTATTACGTAAATTATATCGCGGTTTGACTTTGTTATTAACGGTTAAACTATGTCGAAATATTTTGGCGTGAATAATTCAGATTTATTAGAGTGTAAAATATTTTGGCAAGAAATAAATAACAACAAAGTTTTATCGGCGATTGGTAGTTTTTCACCGCCTCTATCATGGCGTGTTCCTATGAGCTCACCCTCTCCTTTCCTATACAGAACTATGAGTGCAAGACTGAGGCATCACCCTCACACGGTACGAACAATTCCATCAAGAACCAAGCGGTTCGATGCCTCTTTTTTTTGCCGCACCATAAAGATTTGGAATTCTTTACCAGCGCATGTGTTTCCCTCCTCTTATAGTCCCGGGTCATATGAGGCTGTCAAGTGAGGGCCACCACAGTAGCACTATCGGTATATGTGACCCTCGGTCCTGAGACTTTGCTTACTTGCATCCAAACAGGGACTAATGCTCTGATGATAATGAAAAATAATATAGGTAGTTAAACTTTTCTTCAACTTAATAAAATACAGAAGGATCTCATAACGCAATGTCTAAGGTAATAAAAAAAATAACGGACTGTTAGGTATAAAAATCGGAAAGAAGAGAGACCGTGTAGTGTACGCGTTTTAATATTACTCTGAAAATAAAAAAAAGATAAACACATCTATGCTAATATTAATATACTCGTAAGTTTATGTTTTTTATATAACCATAACTATATTAATTATGATAATAGAAGCAAACAGATATTCACGGCCAATGTTTGTTTATTTTTCCGGCATTGCAGTCTCAAGGTCAATACGGTATTACCCAAATTAATACAATGTATAGCGGAATTTTGCGCGAATATAAATATGTAGGTGCATTTTTTAAGGCCTTCTGGGGCAAGTAAACCTTTACTTGCCCCTGAAGGCCGTAAAAATGCTCAAATTTATTTTGGATTATAGACACGTATAAACATGGCTAGCTTATAGGGGAGGTCGCCTACAATCTAGCTATCTATGTTCATACGTGTCTATAGAAAAGTAGCAAACAAATTGAGTGGTAGCTATTTTGGTGACAGGGTCGCCCGTCACCCCAGCAGAAACAGGGCGGAGTGGGGTACACCTTCTCTCTTTACGGGGCAAGATGGGGACACCGTTGTTTTCATACCCAAGGGGGCCATCTGGAAGCCGTAGATGGTCCTGAGTCAGCCGGGGTACGAGGGAAATGTCTTATTTTATAGGCCACATTACCCGGCGTATGTAGACCCAAGATTGCTTGCGATTTCAATAGGTTCGAATTCAACATAACACCCTCGCTGCAGTCGCTGCCTAGCGCGGGGGGGTTACTTGCGCTGCATAAATAATGTCTTAATCATTTATTTATGCATGTTTTGTTGTTAATAAGTAACTAACGTAATTTCCTTAAAGCTGGTACCTCTTTAAAATCGATAAAAATATTGACAAAACATATTTTTAATTGACATTCAGTATAACATGCTGACCGTACGTTTTAATAACAAAGAAAATATTTTAGCATATAATAGAAAATGTATTCTATTATTATGAAGATTGTTTTGTAGACGGTACAACGTATCCTTTATCTAGCAATTCCACGCTGGAAACGAGTAACTGACACGCGATTTTCCGACACTCCTTTACATGAATGATTAATTTTTAACCGATTTCAAAAAAGGAGGAAGTTCTCAATTCGAGTGTATTTTTTTATGGTTGGTTCCGATTGCCTTCGGTACAATCATGTACTTATGACTAGACGTTAACACGATTGTTATTAGGCCTCGGAGGGTGAAAACCTACCAAGATTGAACCCGGTCGAGCTGTTTTGGATTCCTTACTCTTCTTACCAACCAACTTAACCAACTTCTTACCAACTAAAAAAAATAAATTATAATTTACTTAATTCAAATGTAATTCAATAAGTAGGTATAATATGAAATACTCACAAAGCCACTTTTCGCTTTCTCATGGCGGGACATTTTTTTCTTTTTAACATCCAGGTGGACCATTCTGTAACAATACAAAAACATTAAGTAGGTATACAAAGTGTTTTATAAATGAATAATTCTCTGAACCTTTTCCCAACTCAGTTGGGGTCGGCTTTCCAGTCTAACTGTGATGCGGCTGAACTTCGATATTTTCCGTGAAGCGACTGCCATCTGACCTCCACAACCAATGGTCATTATGACCAATGGCAATATCGAAGTTCCAAGTTAGACTGGTTGGACTTTTCTGGGCTCCAACTACCCGTAACGACTGCCTTAGATGTTTGTATAGCAGCCGGGACCGACGGCTTAACGTGCTCTCCGAGGCACTAATAAACCTGCGATAAATACACACATAACTTCGAAAAGCATCGAAAAGTCATTGGTGTGTGCCATGGTGAACCTGGGATCGAACCCGAGACCTCGTCTCAGCAGTCCATTACCCAAACCACTAGGCTACCGTGGTTCTTTGCCATGTTGCAATAAGCTTAATGATTATTTTATAGGTCTGCCCCTTTAATTTAACCGAAATTTTATGGTCACAATTGAAACCATGCATGTCTTATGATGTAACCGAAATTTAACTAAATATATTTACAAGCACTTATCATTTAGGAAATGATTTCGGCACTTTTGAGCGGTTAAAATTGATCATCATTCATCATTAGTTTAAATTGATCTATCAATATTATGTAATAGCAATAGCAAGTACCTAATTGTTTATCAAATGCGCTCTGTAAATAGAAATGATTAGTTACTAGCTGTGTCCGACGGTTGCACCCGTCGTACTTGGCTTTGTACTATTTTTAACCGACTTCAAAAAAGAAGGAGGTTCTCTATTCGTACGCTATTTTTTTTGTATGTATGTTACGCGACAGCGGCGTCAATTATGGATGGATTTTTAAAAAATTTTTTGTTCAAAAGAGGCTACTTTTGAGGTGGTCCCATATCCAGGGTATCAGGATCTGATGCTGGGATCTTGGGAAATTCGAGGGGAATTTATCAAATTTACGGCAAAAATTCTGTTTTTATACAAGTTTAATACCTATTAGGATATTATGCTTAGTACATAGATGATATTTTTTCGTCCCTGATACAGTAAAAGTACCTAGTTTTGCATGTAAACTTAAAAAATAATGTATCAGAGTTCAAATAGTTATATTTTGGGCATGTCAATATGACTTCACCACACCTAATGGTAAGCTATTGTAAATTGTCAGGACTGGGGTTCACCACAACATACACTGATAGTGCTACAGTGGTGGCCCTCATGCCCCGCTTAAAAGAGGAAGAGTCGCAAAATCATACTTCAAGGCTTTTTTTTGTAAGTAAGGCCCGTAAGGAACTGTCATACGGTTTTTTTATTTGATAGGTCTGGGTCAGACTTTGAATCTTATGTATGTTTCCACACAATCGGTTGAGTAGAACCAGAGAAAAACTCGAAAACCAACATTCACGCAGGTGAAGCTGCAGGTATAGGATAATCAAAAATAATATTAGAAGGATTTCTTCAAATAATCTTATCAATAAACATCCTAACAAGCCCTAATTGTGTATGGTATGGTATGGTTTCACGGGCTGTTATCCGCAACTCCACGGCCTGGCGCGGTTTTTGCGTGTGGGTGGGCACGTTATTCGATCCACCTGACCTCTCGGAAGAACGCCAGCAGCTTTTTTATACTGCTGGTGATCTCCCGGAGTGTACCTGTATTGTTGAAGTACTAATGTGTATGAATAAAATTTAAATAATACGAATAAAAATATAACAAAGATAGTGTAAAAAGTTGAGCAATTAATACCATCAATCTCTGACCTATATTTTATAATTACACAACTGTAATATACAATAAAACTATTTAAGTTTTATTTCAAGGCGTTATTAATATTCAAGTAAACGTCTGACAATATAAACTGTATAGTATATTATTTTTAACACACCGTCCACCTGATGGGAAGCAGTCACCGTGGCCTATGGACGTGTGCTACACATGTGTCACACTCGCACTGCCGACCTTGTAAAAATCTCCAATGCCCTTCTTGAAGAAACCCAAATTTGTTTAAATTTTTAACAAACGTAAGATTTTAAGTCTGACCAAGAACTTTTAAACTAATAAAACTGCATCGAAATTCGTTCAGCAGTTTTTACGTCCATCGCGGTCAAATATTTCTGGGGCCAAAAACCGCCCTTTTGATTTTCTAGAAATTTTAATACTTTAATAATCATTATTATTATTGATTAATGGACGAGCAACGCTTGTTGATATGTCCATATCACTCAGTGCTTTGTGTTTTTAAATTTTTCAAATATCTATAATTAAGTAAATGTTTCATTTACTTACTTATAATTTATTCATGTACATAAACAATACAACCAATAGATAGGTCAGTACCACCATGCCTCGGACACCATGTTAAGCTGGTCTCCCCCATAGCGACTATCAAAAGTTGAAGTTGACCTGTTAAGCAATCCCTTCTAGTTACCATAATGATCATCTATGGCAGGTTTAAGGGTACCTAAGAGCCCTAAAAAGTTTGATAACTTGTCTAGATATAGAACTTCGATATCGCTAGTGGGTTGTGGAGGTCAGATGGCAGTTGCTTCACGAAAAATATTGAAGTTCAGCCTCTTCGTAAAGTTACATTTTTAAGCAGACCTAAATCGAGTTGGGTATTGGGAAAAGGCTCTGATGGATAGTTACTTACTTATATTGACAAGAAATTTCTTAGTATCTGAGCTGCCCTCTATAGGGTCTCTCCAACCTCAGCCAGAATTGGTTTGGACAACCTAATAATACTATATGCTAGGATTCATTATATTTCTATCTCCTACAATTTAACTACTTCTCATTAATGTTACATGTTCCAAGACAGTTTAACTTTCCCTGAGACTGTCCGAGTGCCATACTCAATTTTCTGTCAGTTATTGCTATTTATTCTGATGTACAAGAATTACACAAGTCTGGATGCGGGTGAGATAAGTCAAATGAAGTGTAGCAACCCTAGTTAGGATTGGTAAAAATTCTCATGATGGAGTGGCCCTCGCAATAAAACGATAATTTCACAATATTACGTTATTACAACGGTAATATTGTATGTAAGATGTCTTTTGTTATTATTTACTTTTCTTATTAGTAGTTATTTGAAATTAACATACTACAAAGCGTAAAAAGTTGATAAAATACTCGAATCTCTGAATTATTATACGCTTATTGGGTTTACAGTTAGCAATGCTAAAGGCTAAGGCCCCCAAGAGTAAACAACGGGGTCATTCCAACAGAAAAAAAGTTTTGCCAAATGATTGACAACCCAGTAGCACTGTTCAAATCGTTATATCTACAAAAATATTACGCGAAAGTATTGTTTATGTTGCCCAAACGATAACTGTATGAGTTATTTATCGTATAACTACTTCATCCGCTCATAAACTTAAGGTTTTCAATCATAAAAATGTAAAAACATGAGCAGACAACTCACAACGGTCATCGTTTATTATAACCTAAGATAACTATCGCATAATTACTTTTGGCCAAATAAACTGATATAGATAAGATAATAGATCCACTTTACCACTAAATAAACGTAGATTTAATCCCATACAAGTTCACAAACATCACTTTTATGATAAAAACATGATAGATAACACAAACAACTGTACACAACACACATATGCAACACAATAGTGACGCGCCAACGTTATTTTATTTTAAACATCATCATTTCAATAGTGATGAGCTTTTTGCTATATTAAAACTGTTAATAGCGACATCTATACTAACTTCAGGATACTAATAACAAACTGCATGGCTAACGTTTTTAGAAAACATAATACCTTTTGCATGATAATTATTATTTTCTGCAAATCTCGGCAATGCCGTAACATTAGGAGTTACAAAAGTATTGAATCACTCTTTTCAAACGGGTTTTATAAGGTTAAACTCGCACTATAGAATTCATACATTGGAGGACGAAAACATTTATGCCAACCAAGCCCACAAGCCCAAGACCAATCTTACCTGCACAGACTTTCCACTTGGGGTTGATGGGGCCCGACATCAGACGAAATAAACTAAATTGTAGTAGAGAAAGTTGGAGAGCCCCAGGGCTCCAAAATGTTAAACTTGGATACAACTGGGGTCTGCCACCTAAGTTTCGATCATCAAAATAAGTTTAGAAAAATATGATAAACTTCTTAGTCAGCAAAGAGAATAAAACTCTGCCAGTATTATAAGTTTCCAATAAAAAAAATATTCAAATTGATTCTTCTCTTTTTCTCGAATTCGAAATTCTTTTCGAATATCCCATTTATTCATTTTCCATCATCCCTCTCACTGCCATGGAATAAAATTGCTGATTCCAATAGTATTTAAGTTTAAATTAGATTTAATTTTTTTTTATTTCACTAAATTTCAACGTAACCTCCTATATTTAGACATGGACAAGGCTCAGGAACCACCGAAGAAATGTTTCTGTGCGAGATGTTTCCTTCCCATCGATCCTGAAGATAAAGTGGATATCGAAGGGCAAAGCTTCCACAAGATCTGCAGCATGTGTTGTAAGTTGGATATCATGTTTCTTTGCCAAGACCGGTATAGTTGTACCTACTTATCCTGTTTTTACAAACATATTTTAGAATTTCGTACCAACTGCAGTAGGTACTTATTCTTATTTAGGTCACCTAACTTTTAAAAGATTGTGTTCGGTGTTCCTTTCCTACTGTGTGTGGTACGTATATAAGTACGTAAGTAACTTCGCTTTCGCGATTCAGGATTGTAGTGACGTAGCTTTGTAGTATCGAAGTAGTTCGTCGTGCTGTTACTAGATGGCGCTAGGTATAGGTGGTATCGCCACAATCTTATTGTTATTTGCTTTGCCGAGTCTGGTTCGATTGAGCATCAAACAAAAGTATCCTGGAATGGCAATTTCTTGATCACCTTGCAATAATTGTCACATTTACAGGTGTATGCCGAACAATTCCTCCTTCCCTGAAGATGTTCTACGGCCACGTTTTCTGCAACGATTGCTTCAAAGCTCACGTGCTGTCCAGGTTTAGAGGGGAGAACCCACGTATCCATTCCAACAGCTGGTGGATGCAGTGGGCACCTGGAGCTAAACCTCGAGAAGCGACCTGTGAAAAGGATAAAACCGATAGCAGTAAAGAGAAAGGTAGTTAAACCAGCCGTCTTTCATGGGCTCTCCATAATACGGTAGTTACGAATCGTGTAGTAAAGTGCTTATTAGAACGCCATCTGATCCTTCAACCCTGAGAGGAAAGTCTGTTTCAAAGCCTCACCCGGTACACCCGAGTAGCAGTTAAGGTTAACTTAGGTCCCTAAAGATATAGTGGGGTCCCATAGAACCAAGTAGCTATCAATATTTTTACTATCAACAACGAAACAACTGCTGAAATTGATTCATAATCTCTTGTAGATACGGATGAGGCGAAGAAAGGAAATACGAATACAAGCCCCAAGGATAAGGAGGAACCTACGAAGCGATGTATCTGCGCGCGGTGTTTACAAGCAGTGGACGAGAACAATAAGGTGGATGTCGGTGGTCAGCACTTCCATCCACAGTGTGCAAAGTGCTGTAAGTATATTCACCATTTTAGCTAAAACTTGGAGGAATTACTCAGTTGACCCAACAGCTAACTTCGGCTAACCATGATGCGCTTAAAACTACAGTTTGGCAGCAAAACTACTGGTAGATGGCTACACACCGCGTATAGCTCATCTCTCTTAGCTGTACTACCTCAAACTGAATTATTTTAAGCGCGTCGTGGTTTGGCTTCTTCCCTTCACAATAATTTGTTTTCTGCATAAAACATCATCCCACTCCAAGGTACCTATCTTATTGCTGTTCGTTATTTTAGTCAGATAGGTATATTCACGTTGCAATTTTATTCTTCAGATTTTTGCCACGCGATTCCTAAGGACAATCTGAAGATCTACTACGGTCAAGTGTTCTGTGAAGAGTGCTTCAATAAGCACGTCTTGAACAGGAGTAAGGATAACCCATCGGAATTCTTCAAGAACTGCTTCGAACAATGGCAGAACAATGCCCAGTTTGCTGAGAATATGCGCGAGTTCCTGGCGGGGAATAGGGAGAATGCGCCCTTCATATTCATGATGCAAGGGCAGCAGCCTCCTTTCTGCAGGTGTGGGACTGGACCCCAGGAATGGTTCCAGAGTAATGAGCCTAAGAAATGTGAGTAGGTAATTGTAATTTTGTTTTATCAAGTTTCATCCAAAAACAATTTCACCTCTAGGGGATAGGTATCATGCCACTTGATACCCTAGCAGCAGGATGAGGTGGTGACGCACGAAGGCGTGCCTCGCCCTTTTGGGGCAAGGTTCCCGCAAGATCTTGAAGCTGGAGAGGCCCTGGGTCAGACGAACCCGTGGGAATTTCCGCATGAGAAAAAGGGGATAGTTACAATTACAGCTAAGGGTCCACGGATTTTCGTTATGGATTCTATAGCTTTTATTTGCGTTATTCTGAATTAGGCTCCGTGGCACTATGTATTATGCTTACCGCTCAGTGTTTGAACTCAGCTCTATTGGTAAAAGCTGGTTAGCAAAATGTAATGTATCCCTTTATTGTTGTAGGTGCGTAAGAGTTGAATATGAAAAATTTTCACAGCTGCGACACCGGCAGTGTCTGTCGCGGATGAATCCGTCGGCACCTGGGACCTTTCATTTGAGAACCGGACAGAGGTGTCTGAAAATCCGGAGTCGAGCAATGCCAACGAAGAATCAGCAAATCTGGAAAATACCAACGTGTCTGCAGTGGAAAAAATTGAAAAGCTGACAAAATACCTACATGAGAGAGATCTAAACGAAAAAGTCCTGAAAAAATGGAAAAACCTCAATGAGTTAGATAAATTATCGATGGCCTCGGGTCGGTGTTTTGAAGCGTATTGCGGCTGGGTCGATATGCAGGACCCGAAGGTCTGTACAGCCCAGCTGGATTGTCCTAAGTGTTTGTGGCAGTGCGGTCATATTTATGTCAACAGTGATTATTTGAAAAAAGTTCCTTGCGGAGATGTTTGAATAAAATGTGGTGTCTATCTCTTAACACTTGTTTCAATTGCCATTTAGGATATCTTATGACGTGTCTACACCTAGCGGGATCCCCTGTCTGGGAGACTTATGAATGATGCAGAGAATTAGTTCTGGATTTGTTCTACTGAATTATGCTGGAATCAGAATTTGTTCCGTATAATAAACGGAAATATAAACTTTTCTAACCGACCTCCAGCCAGCGGGATATTTACCTAAATTAAGTCTGGGGAACTATAAATTGGTATTACCTTTTAGTTCTGTCTTTGTTCTGTTTAACAAAACAGAAACATACTTCTAGCATCCTTACTTCAGCCACAATCAAGCTGAAATGAAACCTCCAGTCAGCGGACTTTTTCTCTCAGGGACATTTTTTTGTAACTTTTACACTAAATTGATAACATTTAAACTATTTACGACTATAATTTTACTTAAATTACCTATTCGTACATCTAGTATGAAAATTAAAAGTATAGAATTTGAAAGCTAGTAAGTGGGTAGAATACAAAATAATCTCACCGGTCTGCATTATCTTTCATAAATTAATATTATAAATGCGAATATTTGTAAGGATGGATATTGGTATAATTTTCATACTATACCTACGGCACGATATAATGGCCGGTTTGACGTTTGTCCGCTCATGAAGTTTCGTATTAATTATTGTGACATTTTGAAAGAGCGAATTGCTGTTCTTTATTGTCAATAGTGACGTACAGTAAGTCATAAAATTTGATCGAATGTAGGTATAATTTTAGGACACAATATTTATTTATTACATTGATTTCTGAATTATATACCTAATGTATATTAGTGTCCCACGATCATTTTTTTTTATAAAATTATAATTAGGTACCTATTGGTGTACTTATTTCACACAACTCGGTATTTGTTTTTCGAAATTCAATTTTTTTAAATCTTAATATATATAAATCTCGTGTCACAATGTTTGTCCTCAATGGACTCCTAAACCACTTAACCGATTATAATAAAATTCGCACACCATGTGCAGTTCGATCCAACTTGAGAGATAGGATAGTTTTTGAAACGGATTTCGACATCCACGCGGGCGGAGCCGCGGGCAACAGCTAGTAAAATCTATATAATCGACACTAGGACCACTGGCAAGCCCAATAATACCTCCGGCAAACTTACGTCAAAACAAAGCATTTTCGACTTGAAGTTGCTTCGAAAAGTACAAACTAGGAGTGCAGTACGATTTCGATATAGTTTAGACCTCCTCGCCTGATGGTAAGCTAAATGGTAAATCTCGCCTGATGGTAAAGTCTCAGGAAGGGGTCCCCATTACATACACTAACAGTGATAATTATAATGGTAGCCCTCAACTTACTCTGTTTACGCCTTTTGTTGTGGATTTCGTCGATATGGCCGAACATACGCAGAGCTGAGTTCTAAACAGTCAGGCACGTGTGTTCGTTATAGGTACGCCTTCGTAACATTTCGATCGTGAATCTCAAAATGGAAGGTCAATTTTACCTATAACTGTTAGACGAATAGATAACTAAAGAAAAATCTGGCAAGACTGGCACAGAAGAAAATAAACTTCACACACACAGAAAAAAACGAGCAAAACCAGTCGAAGACATGTGTGTAGCTACTATTTACGGAAGGAGTATCCAACAAGAAAAAAGCTAGTGCAATCACTGAAGGAAGCTGGATTAATATATACTCATTTTCATTCCTAATTCCAATATTCAGTTCGTTCAAATGTATTAAGTAGGTAAAAATTTATATTTTTTTAGTAAAGTTTTTGAATCAGGTATATGTAAGTACTGCTTGCAATAAAACCTTATTAGATTTGATTATATTTTTATCGAGAGTAAATTGACATTTCCATCACTATTGTAATATGTCAAACCGGCCGTTATATCGTGCTGCTACTATAGATGTACGAATAGGTAATTTAAGTAAAATTATAGTCGTAAATAGTTTAAATGTTATCAATTTAGTGTAAAAGTTACAAAAAAATGTCCCTGAGAGAAAAAGTCCGCTGACTGGAGGTTTCATTTCAGCTTGATTGTGGCTGAAGTAAGGACGCTAGAAGTATGTTTTTTGTTTTGTTAAACAGAACAAAGACAGAACTAAAAGGTAATACCAATTTATAGTTCACCAGACTTAATTTTGGTAAATATCCCGCTGGCTGGAGGTCGGTTAGAAAAGTTTATATTTCCGTTTATTATACGGAACAAATTCTGTTTCCAGCATAATTCAGTAGAACAAATCCAGAACTAATTCTCTGCATCATTCATAAGTCTCCCAGACAGGGGATCCCGCTAGGTGTAGACACGTTATCTTATGCACTAGTAGCAAACGCCTCTCGTTAGCCACCTAAATATAGAGGTGCTAAATAGGTACCTACTTTAGATTAACGCAGAATTCCAAATTCACACGAATAGCAGCCAGCCCATGTCGCATAACCTTTTTGTATCATATTTTCTGTACCGGTACACGCAAATTTCGTGTGAAATTAGGGTGACAGGCTGCCGTTCTCACCCTCTGTCAGCGCGTGGAGAACTCTTCCGAACTCCTCACTGCCCTCTGCTAGTCAGAGGGACACGTGGAGAGCCTAGTAGCGGCCCTCTAGTGGACCACTCCCACCTCCCACCTCGGCCGGCATTCTCGCCACAGGCAGGCTGAGGCAGCAGCGTTTCTCGTGGGAGGGGGGAGGCGCTTTTCGGTCCGTTGCCCGGGTGCACCGCGTGGAGGTTCCGGCCCGCACCCTATAATTTCCTAAGGGCCAGGCCGAAGTGCATCGATTGAGAAGTGCACCAGTTCGTTTCGTCGCATTTGATCCACTGTTGCGAAGTAGTTATATGCCATATGAGAAGTGCACCAGTTGCGAAGTATGCCATATTATGAGAAGTACACCAGTTGAATCAATTACACTGGTAGTACCTTTACTCACTTTGTGCACCCAGTACGTGCATCAAGATTAAGTCGACTTGATGCACTCGGGAGCGGGCATTATACATTTCACAAATTTTTGAACATTACCTAGAGTTTGACTAATGAAAGCTGGACCAACAAAACCGCGGCAAATTTAAAAAATTTAGGGCAGGTATCACCAGTTATAGTTGGATTTAAACATTTTGATCGTGAAATAAAAGTATGTACCTATTATAGTTTAACTGATATTTTTAAAGAATTTTATTGCGCTTTATTTGGTGTTATTCTTATTTATATTTTGATTTCTTTATTAAATACTATCCTTTGCCGATGACTTCACCTGCGTGGGAGTTTGGTACTGTGGGAATATCGGGGGAAAGGGTAGCAGGTTTATTCATGTTGAAATCCCCACGAATACCACCCCCGTTGGCCATTGGAGATAGTTATGTCGGAATCGAACCGACTAAAACCGCAGATGTAGTGAAGATATAGACTAAGACTAGCTGTTGCCTGCGTGAAATTATGATCCCGTTCCCGCTACCCTTGGGAATATATTTCACGGACAAAATGTGGCCTATGAGCGTGTGCAAGACATATTGCCTGAGTTATTCCAGACTAAAAACTATCTTCAAGCGGGCTTTAGGAATCAGACGAAATTTATTTATTATAAAAAAATATTATTAATTATAATCAAAATTAGATTCCAAATATTCTTCACCATCATCCGAGCTGTTTGATCCATCACCAGTCACACTTATAATTAATTATATTAATCAAATAAATATCTAATACAAAAGCGAATATTTCTGGATATCGCATCTGATCTGAATCTCGTTAATATTTGATGTGAATACATTCAAAGCACTGATCTGTATTATCTATAGATACAAAGTATCAAAATCATAATGTAAACGCGCAATAACAGAGAAATGACAGGAGGTGACATTTATTGTCTACTGGTGTTGCAAATCAATAAATGTCGTGGTTCAGCTTTCATTAGACAAACTCTACCTACCCAAGTCTACCTAGCCAAGGGTTTGACGCAATTTGGTGCATATTTCAACTTGGTGTGCGTGTGGACGGAGGGCTCATTTTTTTAGAGTGGTTGTATTATATTATTAGGCACAACCACTTTAAAAAAATGAGCCCTCCGTCCACACGCACGACACGCACCGGACAACGGCACCGCTGGTCTGCGTGGAACAAAACAAACTCTTGTTGTAATGTCGTTCCATTCCACGCAGTGTGAAAATATGTTTAACCCCATTTTTTAGTGGCAACCCTGATCCCTGAATTGACAACAAGTCCGCTGTCCGAGTCGGAGTTGAAAAGTACAACAAACTCTGTTTACAGGCGTGGCTTTTCAAAAGAAAACAGCTTTTTATGAATTAAATAACTGCCCACGCCGGTTTAATTTAATAACAAACGTCTACTTTTAAGTTTGAAATGTGTTCTACTGTATTATTGTCGTGAAATAGGTGCCTGGATACAAAATAGATTTGGGCGTCGACTCTGACAGATTTGTTACAAAAACCAAAATGTACGGTCGAAAAACTCCTTCCACATATCGGTCAACACCCTCCGTGTATTCGCATTACACTGGGAAGTAAGTATCTGAATGTTTGTGAGAGATTCTTATTGGAAAATTACTCCAGGCCCGTACTCACATTGTTTGGTCATATAATCAGTGCATGTATGTGATTTCTACACAACAGAAACCGATAGGTAGTCATTATTCTGAAATTTTCTTAATGTTAATGTCTGTTTTATAGCCCATTCTGTTGCTCGTCTACTTATTCTCTTGGTTATAAGTGCGCGGCATCTAACGTGGCCAGATTTTGGAGTAGTATGGGCCCCACTACTCCAAAACCTTGCCAAGTTAGATGCTGTACACTATACTTGTTTGTGGCAAAATGCCTCGCCTAGAAACAAGTACAGTGTACAACATCTAATTTGGCAAGGTTTTGGAGTAGCGGGGCCCACACTACGCCAAAAGCTGGCCACGTTAGATGCCGCGCACTATACCAATTTTACCACCAAATTATTACCACGCAGTGCTGCAACGAAAGTGACCTCTTCTTTCATGAGGCCGTCAAGTTGAGGGCCACCAT
The DNA here is from genome assembly GCA_963576445.1 of Lithosia quadra. Classification (NCBI taxonomy): domain Eukaryota; kingdom Metazoa; phylum Arthropoda; class Insecta; order Lepidoptera; family Erebidae; genus Lithosia; species Lithosia quadra. The sequence continues at coordinate 4,106,133 of OY754903.1, forward strand.
TATGTCACTGGCAGTGTATGTCATGGGGACCCCCTTCCTGAGACTTCACCTTAATGTGACCGATTTATAAAAAAAAATACTATGCCAATATTATAAAGCTAAAGAGTTTGTTTGTTTGAAGGAATCTGCAAGAACTACTAACGAACTGAAAAATTTAACGAATTTTATAAACTAACTTTTTTCAATTATTTCAGATCATCCACAAACCTCCGCTCGTCAAAATCGTTGCGTTCGCTGAGAGTGCCATGGTACCAGAAGCCGATTCTTCATGATGCTTACTTCCTAGACCTTCAGAGGGGCTCTCTGCTCACTGGATTCTTTTCACTAGTATGTCACTCTTAAAGTACTAAAGACAGATTCTACCAATCAAAACTTGCACTTCGGAGCCTTTCCTGCTCGCCACTGTGCCCTCAGCTGGTCAGAAGGACACTTGATGAGCCTCCAAGCATACAACAGTACAACTCTTGCCTTGGCCGGAATTGGTCACACGCTTAAACGGTAGATGACCTAGGGTTAGCTGGTGCGAAGGTTATACCCACTGGGTAATTAAGGCACCCTGGTAATTAAGACCCGAGTCGGCGTGCTGTTTTAGTTGGTTTGATTTCGACTTAACCAACCCCGGCGGCGGAGGGGATTCCATCCGATAAAAAATAAGGCAGTGTGTGGAGGCCCATAATACACTTTCTACTGTAAATTTCAGGTGTTTAGCTACTTTTTTGTTGACTGTACTGTATAATAACAAGCCTCATTACTGTTTACAGTTCATCGCTCTCTTCACTTTCGCACAAAGTATCTTCGACCTGTACTGCTTGTATATGGCAACTCCAGGCTTCACACACACCGGATATTACGTTATAAGCTATCAGTTTGTCTATGTTGGCAGTCCCCCAGGTAAGTCACTAATTACATACTATCTCTACATCATATTATTAAAGAAAGCCCGCTGCTGCGTCTGTCTGTTCGTTATAAACTCAAAAACTACTGTACTGATTATCATGCTGACAGTGGATATTCCACTCTTACTTACAAAACGTTTCAACAGTACATTGATTATGCGTACTGCTAAAGACTGGCATGTCCTGCCTGAGTCTGTGTTTCCGGAGAGCTATAAGCTAGTCTTACTTAACACAGATATACAGTAAAAATTCGATTAACCGGACTAATTGTTGGCGTTAGGCATCCGGATAATTGAAAATCCGGATGTTCGAATGTATGAAGAAAAGTAGGTCTGGCCGAGTGCCCGGCGTGGGCTCCTGGCAGCCCTCGGGGTGGGAGTCCTCACACTGCTGGTGTTAGTCGCAGCGATGGTGCAGAGTGCGGACGCGTGGTCGGCCGCCGCCTCCTTCTGCGAGCAAGTGATGCTCGAGAAGGAGGCGGCGGAAAGGGTCCGAGAGAGACTGCACAGGGCTCTTCCGGACGGCGACGGGCTACTTTTATCCCGGGAACAGGTTCCCGTTAGTCGCGGGTAGCGGGAAAAAAAAATTGCAGGCAACAGATAGTTGTTCATAACATAACCTGAGTTTTTTTTAACATTTCCAAGGTCCAGACATAGTAGTACAGATGTTTCTGTTAGATGCTGTACTCACTTTACACTAACATCTACGAATGTGTTTCCCAGTTCGCAATGTGCTGATAATATTCTCGCTGTTCTCCTGGGTGGGGTCCATGGTTGTTCTGGTCACCAGCATCCTCTTAATCAACGCTCTCCGGAAGGTAATTCCTCATTTTTTTTTCATGTAATGCTAATTTTGGTACGACTGTATTAACATACAATACATGTACATCACTTCAAAAGACGCTTTTTTCCGCACAGGAGAAAAGGTATAGTTGTTCTATCTCAGGAAGGCGGGTGAGCAATAGTAGTATGAGTGTCTTGTAAATACGCGTGCATTTGTGTGCGAAAAGTTCATGTCACGAAATGTCACGTCAAAAGAAGTTCATGTAGCGGTAGTGGTAGTAGAACAATAATTGCAAGTAATTAATTTTTGATAAGTATACTGATCGTAGATATTTTTGTAGATTTTGTTACCCAACAATTAATAAACTAATAATATATTAGTCCAATGCGATTTATTTTTCGGAATAACATGTTATAGGATTAGGTAGGTAGTGAGAAAGGTAAAGGCAAATTTTAATAATTCTTACAAAAAAAACGACTTCAACTCCATCAAATTGAAATGGAACCACACGGGAAGCGCCAGCTATCAAAATTAAAAAAGAATCATCAAAATCGGTTCACCGAGTCGAAAGTTTTGAGGTAACAAACATAAAAAAAATACAGTTGAATGGAGAACCTTCTCCTTTTTTGAAGCCGGGTAAAAATCTGTAAATTAATTATATGAATATATTTTTATGTTTATGCAATTATTTGGAATCTGACGAATCTGTGTCGCTATCGCCATCACTATCATCTTATAAATTTATGATCAAACCGCACCAAAATCCGTTGTGTAGTTTTTACGTCCGTCGCTAGAGCGATAGACGTAAAATCGACCTTCATGCTGACGGTAGTTCTTTTTAGATTTTGGCGCGAACGCATTATACACTAGTGATCCGGACCGCGGCACGGGCCCGACTGACTGCTCCGGCCTTTACGCACACGAAAGCAGTGTGTAAATATACGTTTAACTACAACCAAAGCAAAACCGCCTTCCTAAAATAGAACATCTATAACTCAGTTGGATCAGAGTATTGACTCTAGAAATTTCATTTCATTTCATTTCATTAGAGGTACTGGTTGTGGGTTGAACTCCCGTCCTATATGTTGACTTTTTCCAGTTTACATTACTTTATAATCACTTTATTCACACAATAATTCACTTGTATGTTCACCATTCATGCTAACCTCATCTTAGTTAGTGCTGCAGTCTAAAAACAAGGTAATTTTATCTTTTTTGCTTTTTTAAACACGCTACAATCATATTGCTTACACAAAGGGTTGCTTTTTTTAATACAACTTTGGCAGACAAATACACGGCCTACTTGATGGGAAGCGGTCACCGTGGCCTATGGACGTGTACAACACTAAGGGTGTCACACACGCGCTGCCTACCCTGAAGGGAAGGGGGGAGAGCTAGGAAGGGGAGGGAGGAGGAGGGGTACAGTGATCTCTGGCTGCCCTACTTACCAGCGGGAACACAACACGATGGTTATTATGGCGCGGTGTTCTGTAGGGCGAAGGTACTACCCCAGTCGGACGGGAGATTTTTTTTATACCGAATAATAATAATATTTTCTTTCGAATCGAGCTCGCAACGTGTGCGATAGAAATTATATGAGATTTGTACAGTTCCTTTTACGCACTGTTATACGGGGTTTCGAGATTCGCTTTTTAAAAAAAAGACGAAACACTTAGCTGAAAACTTTTACTTTTAAAAGAAAAGATATGGGACCGATCTTTAGGCAACCGCGCGGAAAGAAGGCTAGAAACAGACTGAGGAGTCTCTACGTCGCTGGAGGGAGCCAGCGACTCATAAATGCAAGTCAGCAAGAAGTACTGCAGGACAGCACTATCACTGTCATAGTATGGATATAACACCTCCCCCTTTAAGAAGAGACTTTGGGGTTGAATTTGGGCAAAGTCTCTGTTAGATTCTGATCCTGAGTGGAGCAACGGGTGTAACTGTAGTTTCATCAGGGTCTTGTCTGTCAGTCATGGTTATTATTTCTGGAGTAGGTTGGGTTGGTGACTTATTAAGGTTAAGCTTAAATTGGAAAGGTCGGTTGCCGCCGGATTTACAAAACTTCTTAAAAATTAATAAACTTACAAATACAAACATAAGAATTACAATAATCATTATTGTTATTGAGTAATGTGTCCCGTATTCTACAATATGTGGGATTTGTGTATTTTTTAAATCCTTAAAAAGAGATTGTAATTTAATTTTATTTACTTCATTAAGATCATCTAAGTCTATCCCGGTTAAGTGTATAAGGGGCACATCATTCACTACTCGTATATTATTAAGTTCTACGGTGTTACAACAAGAGTCATTAATTAAGTTGAAGTCTGGCATGTGATTAATAGGTGAGGTTACATTTAAAACATTATATTTTGGTATTAATGTAGTGCTTTTACAATAGGCAATACAACCGTTCGGGATGTGCAATATGCCAGTACCACGTATGGTGGTCTCGTACAGATTAGAGTTTAAACAATCAATAGAAATTTTGATAGTGTCTGATTGTATATAAATCCACTGGTTATTCATTAATGGTTTCCAAATGTCCAGTTTCCCAAAAAGGGTTTTTGTTTCGCATTGTGGTGGTTTTTGACTGATCACTTTTGCCAGTAATTCACTTTCACAGGTAAGTTTTGCGTCGGTAGAGTACACATTCTCTATATCACAAATATAATTTCCGATTCCTATAATTTTGCACTGTTCTAAATCGTTTAAGGCACAATACTGAGATTTGTCTTTGGTCATTGCTATATATTTGGAATTTGGAATAATTAAGCTGAAGGTGTCTGACTTCTTGACATTATGTGGAGTCGGGAGAGCAATACTGTGGAACAATACATATTCTTTGGTATTAACCAGTGGTACTTGAAGAACAAACATTAATTTATGACTTATGTAATAACATGCTAACTTAGAAATACTTAAAATAAAGTGCACAGAATTAATATCTAGTGCTACAGGAAGCTCGAGGTCACTCGATAGGTGTCTGTAGTTATTGACAAGCTCTCTGTGAAGTTGAACTGGTGTTATGATTGAGGGGTGCAGTAAATTTTGGCCGCTAAATAGGATAGCATTAACAATATCCTCTAATTGAAAAGATAAAGTAAGTATAGAGGTCTCTAGAGCATTCAGGATTTCGTTGACATTAGCTCGTACTTGAAGTCCATTCGTAATTTCAGAGATATTCCTAATAGTAAGAGAGAGGTTGTCAATAGCTTCGTTTAATTTAGCTTCGTTGTTCACAATTTTAGACAATGTGTTGTTAAAACACGTTATCACCGAGCTTGTGATCAGAATATTTTCTTTCATCAGTGAAGTCAACCGTTCTTCGTTATGTTGTATCGAATTGAGAGCTTCATCATATCTAATCGCGTCATTCTCATCTAAGGTTCCAAATATTTGTTTTAAAACCGTTCCTATACCTCCAATCCAAGCGCCTCGTTTGGCTCGATTATCTACCAGGTGTGAAATGGATTTGAATTCTTTATTCATATCCTCGAAGCGAGCTGTTAATGGTTGTAGTACATTGTAACATTCTGCATTAATTTGTATAATACGCGTTTGTTCACATAAGTATTTTGTGGTGTTTATAGCAACCTCAATGTTCTGTATGTGTGGTCCGAAGTGTGAAATATCGACCGGTATCAATATGTTCAATTGTACGTTGTTAATTTTAAGTTTACCTAGGTAGTCAAAATAGAGCCCAGGACTGGTGGTGATCGGCTGGACGAAACCTTGCGGGAATTGACCTCGAACTAGACTGTAATATAATAACTAGTGTTAACGTTAAGGTAAGTAAAATTTTATATTAACCTAAATAACTTTCTACCCTAAATCTAGCAATTAGATATATTATTTGCATTTCATTCTTTTACAGTCCTGCACCGACGTCAGCGGGTTTCACTTGATCGAAGTGGTGTGTGACGTGACGCCGGTTGATGAGCAAGGTAAGTGTGTTATTTCCGTTTATTTTCAGTATCTTGTAAGGCCCTTTCCAGACAGGGGAGAGTGCCTTACGTAGTCTCAAGTGGTTTTTAATGTAGACATAATCACCCACTTTGTAGCTGGTAGGACGGGTGCGAGCGTCGTAGTATCTTTTGGAGGATTCTTTAGAGTTTCTTATAAACTCGAGAGCTTTCTCTTTCGAGTGTCTTAGCCTATTTTGCAACATTCGGACATAATCAGGATATGTTACGCCGGGGGCTTCATCATACACGGAGTTTGGGATAAATGGTTTGGTTCCAAACGTTAGTTCATATGGTGTATAATGAGTAGTGGAATGCGTGGTTGTATTGTAGACGAGCATGGCCGTATAAACGTATCGAGGCCAGTTCGTCTGCTCTTCGTTAATATAGGATTTAAGGTATTCTTTGAGAGTCGAATGACTCCTCTCCAGAGCTCCTTGCGTTTGCGGGTGGTATGGAGAAGACCAGAGGTTTTTTATTTTCAGGAAATCGCAAGTCTTTTTAAAGAGGTCTGCTGTGAAATTGGTGCCTTGGTCTGTGAGAATCGTTTTAGGGATTCCGAAGATGGATATGTAATGGAGTAGGCACTCGCATGTTTCTTCCGCCGTTGTACTGCGGATGGGATATGCAGAAGAGAATTTAGTGAGGTCGTCCTGTATAGTCAGGATGTATTTAAGTTTCGCAGGCCCTGCTTCTGGGAGAGGACCTACGATATCGATAGATATCCTTTGGAATGGTTCTGTTGATGTGCTTGTAATCTGCATTGGTGCACGATTTATTTTCCTAAGTGCTTTGTTCTCCTGGCACGATTTACATTGTTTTACATAAGATTCTATATCACCACGCATTCCCTTCCAATAGTACAGTTCTTTAATTCGATTGTACATTCGATTGGAACCCAGGTGACCTGCGATAGGAAGGTCGTGGTTATCGGCAAGTATTTTCTTGATTTCGGTTGGAGTTGGGTACAGGATATTGTTATGATAGATGTTGATTTTAATGTTAGTATTATGGAAAAGGTATGAAAGGATGTTGTAAATTCTGACAAATGAATGTTTTTCGAAGGGGTTCTTTAGGTCCGATATGCCTATTTCGTAAATATTCTCGAGAAGCAATTGGTTTTTAACCGTTCTTAATGTGACAAAGATTTCGGGATATGATGCTTCGTCAAAGTGGTGCACTTTGGTAAACAGTAGGTAAATTACCTTGTTATTTCTTTCTATCTTCTGAAAGGAGAAAAGTTCTTTTTCGGAGTCGAGTGCCTGGGCATTCAATTCAGGGTCACCCAGGATGTCCTGAATATAGGGATTGGATTCGTCTAAGTCAATGGAGGTAGGTACTAGAATGGTTTTCAATGAGCTTTTCATTAGGCTCGCATTATGTTCTTCTATAGAGGTGTTAAAGGATTGTGTTTTATCTGCTACTGCTTTCAAGAACGAACTATAATCGTCGTTGGTTGGGGTTGAATGTGAGCTTGTCGAAGGTTGAGGAAGTTGTTCAGCTTGGGTATCGATTATTTGTGGTTGTTCTAATTGAGTTTCAGGGGTTCGGAGCAACTCGTCTATGTTGTCGTTTCCTTGTGTGTCTGGGGCATTAGGTGACGAGTCTAATTCGGGTAGTGGCATGAGATCGTCTATATCGATATCGATGTTTTCCGGATCCGAATGGGTTAGCGGTAGGTCGTCTAGGTTAAAAGAGGATGGTGAAAGCATTAGATCCCCTAGGTCACTATCCAGTTCTAGGGTAGGTTCTACGGTTTCAGGTTGGACCGGGTTAACGGGGAATCTGGACAGAGCATCGGCGTTGGCGTTGATCTTACCCTTTTTGTATTGGATGTCGTATTCGAACTCTTCCAGTTTTAAGCGCCAACGGATAAGTCGGGATCCGGGATCCTTACAGTTGAATAACCATTGTAGCGGTTTGTGGTCCGTTAGGATTTTGAAACGGTAACCATAAAGGTAAGGTCTGAACGTTTTCGTGCCAAAAATTATGGCGAGGCATTCTTTTTCAGTGACACTGTAATTGCATTCTGCTTTGTTTAGCGTTCTTGAAGCATACGCGATTGGACGATCTTGCCCAACAGGGCCTTGAGATAGTATCGCTGATATGGCGTAATTAGAGGCATCGCAAGTTAGGAGAAATGGTTTGGTAAAATCTGGGTAGGCTAGAATTGGGGCAGTAACGAGCTTAGTTTTTAGGGATTCGAAAGCGAGTTGTTGCTCGTTTTGCCACGCGAAGGGGGTATCTTTCTTCAGTAAAGATGTGAGAGGTTTAGCTAATTTGGCGAAGTCTGGAATGAATCTTCTGTAATAGGAGACGAGGCCCAAGAACGACTTGACGTCTTTAGGCGACATTGGAGTGGGGAAATTAGTTACGGCTTTGGTTTTGTCAGGATTGGGTTTGACTCCGTTTTCACTAATGATGTGTCCTAGATAAGCGACTTCTTTACGGAGAAATTCGCATTTTTCCGGTTGTAATTTCAGGTTAAATTGACGCAGCCTTTCAAAGACAGCCTTTAAGTTATTTATTTGGGAGATCAGGTCTGGGGAGTATATGACGATGTCATCCAGGTAGACGAAACATCGTGTTCCCTGGAGGCCAGAGAGGCAGTTGTTCATTAACTTCTGGAACGTGCTTGGGGCATTTTTAAGCCCGAACGGCATTCTATTAAACTGAAAATGGCCTTGGGGCACAGAGAATGATGTCTTAGGGGCATCTTCGGATGATATTAGGATTTGGTGGAACCCGGAAGTGAGATCTAGCGTAGAAAAATATTTACTTTTCCCTAACTGGTCGAGAATTTCTGATATTTGAGGGATAGGGTAGGTTTCACCTATCGTAATATCGTTTAGTTTACGATAGTCAATTACTATTCGCCATTTACGATTCCCTTCCGAGTCTGCTTTCTTAGGGACTATCCATATTGGTGAACTCCAGGGTGAAAGAGAAGGTTCTATGATGTTTTGGTCGAGCATTTTACTGATTTGCGCCTCGACTTCCTTTTTGTGACACTCAGGGAACCTATATGATTTAGTGTGAATGGGAGTGTCGGTCATGGTTTTGATTTGATGATTAATGGCAGGAGTATATGTAAGTTGATCGTTGGGCAAATGGAAGATATCTGAGTATTGACAACAAAGGTCTAAGAGGAGCTCGGATTCTTCTTGATTCAAATGGTCTAATCTCAACATTTCTATCACCTCGCTAGTTCGCGAGAGTGTGGTTTTGGAGTTATTGACTAATCGATAAGCGTTAGAGTATAGCGGAGTCATATTCAGATTCAGATTGGATTTGATAGTTGCTGGGAATTCGGATGTATTAGCAACAGTGAGGTTAACGCGGTTGTTATCTTTAACCTTTACGATGCAATTGGATATTAATAGGTTATCTGAAAGACGTTGGTCAGTGATGACCCCTTCCTTGAGGTTAGTATTCTGGATTGAACACTCAATGACGGTTTCTGTTCGAGGTGGAATAATGTAGAAAGGTTCGGCGAAGTTTAGCTGTATTTCTAGGTCTTGTATTTTCAGAATGTCGTGGGTGTAATCGATTTTGCAACTGAATTGGGTTAAGAAATCTGTACCTATTATTCCATCGTAAGGTAAGTTAACATTTTTGACGACGTGAAATTTGTACATAGCGAATTTATTTCCGCTTAAGTTTAGCTTAAGCTGGAAGTGGCCTTCAGTCGGAGTTGGTTCGTCACCGGGGTCTATTCCTTTTAGTTTGATTGGTTCTTTTATTAGCTTTGGGGTCTTTAGGATGCTGGATTCTTTTAAAAGGCATATGGCAGAGCCTGAGTCCACTAATAGGGACAGGGGGGTGTCTGCAACTTGGGATTGCAATAACACGTGGGGTAACAACCTTTTCGTTGTATCGAGGTTAATTTCATAAATTGCCTTGGCCCCAGTGGAAACAGGAGGGTTGGAGTTAAAAGTGGAATTAGAATTTGAATGGGAATTGAAAATGGATTTGGTAGTGGATTTGGAATTAGAAGCGGAATTATAAGTAGAATTAGAAGTGGAATTGGAAACGGAATTAGAATTAGAAGTGGAATTGGAAACGGAATTAGAATTAGAAGTGGAATTGGAAACGGAATTAGAAGTGGAATTGGAAACGGAATTAGAAGTAGAATTGGAAACGGAATTAGAATTAGAAGTGGAATTGGAAACGGAATTAGAAGTAGAATTGGAAACGGAATTAGAATTAGAAGTGGAATTGGAAACGGAATTAGAAGTGGAATTGGAAACGGAATTAGAATTAGAAGTGGAATTGGAGTTGGAAGTGGCCTTGCAATTGGAACTAGAATTTGATTTGATATGGGCACTTCTTAGGGGCTGGTTACCCATGTGGTCCCAGGAATTAGAAATTGATTGGGCGCTTATTTGGGGCTGGTTACCCGTGTGGTCCCTGAAATTGGAAGTGGAAAGGGCGCTTCTTTGGGGCTGGTTACCCGTGTGGTCCCTGGAATTGGACGTGGAAAGGGCGCTTCTTTGGGGCTGGTTACCCGTGTGGTCCCTGGAATTGAAAGAGGAAAGGGCGCTTCTTTGGGGCTGGTTACCCGTGTGGTCCCTGGAATTGAAAGAGGAAAGGGCGCTTCTTTGGGGCTGGTTACCCGTGTGGTCCCTGGAATTGAAAGTGGAAAGGGCGCTTCTTTGGGGCTGGTTACCCGTGTGGTCCCTGGAATTGGAAGTAGAAGGGGCGTCGGCTTTAGGGACTGGTCTCGTGCGACACCGGGTCGAGACTTTTACTAGTTTAAATTATCGGGTGTAGGTTCGGTGGAGTCTGGTTCCATGGGTTCAACCGGTTCCTCTACGAGGTTCACCCGGTTAAATGACCTCGTTGAGGTTGAATTGGTTGACGGATGTTGTTGGATCTTAAATCGGTTGTTGTTGTATTCTCGTTTCTTACACGTGGAGATATCATGTCCTGGCGTTTTACAGTAGCGACAGAAAATAGTGGAAGAACTTTGAGAACCAGTGTTCGGTTTTTGGGTTGAATTGGAAGTTGCATCGGGTTTGTGTGTGATAGGTTTGGGTTTAAAGGATCTTGGGTCCGCTTGTGGACGTCTATACAGCGTTTGTTGTATGCGTTCTTCAGAAACAGCTAGGTTGATAGCTTCATTCAAGTTTTTAGGCGATCTACATCTTACGATATTTGAAATTCGAGGTTGCAATCCCATTAGGAAATGATGGAGGGCAAGGTCCTCCATGGCGGCGGTACGACCGGCTAGTTCTTTCACCTTAGTATTAGATAATGAGATTTCGGTGAGGAGTTGCGAGAGGTAAGTTTCTACACGTAACGCATACTGACTAACATTTTCTTGCGGACCTTGTTTGCTCTCTTGAAGGTCCGTTAGAAGATGTGAATAGTGTTTTCGTTCACTGAATTGAGTCTTTAAAAACTCTTTTAATTGATCCCAAGATGAGAATTCTTTTATGGAGCAAGCGACTTCAGCCCTACCATTCAGTTGGCTGAGTATATATTTAAATAGAATTGGTTTCTGAGTCTCGGATGCGAGATTGAAAGCGTTATCGCAGTTGACTAAAAAGGAATTTAAGGTTTCTCGTTTGCCATCGTAGGCTTTGATGAATTTAAATAACGTTGTTAAATCAATGTCAGCCATTGGAGTCGTGAGTTGAGTTTTTCGGGTAGAGCGAGTAGGAAGGGGTGACTTCACCTTTTCCTGATCACTAACAGTGGCGATTTCGGGAATATCAATTTCCAATTTATCGATCTCTTTTTTAGGCAGATCTGGCATAATATGTGTCAAATGTAAAGCAGAAAATATAAAATAAAGATTTAACAGTAGTATAAAATAGTAAAAGTTTGAGAACCACTGATATTTCTAGACTAAACAATGACCAAAGACTCACTGCAGTGTGTGGGCGGCGGAAATAAGCGCGACGATCAGGAACATTCCGATTGATAAGGTGCGATGCGTTGCGCCGGGACGAGACGAAATAATATCACGTAGATTCTGGATGCCGTGTAAATATTCGTGGATTGTACTCAGAAAACACTCGGGGTACACTCAGGTTGCCAGGTAAGTGTTTGTTGGACGTAGCCGTCGTCGACGAACTGTTTGTAGGTTGCACTCGGGATACACTCAGGATGCGATCAGGACGCCAAGTAAGTATTTGTTGGATGCAGTAATATGCGAAGCACACGTAAGTATTGCACTCAGGATGCACAGGATGTGTCGGTATGTATATTTAGGCACACGCGAACACAAACAACTTATATTTATAGGTTTTACTGTATGAGGATTCACTCTATCACTTTTCACACAAAAATGGGTTTTGAAACGGATGTGGTGCGAGTCTGTTAGCGGTTGCCGGCACTGGGGATTTTCGATCCCACCGCTGCCACCAAAATGTTATACGGGGTTTCGAGATTCGCTTTTTAAAAAAAAGACGAAACACTTAGCTGAAAACTTTTACTTTTAAAAGAAAAGATATGGGACCGATCTTTAGGCAACCGCGCGGAAAGAAGGCTAGAAACAGACTGAGGAGTCTCTACGTCGCTGGAGGGAGCCAGCGACTCATAAATGCAAGTCAGCAAGAAGTACTGCAGGACAGCACTATCACTGTCATAGTATGGATATAACAGCACGATAGGGGCGCTGTACAAATTTCATACAATTTTTGTCGCACACGTTACGAACTCGATACGAAAGAAAATTCGTGCTCGCCCCACTGTAAGGCGGAGGTACTACCCCAGTCGGACTGCTCAGTTCGGTTCAGATACCGTCGTGTCCTACCTCCTTCCAATTTCGGTCCACAGTTATTTTACGTACCTAATCTAGATAATCTTGATCACAGAATGTTAATTTAATTTATAGTGTTGTGTGTTTCATGCTTGCTTTTGTTTTGTTTTGTTTTATAAGGAGTTCAAACACAATGTAAAAATTGTTTATGAATAAATAAATAAATAAATAACGCACCCAGTCACCTGAGCCGTACTGCCCGGTCTCCGGCAGCTGCTGCCGAGGACGCAGTGAATAAAAAACGGGAGAAATACGCTGCATTGACAGGGCAATATATGTTCGCTCCCTTTGCGGTCGAGACAATGGGTAGTTGGGGCACCGATGCCAAAAAACTAGTTGGCGAATTGGGGCGCAGGTTGAGGGAAAAAACGGGTGACTCCCGCTCCGGCTCGTACCTGGGGCAACGGTTGGCCATAGCAATTCAACGGGGCAATGCCGCCAGCGTTATGGGCACCTTTGCACCAGGTACGATGAGGGGCGGGTTAATAGATTAGACTTTTTTTTTTTTTTGGACTGTAAAAACTATAATTTTGATAAATAAATAAATAATATCTTTTTTTTCTAGGAATACGAAAAACGCTGCGTCCCCTGGCTGTATTCCTTCGGCGTATTCATTCTATTTCGGCTAGTGGCGTTCATATTCGCGTCCATAGTGAATGATATGATATTCTCATACAATGTGATGATGTGCCTGTTCTGGATCGTCTTCTGCGTGGTGGGGTGCTACGGGTGGATCCTGGTGTACAGCTTGTATCTAGAGCTAGCGGACTTGACTAAGTTGGAGGATCTTGCGCATTTGAGGGTGAGTAAAAAAAAAAATATTTTTATATATTATAGTGCACGGCATCTAATGTTGAAAACTTTATTAAAAGAATATCTATTCTATACTTATATTACTTATAATAAATCTGTAGAAGTGAAAATTCTGTACATTGAAAATATCAAAAAAATAAATAGCAGGGGGTGTTACTAGACCGACACCGAACCCAAATATGCGATTAAAAAAATTTTTGTCTGTCTGTCTGTCTGTCTGTCTGTCTGTTTGTTCAGGCATCACGCAAAAACTACCGGTTCGATTACGATGAAACTTGGTATAATTATTCTTCAATATCCTGGGCAGCACACTGGATACTTTTTATCCCGGAAAAGTACATACAATAAAAGACAAACTTAATTTTGCGGTTCATTTCCTAGATCCGATTACTGTACCAACCGCAAATAATAAGTTTGTCGTAGGTTACGTCATCCACAGTGGTGTTCAAGTAAGATTTTAGTGGATAGTGGTGTTATTAGTATGGATTTTGAGTTTTTTTTTGTATTTATTAACAAAAATTTTACATTTTGAGTTTAGATTAGTTATCATCAGAAATAGGTTTATGGGAGTGGGAGTGTGCGTGGGAGTGGGAGTGTGCGTAGGAGTGGGAGTGTGCGTGGGAGTGACAGTGTGCGTGGGAGTGGGAGTGTGCGTGGGAGTGGGAGTGGGGTAGAAGTGGGAGTGGGAGCGGTAGTGGGAGTAGGAGTGGGAGTGGGAGTGGGAGTGGGTGTGGGAGTGAGAGCGGGAGTGGGAGTAGGAGTGGGAGTGGGAGTGGGGGTGGGAGTGGGAGCTGGAGCCCCGTGGGGGCAGGAGTGGGAGCAGGAGTGGGAGTGGACGCAATAAGCGACCTCCACGCGAGCGGAGCCGCGGGCAACAGCTAGTAATAAATAAATGAATATTCTACGACATTCTACACATCGCTATCTAGACCCAAAGTAAGCTTAGTTTAGCTTCTGTTATGGGTTCTAGAATGCTGATAAACATACTTATATACTTTTTTTTTGTAAATACATACTTATTATACATAGAAACACCCAATGCAAATAGATATATTCATGCATACAAATATTTGCACTGAGCGGGAATTGAACCCACGCCCCCTGCGTAGCAGTCGCGTGTACTACCAAGCAACTGCAACGCCACTTACTTTTTTGAAGTGTATGAGATTGAAGTCAGGTCGGACGAGAATTTTCAACACATTAACCACGAGAATTGACTCTCTGACTAGCTTAGGAGGAATGTAATTCTCTTACATCCCATGGCTTGAGCATGGTGCAGGCCCCTCCTAAAATGCTACAACTACAGCATAATATTGTAGTAGGCACGCGTCCTTTTTTTTTACTATATTTTGACATTTTAAATTATTTTATCGTTTAACTTGGGTTAAATTTCATTATAAAGTTTTTTTTATACCTTTATTTATATTGACACGAGACAAAAATGTACATTCGTCCATATTTAGTCTTAAGATATCTATGTATAACCTGACGTCTGAAAATGCAGCAGTGGAGTTTGTTGCGCCGTTTCTTCTCCACTAGCGCCTAGGAAGCGGTGGTAAACTTAGTATTAAGTAGTTTTTGACGTCAAAAAGATGTAATTACGTTGCACTACTTTGAAAATGAAGAAAATAAATACATAAATCCAAAAATAACATTAATATTGTGTCTTCTTGTCGACAGATGGGTACAATGGCGTCTTTGAACGCGTCCCTGGCCGGCTCCCGCCCCACCACCCCTCACAGCACGGTTTCGACGATGCCCGCCTCGCAGATCTGATGCGAGGCCGCGCCCCCTGAGGCGCAGCCCCTCGCCCCGCAGCCCGACAGCCTTGAGACACCTGTCTAACCTTCGTCGTACTATCATAAACCAATTTTCATACTGCTTAGGTGGCAGACAAGCACATTACCTTTTGATGGAGGTAGGACACGACGGTATCTCCGAAATGAGCTGTCCGACTGGGGAAGTACCTCCGCCCTACAGAACACCGCGGCCATAATAACCATCGTGTTGCGTTCCCCAAGGTAATTAGGGTAACCAGAGCTCACTGTACCCCTCTTCCCCGCCCCGTCGACGTGTGTAAGGTGTTGCACACGTCCATAGGCCACGATGACCGCTTCCCATCAGGTGGACCGTGTGCTTGTCTGCCACCTAAGTGGTATAATTTTTTTTTTTAATTACCATCGTGCGAAAATTGCTTGCATGGATATCGTGCAAGCAATTTTCGCCTTTAAATGTTACACCACACAGTATCAATATCTATGACATAACATTTAATCTTAAGGTTAATTCTCTGACTGATCAAATAGATCTATTAGCTTTAAATATAATCATTTAGAAATTAGATACCTCGGAGAGCACGTTAAGCCGTCGGTCCCGGTTGCCATACAAACATCTATGGCAGTCGTTACGGGTAGTTGGAGCCCACAAAAGTCCAACCAGTCTAACTTGGAACTTCGATATCGCCATTGGTCATAATGACCATTGGTTGTGGAGGTCAGATGGCAGTCGCTCCACGGAAAATATCGAAGTTCAGCCGCATCACAGTTAGACTGGAAAGCCGACCCCAACTGAGTTGGGAAAAAGGTTCAGAGAATGATGATGATGATGCATTTAGAAATTAGATTAACTTATTGTGTTCGTTGACCAATAGGGTTTAAGCGTAACGAGCGATGAACTGTGGAAATTGACACTTGATATCATTCCTAGGCTGCGGTAATCGCTTACCATAGAACCTTGGACACCTACAATAAGTGTCACTAATTTTGAGGTGATAGACAAATCAATGGCTACATCGAATAGACGTGCAAGAGTCAACTACACGAATTTTTTTTTCGATATTTCGGTCCATTACCCTTTTTTTTCCGTGCGGAAATCCTCATGGATACCCACACCGCGGCTAGCGGGGCAGGTTGTGTCGGACTCTTACCGACTAAAACCGCACGCCGTCTAGGGTCTTCTGACGCCAGGGTGTAAGGCGGCCCATAGAGCATTTCCCTCGCACCCCGGCTTGACCCGGGCCATCTCCGGATCCGAGATGGCTCCCTCGAGAACCACGGTGTTCCCGTCATGCCCCCGGATAAGGGGGGGGGGGGGGGGGCGCTCGCTCGCTGTGCATCGGTCCATAACCTTTCCCCCGATCCCCTTAATTTTTCTAATCATTTTTAGTCTATAAATAAGGCTATATTTGCATTTGATTCCTTTTTCCCACACAAACAATATGTTTTTCTGTCAAAAAAATTCAAATATTCTGTCAAATATTCGATAGAGCCATCGATATGTCTATCAACGGTATTATATATACGGTTTAAACATTAAAAATAATAATATTTGATTTATTATAAGCAAAGCCCTTATTTGTTACAGACTTCCGTCCTTGATTCGATATTTTATTAATATTACATTTATATAAATATAATATGAATCTCTGTTAAGTTAATTTCTATTATTAATAAATTATGTAATTATGCTTATATTATAATTATTCGTGTTTTATAATATAAAAATGTAAGTGTAACATTTTTTTTTTCGTAAAATTAATGTGGGTTGTCGATTTTCCTATATTCCTACTTAATATTATAAATTTGAAAATGTTTAATTGTTTGTTACTCAATCACATTCAAATGGTTGAACGAATCCGGTTAAAATTTGGCGCTGGGATAGATATAACCTGGACTAACACATACGCTAGTCTTTATAAATGGGATAGGTCCCCATAGGTCGGAATACCGCGTAACTGGTATAATTATGTAGTAGTATTTTTTATTAAACTGAGTGAAAAACGTGTTTGAAAGTCGACTACCCATTCTATAATAAGATGTAAATGAAATATAATGTATGTTATATAATAATCAATACAATATAACATGTATTGTAAGAGTGATTCCACACTAAGTAACATGTATAGTTTATGTTATATAACATGTTCAAATTATTCAACATTGTTATATAAATTAGTGTTATACAGGGTGAATTTTTCAAAAGGGATTGAATGGCCAAATCCGAAACTATAAGGAATAGCGAAAAATGGTCAAAGGAGTCACGAGCCCGATTTTGATGAAACTTAAAACCTCATCATTAGATTTTTGAAAAACCAATAATCCTAGCCAGCAATCGAACTTCTTGATTTTGAAAAAAAAAACACACCCTTTATTATTACACCATGCGATAGTGTCGCTGTTAAGGAACAAATTCTGCGAAGTAATGATATACGGCAAATTTAAGGAAAATTTAGAATTTTATAAAATTCATGTTTCACGTACCTATTTGTTTCGTTCAAAATCCCAAAAAAGATCGTAACTATTCCGTGTTTTAAATTATACTCATAATGATTATAACGATTGTTGTTTTTTTTTAAACAAGATGGAGCTCCAGCCCATAATAGCCGTAAAAGAAATTTTGATTCAGCAGTTTGACGACAATTTTATTGTAAGACATGGTCCTGTGCCTTGGCCAGCGAGATCCCTGGATCTTACTCCCTTAGATTACTTTCTCTGGGGGTATGTCAAAAACGAAATTTACAAAGACACGTATGATACAGAGATACAGTCGATGACTTGAAACTTAACGTTATTTGGAGAATATTCTAAACGGAATCAACAACATTCTAATATTGAATGCAGTACGATTATGTATTGAAAACAATGGTCTACATTTTGAACAATTAATCAGTTAATGTAAGAAAAATAAAATGTATTTTGTTAAAGATGAGCTCTTTCCTTTAGTTTGCGGTATGTCATTACTTCCCAGAATAAGATCCTTAATAACAACACTATCGCATGGTGTAATAATATAGGGTGTGTATTTTTTTTCAAAATCAACAGGTTCGATTCCTGGCTAGGATTATTGGTTTTTCAAAAATCTAATGATGAGGTTTTAAGTTTCATCAAAATCGGGCTCGTGACTCCTTTGAGCATTTTTCGCTATTCCTTATAGTTTCGGATTTGGCCATCCAATCCCTATTGAAAAATTCACCCTGTATATAACATTTTGAACATTTATAAAACATGTTACATAACTTAGTTGTAACATGTTATATCTATAGTCTGGACGCATCTTAAGATGGTCATTCGTAAAATAATGCCAAATTACATTCGATTTGATAGGGAGCTAAAAAATTGTTTCGCATTTATTATATTAGTTACAATGGTCTTATATTAAGAGGGAGATATGGTACTGGCGCTTGGAGTAGCCAGTGTTGAACCCTCCCACAGCGTCTATCTCACTAATCCCACCCCGACCTTCCAAACTCCTCAACCCCCCCTCCCACAACCAGCAGCGCGAGTGTGATGCCCCTGGTGTTGCACACGTCCATACCATAGGCTACGGTGACCGCTTCCATCAGGTGGGCCGTGTCATTGTCTCCCACCTAAGTGGTATAAAAAAATAGGATTGATCCTGTTATAATGCGGTACAATTTGACATCGCCATTTTTTTATACCACTTAGGTGGCAGACAAGCCCATACGTCATATCTACTTAATTTTAATATGAGGTCATTGGTTAGTTGAAACTATGGGATTGAATGATCAGGCCATAGAGATAGAAGTATTAACTCACTTGTGCCTTATAGTGCCTTGTCTATGCACATTTTTGTGAACCCCACTGGTATGACAATGAGTGGTGTATTTTACTAATTTATAAGACTAATCCCACCCTCAATCCCACTACTAAACTGATAAAAAAATTCCCTACTCGCAGTAGTTCGGTAGTTACCGAACTAATAAAAGCAAATACTCGAATAAGCCCTCCTCACTTCACACGTGAATAAAGGCGAATAGCGAAGTGTGGTTCCGCCATAAAACTCATTTTTAGGTCGTTTTTGGTCATATCTCCGGTTCTACTTAACCAATTACAACCAAACATACGGTAAATTTTTAGTCTAAGCAAGACCTTTCTAATAAAAGAAAACCGCATCAAAATCCGCTCGATATTTTTGACATCCATCGCGACAAAATACTTAGTTTTTCAATTTTTCTTAACGAACTACACTTATTGTTAGCCAGTGGACATTTTGTAATGTACTTGATGTAATATTTTAAATTTCTAAGTGAATATTAGTGAACTAAGTCCGTCCGTCGCAATTTTTTACTGTATACAGATTTCAAGACTAAATAAAATAAAGTTTGATTAGATTAATTGGGTTTTTTTTATTACACACCCAGATTTAAAGATAATAGATACAAGCCCAGGGTTTTGCCATACTAGGCCTAGGGGGGAAGGGTGGAGCCGCCTGTCACCCTAGCAGAAGCAGGCCGAGGTGCCTCCCCCTCCTATTCCGGGGGCATGACGGGAACACCGTTGTTCCCAAACCCGAGGGGGACAGACATCTCGAATCCGAAGACGGCCCGGGTCAAGACGGGATGCGAGGGAAATGCTCTATGGGCCACCTTACACCCTGGCGTTCTGACCCTAGACGGCGTGTGGTTTTAGTCAGTAAGAGTCCGACATAACCTGCCCTGATGGCCGCGGAGTGGGTATCCATGAGGATTTCCGCACAGAAAAAAAGGGGTGTAGCTAATCTGGTTAGCCGGGGTGTGACCTTACACCCTGGCGATTGAAGACTCAAGATGGCGTGCGGTTTTAGTCAGTCCGATTCCGCCATAACGCCCCCACTGGCCGTGGTATCCTTGGAGTCTTGGAGATTTCCGCACGAAAAAAAATAAGGATGTCACCAAACTTTTACACCTTGTTGGTCTTCAAAACAGTTCTATTTACGGTAAGCAAGTAGGCATTCGTGGCGTGGACACTGACTGTGGAGCTAGTCCACAGCGGGCCATGGAGCGAGCTATGGTTGGAGTTTCTTTGAAGGACAAAATTCGCAATGAGGTCATCCGACAAAGAACTAATGTTACCGACATAGCTCGCAGAATAAGCAAGCTGAAGTGGAAATGGGTTGGCCACATCTGTCGAAGGACCGCTCTGGCCGTTGGAGCAAACGAGTCCTAGAGTGGAGACCGCGAGTCGGCAAACCTCTTTTCTTTGCCGCACCACAATAAAGACTTGGAATTCTTTACCAGCGCATGTGTTTCCTTCCTCCTACAGTCCCGGAGCCTTTAAGCGGGGCGTGAAAAAAGCATTTGATGAGGCCGCCAGTCCTGAGTAGCTTACCATCAGGCAAGGTAAAGTTATTTTGACGTGTCGTATATAAAAAAAAAACGGAAAGTGGGACGCCCCCCCAGCCAGATGGACCGACGACCTGCAAAAGGTAGCTGGGATGGACTGGATGCGGAAGGCGGAGAATCGGGTTGTAGGCACATTGGGAGAGGCCTATGTCCAGCAGTGGAGGTCGACAGACTAATTATTGATTGATCTTCAAAATGAAACGAATAGATATTGAAATATATTTTATTACATCGTTCAAATTTAAATAAATATACAAGGTACAAACGTACATCTTTATACAAAGGTCGCTTGGTCTGCTCACCCAAATATCTTATTAGCCTAAAGATTCTTTTTAGTACAATAAATGCCGTCGATTCGAGAATTTCAATAAATAAATATAAAAAAATAGTGATGAAGTTGTATTGTAACCAAAGCTCATAGCCCCTTCTCTAACTCCCCCCCTCCAGGGTCAGCAGCGCAAGTATGACGTCCCTGGTGTTACACACGTCCATAGGCCACGGTGACCGCTTCTCATCAAATGGGCCGTGTGCTTGCATGCCACCTAAGTAGTATAAAAAAATAAAGTTGTTACAAAAAATCGAATCTCCCGAATCGACTAAAAATATCGTTTACAACAATATCTTAAAGTAATACAAAATAAAGAATAAGATTATTAAAACTTGCGTTTATTTGGTTTAAAAACATGATTAAATTAAGCATTTACATTTAATGACTGCAAATATTTATAGATAAAATTAAAGTATCTGTTTGTAAGAGACGAACTTCTTAGCGTTCCATGGATTCACCGTGCGGGTGCCGGGTCCATCGTGTAGCAGAGGGAGAAACTCCGAGCAGTTCCCAGGACTTGCGACCTAGGCGTAGGTTTAAGGAGGCCCCCTTTGAGATGCGCATCAACGCTCACCTTCACTGCTCACATAAAATAACAGCTTTTTACCGAATGCATTTGTGTACCAAAATAACATTTTTTTTCCTATACAGAACAACACGTGCAAGGCTGAGATATCACCCTCATATGGTGCAAATAATATCATCAAGAACCAAGCGGTTTGGTGCCTCTTCTTTGCCGCACTAGCAATACCTGGAATTCTTTACCAGCTCACGTGTTTCCTTCCTCCTACAGTCCCGGGTCCTTTAAGCGGGGCGTGAAAAAGCATTTGATGAGGCCGTCGAGCTGAGGGCCACCATTGTAGCATTATTGGTGTTTGTAATGGTGACCCCCATTCCCGAGACTTCACCTTTAGCTTACCATCAGGCGAGGTGAAGTCATATTGACGTGACCGATGTTAAAAAAATGGGCAAATATTGTACACTTGGTAAGTTTTTACTGCATTATTCTCATAACAGTAAAATATATATAATATATTATAATAATATTAAATTCTAAAGTTATAAAATATTCAACAGTATAATATTCCAAATGATCAAAATGGGGTATAATTGTACCCCAAAAGTAAAAGACAATGGTGTCTATTCTGACGTGCAATTTCACTAAACTTAACTAAAATCTCTAAATTTTTATTTCGATTTTAGCTTGATTTACTTATTTCAGAACTTTTTTAAACCATTGAATATTACCACGGCCTGCACCTGATTGTTTTTGCCAATTTTGGAAATAAAACAGCGTTTGACTTGGTTTTAAATTCAACATTACATTTAGAGATTTTAGTTAAGTTTAGTGAAAATAAATGCACAACAGAATCGAGCTCAATATTAACACTATAATATCATTTTGTTAGCATAACTTCTAAAAATGTAATTTATTTAAATATTATATCACTGGGGTGGAAATATACCCCAACTATTTTAGATATACATTTTTTGTTGTTTATTTTGAGATTAAATATAAACATTTAGAAATACATTCGTAGTATGACTTGGATGTATTAGAAAATACCCTTAAATGATTAATAAGGCGTATAAAAGCTAGCTAGGGGTTGCATTTGAGCATCCTTCACAGGGGGGCTTGAGCTACTTAAAGTCATCAAAAATTCACCAGCGCATTGAATATTGAGACTTCGTTCACGTAACTCACGGGCGATAACATTGATCAGCTGACGCGCACACTACCTACTTGTGTGGACTTAGGACCGGCAGAGTACCTTAGTAACTAGTAGATAAGTAGGTACTAGTCAGTAAAGTCGACTGATAAAGCAAATATCGCCTGGAAGTAGTATTTATTTAAAAAAATTAAATCAGTTTATTTATCGTAAGAAAAAAAATTAAGTGTTTTTTTTTTTCATGAAATCTTGAAGAGTATTATAAGTAGCTCAAGCCCCTCCTGTGAAGGATGCTCAATGTAAAAATCAACACTTTGTATATAGCCCACATTTAATAAATCGCTAACCTTTAAGATTCAATACCAATTTAATTTTGTGTTTATTATAATCAAACCACGTACTTCTTTCTTACATTCACGATAAAAATAAAAAATAATCTTAATAAAAATAATATGATTATTTTAATACATACTTTTTCAGTAGCAACAGTCAGTAAGACTCTCAGCGGATATTTCTTCATACTTAGTTATAAAAAAATAATATTGAAGTAATATTATGAGTCGTAACATAGGCTACTTTAAAGCAAAAGAATTAGGGTTCCCGAAAAAAAAAATCTAAAAATCTAAATACATGCGGACGAATTCGCGAGCGCAACTGGTTTGTAATATAATAATAGCTATAAAAAGTTCAGTAGTTCGCTACAGTACAGTAGTATACATAAAAGTTATCGATTTCCAATTATATAATAAAACCTAAATAAAACAAAGTTATAAATCAAATCCAAAACTTAATAAAGAAAAGATCAACATTTAATTATAGTCTGTACAAAAAGTGGCTTATTCCAATTTGTTTATGCAAGCCACTGGAGCCACATGTACCCGCTGGGGGACACGTGTACCCGGAGACACATGTACCCACTGGGGATACATGTACCCGCTGGGGGACACGTGTACCCGGAGATACGTGTACCCACTGGGGATACACATACCTGCTGGGGGACACATGTACCCGCTGGGGGACACGTGTACCCATTAGTGGACATATGTACCT
Source organism: Lithosia quadra (assembly GCA_963576445.1). Classification (NCBI taxonomy): domain Eukaryota; kingdom Metazoa; phylum Arthropoda; class Insecta; order Lepidoptera; family Erebidae; genus Lithosia; species Lithosia quadra. The sequence goes on from OY754903.1 coordinate 4,129,530, forward strand.
ACACATGTGCCCTCTGGGCGCCATGTATCCACTCGACGCACATCATGTACCCAAGTGTAACTTAAGAGTTAATTATGTTGCTCGCATTTGAGCGATAAAATCTATAATGATCCCAGCTATGCTTGCAAGTATTCGCTATATAGATCTATTCACCATTTTATTCCTGTGCGATTTTCAAAAAAAGTTCAAAATATTTTTCTCGAAGATATAAACAATAGGTATTGTCTTTTAAAAGCATTACCTTGTATGAAGGCGAAAACTTGTATATTTATAAACTATTAATATTAATGACAGTTTATTATCACATAATAAAAATATATTTACTTAAAAATAAAGAAATCGCTTAAATAAAAATATCCATCGGCAAGCTATTTTGTACAGACTTAAAAAACTATAATAAATTGCGCTTGTGATGTAAGTAAGAAGAAGTTAATAATATATTTTCTATCTAGATATAATAATATCTCATTTGACATTTATTAAAATATATGACATCATAAAAGTTTCCATTGCCGTTTCGACATTTAAAAAATAAGATTTGACAGTCAGACTACCAACAGTATAAAAAAATCGACTACAGATAAAATTTCATCAACAGGGGCCTTACCACGAACTCTTAAAGCAGTATTATTTCAATATTACTTAACTTTCATAGTGTGAATCGGACCATCGACGTCGACGTGTAGTGTTATGTGGTCTAGCATTCTCTTACTTTTATGGTATGTTGTAGATATATTTATTTCATTAAATTTATTAGTAGATTTACAAGACACATAACACTTATTATTAACGGACGACGTTTGACCGAGTCCGATTCACACTATGAAAGTTAAGTAATCTATACATATATTTATGTAATAAAATGGTAGGAAAGTCAAAACTACATTGAATATTTTGCTTTGCGAGTTTGTGGTAACGCCCCAGATGTCATTATACTCAAACAGTTCATGCCCTTGTAAACAGATGGCACCACAAGCGCGATCTATATTAACATACCAAGTGATCTATGTGATTAACTCTTCAGACCGAGGTTCTTGCGCTTGATCCTCGCGTAGGGTCCGATCTCAGGGTCGCACACGAAGTCGTATAGTACCTTCGACCAGCTGTTGTGTTGAGGTAGGTCGTCGTAGAACTCAGGTGCTATGCGTTTCACCTGTAAATTACGATTTTATGAATTTCATTATACCATGGAGCTATTATGAAGCATTATACGGTATCTCCCGTCAGACTGGGGTAGTACCTCCACCCTACAGAACACCGCCCCATAATAACCATCGTGTTGTGCTCCCCAAGGTAAGTAGGGTAGCCAGACTGGGTGCGGGCCGGAACCTCCACGTGGTGCACCTGGGCAACGGAGGCAAGCAGCGCCTCCCACTCGCCACGGGAGACGCTGCTGCCTGCGGCCAATCCGGCCGGGGTGGGAGTGGCCCTCTAGAGGGCTGCTCCGAGGCTCTCCACGTGTCCCTCTGACTAGCAGATGGCACAGTGGGGAGCGAGCGGGGGGCGAGCTGATTGTCTGCGCGCCGACGGTTGGGTGACAGGACGGCCTCCTGTCACCCTACACCCCACCGTCAGCGAAGTGGCGCGATGCTCGCCCCACCCCCCCTTTCGGGGGTCGAGGGGGCCATCTTAAAACCGTAGATGGCCCGGGGTCAGCTGGGGTGCGAGGGATATGCCCATTGGGTAACCTTACACCCCGCTTACTAAGGCCCGAGACGGCGTGCGGTTTTAGTCGGTTCGATCCCGACATAACCACCCCCGATGGCCGACGGGGGTGGTATCCATGGGGATTTCCGCACGATAAAAAAAAAAAAAAAAGGGTAGCCAGACTAGCCAGAGCTCACAACCCTCTCCTCCCCTCAGGGTCGGCAGCGCGAGAGTAACGCCCCTGGTGTTGCACACGTCCATAGGCCGAAGTGACCGCTTCCCATGAGGTGCGCCGTATGCTTGTCTGCCACCTAAGTTGTTTAAAAAAAAATCCTAAAGTAGCAAGTCATTCAAAACAGTTAAACCAGATCATGAAAGACTGACCAGTCTGACTACTCTGACCAGTCTAACGTGATCTGATTTGAACAACTTAGGAATTTTCGAAGTTTATATGATAATCGTGACAACTTTGATAGCGCGATGCAGCTCTGTAGTAGTTCGACGTACCTTCGCTAGATGGCGCTGTTCACAAAAAACATATTTCATATAGCGATTTCTCAGTTCCGTCCTAAGTGTGTAAAGGGTTCGCTTTTTGATTGGGATGTTGGATTTTTCGGGGGCGACTGCCGTGTAACGTCCTAACCCTGAGAGGAAAACCTGTGCAGTTGCTCACGTAAAAGTCAAATAAACTAATTTATGAGGAAAGGAACAGTAGGACAGCGGACCCCGGGCTCCAAAATTTGAATGAAAGACCTTACATATAAATATCAGCTTAACTACTTCGTATTATTGGTTCTAGAATGCGGATAAACATACTTAGATATATTTCTTTGTAAATACATATCATAGATATGACATAAAAATATTTCTATTAAGCGGGAATAGAACCTGCAACAGTTAAGTTAGTACTCCAACGCTGTACCGCTACCTTATAAGAGAAATAAAATACCTCTGGAAGCCTCCTGCCAGGTACCGCGGGGAAGTCGTGATGTTCATTGTGGTAGCCCACGTTGAAGGTGATCCAGTTCAGGGGTCCATAGTAGGAGTAGGTCTCGAAGCCCTTACGGAACATGTAGTGTTCTGCCACAAAGTGACCTGGAAAATTAAAGTTTATTTTCTTCACTAGCTATGCGCGCGAGTTCCCCCGCGTAGTAGCCTACGTTACGTGTCATAAAATTATCTATCTGCCAGTGAAAGTCCTGTCCAAATCGGCCTATCCGTTACAGAGATTACCTTTCTCAAACAGATAGAAAGACAGAAAATTTAAAAATGACCATCATTAAAAGTGCCATCTTAAAATCGTAGATAGTCCCAGGTCAGTCAGGGTGCGAGGGAAAAGTCTTAGAGCCACCTTACACCCTGGTTTCAGAGACCCGTGACGGTGTGCGGTTTTGGTCGGTTCGATTATAACATAAGCACTCCCGCTGGCCAGCAGGAGAGTATCCATACACACACATTCTCTGAACCTTTTTCCCAACTCAGTTGGGGTCGGCTTTCCAGTCTAACTGTGATGCGGCTGAACTTCGATATTTTCCGTGGAGCGACTGCCATCAGACCTCCACAACCAATGGTCATTATGACCAATGGCGATATCGAAGTTCCAAGTTAGACTGGTTGGACTTTTGAGGGCTCCAACTACCCGTAACGACTGCCATAGATGTTTTTATGGCAACCGGGACCGACGGCTTAACGGCAGAAGAGTATCCATACGATAAAGAAAAGCTACAAACCTGCAACTGGGTGCACGCCCATGGCCAAAAGTCCACCGAATATCAAATATCCTAAAACTTTCCAACCTGAAACAAAAATAGATTTAAATTGGACACGTCAACATGACTTCACCTCGCCTGATGGCAAGCTGAAGGCAAAGGCTCAAGGCCGAGGGTCACCAATGTCACCACTACACACACCGATGGTGCTACAGTGGTGGGCCTCATAATAACCATCGTGTTGTGTTCCCCAAGGTGAGTAGGGTAGCCAGAAGAGGTCACTGGAGGGATTTTGCACTGTCAGCGGGGAGACCAGTCTCCTGTGATGCCAGCACAGAATCTTTCCTAACTCCCTTCCTCCCATTTCTCCACCCCAGTCCCCTCAACCTTCTCTTTAAGATGGCCCCCATGACCCTGAAAATTATGGCGTGTCTCTCTCCCCCCCCCCCCCCCCTCTCTCTCTCTCTCTCTCTCTCTCTCTCTCTCTCTCTCTCTGTGTGTGTGTGTGTGTGTGTGTGTCTCTCTGTCTGTCTGTCTCTCTCTCTCTCTCTCTCTCTCTCGGTGTGTGCGTATTATTAAGTACAAGACATATCTTACCGAACAGCTTGATAATACAAGCATCAAAGAACAGCTGGATAACCAGGTTGATGAGCTCCATCGGTGTAGGGGGCTTCGGCCTGACTATGAGAGGCCTGAAGGAGTAGAAGAACGGCTGCAGGAACAGCCAGAGTAGCTTGCCGCCGGACGTGCAGAACAGCTTCGCTTCGAGAAGCGTTGGTAAGTCTGTATCTATCACTTCGTCGCCTTGGTACTGAAAATATATATTTTTTTTATAGTACATAAGTAGCAGACAAGCTCACGGCCCACCTGATGGGAAGCGGTCACCGTGGCCTATGGACGTGTGCAACACCAGGGGTAATTAAGACCCGAGACGGCGTGCGGTTTTAGTCGGTTCGATCCCGACATAACCACCCCCGATGGCCGACGGGGGTTGGTATACATGAGGATTTCCGCACGATAAAAAAAAAGAAAAATAAACATTTAAAAAAATAACTTTAAACCAGGGGTAACTATTATAGAATCGCTGAAAGAATGCGTTCCTGACAGGTTGTGAGCGAAAGGGCGATGTAACTTTGAACTGGTTTATAATTAACGGCAAAATTTTAAATATCGTTTATTGACCTTATTAACGAGTGATAACATTAAAAATTTAATTACTGGGCCAATTTACAATACACAGATTAATTTTGGGCTAAAATGATTAACAATTAATTAATTAAAAATATAAAATCAATAGTTTTTAAAAGTAATACCACGTCCAACCACGTCAAACTGCGCTGTTTCAAGGTTATGTCAAATGTTCGCTTTCATAGTGATGAGACAAAATAACAAGGCAATTGTAACCGCATATTTTAGTAATCTTAATAATAATAATCTGTTGGTTGAAAAATATAAATTAGAATGTTATAATTTTATAATAATGTAATTTTGTAATAAGCCCCTACCCAAGCTAATAGAAAGAATGAATCATATTTTTATAATGAATGAAATGAATATGATTTTTTTTTTTATTATTTCAGGTAATAAACCATCATTACAATTAATAATCACATGAAATTAAATAAGAATGAAACAAAATTAAAAATTAAAAATTGGAAAAACAAATAGGGCAGATAGATAGCCAAATTAGAATAAAATTAAAATTAAAATGAAATCACGTTGTCACAATATTGCTGACTGTGATTATTATTATGTTATTGTAAGTCGGAAACAGGTTTAGAGAACGGTTCTAGGTACAAGTTATTTATTGTACATAACTAGTCATGAATAATTGACATGTGTCAGGAACGCATAGTCTCAGCGGCCAAACTGTAGGACATCATAAAATGGGTGTAACTAACAAAAACATTAATAATCAATGTCTTTTTTGTAAATAATTAATAACACCGGCAATAATTAATTACGGCGCCGCGCAGCTGGTAGGCTTCATTAGATAAAGATATACTTAGATACAGTGCTGTTTATGAACCTTAATGCTTCCAACATAGAGTATAAATTAACTTTGCAACAGAAACACGCTTCTCACGAGAGGCTCGTTGCTACTTATTGCAAGAAGAAGTAGCAACGAGCCTCTCGCGAGAAGCGTGTTTAATATTGGAAGCAATATTTTTCATTTTTACACAAATAAAATATTTTTACACAAATGAAATATTTGATTTAAAAAGAAAAAGAAAAAGAAAAAGAAAATTTCAATTCTAGCCTCGAATATTCATAACTATAATGTTTTGCTAAGAGAATTTATTTTAGATTTTACAAAAAATTAAAACACATTAAAACACCTGGCAACACGTTGAATTGATATTTGTTATTTAGATTTGATTTTCAATTAGAATTATTTAATGCAAAAAAAATAAATTTAAAAATTCAAAAACCCGACTGCCTAAAAACTGAAAAGAAAAAAACAAGCACTTAGATTGAATATCCGGTGGTCTAGTAACATAACATTCAGTTTTTAGGCAGTCGGGTTTTTGAATTTTTAAATTAATTTTTTTATTTTATACTTTTTAGTTATTTACATAGCTGCCCGGATAATAATGAAGTATAAAATCTATCTTTTATGGAGTTAATAATTTTCATGTAGTGAAGGGACTTCACCGAAATTCAACCTTAATTATATATATTTTTGCTCATATCTCCGGTTCTACTAAACCGATTGTAATCAAACAAACGTAAGATTTTAAGTCTGACCAAGACCTTTTAATCAAATAAAACCGCATCGAAATTCGTTCAGTAGTTTTTGCGTCCATTGCAGTCAAATGTTTGTGGCGCCAAAAATCCGCCATTTTGATTTTCTAGAAATTTTAATATACCTGGTGTCACTCACACAATCATGACGAATCAAACAACACCTTGTTTATCAAAATCCGTCAAGCGGTTCAGGCTGTAGAGCGTGCAAGACGAATTTTCAAGATTTTCATTTTGCCGCCAAAAATCCGCCATTTTGATTTTCTAGAAATTTTAACATACCCAGTGTCACTCACACAATCATGACGAATAAAATGATACCTCGCATGTCAAAATCCGTCAAGCCGTTTAGGCTGTAGGCCGTGACAAAGAAATGGACATACATACATACATACATACATACATACATACATACATACATAGTCTCGAAAAACATTACCCTCCTTTCTTCGGCAGTCGAGTAAAAAGGGGTGTCACACATGCGCTGCCTACCCTGAAGTGAAGGGGGGCCTAGGAAGGGGTGGGGAAAGGAGGGGTACAGTGAGCTCTGGCTACTCTACTTACCTTGGGGAACACAACACGATGGTTATTATGGGCGCGGTGTTCTGTAGGGCGGAGGTACTACCCCAGTCGGACTGCTCAGTTCGGACGGAAGATACCGTCGTGTCCTACCTCCGTGGATATTTTTTCTTGCTATAACTACGGGTTTTACACCACTTCACTATGACACAAGATAAACGTTATTTTTTGGTTTTTAAACTGACTGAATCGAATGATGTTTGCCACATAGTGGCTGACTAGTGTGTGAGTGTGCGTGACGACTTGTACGTATAAGCAAGTGTGTTTTAAACTTCAACGCGTTTCGTCCACATGTTTTATATGTCCATATGCGTTAGAGAAAGGGATGCTTAGATGGTTCGGACATGTAGAGAGGATGGATGAAGGAAGATTGACGAAACAGATATATGAGGCGAGGGTGAATGGGCAACCCGGTAAAGGCTGACCTAGGCGTACATATTCTAATCAGATCCAGGACGTTTTGGATAAAGGCCAGGTCAAGAGTACCTGCAAACGACGTGCGTGTATGAAAACAATTATGAAAGTTGAAGAAGCGAAAGGAGTATGCCAAGATCGTAGCAAGTGAAAATATGTTGTCTCTGCCTACCCCAATGGGAAAAAGGCGTGATTTTTTTTTATAGGACACGTCAAAATGACTTTAACTCGCCTGATGGTAAGCTAAAGGCAAAGTCTCAGGACTGGGGTCACCACCACATACACCAGTAGTGCTACAGTGGCGGCCCTCAGCTTGACGGCCTCATCAAATGCTTTTTCGCGCAAGGCCCCGGGACTATAGGAGGAAGGAAACACATGCGCTGGTAAAGAATTTGATTTGTAGTATGTAAGAGAGTATGTAAGAAGTGATTTGTATGTATGTATGTATGTATGCGTTAGACAGTACAATGATACTTACTCTGTGATGTTCCAAGTGGTACTTTTTAAAGCTGATAGATATAGGAATGCCTATCGGAAGGTTGGCGAAGAACCCGAACAGTCTGTTGGCCAGAGGTCGGTTGTGGCCAAACGCCAAGTTGTGAGATATCTCGTGTATGGCTGAAACAAAGAGATTTTTTTATTAGGCGGCAGATAAGCACACGGCCCAACTGATGAAAAACTGTCACCGTAGTCTAGGACGTGTATAATACGTGGCGCACCCGGGCAACGGAGGCGAGTAGCGCCTCCCACTCGCCACGGGAGACGCTGCCGCCTGCGGCAAATCCAACCGGGGTGGGAGTGGCCCTCTAGAGGGCTGCTCCGAGGCTTTCCACGTGTCCCTCTGACTAGCAGAGGGCACAGTGGGGAGCAGGCGGGGGTGGGCTGATTCTCCGCGCGCAGACGGTTGTGTGACAGGACGGCCGCCTGTCATCCTATATACCACCGTCAGCGAGGTGAAGCAATGCTCGCCCCACCCTCCTTTCGGAGGGTCGAGGGGGCCATCTTAAAACCGTAGATGGCCCAGGGTCAGCTGTGGTGCCAGGGATATGCCTATTGGTAACCTTACACGCTGGTAATAAGGCCCGAGACGGCGCGCGGTTTTAGTCGGTTCGATCCCGACATAAACACCCCCGATGGCCGACGGGGGTGGTATCCATGGGGATTTCCGCACGATAAAAAAGGGGCGTCACACTCGCGCTGTCGAGCCTGTAAAACCCTTCTAACGCCCTTCTTGAAGAACCCCATATTGTAGTCGCTAGTAATATTTCATTTGCAATTCTCAATATTATCAGCATCTATGTTGATGTGATTATTCCATCGGTCCGTTTAGTGCGGGACTATATTTAGCAGTGTACACGAGGAAACAGCGTGTGTACCTACGAATAACACAATTTTGTGGGAGATTATGACATCATGGGGATTCCCGTTCAAATTAAATAGCCATACCACTAGGGAAATACCGCTACTGTAAAGACCTATCTAAACAACTCCACTCCGCGGCTTTGGGTTCATAAAAACTGTCTATATAGTTATTCTGTAAGCATTTTTCTAGATAGTAAAAAAAATAGCAACCAATTTATGTCCCACTGCTGGGCACGGATCACCTCTTCTCTAACAAGAGAGCTGAGAGGGTTTAGTCCTTAATCCACACACGCTGGCCTAATGCAGGTTGATGGATCGGACATGTCCTTAGAATTTTCTTCTAGGACATGTGGGTTTCCTCACGATGTTTTTCCTTCACCGTCAGCAGATGGTAAATCATGTGATTAGCTCATATAAATTCCACAAAGTGAAATTCGCATTGGTACTGTCCGGCCGGATTCGAACACGATACCTATGAGTAGAGGCCGCGTCCTTATTCATTCGCTACCATCGCTTTTATAGATCTAAGATACTATTATAAAATTGTAAAGTAGCTATATCTGTAGGTACATTGGAGATATTTTTAAAAAACTTATGTTATGTGAATGAGTCTAAACACAAAATTGTTATTTTGGCACTCTTATCTGTTTATTCACGATAGCTGACTCACCCCGGCTTCGCCCGTGGCGTATTTCGAACCCCGATGCACCCTTTTTAACTCACATAATATGCTCGCATCAGTTTTCCTAAAATGTATGGGAATCTACCGGAATTTTTCACTTTTATGATTATTGCTCCGCTCCCTTGGGCAGTAGCGTGATGATATACAGCCTATGACATTCACGGATAATGTGGCTTTCTATTAGGCGGGTCCACACAGAGCGAGCAGCCTCGCGAGGCATTTGCCGCGCGAAGCAGCTCGGTTGGTGTGGACGTGCCTCGGCCGAGGCAAGCGCGCACGCAGCCGCGGGCGAGCGTCCGAGCGCCCGAGCCATTCGGTGTCGGTTTTTTGTTTTGCTCAAAGGCGCCTCAGTCGTTTGCCGCGCGCACTCTGGACGCTCGCGTATATAGTTTCGTGCCTCGCTCGAGTATATTATAAGTAAAATATGAATAAAGATCTGTTTTTGTATAAAGTCTGGATCCAATATCGTCTTCGTTTAAGGTTTTCTTGTCTTCTCTTGTTTATAATCCTATTTATAAGGATAAAAGTAACAGCTGCCACCGCAACACGTACGTGTGGTGCCATGATGTATTCTCAACTGAACGAACGAATGGCTCGGGCCTGCTCGGGCTTGCCGCGCGCGGCAGCCTCGCGATGATACCGAGGCTGCCGCGCTCGTTTGGGGATAGTCTCCTCGCGCGGCAAATGCCTCGCGAGGCTGCTCGCTCTGTGTGGACCCGCCTATTGGTGTAAGAATTTTTAAAATCGGTTCAGTAGATTCCGAGATTACCCCTTACAATTTACCAAATATACAAACACACAAACTTTACTTCTTTATAATTTTAGTATAGACTAGCGTACCCGCGCGCGGCTCCGCTCGCGTGAATGTTGGCTATCGCCACCAAGTCTTTTTTAAGCTGAGGGACTGCACGTACTAACTTTCAATGTCTATTCCTTCGCAATCAGTGGTTGCAGCTAAACGTATTCATTTTATCTCAAGTTCTATCAAACCCTTCAAAGTACAGTGCCATCGCGGCCAAAGCTCGTTTATTTACCATCATTTTCCTTTTTCATTGTCTTCTAGATTTTATGTGGATTAGATAGCTGCTCTGGCCAAAGTATGTGTGACTCGGAAGAGGCCCTTTGAAAAACCCTTTCATCATAGTTGCATTGTACTTTCACATTCGATGCACTATTTCAAATTAATGAACATTATTTATTTCCGAAAATCTGATTTTTTTATTATTAAAATCTTGCTGACATTGACATTTGACAACCTGATTTAACATTCAAGAAGTTCATGAAAGTAAAGAAAGAGGATATACTAATAAATACCGGTCAAGTGCGAATTGGGCTCGTGCACGCAGGGTTCCGTCCAAAATTGGGTTGAGGGGGATTTCCGCACGACAAAAAAAGGAGGCAAACTTAACTTTGTTGCAGTGCTTCTTGTCTTGAATGACAGACATTTTTTTTTTTGGTGAAGTAGGTAATATTTACGCTTTCCGGACTTTTCCCTGTACTTATGCTATAAGATTTTACTTTCTGCAAAATATCTTGATTCTAGCCCAAAGGGAAATCCCCTTTTTTTTCGTGCGCAAAAACCCCGTCGGGTTTCACCTAAACGGAGACAACGGAGAGGTTGGTATGTCGGAGTCCTTTTGCCTGTGTCTGTGCCTGTGCCTAATGCCTGTGTGATCGAGGAATCTGGTGTGTCCTAGAAAGGATATCCCAGAAACCCCAACCGGTTCCGGCCACCTGCACTGGTGACCTCGACGTGTTATTAGGAATCCAAATCCCCCATCTCTATAAAAAAGCGCGCGTGGAAATATAACACCCTGCCACCCTGGGTCTGCTTCTGCTAGGGTGACGGTTAGCCTCGACCGTCACCCTAGGCCTGCACTCATGGGGAACGGATATGTTTCTGCGAACTACGCCGCCCGGTGCGCCTTAATCGGCACGGGGGCGTGCTAGACCTCTCCCGTAGCTTTTCCACCACCACTTCTGCGCGCATTACCGCCTCGCAAAAAAACGGTGGCGTTCCACATACTCTCTATGGTGACCATGGTCGGCGCCAGGGACCTCACCATGAGGTTTACCCCACCGACGTCTGCTTCTAGGACATGGCGCCACTCTGTCCACTCTGGAGACTCTACCAGTGTATGAAGAGGTGGTTCAAACGTCAGCACCCTGCCTACGCTATGCAGGAACTCACGAAAACAGCCATGCCCATCAGTAAGCCTTGGATAGCTCAGGGTCAAGGATTACCTCAAACTTCGGCGCCTGTAGACCCAAGATGGAGTTCGACTTTAGTCGGTCAAGTCCGATATTATGTCCCTAATGGCCAGAAAAGGGGAGAGATTCGTGGGGATTTCCGCACGAAAAATAAGTTACGGCTTCCTAAAACTCTCCGATTCCGGTGCAGGTGACTCACTAACGTCGCCGAAGGTAACTTAACGACCTCCGTCCTCCATGAGTGCAGGCCAGGAGATGGTAGGTCAAGCCACCTATTAGTCGATAGTGAGACCACAGTTTGGATATTACGCTTCGTGTAATGCCAAGCATTATCCGCAACATTCCTTTTATCTAATTCAACTTGATGCCTCTACGTATTCTTAAGAAAGAGGTCTTGACAGACAGACAGACGGATAACGAAGAGATAAGGTTTTTTTCCTAATCAGGCACAGAACCCTAAAAATTAATACATTCTATTTACTTTTGAGGAAAAAGAAGTAAAGGATATTACTCTATGAAAATTAAGACAAAGTCAATTTTAGTTCCTGTTGCTATGACAACTATTATAGATGGCGATAAAAACGTTTGCAACATCTAATTTTCTTTTTGTTACTAAATTTCCTGAATGAATCATATATTTTTTATCATGTTATATGCTATTCGAGGCGGAGACAAATCCAAAAAATCATAGATCATGAAAATCTGTGCGTTGTCTCTATGTCAGTCAGTCAGGACTTTGAATTATAATAGTATAAGATGGATGGCGAACAAATAATTGAAAGCTGTATCGTAATCTAAAGATTTCTGATATCACGGTCTAAGCCTAAGCCGTCTAAAGTCTTTGACCGTACAACTGGAGGTCATTTACTTATCAACAATGTCAAACTGACACCGATAGCTCTTTGTGCTAGAATAATCCTTTGTCACATAATTTTTTTTTTATATAAGCACACAGCCCACCTGACGGGAAGCGGTCACTATGGCCTATGGACGTGTGCAATACCAGGGGCGTCATACTCTTTTATCCCGGGGGGCATGACGGGAACGCCCTGGTTCCCAAACCTGACGTGGCCATCTCGAATGCGGAGATGGCCCATGTCAAGCCAGGGTTCAAGGGAAATGCTCTATGAGCCACCTTACACTCTGGCGTCAGAAGACCCTAGACGACGTGCTTTTGGTCTCCCCACTGCCAGCATAGAATCCCTCCAGTGAGCTCTGGCTACCCTACTTACCGCCGGGTACACATGGGTTTATAGATGTCGAACTTACTTGACAGGTTTTTGACCTCACCACTCAAGGTGAAATTACTGAAGCTTATCAGCTGTAAGGTGGCGTGTTGTGAATTTCGAAATCTAGATAACACGACATAGTATTGCTATGTAAAAGTACTACGTACATGTTTGTGTGTGATGGGAAGCGGTCACCGCATCCCGGTGCGCCGGTCCATA